>CM066982.1:93417003-94617003 GCA_033977485.1 Hydrangea macrophylla | reverse complement strand
TTTTAAGAGCAATGGTCCTGCTCACCGCATGTCATGGACTTCACGTCAGTCTGTCCCCAGCTTTTAAGAACAATGGTCATGTTCACCGCATTTCAGGGATATAACGTTTCGAACAAGGCATATCAATCTATTGCCACAACTTAACGTCATCTACTAATGATCCCAGCTCACCGCTTTTAAGAACCATGGTCCGGTTCACCGCTTTTAAGAGCATATCACAGATCATCCAGTCTATCTTAAGACTTCTTGGTCCAGCTCACCGCTTTTAAGAACCATGGTCCAGTTCACCGCTTTTAAGAGCATATCATGACCAATCGTCCATCCACGTACCATTCCCAGAACTTACCAAACCTACTTACGTTCCATTCTACATCGACACATGACAATTCCCAATGTGGCCTGACTACTCGGATTAAAAGAAAGCGGACATCAAATTGATATCAGAAACAACACGTCAACCCACGTCTTCATATTACTTTTTACTCTTTATCCATAAATCTTTGGTGTCACATTACTCCTGTCTACCCCATAGTCGCATAATGGAATTCCAAATCAGGAATCGAACAACTAAACCTCTTATATAATAAATAGGCAAAGGAAGCCATGTACTGATCATGTCAATCGATTGGAACAGAGGTTCAATCGATTGGTATCAAAATCATGTCAATCGATTGGGATAATGTCAATCGATTGGAATCTGAAAAGTGTCAATCGATTGAAATTCTATTCAATCGATTGGGATCTGAAAAATGTCAATCGATTGAAATTCTATTCAATCGATTGGGATACAACTGATGTCAATCGATTGAGATTATGTCAATCGATTGGTACTACGTCTTCTCCAGCAGATTGTAAAAACAGCATATATAAACGTGCACTACATGCATGTAACTTATCTAAACATCATAACAACTTGAATAAACATCACATAAAGGGACCAAGTGAGTTAGAACTCACCTAGGGTGCGTTTGGGCGTGTTTAAGTTTGAAAACTTCAAACTCTTTCTCTCTTCTTCTTCTCTTCTCTGTCCAGCCCTCTCTCTGTCTCCTCCTTCTTCTTTCTTCTTCTGCTTCTTCTCCTCCCTCCCAGCTGCCACGGCAGTGAGTGTGTGTATGGAGTGTGTATATATGTATAGATATGGATATATATATGTATATATATATATATCTCACAAGAGGTATGTATATTTCTCTCCCAAGGTCTGAAAACAGCCCCAAGGCCATGAAATGAAACATATATATAGACATAAGGGAGTGCCACGCGTTTAAAGCTGAAGGAAAGAAGAAAACATTTCTCAGGTTATGTCAATCGATTGAGACACCAGTCAATCGATTGGTAACAAATATTTGTAGTCAATCGATTGGAAACAATGTCAATCGATTGGGAATGTTGACACGTAATCACTTTTAGTCGGTTGAATGTAAATCGATTGGGATAACTTATCAATCGATTGGTATCAGAAAAGTGTCAATCGATTGGGAATATGTCAATCGATTGGTATCCAAAATCACCAAAAAGAAGGGAAAGTTTATACGAGTATAGAAATGAAATACCGGGTCTTATTAATATACCGAAATACAGGGTATTACATCATCCACCACTCAACAAAAGATTTCGTCCTCGAAATCAAAAGCAACAAGGTCTAAAACAAAAATGCAAACTTCTCGCGCATCTCTGACTCTAGTTCCCACGAAGCTTCTCCTTCATCGTGATGTTTCCACTGAATTTTGACTAACGGAATCTCCTTGTTCCTGAGTTTCTTGATTCCTCGATCTAGAATGCGAACAGGTCCTTCGTTGAATGTAACGTCGCTGTTGACTTCGATATCCTGAAAGTTGATCTCGTGCGTTGGGTTGTGAACACACTTCCTCAGCATACTGATGTGAAAAACGTTGTGCACTCCCGATGGCAATGCAAGGCGATAAGCAACTTTTCCAACACGCTCCAGAATCTCGAATGGTCCGATAAAATGTGGCGATAATTTGCCCCTTTTCTGACCAAATCTGACGATTCCTCGAACAGGTGAAACCTTGAGTAATACGTGATCTCCAACGGCAAACTCCAAGTCTTTGCGTCGCTTGTCAGCATAACTCTTGTATCTGGTCTGGGCTGTCTTCATCTTCTCACGTACGACTTGAATCTTCTTACTGGTTTCCCGTACCATCTCTGGCCCAAGAAGTTGACTATCTCCGACTTCGGTCCAACATAGCGGCGATCGGCAAGGTCTTCCGTACAAAGCTTCAAATGGCGCCATATCTATGCTCGAATGATAACTATTATTATAGGCGAACTCAATCAGAGGTAAGTGCATCTCCCAAGAACTCTCAAAATCAATGACACAAGCTCGTAACATATCTTCCATCACTTGATTAACTCGTTCCGTCTGTCCATCTGTCTGCGGATGAAAAGCTGAACTCAAGTTCAATGTCGTTCCCATTGCTGTCTGGAGACTCTTCCAAAATTCTGCAGTAAAGCGCGAATCTCGGTCTGACACAATAGATACAGGCACTCCATGTAATCGTACAATGTGTTGTAGATACATCCGGCTCAAACGTTCTACTGAGTACGTCATGCTATAGGCAATAAAATGTGCCGTCTTAGTAAGTCGATCCACGATTACCCATATAGCATCGTGATTCTGCTGTGACTTCGGCAATCCTACCACGAAATCCATGGTTATGTGTTTCCATTTCCATTGAGGAATAGGTAACGGCTGTAGAAGTCCAGGTGGTCTCTGATGTTCTGCCTTTACTTGTTTACAAGTAAGACACTGAGCTACATACTCTGCCACATCTCTCTTCATTCCTTCCCACCAAAAATTTCTCTTCAAGTCTTTGTACATCTTCGTACTTCCGGGATGAATAGTCATCCGTGACTTATGAGCTTCATCCAATATTTCCTTCCGGAGATTTTCTTCATTAGGTACACAGAGTCTACCTTTACATCGTAAAGCTCCGTCGGTACTAATACTCCAGACTTCTGGTTCCTTGGCTGACATCTTGGCGAACCATAACTTCAAATCCTCTGATGTCTGTTGAGCCTCCATGATACGGCTGATCAAAGTTGGTTGTACCATAAGACATCCAAAATGTTGTCCTTTATTTGGCTCCACTGGCTGAAGATCAAATTCAGAAATTTCTTCTAATGCTCTCCATTCTCTAATTAGTAATGCAGCGATCACTAACCGAGGTTTACGGCTCAAAGCATCTGCTACTACGTTTGCTTTGCCAGGATGGTATTGTAAAGAAAAGTCATAGTCTTTGAGTAACTCCATCCATCTCCGCTGTCTCATATTCAACTCCTTTTGAGAGAACAAATACTTCAAGCTCTTATGATCGGAAAATAAGTCAAACTTTTCTCCGTAGAGATAGTGTCTCCAAATTTTCAATGCAAACACTATTGCTGCTAATTCCAGATCATGCGTAGGATAATTTTTCTCATGTACCTTCAATTGTCTTGATCCGTATGCGATAACATTTCCATCTTGCATAAGCACACATCCAAGTCCTTGGTACGATGCGTCACTGTAGATCACATACTTTTCTCCACTCTTAGGTAATGCGAGTACTGGTGCAGAAGTCAATCTTTCTTTTAACTCCTGAAATGCATCCTCATGCTTGTCTGTCCATTCATACTTCGTCTCCTTCCTGGTTAAGTTTGTCAAGGGTCCTGCTATCTTGGAAAATCCTTCGACAAATCTTCGGTAATATCCTGCTAAACCTAGAAAACTTCTTACTTCGGTCGCATTCGTCAATCCAAAAGGCATAACTAGAAACTCGTAATGCCCGTATCTTGTCCTGAATGCAGTATTCGATACATCCTCTGGTCGAACTAACAATTGGTGGTATCCTGAACGCAGATCGATCTTGGAAAAGATCCTAGATCCTTGTAACTGGTCGAATAGATCATCTATCCGAGGTAACGGATATCTATTCTTAATCGTAACCTTGTTCAACTCCCTGTAGTCTATACAGAGTCGAAGTGTTCCGTCCTTCTTCTTTACAAACAGAACTGGTGCTCCCCAAGGCGACGTACTTGGACGAACAAATCCTAAATCTTCAAGCTCTTGAACTTGCTTCTTCAGTTCCAACATCTCGGTTGGTGCCATCCTATATGGAGTCTTAGAAATAGGCAATGTACCAGGTACTATTTCCACACAGAAGTCTATTTCTCTTTTCGGTGGAAGTCCTTTAATATCCTGAAATACATCCTGAAAGTCTCGTGCAATAGGAATTTGATCCATCTTAAGCTCCATACTCGTACTAATGATCGTAGCCAAACTACTCGTAAGAAACAGGTCGCTTGTCGGTTGACACTGAAATCTGATCGTCGGCTTTCCTTGTATTGGAAATACAATCGTCCTAGTAGGGCAATCCAAATTGGCACTGTACTTAGTTAACCAATCCATCCCTAGGATAACATCGAATTCTGACATCGACAGAACTACCAAGTCTGCTGGCAGATTCCTATCTCCCAAAGTCAAAGGGCAATCTCTACACACCTTACTCAACTTAACTGTCACTCCTAATGGTGACACAGCATTCAGTGTTGACTCAAGTGTCTGGGGTTCTAAACCCAATTGACGCACAATCTTAACAGCAATAAAAGAACGTGCGGCTCCAGTATCAAATAAAGCTTTAACTGGACTATGAAAGAATACAAGTGTACCTTCCAAATGTTGCTGCTCATCAGCATTAAAGCCTGCTTCTTCTGGAATAATAGCATTCATCTTCGTCTGATCTGGAGGTCCTTGAATTCCTTGCACTGGTGCCCCGTAGTATCCTCCTCGTGGCGCACGACAATCCTTGCTCAAGTGTCCTGGTTTATTGCAGTTGCGACAGACGATATCTGGTCTGCGATTAGGTCTGAAGACGGTGCAGTTCCTTGCAATATGTCTGGGCTTTCCACAGTTAAAACATCCTCCACTATTGCTTGGTGGGGTTGTTAGTAATGCCTGTGGCTGTAGTCCTCGCTGTTGATTTTGCTGGGGCCGATTATAACTCTGCTGTGGTTTCCTGATTCCTTCCCAGGTTCTCTTGTTTCCTTGAAAATTTTCCTGAGGTCTCCATCCTTGGGTATTTCTTGGTGGTCGATTAGGAAAATTTCTCTGTTGAAACCCTCGTGACAACTGAGGTTGATTTGTCTGTGATTGTTGTACTGGATTAGCATCCTTTTCTAATCCTGTAGCAAATCTAACAATTTCCTCATACGACTGGTTCAGATGACCAACCATCATATGTCTGAGGTGGGGGTTCAGTCCTTGGTGAAATCTCTTTACCTTCTTTTGCGGCGTGTCTATCATATGCTGAGCAAATCTGGATAGACGCTCGAACTGTGTTGTGTATTCCCGTACATTCCATCCTCCTTGGATCAAATTGAGAAAGTTCCTTTCCTGTTGATCTCTCTCATCTTCTGGAAAATACTTCTCCAAAAATCTGCCTTTGAATGTCTCCCACGACATAGCTCTAGCGGCATCGATCCCAACAGTGGCTTGTTCAGCTTCCCACCAATCTGCGGCGGCATAGGTGAGCTGAAACGTAGCAAGGCGACGTTTCTCTTGTTCGTTGCATTCCAATGCTCCAAATATTAACTCCATCTCTCTTATCCATTGCTCTGCCTTCCATGGTTCTGTTAGTCCATCAAACTTTTCGGGACGTAACCCACGAAAATTTGCTAACAGCTTATCTCCAGTCTGTCTTGGTGGCGGGGGTGCAAGAGGTCTCTGGTGGGTGGAGTGATTATATGTATCCCCCACATGCTCCATCCTCTGCATAAACGCTTCGAAAATTCCGGTTGGGTCCATTCCCTCTGGAATAGGTGCTCCGTTACGTGCTTGGTGATTTCTCAAGGGTCCTACCATGATGATAACGAGTATCGCCTACAAGAGACATATGGATCAGCTGAAAGTCTTCACGTAGAAACGAACTCAAGATAGAATAAGAAACAGCTAGACTAACAATTCTACTAAACAACACAGCACAACGCAATAATCAAACAATAACCAAAAGTACTGCTCGTATATATATTATCAAAAGATGTACCGTATAGTACACACTAGTCAAACTGTGTACCATATGGGACAAGAGTTACAACAACTAAAGTCAGCTAATACTATACAAAGCTATGGTCAATAGCTATCTCTCAAGCTCCCAAAAATCTAGTGGACAACATGTCCTAATATAAACTAACAAAATCTACACCCTGCCGATCCTGACTCAAAAGTCGTCAGCATCTGATCCTGCTGGTGGTGCCTCGTCCTCTGGGTCAATATCCATCTCCTCGAGTGGATCATCCTCGACTGGTGCGACAAGATCTCCGACTACTACCCCTATATCCCAATCCTCTATCATCTCTGCATCATCATCCTCCATCACATTTGCTATTGCCTGGTTAGCGACATCGACTGCTACTGCGGCGAATCCGTCAGCTATATCAAGAGCTCCTGCTATCGCGACCTCTCCTATAACAAAACCTGCTGGCTGAGCGATCATCTGAGCTATCCATCCTACTGCCATATCGGCCATGGCTGCCATATGCATAATCGGTCCGGCTGGTATCTGAAGCACAACAGGTACCTCTGGCATAACTACCTCCTCGTCGGGCGCATCCTCATCTACTACAATGTCTGCCTCAATAGCCTTTGGGTCTAGTACTGGATCCTCTGGCTCAAACTCTGGCTCCTCGGGGTCATCCTCAGGTTCATCATCTGCATCGTCTACATGCTCATCCTCTACTGGGTCCTCGTCATCTATCGGATCCTCCTCTCCATCTCCATCCATGTCCTCATCGAGATGCTCATCCTCTGGCTCTAGATCCTCCTCATCCTCAATCGGCTCAGGCTCTGGCTCTGGAACGGGCATGTCGGGCACTGGTGATGGTGTGGCTGCTGGAGCTGCTGCTGGTGCAACTACGGGCTCTGGTGGACCGGCTATAATGGCTCTCAACTCAATCTCATCCATCTCTGGCTTACTCAAAACTAGTCGCAACATCTCCTGGCAAATGTCTCTACCGACTCTCGCTAAGTGGTAAGCATCCATGCGCATCTGGGTCGGGTGAGTACTCCCGGTCACATAAAGCGCTCTCCACATGTCCTCCTCTAAATGTCGACTAGCTATCTGGCACACACGCTCATGATAAAAATCTGGGTCAGCTGGTTCCACGGTATCTCCATGGATAATATGACCTCCATAAGCATCAGTCACAAACTGGTGAAACTCTGGATCCATGCTATCCTGCAAAGGAAACTATCTATCGTCAGGAAGACGAACTTATCTTATACTCATATCTCATCTCAAAGAATCTTAACATACTAGGACCAGATGGTGTGGAAATACTTAGTGAACAAAAGTATCACAACCTAGAGTACCGAACGCAGGCTCTGATACCAAAAAACCCTGTCACGCCCCGGAGCAGCATAAATAGAGAAAAATAAATTTCCTTTATGGGTCCATAAGGAATGACAGGTGAAAGTCACTAATAATCCACACCACGCAGTACTAGTCCAAAAGAAAAGCAACAGTAATTAACTGAAAATAGCACACAGTGCTAACTATTACAAAATATCAGAGTATGGTCCACAGGATCACAACAGGTCTGAAGACAACAAATGCCCAAGTACCCGTTAACAAAAGATTTAACAGAACAACTGAAATTAAATCTAATTATAACATCTTCAGTCTTCAACTGGCATAAGGATAATCCTTCCTGGCGTAACCATCATTGGTGGGGCCTTCCTCTGGATAACACTCATCAGTGTACTGGTCATTACCTGTAAAACAAGGGGCAGGATATTCTGGACGGGGAATGTCCAGGCAATAAAAGGCCGTCAGCTTACTGAGAGCTGAGTGAGCATAAACTAACGAGGTACCAATTATCTGAAGCAAACACAAGCTTATGAAAACACGAGTTAACATCTTATTATAAAAAAATAACATTATCTTGTTCCTCTATTCATTCTTGTAAACCGACCCTTATCGTCTTGTTACTCAAATACCGAACTCAACATATTCTGATCTTCATGAACAGACTCAATCGTTTAACTCTAGGGATACACCCTTATTCTGTCCATCGCTTTTAAGAGCAATGGTCCTGCTCACCGCATGTCATGGACTTCACGTCAGTCTGTCCCCAGCTTTTAAGAACAATGGTCATGTTCACCGCATTTCAGGGATATAACGTTTCGAACAAGGCATATCAATCTATTGCCACAACTTAACGTCATCTACTAATGATCCCAGCTCACCGCTTTTAAGAACCATGGTCCGGTTCACCGCTTTTAAGAGCATATCACAGATCATCCAGTCTATCTTAAGACTTCTTGGTCCAGCTCACCGCTTTTAAGAACCATGGTCCAGTTCACCGCTTTTAAGAGCATATCATGACCAATCGTCCATCCACGTACCATTCCCAGAACTTACCAAACCTACTTACGTTCCATTCTACATCGACACATGACAATTCCCAATGTGGCCTGACTACTCGGATTAAAAGAAAGCGGACATCAAATTGATATCAGAAACAACACGTCAACCCACGTCTTCATATTACTTTTTACTCTTTATCCATAAATCTTTGGTGTCACATTACTCCTGTCTACCCCATAGTCGCATAATGGAATTCCAAATCAGGAATCGAACAACTAAACCTCTTATATAATAAATAGGCAAAGGAAGCCATGTACTGATCATGTCAATCGATTGGAACAGAGGTTCAATCGATTGGTATCAAAATCATGTCAATCGATTGGGATAATGTCAATCGATTGGAATCTGAAAAGTGTCAATCGATTGAAATTCTATTCAATCGATTGGGATCTGAAAAATGTCAATCGATTGAAATTCTATTCAATCGATTGGGATACAACTGATGTCAATCGATTGAGATTATGTCAATCGATTGGTACTACGTCTTCTCCAGCAGATTGTAAAAACAACATATATAAACGTGCACTACATGCATGTAACTTATCTAAACATCATAACAACTTGAATAAACATCACATAAAGGGACCAAGTGAGTTAGAACTCACCTAGGGTGCGTTTGGGCGTGTTTAAGTTTGAAAACTTCAAACTCTTTCTCTCTTCTTCTTCTCTTCTCTGTCCAGCCCTCTCTCTGTCTCCTCCTTCTTCTTTCTTCTTCTGCTTCTTCTCCTCCCTCCCAGCTGCCACGGCAGTGAGTGTGTGTATGGAGTGTGTATATATGTATAGATATGGATATATATATGTATGTATATATATCTCACAAGAGGTATGTATATTTCTCTCCCAAGGTCTGAAAACAGGCCCAAGGCCATGAAATGAAACATATATATAGACATAAGGGAGTGCCACGCGTTTAAAGCTGAAGGAAAGAAGAAAACATTTCTCAGATTATGCCAATCGATTGAGACACCAGTCAATCGATTGGCAACAGATATTTGTAGTCAATCGATTGGAAACAATGTCAATCGATTGGGAATGTTGACACGTAATCACTTTTAGTCGGTTGAATGTAAATCGATTGGGATAACTTATCAATCGATTGGTATCAGAAAAGTGTCAATCGATTGGGAATATGTCAATCGATTGGTATCCAAAATCACCAAAAAGAAGGGAAAGTTTATACGAGTATAGAAATGAAATACCGGGTCTTATTAATATACCGAAATACAGGGTATTACAAGAGAAAAGAGTCGGTAAGATGAGATGGTACATTGTTCTCATACACGGTCACATATATGTGAATTACATCTTTTAAATAATATTGTGCTTGTTTCCCTAATATGATCTCTTTGCTTTAATATAAACTTGTGGAATTAAACGAGGAATGAGAAGAGGTAAATGAGTATGTTTTACATTCAAAGTCATGTTTTTAATACTCACCAGCTTCTTGAAGCTGACGGTGTTGATGCGCCCTGGACATTCGTGTTCAGGCTTTTCAGGTTATGATATTGCTGGACCATATGACTATGCAAACTGAGAATCCCTGCTGGAAAGAGAATTTACTTTTATATATTTTAAGTTATAAATTTGGGTTGTAATAAGGATGACTGTGTAATTAAATCTAAAGCGAACAAGTCCTAATTACAAACATCAAGCCACATGGATGAATGTATACATGAACAAGAGTAAATTATGAAATATTCATTGATTTGGATCACTTAAACTTTGAATTCAAGTTTAATTGATCATTATTAAAACATGGTTTGAGCCATAGGTCATAGAAAAGTCACTTGGACCATTATTTACAAAGGGTCAAATCTGTTATAAAATTTTGAAAATTACAGAGAGCAGACCAGAAAGTAAAAGAAATAAAAAGCATGCTTCCCATGGTTTGATTTTGGTGAATTTTGTACACAAGATGCCTCTGTGTGTCTAGTTTCCATCCCAAAAAGAAAATCAAAGTTTCAACGGTTATATCTCTGGGAAATGGACAAAAACCAGACATCACTCAGAGATTTACAAATCTCTGTCTAGAGATTTTGTACGATTTTTTTAAAAATAGTAGAAAAACCAGAAATGATTTGGTCTGTTTAGGGTAGCTTCCTAACACATTAAACTACCTATAAAAATTTATTTTGGATCAAGAAATCTTGATTAAGGTTCTGATTTGCTTATTTCAAAAGAGTGTTACTATTCTGAAACTCTGGACAGATTGTAGTGACTTCACAAAACTCATGACCAAACCACTTTATGTGCTTATATGGTTATGTGCTTATGTGTTTTAAGTGGTCAATGAATAATTGGGAGTAATGGTTCATTATTGGGAGTAATAAAGAAGGAGAAGAGGAAGAATCCGATAAATACAGAAATCCAAGGAATAGAAATGACCAAGAAGTGGTCTTCCGATCTGAATGAACCATTAACCCATGAATTCTGCGATTACATATGCTTATGTGTTTAAAATTATTGAATTATAGATGTCCACATCATTTAAGCACGGTAGTTAATTCACTAAGCGTAATGCTTAAGAAAACCATTTTTCTTATTTCTGTTGTGGTACATAACAACCACTATAGGTTCGGAGCAAGGCCCGAAAAGGAGGTGATGTGTAGGTTGGAATTTGGAGCATGCTTGAGAGCTGTTTGCTATGCTCTGAACTTATTGTACTTGTTCTTGTTGTTTAGGGGAGTTCTTCCTAAACTTAAGTTGTAAGATGTTAACTTTTGTAAAGGTAGAACCTTGTGAACTATGTGGTTTTGGAACGTGTATTGTTGCCAATTTAGTAAACTATGACTTACAATCTTGTAAATTGATTAGCTTGATAACTTGGGAATGTTTTTGACAAGTTTATGATGTTTATATAAAGGTGTGGAAATATTTTGGTTTAGATTGGTGCCTTAAAAATCTGTTTAGAATGCTTGTTGTAGTGCAGCAGAACATTCTGATGGAATAAACCAGTCGACTGGGTCGAGCGTTCAGTCGACTGGACCACCCCTTCTACAGGTTTAAACTCTCTGCAATTGCACCTTCAGTCAATCGAACCAATGTTCAGTCGATCGGACCCCTCATAGTTTAGTTGACCGGACCAGGCAGTCGACTGGACCAGGGAATTCTTAGAAACCAGCTCTCAGCAAATTTGCATTTCTAGTCGATTGGGTCCCCGATCAGTCGACTGGATCTGGCTGTTCAAATGGAACAGTTTTATTATGTGTTTAATGGAGTATTTCTTGAAACACACGTTAATTATTGATGTTTTAGGGTGGACAATTCTTTGTTACACGATCCTAATCCGCTTGGGATGGGTTGGGGTGTGACAAATGATCTCCGAAAAGTCAAGTAACTCCAACCACCACCCTCGGGTCCTTCTCACCCCGGATCTTTTTCACTCTTGAGCGCAAATAGCATAACTAGGGGTGTGTTTCGGCCAGAACGGATCGGAAACACTCCTTTCGGGAAAAATTCCAAAATTTTCGGAAGCCAAAAATGCATTCCGAATTTCGTTCCGAAATTTCAGAAATTCCAAAATTATTTCCAATTCTGAAATTTCGAAAATTTCAGAATTTTCGTAATTTTATCAGATTCGGAATTTTTCAGAATATTCGGAATATTTTTAGAATTTTTCGGAATATTCGGAATTGAAGCTTAATGGGATTTCACTTGAGACTTGTAGGCCTTTTATAGAAGCAAATTACATCCCATTTTTTTTAATTTTTTTTTTGTGTTTTTTCAATGTGGGATGAACATAATTTTCAGAATATTTCCGGAAAAGTTTCGAAAAATACAATTTCAGAATATGTTCGGAAGTTTTTCGGAATATTTCGGAATATTTTTGAAAAAGTTTCGGAAAATACAATTTCGGAATATTTTCGGAATTTTCTGAATTCTGAAAACAATTCCGATTCTGATCCGATTTTTTTCGGAATTTTCGGAATTCGGAATTCGGAATGCATATTTAGTTGCAAAAATCGGAATTTTTCGGATCGGAATCGGTCAAAATCGGAATTTCCGTTCCAAATGACACCCCTAAGCGTAACACACACTCTCTTGTGGCCCCGAATGCGTCACCGTCTTATCATTGTGGTCGTCACAATGCCTCACTCTTGAGGGCTTCGTATCCTTTACATATGAGACCTATAAATGGTGATCACTACTCAGACTTTTCTTTGATCCACATAAGCATATAAACAACTTAACATATAAGCATAGAAATTTTCATACCATTGACATGTTTTTACTCATTTTCATCACAATTCACAAAAGCATGAATTAATCAATTCTTAACAACAATTATCACATTAACATGTCTAAACACCCAATTTTGGGATTAGAACACTCACCTCTTTGGACTATACGCAATCAAGCTTAGATTTTCCCCAATCTCTTGCAAATTTCACCTCAAATCCTACCGGTGTGAATCCTAGGTAGTTTTGATACATTAAACATCATCTACCACGAACGGTTGACGGAAAAACGTTATCGAAAATGAAAATAAAGGACATGCGTGTGAGTCCAAAAATGGTCTTGACTTGCAAAACGATCGTTGGACGGCGAAAATACGGCAAGAAACGTCGTCGGAGCGGCGTCGTCAATCTTGTGAGCTCTCGGTTCTCTAAAAATTCTGTAAATTATGTCAAAGAGACACATGCATATGTGTTGTCATTGACTTTTCTTTTATTGCATTTACACCCTTCAATATTTCTTAAGCTTTATTATGAAATTTCCATGTTAATTACATTAACTACTCACCTTTTTAAAATGGATTTAATCTAAGTTCCGCGTGGGGTCCCAAACGTAGTCCCACATAAATTATGAGATTGCTAATAAACCTACAAATTATGAATTATATTCAAATACGCCCTCATATGGGCACCCCAAACTGGCCCCCTTTACTTATCATAGGCCATAATAATATCTTTAAACATTTAAATAAATATGCATATTAACATATAATAGCATCTAAATGCAAATTACGCTAACTAGACCTTTGTTGGGCCCTACTTTTATACCAGTCCTGCCTTTCACAGGACTTTCATCTGTGTCCGCATTTGAACACCTTTCTTACACCTTAAACCATTTTATGCATTAATTATCATTAATTAACACATACTAATATTATACTAATCTTCTTTTTCGAGTGTTACACAAATAAAAAAAGAGAGGCTATATTACAATAATACTCCTTGAACTATGGCCGTTTTTCGCTAACACCCCCTAAATGTAAAACTGAACAAACTCACCCCCGAATCTATCATTTGTTGACACTAAAACCCTTTCTTCACAGGGTGAGTTTGTTCATTTTGAATAGTTCAAGGGGTGAGTCTGTTCAGTTTTAAAGTTTAGGGGATATTAGTGAAAAATGGTCATAATTCAGGGGATGGTGCTATAATTTACCCAAAAACAGACAAAGAAGACAAGTAAATGGGGAGGGAGCAAAACACCATGTTTAACCACATATATAACCTTTGAAACCCCACCCCCCACATTGTAACCAGAGTAATACACAGTTTTGGTAATATATGTACTCAATAACATCAAAACAAGTTTACGGGAATTTGCTAACATAAGAGTTGTTTAGAAGATGTTTACCTATAAATTGTCACTTCTAATATTTGCTGCCCAACAGGTCATTCCCCACCTCACATGGGCACAATAAAAATGAGTGTTAATTATATGGATTTAAAGTCAAATAAGTTGTGTATGATCATGAACATTTCTACAGGTTTTATAGTACTACTGATCAAATGTCAAGGCTGAGTCTCTAAACCTCCCTAACTGTAAAAGTTGGCCCACAAAATAGCTCATCTGACAATGATCAAGTGTTTACAAACACAACCTAATTCCCCTATCTAGGCCCCATTTGTCTTTATTATTATCATTATTTGAGCCATTGATAGTCTTAATACCCATGTGTTTCTTGGAAGATGAATTGCAACTCTCCCAAACCATGAAGGGCTCAGTAGGCAATCCAAAAGAATTTCGGCTCTTTTTCTTGGAAAATATGATCTGTTTATGTGATTGATATGTGAACCGATTTGTACCTTTTATGTGTTTGGTATATTATTTTGCACGAGTTCATCTAAAATTGCTCATTAACCACACTTTTAATTAAAAAAAAAAAAAAAAAACCAATATGGTACTAATTTTCATAAATAATAAATAAATAAATAATAAAAATAAAAAAGACAAAATGTGAGAGTTAGACTACACGTTCAACTACATCGTCCCAAATTATTTGGGTTCGGATATATGAATACCCTTTCTCCATTGTGCTAGTCTGAGAGGATAAGCACTACGTACCTTTGATCCTATTTTACAACTATCAAACAAAGTTTGATTTGATATTTTTGTTTCCCAGTTACACATCTATAATTCATTTCCCCACTCCATTTGAGTCCGTTTGTTATGATTGTGTTTCAATTCCTCGTCTTTGCAATGATAAAGCAAAAGAAAGCAAATTTTGTCTTCATCTCTCCGTGTTACATTACATGTAATTATAGATTAGAGGAAGGTATTTTAACCCTTGTTCATTGTTGCATCTATATAGGTAAATTTGTGTGGTGGATTGGCGTCAACAAATAAAATTACTTAGAATGCCAAAACATATGAAAAGCCCAAGAACCCCACATAAATTTTGGGTAAATTATATTTTGCGCTCTCGTCATTTACATTTAGTGGTATTTTGCCCCCATAGGCCATAGTTTAAAGGTTGCCATATTACATCGTGAAGTTTGTAATTTGTGTCAATTTGCACATTTCGTACAAAATTGTCACTGTTGTTTGACAGTATCCTTACGAATTTCAACGAATTATGATGGTGATAGACTAGTAGCCGAAATAATCACCAGCTTACGCTCTGACCCAAGTAGCATGGGGCACGTGGAATCCCCTGTGAATCAGTAAGGACCACTTTGCAAGGCTGAATACTCCTAGGTGATCGATAGTGAAGTAGTACAGTAGGAAAAGGCGGAAAAGAAACCCATCGAAGAATGAAAATAGAACATGAAAATGTAAGCTCCCAAAGCAGTGGGAGTATGGGGCTCTGACCGCGTGTTTGTTGAAGATTAAGTTGGTGACTCATAAAGTCATAGGCAACAGAATGGTTAAGCGAACCCATCTGAGCCGTAGTGAAATCGAGTTTTCATAGAGCAATTATCACTTTTTATGGACCCGAACTTGGGTGATTTATTTTGACGGAAGGTGCAAATTGACACAAACTAGTATATTTAGAGTGTATTGTTAAAGTATAAACTTTTAAACTATAAGGGACAAAGTGCCACCAACTATAATGTACGTGAGTGCAAAATATAATTTACTCTCCCGTACTCTTCCATCGTAATGCTTGTAATTACTTTGTACCCACAAATATTTTTTTTAAAAAATATTGATTGTCATCCACCGACCTTCATGGCACAAATATTGATCAAGGAGTAAACATAAAAAAAAAAAGACAAGAAGAACAAGCTTTGGATTCTAATTACTTTCCCCCATTCTAATTTGGAACAAATAAAGGGTAATTAGAAGAACAAAAGACATTGGTCTGGACAGTTTTTTCTGTTATTTTTTTGCAGAAAAAATCGCGTCAGGTAGGGGTCGAACCTACGACTTTCTGCTTAGGAAACAGACGCTCTATCCACTGAGCTACAGACGCCTGCTTCGCTATTACAGAAAGGGTGTTTTAAAATTTAACGTTTTTTTTACAGTACGCCGATCTCATCCATGACGCAGCACGTGGAAGTCCAGATTAGCAGACCAGGGTTTTATAAGGGGACCCACGTGTGGCCCAGATCTCTATGCTGGGATAGCAACACTTGTCCACACTCCAACGCCATTGGATAAAATCCCACACAAATCACCCTCAACCTTCATCTACATCATCATCCCAACAGCAAATCACATCGTGGTCATCATCATTCTAAATCACTTCCCCCTTCTTTAGGGACTTTCTATTATAGTAATGTTTAGTGGTTTGGGTTGTAGGTGTGTTCGGTCGGGTCGAGTCGAGTTGTGCCAAATTGAGTTGAATTTCAGTTCAAATAAATCGAATTTTCAAGTAATTTTGAGTTTTTTTGCGAGTCCATTAAAATTATATAGTTTAATCATAAATCAATTATTAATCAAGTCTATTTATGAGATTTGTCCTATTTTTTCTAACAACATTTAATTTTATAATATATATTAGTTCGAGCCCTGCGCGTTGCGCAAGAAATTTAATTGTGTCGTTTTGTGTGGTTAAGTGGTTGTTAAAAGTATAAAATAAGATGTTAAAACAGTTAAATAGGAAATTGTAAATGTAACTATTTAATTTAAAACTCTTCTTACGGAAAAAGTTGATAATTCTGACTATCTTATAAATGAGTAGTAAATGTATCTAATAAATCGCCACTAAAAATATATGACACAAGTAGGATATTTCCTAAAAAAAAGGGCATGAATGTGTTTGTAGGCCTTAATTGATATTCGAATACAATCTATAAATCATGAATTTGAGGGAAGAAATTGACCAAAATGTAAATATTAGTGTTCAATTCATAATAGCTACTAAAATAGCCACTTTATTTGATATTTTAAATATACCAGAACTTAAATTTTAGAGAAGAAGTTGACCAAAATGTGAAATTAGTGACCAATTCCTAAATAACCACTAAAATAACCACTTTTTACAACTTTTTAAAAGTGAATAATAAATATCCCAAAACTTGTTGACCTAAATGTCATTACACATATTACAATATATGAATCATAAATTTGAGAGAAGAAGTTGAGCAAATTGTAAATATTAGGGACCAATTCTTAAACAATCACTAAAATAGCCACTTTTTTTACTTTTATAAAGTGAATAATAAATATCCCAAAATTTATTGACCCAAATGTAATTAGACACAAATTGCTGATTGAAACCTCATTTGAGAGAAGAAGTTGACAAAATTGTAAATATTAGTGACCATTTCCTAAATAGCCACCAAAATAGTCACTTTTGTTGACTTTTTTTTGAAGTCAATAATAAATATCCCAAAAATTGTTGACCCAAATGTAATTAGACACAAGATTATTGATTAAAACCTCATTATTGTATTAAATAAAATTTAAATGTTGATTTGAATGTAATTATTTGTCCAAAATGACAGATTTACCCTCACACAAATCAATATATCCTTATGATGCATAGATAGATATATGAGTAATTATGATGTAGTGAAGGGCAAAATAGGAAGTTTATATTTTTTGACGTGCTTGCTTTTTATAGTATAGTAGATATATATAAAAATTACTATACAAACTTTTTATCAAACTTATTAACGAGATTTTTCACGAACTTGCTCGCGAGCCTTAGTCGATCGTGTTCACGAGCTCAAATGAGCGAGCCGAACCTAACCTTTATTAAGGCGAGTTTCGAACTCTTATTAAGTGACTTTGTTCGTGTCTACCCCTAGTTGTATCATACAATCTAATTTTATGGCCCCAAAATATTGTACTACTACCTTGATTTTTCCAAATCCTTATATGTTTGAATAAAGAATACATTTTTCTCACCCCAAATTGTTCACCATCTTCTTCTATTGGTTAATGTAGTAGGACTCAGTATCTTACACCGTTAATTAATTCTCATTTAATACTGAACCTCGATGCAGTAATCAATGGGAAATGAGAGTGAACAAATAGTGAGCAATTTTGAGATGAGCAAAACTACACTCTTAAATAAAATATCACGATGTTTGGATCAAATCAGTGCCCAATATGTTGAGAGAAGTTTTGAGAGAGAAAGAGAAGTATAATACATACATAATACTAACACTTTAGTGCTTCTTCTTTAAGTACATTTGATGATGTTCCTCTTTAAAAAGTAGACCCCAAAAATGAAAAAAATATTTTTTTAGAGAAACAATTTTTAACATTGGGATCCACTTCTTGTGAGGAACAAATACAAAATGGCCCAAGTAGGGATGTATACCGCCGAGTCGAGCTCATGTGTTCACGAGCTTGTTCACGAGTTTTCAAGTGATTGTAAGTTTTTTCGCGCTCCTTTAAAACTATATAGTTAATAATAAATTAATTATTTATTAAGTATATTTACGAGGTTTGTCATATTTTCTCTAAAATTATATAATTTTATACTCCATAAATACATATATAACAATTATTCTACAAAGTCTTTATCAAATTTATTAATTTATGTGTTCACAAATTTTTTTTCCGAGTCGAACCTAAACAAACTTTTATCATTCCGAACAACGAGCCCTGTTGAGCTTAACTCGTCTATGCACACATCCCCCAACGAGAAAAACACGTACATAAGTGCTGTCAGCCCAAACGAGTGTGGCTGTATATAACCAAGTCTCTTGTGGTCGAGTGGTAAGCTTCTTGGGTGTACTATCCAAGAGGTTTAGTGTTCGAGTCATAGGGAGCGTGTCCACTGGAGTATTCACCCGACAATTCCAGACCTCGGAGGATTAGTCGAGGTGCGCGCAAGCTGGCCCGGACACCCCCGATTACCAAAAAAAAAAAAAAAAAAAAGTGTGTGGCTGTATATATATCATAGAATTTTCCCCTTATTTATTACCATTACTCTCCCAAAACCACCACCCCAATTCCACCCTTTCCCCTCTCTCTCGTTTTCCATGTCAGAGGAAAAATGGGACAACGGCAAAAATCTGATTAAAAACTCTGCTGTCTCTCTCTAAAACCTCTCTCACCATATAACTGACAGGGGGTCCCCTGATTTGAACGACATTGGTTTAGGTAGTAAGCCATGGCAGCAGCACTAGAATGCTGGTCGAGCCGTGCGAGCACAGACGAGGACATGGTGGAGCAAGTCCTAATGCGGACTCAGGACAGATCGGAGACTCCGCCGGAGAACTCCTCCTCCGCCGTTGTCGACGCCGCCAAGGAGTCCTCGGCGATGCAAAAGCGATTGCAGAGACTGAGCAGAAACGTGTCCGAGGCCATTGCGTCGCTTAAGAACTCACTGAACCTCGATTCGATCCGTGACTCGCCGCTACCGCCGTCTCGGATCGAGAGCTGCCGAAAGCACGTTTGGAGCACTGTCGTACGGAACTTAACACAGCTTTACCCTGGTAGTCAATTACCAGAGAAGCTCGTCTCCAACATTCGCAAGCATTACGATTCGTTACCGCACAGGTTTGATTTCAATGTTCCCATTCAATATCATTCTCTGTTTTATGTTCTTTTTTTTTTTTAAACCTTCATTTTCTCAGCAACCAAACAGGCTCTTATTTGTTTTATTTATTTATATGATAATAATTTGTCTAAACAAACAGTTACGCACAAGCGGGTTTTGATATGAAGGATGTTTTTATGCATATCAAATTGATAGAGCAGGCGTCTGTGGAAGACCACCCAGCGATTATGATTCAAGAGGTGTCTGATGATGTAGTTCAGGGGTCAGTTTTTAGGCTTACATTTGTTTGTAACTCTTCGATTTCATGGCCTGCTATGTCCGGTTCACTCGATAGTGCTTCAATTTGTTGTAAGAAGATACAGATCTTTGAGAAGAAGGGTTTCACATTAGGAGTTATTCTTCTTCTGGTTCAATCTGGACAAGAGAAATTGTTCAAAACCCGGTTTGAAAATGCTCTGAAATCTTCTTTGAAAAAGCCTAAACCTACTACTATGAAGCTACCATTCGGGCTTTGCGGGTGTCAAGAAGAGAACACTAGGACGAGAGAGCTGGGAGAGATCGAAGAGGATTGCAGTGATCAGAACTATAGAAATGGGATTGAGAATTCAAACGCGAAGGTTCAGCTTCAGATGCCATTTCCCACTTCGTCATTTGTTGTTTCTGTTGATGAATGGCAGACAGTGCAGTCAGGCGGGGATAAGATTGGGAATTGGTTGTTGAACTCCGATAATCTTGAGTTTATTGATCAGATTGGACACAACACATACAAAGGAGTTTACAAGGGCAAGCGGGTTGGAATCGAGAAGCTCAAGGGGTGTGATAAAGGAAATTCGTATGAATTTGAGCTTCGCAGTGATCTGTTGGAGTTAATGACTTGTGGGCATAAGAATATTTTGCAGTTTTATGGTGCTTGTGTGGATGATAACCATGGGTTGTGTGTTGTTACTAAGTTGATGGAAGGTGGATCAGTTAATGATGTTATTGTGAAGAACAAGAAGCTTCAGGCTAAGGAAATTATAAGGATTGCTGCTGATGTTGCTGAGGGGATCAAGTTCATGAATGATCATGGTGTTGCATATAGGGATCTCAACACACAGAGGATCTTATTGGATCGCCATGGGAATGCTTGCTTGGGGGACATGGGTATAGTTGCTGCTTGCAAGAGTGTTGGCGAGGCGATGGAATATGAAACTGATGGTTATCGGTGGCTGGCTCCTGAGGTTTGGTTCCCTTTACATCAATTATTCATTTTTACTCTAGTACTATTGATCAGGTCCATTCAATGGTGATAGATTTCTTACTTTTTGAGGTAATAATCAGTTTAGGCCACATTTTCACCATCTATTGGAACGATTCTCGTGTGCTTCAGAAAGTCTATAACAAATTCTCCTAAAACTCTAATTTTAACATCATGGGGGATTTGTATTTTCAGATCCCAGGTTGACATGTTGACAGGGTGAAGTCTTTCCTTTCCATGGTATATCCATATATGTATACCCGAGGTCACCTTAAAGTTAGGACTACTGTAAAATTTGGGCACTTAACAATGCAGAAATGGTGGTTGAAGGGATGTTTTGTTAGAGAATAAGATAATTTGATCCTTCATGTTGCATTAAACTTCTGTTTGGTGGGTCTGGATTTGAACTTTATTCTATTGGTGGTGTATCTTTTGTTTCACTGGTAACTACTTTACCCCTTCCTAGTATATTATTTGCAAATCACAATTTACTTGCTCTATCGCTGTCTACTAATCCGGAATCTTTATCAATAGCAAATAAAGTTCTTTGATAGGAGATATATCATGGTTTAATTACATTGTGGGTGCATTAATTGGATTCAATGCACATAAGTAAACTTTTTTAGGTCCAGTCTACTCAAGGAGAACTTTATGTCACTTATCTAACATCATTATACGAACATGGGTAACATGTCTTCATTGTTGTTCTGCTTTACAGTTCAATTGGTTGTTTGCCTTTATCTAAGCACTCCATTAGTTTTAAATAACTAAATTTGGCTGCATCCTAGCAACAGTGTTAACTTCAAATTGTTTTGATCCTTGAAGTCTATCTTCCTCACTTGCTCGTGTTGATTCTGGGGATGTTTGGGAGAAATCATTTTCAGAAGTAAAACTGAGGATGATGTAACCCAAAATATACTTTCCAAAGACCCGATTCACTGACTGTTATTTTTCCCCAATTCGTTATATACATGCATGTATGTACATGGAGGCCTAGCCTCCTCATTTAGTGGTTTTTTTTTTTTCCCCGAAAAAACTTTTCCAGGATGAAAGTGCATGTGATAATAATCTGCAGCCTAGCTGAACACTTACAATCTCATTTTTCTACCTCAACAGTAGCCTATAAACTTCTTCAAACATACAATTTTAACAATGCATTTGCTTAAGTATTTAAACAGGAAAGTTCAAGACGCCTAAATGTAATGGATTTCATGCAATCTCAGAGAAGCAGTTCTTCCATAAAGTTTGCTCTTCTTGTCTTGGGTTCTATTCATATTTCTAAATAGTCACTAATGGAAGTATGCTGTTGTTTTCCCCATCTTGGAATGAACAGATCATTGCTGGCGATCCAGAAAGTGTTACAGAGACATGGATGAGTAATGTATATAGTTATGGGATGATAATCTGGGAGATGGTGACTGGTGAGGCGGCTTATTCTGCATTTTCACCTGTGCAAGCAGCCGTTGGAATAGCTGCTTGTGGGCTTAGGCCTGATATTCCCAAGGACTGCCCACAAACTCTAAGATCTTTGATGGTGAAGTGCTGGAACAATTGCCCCTCAAAGCGTCCTCAGTTCTCTGAAGTTCTTTCATTGTTGTCGCGGCCCAACAACAACAGTAACAGGTAAAGAGTCTTCTTTGTATGTCAAATGTAGAAGTATGTATGGACCGCCCCTTATCAGGTAGGTGTGTCCTTGTCCTAGAATGTTGATCTGAGAAGTTCAATTTTCTCAGCACAAGTGAAAATATATAGTTCTTCTTTTTACCATTGGAAATCAATATGTTTACCCCTAGTATTGAAAAAAAAAAAAAAGGAAAAAGAAAAAGAAAGTTGGAAATTCTAAAAGTCTTCGTCTTTTACTTAAGGATGGAATGTCTCTATTCTATTACAGTATATGTTTGGGTGAAGATATCTTTTTTTTGGACAGATGGGTGAAGATATGACCAGTGGGGAATCAATCATGTTTTTTTCCCTCGTTTGTGTGTCATTATTGACTGGTGTTTGTAAAAGAAGGGATAAAATTGGAAAAAGGGGAAAAGGGAAAATTGAAATGAGAATCAGTGTTGTTTAATGGCCCTACAAGTTTTCAGTAATTTAAGGCTTTGTTTTTATCTAATTCTCTTTTTTGCTTCTATGGTGGTATCCAAAGGGCCCATGATGGCTCCTCTTGTTCTCTCATTTTTCATGGGAGGTGAGAGAATATGGGACATCCTCAAACTTTCTCCCATTATCCAAATCCTGAGGATCACATTGAAAAGATGGATATTGAGTGAAATCTTCCAAATCTAGGACTTTGGAGTTTGTACTCTTTCAAGTCCCTTGTAGTTCAGCCAGAGAGTCCTGAATTCCTACTTGTATCATAGAATTACTTAGCTTAGGCAACATATGATTAGATACCATATGAACAGGCCTACAAAACCCGTGTACGACTTCTTCATTTTCTTGATAAAGAGAAAGCACTACAGAAATACTCACCGAGACCCATGTGGAACTAATTTAGCTGCCTAGGTGTGCCTATTATGGATTTGGGTCAAATTCAACTACTTACATACCCGTATTTTATGTTATTTCATCTGGACTGCATTGATAACAATTTTCCTGGTTCTGTAAGTGAACTATAAAGTATGGTGTTGCACAGTTGTTGAGCTGATTGGTAAAACAAGTATTAAGATGTGCATTATTGATTAACTATATCCAATTGACTAGAATTACCAACTGGGTTTCCATTTTCCAACGACTGATTGGTTGTCAAACTTCCTATAAGATCTATAACTTGACTGTGAGTGATCATGCTTGAGGCTACTCATTTGCATTTCAACAAATTGGTTAATAGACTCTTTTAAGTCAATGAAGTTTGTATTACTTTCGTTATAATTGATAGTTGATTAATCTTAAAACTTTGTGCTGAAACATTATTGTTTGTTTAGCTAGTGTTGCCTCACTGATTGTGGTCTTACGTCTGGACTCTCATTTGCATTTCAACATGAACGTATTTATATTTGTAATTTCGTTTAATAATATGGACAGCACTTCAGTGTTTTTGTTTTCCCCTCTCACATAAGTGGACCCTGTAATTTATATAATTTAAAAAAAAAAAAAACAAAACAAAACAAAACAAAACAAAACAAATTTCCAAAAAATAGTTTTTTTTTAACAAATGAATGCTTCCGAAACTTGAATTCCAAATTTCACGTACAACTGCATGTGATACAATTGGCAAAGTATTGGAGAAGCAAATTTGATATTCATATTTGGGAAGCATAGCATTACTCGTTTTGTATTGTATGTAAAAAGATCTCTGTCAGAATTTTATGGCCTTTGAAATCCAAATTTATTCTTGTATCCTAATTTTTATAGTCATTTTAGTTGACAAACCTGTGTATTCTTTACTACTTACTTTGTCACTGAAAAATGTTGTTCTAATTTGTAATTTTATCAAAAACACATCATCATGGTGGGACTTGAAAACTCTCATTTTTATACTGGCGATCATGAGGTTCTGCTTGGGCTCAAGGGTTAAGTAAGCGTACTCTCTTGTCAGATTAATCTATTGAAAATTGAGGTTACGGTCCAATTAGGTCACATGACCAGCTCAATCATATGACAGGGCTGCACATGCTATAGCCATGTGCTCAGTGACTCACCAAAGTCAAATGCAAAACTTCAACCTCCCAAAACCGTTATCTATGGGTTGTTAATTTTAATTAATTATTATTATTTTTAATTTTTTTGTGGGTGATTTTAGGACTTGTGTCCTTGAAAATTTGATAGTGATATGTGATTAACAAAAATGGCAATAATTTATATGATTGCATGTGCTATGAGCATGCTCGGCCAAAATGGTGAAAAATGTGGGCCTTATAGAAGACAGATTGTTGCAAAACGATCCATAATTTTTCCCTAGTAGAAATGTTGGTCTATGATTGAAATGCCCAAAATTGGGCTGAAACATACATCTTTGGGTTCCATATGAGCCTGTTGTGCACATCTCGGCGTTTAAGCCATATTTGTGCCTATATCTATTTTCCCCAAGATAGGGAAAATCATTGATGCAAACTGGTTGATTCTTTAGTGGTCTTTAAAGTGTGAATCAGCACTTACACTTCTTTAATCTACCTAAGGTGTCTCTCAACCACTTTCATCAAGTGCAAGGGGGTAGTAAATTATGTCAACTAATCCAAGAACTAAGAGAGAGAGAGAGAGAGAGAGAGAGAGAGAGAGAGAGAGAAACAACATTTGGT
Source organism: Hydrangea macrophylla (assembly GCA_033977485.1). Classification (NCBI taxonomy): domain Eukaryota; kingdom Viridiplantae; phylum Streptophyta; class Magnoliopsida; order Cornales; family Hydrangeaceae; genus Hydrangea; species Hydrangea macrophylla. The sequence continues at coordinate 94,591,968 of CM066982.1, read as the reverse complement.
GGTGTTAGATATTGCTGTATGGACTAGGAGTCTAGGACTGATACATTTAAAAAAAAGTGCTAGATATTGTTTATCATTTTTCCCCCCTTCACTTTGTTTTGGTCCCCTTAGGAGTTAGCACAGAAAGGGTTTTACTTTACCTGGGTTAGAATATATTCCTGCGGGGTCCCAAAGTGAAAGAAATTCCTTCTTATCTTTGCAATAGAATGAAAGCACTACTCATCCGAAGAGTTAAGAAAAGGAGACTCAGTGTTGCGAGAGAGCATGTATCTTAAATATTTATACTCTCAACAAGCCTTGTCACGTGTGTGGTCGGACTTTCTTTGCTAAGGGTCAGACACGTCAAAAATTTAAAAATCAAGACGATGACGAGGATTGAATTCTAAACCTTTGCTTGTTCTAATATTATGTTAAAAAACAATTTACTCTAAAAATTTAAGTTATTAGAGATTGTGTAACCTAAACTATTTATACTCTAAATACGTACATCCATGTTTATTTGAAGAGTTTTAACACAAATACCCTCAGTTAGGAGCATATACAAGCCGAGCCGATCGCGAGTTTTTTAAGGTATCGCGAGCTTTTTCACTAGCCTTAATTTTAGTGATCACGAGCCTTTTAAAACTATATAGTTTAATAGTAGATATGTAGAGAGATCAATATACAAGCCCTTTATCAAGCCTATTTACAAGAATTTTCATTAGCTATCTAAAATTTTATAGCTTTATAATAGACATATATTAAAGGTCATTGTCGCTCTTTATCGAGCCTATTAACAAGTTTTTTCACGAACATGTAAACGAGTCTTAATTAATCGTGTTCACAAGCTTTGTCAAGTCAAGCCAAGCCGAACCTTTATCGAGCCGAATTGCAAGCCCTTATTAAGCGGTTCGGTTCATTTTTACCCCTACCCTCAGCCAAATACCTTGCAGAACATGTCATCAAATTAACGGGTATAGTAGTGCATTATATTAATTAGGATCGGTTCAACCTCTTAGCCTAACCTTTTTCTACACTACTACTTACCTCCAAATATACATATACATAAGTAAACATTTACATACATAAAATACCATAAAAGGGGAGCCTATACAAGCATATTTATGAATATTAATAATACAAATAGATGGTTTTTTTATATTTAATTTTAATTTTAATTTTAATTTTTATTTATTTTTAAGTGTTTCTAAAATTCACTTATCGACTAATTTTGTAGCTTACAATTTGGCCCAATAAATTTCTTTTTGCTACTTTTCTAGGCCCATCGATGTTGATCCCATTCCTAACCATGTGTTTGTGTAAGGGAATAAAGGGGTTAAGCTGATCTTTTGAGTATGTGTGTTGTTGTTTTTTTTTCCTTCAAGATGGCGAGGACAAATTCCTTAGCCTGTCCTCTGCGACTTCGGGATTAGTACCTATTATTGTTTTATCGGAGTAGAACAAACCCTAGGCACGTGCACTAACCCCACAACATATGCACCAGGTAAATCAGGAAGATAAATGAGTGGTAGGACTCAAACTCACGCCAAACTCTGGATACTGGTTGTGCAACAATTTGAGATTTGTTCTTTCAACCCACTCACACGACCTCTGGGGGCTTCGAACCCTTTACCTCCCTATACTATTGTGGAATTTTGAACCCTCACCAAAATGGTATAACACTCTCTGTTGAGACTCGCTTCCACTAGACCAAGTGGCCGTGATTTTTGTGTTGTGTTTTGGTTCTTCCTCCGTTTGAATACAAACATGACTCTTAGCAAAAAAATATAAAAATAAATAGCAAAATAGATATATTTTCAACGCTAAGGAGATAGTCACCCTTACTTGCCAGGATCCATTCTTGCTCTCCAATTTCGGTCTTAAATTTTGACCAGAAAAAAGTCAAAATAATTAGTTTTATATCCGTTATCCATTATTAATTTTTTTAAGGCACTTAGATTGAGAGAATTGGAGAGAAGAGTTGACAAGTGACAGGAGATCACTTTCTATCTACTTCTCTCGTTCAGATAATTAAGTTGCAAGAGTAGAGAATATTAATGAATGTAACTAGAGGGAGTGAGGATAAAAATAATCCAAATTTGATTGTCTATCAATGAGACTGTAGAGAGAATAGAAGAAAATCACAATACAAGATATGAAAAAGATCAATATATCTCTATTTTTTTTCTTTTCTTTTTCTAATATATCCTGTTGGAAAGAGTCATTAATAAATAGAGGCATGGTACATTTATTCTAAATACTTTTCTTTTTACTCTCTTCCGAAAGTTAAACAAAACAAAGAAAGTTATAATTTTTCTCTTTTCTCTAATCAAATAAGGTGGAGTAAACCAAACATTCTCTTCTTTTAATGAGTTTCTCTTCTATTCTCTTTCATTATCTCAATCCACTAATCACATAGTTCACATTGAAGAGACCAATGCTTTCCAAATTCAAATTATTTTTACCATAAGATATGATAGTAATCAATGATACCACAAGCAGTATTAATTTGAGATTAAAAATTTTGACGAGGAGAGCATTACTCTATGGGGACGTTTGGTGCAACTTATAGGTTAGAAAAACTAAGATAGAGTGTTTGGTGTAGTTTATATAGATTTAGAATATGTAGCTTATTCAGTTTATTTAAGGCTTCAGAGTGAACTTATTTAAAGATGGTGTGGGTAGGGCTGCTCAAAATCCACCCGCCCACCCGATTCACCCATAGTTTTTTTTTGTTGGTTTTTAAATAATGTGGGTGGAATCACGGGTCTTGGGAGTGAAAATCCGACAGTTTCAGGTGGAGTCACGGGTCTAGGGGGGGTGAAAACCCGATTCACCCGACCCGACTCGAAACACACTTATGTTTTAAAAATTTATATGTAATATGCTTATATCAATATATGCATTATGTATTATATAGTCTTTAATATATATATATATATATATGTAATATGCTTATATCAGTATATATTATGTATTATATAATCTTTAAATATATATATATATATATATGTTATATTCTTTTATCAATATATATGTCACTAGCGGAGATATAAAAATATTAAAACCATCAAACTAGCACATGACTATGTTTTTATTTTTTGTTTGGTCAGAGCTGGTTAGTCCATGATTATGTAGACAAAGACATTCAAAGCAAAAAAAAAAAAAATGTAGACAAAGTCATGTGTAAAGCAAAAGCTTGATTGAGATAAATGAGACAATCGGTTTTCACCCAACTCGATCTGACTCACCCGACACCCGATGAGTCGGATGCACCCGACAAAGCGAGTGGATAATGAGTAGAAGGAGGGTAAACTCGACTATGTTCGGATGGATGACCGGATGATGGCCAAACCCAACTCATCCGACTCGTGAGCACCCGTAGGTGTGGGAGTGCTTTTTTAATTTAAAACTTATTTTGTCATTTAAAGAAAATTTTATTAGACAACCTCGTCCCTTAATTTTCTCGGTGTTAACATCAATTACACTCAACTAAATCAAACCCTTCACTTGTCCAAAAATGTATCATTCCATTACTTTGTCATATTGGTTGTAATACTAAGAACAACCGCGTAATCTAAAAATTAGCACATTTTTAATAAAATAATCTTAAATTATCCTTAAATAGCTTTTAAGGGCATTTTGAACAATTATACGAATATTTTACTTCATAACTTATGCAATGAAACACCATTACAATATAAAACACAGCTTTTAAAAAGCTGCACCAAATAGAGTTACAAGTTGTTCTAAGTTCTAAAAGCTAAAAAAATACAAAAGTGTAATGGAACGGACACAAAAGGGTGAGAAATAGATGCTCACAAACGAACCCATCACATTTAACTCAATTTACGAGATGTCATATCCTTTTGTGAGTATCCCTTCGGTAATATGGCTGATTAAGCTAAACTCAAACTTACATAATATTAATGGCGGACAGTAATTAAACCCGGTTTGACCTAAAACGATGCCGTGAGAAGATTTGAACTCCTACAACGACGTCGTTCTTGCCTCATATCATCAGTTTCCCGTGATTTCTACAGGCGCACACAGAGAAGCATTTTCCTTTGTCTGATGAGTTGTGATGTACTTTTCCTCATTTTCTTGTGCCCCAACCAAACCCCGCTCTCTCTCTCTCTCTCTCTCTCTCTCTCTCTCTAAAAACGAGAGAGAGGACTTCTCAAAGCGGGCAAAGAATTGGAGCACCTGTCAGCCCGAAACCCTAGAAAATGGAAATCCATAAATAGCCCCCCCTCTCTCTCTATCACTCTAAAATCAAAAACATCTCTCAAGAGAATTCTACAAACCAAACATTTCATCTTCTCTAGTCTCTCTACCTCTCAGATTCCATTCTTCAGATCTCCAATCGGTACGTTTCTCCGCCCTCCTCCATCTCTCTCTCTCTCTCTCTCTCTCTCTCTCTCTCTCTCTAGATCAATCTTACTTTAATTTACATCTCTTTTCTTTCGAATCATCAATTAGAAAATGAATCTATTCACCAAGTTAAGAACATCGTTAAATTTTATAGCTATAGCAGCGATCTTTGTTGGATTGTTGTTGTATAACATTAACAAGTCCTCCGACGACTTCAATTTATTGAATTTATGTCTCGTACTGATCGTATCGATGGGGTTTGTGCGGTTTTCAGCTGCTTGTTGCACTATATGCTTCCTAGAAAGAGACCTGTCGAATTGGAGGTTATAGAGGACGATAGTAGTAACAGAGCGAGCTTGCTTAAGAAGCATCGAGTTAGTTGCTTGATCTCTTCATCGGCGACCACTACCGAAACCACTACTAGCACGGTGGTCGATAACGAGAAATCCGGCGAATTCAACTGCGGCGGCGATAAGGACGACATCAGTGGACCGCCAAACATGGCTTTTGAGGATGGAAATCTGCACGATATCGATGAGGATCTGCACAGCCGACAGCTCGCGGTGTATGGTCGCGAGACGATGAGGCGCCTCTTTGCATCGAACATCCTCATCTCTGGGATGCATGGCCTTGGTGTTGAAATAGGTATGATGAATTTTTTTCATCTTCATAGTACTTGGCAATTAATTTATGTCGATCGTTTGCTGGAGTTTCATTTTATGACATACTCGTAAATCTTATTGATCTTCAATTCTTCATAGTACTCCCTTCTCAATTATTTCTGGCAATCGTTTGCAGTAGTTTCATTTAATGTCAAACTCATAATTTTTGTGATGATAAACGCACTCTTCTTCAGAAGGTTGAAAATGGAGTTTTAAATTTTGTTTGTTATCCTTCATTTATGTATGTTCCTGGATTTCATAGTTTCTACGTTTTCTATGTTTTTTTTTTTGGCAGTTGAATGTTGTTATTTTGTTTTTGTTATTGTTGTATGGAAAATTTTATGATACATCCTTGTGTTTTTGGTTTTACCATACATCTTATAATTTTGGTCCCAATATGTTATAACTTGGTCCCAACACCAAAAGGGTTTTCAAAATTACTACATGTTGTGACCAAGTTATAATATTTTGGGATCAAACTACAACATTTTGGCACCAAATTGGTATTTGTGACGCAACCAAAACCACTAGGATGTGCATAGAAGATCCTGTTTTGCATGCTATAGAAAGGACAGAGACTTAAATCTGAAAAATGAATTTTCAGTACCTGTATGTCAGACATGGAATTTTATGGGCTGGCCTTGTTTACTTTAAAAAAAAAAAAAAAACTATTTGCAGCGAAGAACCTTGTGCTTGCTGGAGTCAAATCAGTGACTTTGCATGATGAAGGGACGGTTGAGTTGTGGGATCTGTCCAGCAATTTCATTTTTTCAGAGAATGATGTTGGTAAGAACAGGGCACTTGCTTCTGTTCAGAAGCTGCAAGAGCTCAACAATGCCGTGCTCGTTTCTACCTTAACTACAAAGTTGACAAAAGAACAACTTTCTAGTTTCCAGGTATTTTGTTCCTTCTGGCCTGTTAGTTTGATCATTATCAAGTGTTTGCTTAGACTGTTGTGTACTTTCTTCCCTTTTGTATTATCTCATCTATTTGTCAACAATCTTAGTTCCATGAAGGTAGTTACCATGCTTTTCTTTGAAGTTGGGAGCTACAATAATTTCCGGTGAATAGTTAATTGGTGTGTCTTTCATATCTTTCAATGTCTGTTGACCTAATAGATTGGTAATTTCAAATTTGGTGTTCAGTATATATCTTAGACCTTGAAACCCCGTGGTTCCTGATGCGAACTGCTCATTATCTCTTATAGATAGATTCTCTGTTCCGCATGGTTATCTGGGAATAAGCATTCTTGTGTCATAATTAACTTCTTGTTTCTGACCTCTTGTGGATGTACAACTTTTTAGGTTTTCCTGGCATATTTCCCCCTCATACCCGAACACCATGTTATTTCAAATCAAAATGTAACATTACCTTGATATTTGGATGTTGCTTAGTTAAGTTGTTACCCCCGTTCATTGATGTTGAAATTTTGAATAATTGAAAAATCAAAGAACAGGAAAGAGAGGAACACAAAAGAAATTTACCAGTCCAAAGGACCTACATCCACACCTCAAAGCCCCAAGGGCTACATTTTGTATTCTCATTTATAATAATATAATGTGTTGTTGTTTACAAGACTTACAACCCTATATAGGGTGAGATGATAATCGTATCCCACTAATTAACCCACAAATTATGGAATTTAGATGCCATTAAAAGAGAATCACTCATCCGATATATTGTAGGATAATCAATCAGTCTATCTAAATTTGGGATTCTCTTCTATCAAATCTGGAAAGCCACCTATCAAAGAATTCCTGTCTTGCGTCTGAACGGAACTCTCAGCATCTCTGGTGTTCGAACGTTAATAGGAGCGTTCGAACGCCTGTGTCACTTTCAAAAATGAGAACTACTATGTTATTTGATTTGATGATTGTCTTGGTCATCTCTGCCTAAAATACAATTCATTTACTTCCAGTTGACTTGTGTTCCTGATCAACTGTGTTGATATTAATGTTTTCCTAAAAATATTGATGTTTGATATGTGGAAATTGGTATGTTGAATGTTGTTTAGTCTGATAGGAACTTAATTCAATTTAAGACATGATGTAGGGTAGCTTTTGGAGAATCTTTTTGGTTCGAATATTTTTAGGATTTTGTGGTGGAAATTTTGGTAGATTCACTATAGACTTCGTAAAAGGTATAAGATGAGGACCAGGGTTTACGTATTACTGAAGCTAATGAAGGGGAAAAGAATGGGCTGTTCTCGGTGGTGTGAACACCTTGAGGCCTTGAATACTGAATTGTTGTTCCAGAGGGCAACTCTGTTCTTGAAGGAATGAAGGGGCAAGGAGTAGGCTATGCAAGAAAAAAGATATTTTTAGTGATCCAAACTCCACAGGGTTTAGTTCAGGTTTGATAAGAGTCTTTAGGCGTCATACCGGAGTTTTTGAATGGCATTATACAAGTCACGTAAAAGCATTATTCTTGGGAAAATTTGTAAAACGTGTTCTCCATTTTAATTCTAAGCATTATGCAATGTTCTAAAAATCGCTAGGCGCTAGTCGGGCTGCTGAGGGGGGCCTAGCGCCTAGGGCGTAGGCGGATTTTTTTCTCAATAAAGTTAATTATATAATGGATATATATACCAGTTATGTGGTGTTATTTAAGAATAATTATAGATTTGGGGTCCAATAATAGATCTATGTAGAGGTTTTGTGGTGTTTTTTGGAAATAAGTATTATTGTAATTACTGTTAGGGATCTATTAATAAGGGCAGCCCGGTGCACGAAGCTCCCGCAGTGCGGGGTTTGGGGAAGGGTCGGATCACATTGGGTCAATTGTACGCAGCCTTACCCTGCTTTTTTGCAAGAGACTGTTTCCAACACATAGGCTGTTAGGGATCTATTAATAATTAACTTAAATATTAAGTGTATATATATACACTAATGTTAGACGTAACCGTGAGTAATTTTTTTCCCTTTTTTAACAAATTACAATCTCACCCAGCCCGCCTGTCCCCCGCCTAATATGTTGGGCGATTTTCTAAACGCCTGGGAGGAAATCCAGGTGGCGTGGCTGCGCCTAGGCCGATTTTTCTAACACTGGCATTATGTACATGTATAGTAATTCTATCTAACTGTGACTTGAATTTTTATTTTTTTTTTCAAAAATAGAAACTCATGGATTTTAACTAGTCACACAATGTTACACAGATATGACACACATGTTGGGTATAGGTGTGTGTCTCGTTGTTGGAACTCTCTAAGCACTCGAACTTGAAATATGGGAACACAGCTTGAAAAGTGTGTAGAAGTTGGATGCGGGTATGCAGATTCATGTCCGAAACTGCTAAACATGTAAGAGATTACTATGATATTCTTATTTAAAATTTAAATTAAGGCTCTCTCTTCATATGAGAAGTCAAAAACTCTTCTCTACCATCAAATTTGAGTCTCTTCTTGTTTTCCAACATTATATGTGGAGGTCCTCGCTTTCGAGTTGGTTACATATGTCCTACACATATCTTGTACCCTTGTGTGCCATCACAGGTACTTCGGTCTCGGATCAGCAGGGAAGTCCATGTACAACTTAGACTCGTGTAAACCTATCGAAAGTCTATAACCAAAACTCAATCGCTATGTCTAGTTATTATGGATATGTCATATTTGAAATTTCACCGGAATAAAAAAAAAATGAAAGAAGACATAAAAACTACCCAGAAAATTGTGTAAAATAAGACTTACATTGATTCTAATTTCATTATGCAAGTTGTCAACGCGGCTCTGCATAATCTACTCCCTCCGTTTCAAATTAAGAGTTCTTGATTCCATTTTTGATGTCCCATTTTAAGAGTCCTCTTTGAAAAGTCAAATGTAAAATATATTATTTTTCAAGTTTGCCCTTTATTATATTAAACTCTCCCTCCTTTTCTTTGATATGACACTAAGAAATTTGAAATGTGTAAAGGACAACATTGGGAAGTTGAAAATTTCACCACAATCATAATTGTCTCCTTATTCCTTAAATAGTTGGAATTCCCAAAAGAGACTCTTAATATGGGACGGAGGGAGTAATTTGTTTGTGTCCTTTGTTGTTTTTAATTTTTTTTTTTAAAGAAAAAGATAATGCAAGGCCTTGTTTTAGCAATGAGGGGTAGTGTTTAGGAACCCTCGTTTTTCTTTCCATAGACTTTTTAATCTGGATAAGAGCAATAGCAATACATAAGCAAACATGTCTTGCACATATATCCCTTGCGCATAGAATTGTAGCTTCGGTCTTGGAAGCTTCTTTCAACGCATCTATGCACTTTATAATGTTACCTTGTGTCTCAATCAGCATGTTTCCACTATCCGTTTATGTCACCGTGTACAACTCATGGTCTAGCAGCATCTTAAGCAACTTGTTTCCTTGATATTCTATGTGATTGAATCTGAAATTATTGTGACTACGCATATAGCTTCCCTGTGACTATAAACTTCTTAAAAGTGGCGGTTGCCCCAATATGACGTTGCCTTTATCCTCAAACTAATACATGGCCTCAAGACACTATTGTCTCGATAGTGGTCCATGGTCATATGATCCTTATATTTAATTGTCTCATATATTCTGGGGGCTTTAAAGACTTTCTTTTATGAAAGGACCTTCTCTTCCTGGTGGTTAAATAATTTATCTGGTTGGTTTGGTTCCTTTTTGCCAAAAACCTTAATATATATATATATATATAAATGCTATGACATTTTCTAAACCAAAAAAATAGACTTCATTGAGTTGGTACTTAGATGCCGTGACATGCGTTCAAATTATTTGTCTGTTGTAATGATACTGATTAACGCTCTCATTATTCATTATATGCTATGTTTGGATGTCTCAGATGGAGGAGAAAGCAACCCCCCCCCCCCCCCCCCGCCCCCCCCCCCCCCCCCCCCCCCCCTGCTGTTTATTCTTTTGTTTATTTTTTCTCTTCTGAATTTAACCTTCAAGCCCTTGACAATTTCCGTTTTCAATTGGCTCAAGATGGAAAGGGTCATTACCCAGTTGTGTTCCCACTTACGTAATGTGTTTTGACACTTGACAGCGGTAGACTAGAGGCAGCCATCGAGTTACATTTGGTTGTCTTACTTATTCGATTTATAATGTGAATCTTCTTTTTCTCTGGTTTGTAGGCTGTGGTTTTCACTGACATCAATATAGAGAAAGCCATCGAGTTCAATGATTACTGTCATAATCATCAGCCTCCTATTGCGTTCATCAAGACTGAAGTTAGAGGCCTATTTGGCAGTGCGTTTTGTGATTTTGGCCCTGAGTTTACAGTTTTTGATGTTGATGGCGAGGAACCACATAGTGGCATTATTGCATCCATCAGTAACGATGATGCAGCGCTTGTGTCCTGTGTCGACGACGAAAGGCTCGAGTTCCAGGATGGGGATATTGTCGTGTTCTCTGAAATCCGGGGAATGACAGAACTTAATGATGGAAAGCCGAGAAAGATCAGAAATGCAAGGCCCTACTCTTTCACTCTTGAAGAGGATACCTCAAATTTTGGAATCTACGAGAGAGGTGGCATTGTCATGCAGGTGAAACAGCCCAAGGTTCTGAAATTCAAGCCATTGAGAGAAGCTCTCGATGATCCTGGTGATTTTCTTCTGAGTGACTTCTCCAAATTTGATCGGCCACCTCTCTTGCACTTGGCATTCCAAGCACTGGATGAGTTTATATCTGAATTGGGACGCTTCCCTGTTGCCGGTTCAGAAGAGGATGCTCAGAAGTTGATATCCATAACAAGCACCATCAACGAGAGACTGGGAGATGGGAAACTGGAAGATATAAATGCGGGACTTTTGCGCCATTTCGCCTTTGGAGCGCGGGCGGTCCTGAATCCAATGGCTGCAATGTTCGGTGGTATTGTTGGACAGGAGGTTGTGAAGGCGTGTTCTGGGAAGTTTCATCCACTGTTTCAGGTTGTTCAACTTTCTCATTGAGTTGTGTTTGTTAAAGAATATACTGTATTAGCTTATTATAATTGGAAATTTATTTTTCCCGACTACTGAGTTGGCTTAGGTAATAAGTTTCGTCACTGTTGCATAAAATAAATTGACCATTGTATGGGTAACAAGTCTTTGCCTGCTTTTTTTTTATTCAAATGCTAGACAGCTAAATTGTTCAGTCATGACCACCAAAATGATCATCTCAAGTGCCATTCGTGTGTGTGTATATATATGTACAGCATAGCTTATATATCTGTGCGTATTAGCGAATCTTCCCAAGAGTTGTCCAACACCTAATGAATTTGATTGCTTGTTATGGTGACCTGACATTTTCTTTCTGTCTATGCAGTTCTTTTACTTCGACTCAGTTGAGTCACTTCCTTCAGAGCCAATGGACCCGAGTGATTTCCGACCGTTGAATTCCCGTTATGATGCACAGATTTCGGTGTTTGGGGCCAAACTTCAGAAGAAGCTGGAGAATGCTGGTGTGTTTGTAATAGGATCTGGTGCGCTAGGCTGCGAGTTCTTGAAGAATTTAGCTCTGATGGGAGTTTCATGCAATGGACAAGGGAAGTTAACTGTCACCGATGATGATGTGATTGAAAAGAGTAATCTCAGTAGGCAATTCCTCTTTCGGGATTGGAACATCGGGCAGGCCAAGTCTACTGTTGCTGCTTCTGCTGCTACAGTTATAAATCGTCGTCTTTGTATTGAAGCTTTACAGAATCGTGTCAGCCCTGAGACCGAGAATGTATTCAACGATACGTTCTGGGAGAATTTGACTGTTGTTATTAATGCCCTGGACAATGTTAATGCTAGACTCTATGTTGATCAGAGATGCTTATATTTTCAAAAGCCTCTTCTGGAGTCCGGAACACTAGGTGCGAAGTGCAACACTCAGATGGTCATTCCTCACCTAACGGAGAACTATGGTGCCTCGAGAGATCCACCGGAAAAACAAGCACCAATGTGCACTGTGCACTCATTCCCACACAACATTGACCATTGCTTGACATGGGCTCGATCAGAGTTTGAAGGTTTGCTAGAGAAAACACCAGCTGAAGTAAATTCGTATCTCGCCAACACTAGTGAATATACATCTGCAATGCAGAATGCAGGTGATGCTCAGGCCAGGGATAATTTGGAACGTGTTATTGAGTGTCTTGACAAGGAAAGATGTGAAACATTAGAGGACTGCATTACCTGGGCTCGCCTAAAGTACATTCCTTGATGCTTGATCTTATATTTTTCTTATACCTTTAGGCTCCGTTTCGGTTCATGGATTTAGTGAGGGAAAAGAAAAGAAAACATAGAGGGAAATACTTTTCTTTGTTTGCTCATTAAGGGGAACGGTGAGGAAAATAAGGGAAAGAAAATAGGGTGAGAAATAAATTAAAATTTTTAAAATTTTCGAGTCACTTCCTTTCCTCATTTCTTGAATTTCTACTGTATTTTTAAGATTTTAGTTTGTAATGTTAATTGATCTTGGAGGAAAAACTAGGGAAGCTGTTTTCCTTTTCCTTCTCTGAATCTGCAAACTAAACAGAGCCTTAGTGTATAAGTGGGAAATTATTGTCCTCTGACCACTTTCTGACATGTTTCTTGAATGCATCAGGTTTGAAGATTATTTCGTGAACCGTGTAAAACAGTTGATTTTCACTTTTCCCGAAGATGCTGCAACTAGCACTGGGACTCCATTTTGGTCAGCTCCTAAGCGTTTCCCGCAACCACTGCAATTCTCGGCCGTTGATACGAGTCATATTCATTTTATTATGGCAGCATCCATACTTCGGGCAGAAACATTTGGCATCGCGATCCCTGACTGGGTCAAGCACCCTAAGAGCTTGGCTGAAGCTATCGATAGAATTATTGTCCCTGAATTTCAGCCGAAGCATGGTGTTAGAATTGAGACCGATGAGAAGGCTACCACCCTCTCAACTGCATCTATAGATGATGGAGCAGTCATCAATGAACTAATCGTGAAGCTAGGGCTGCTCCGTCAGAATCTGCCATCTGGGTTCATGATGAAACCAATTCAGTTTGAGAAGGTGTTGCTCCTTTTTCATCTCTTTAAAATTCTTAGCTTGCATGTGTTTTGAGGCCGCGTAATTCCTTAGGCTCAGTTGGTTCATGGATTTGGTGAGAGAAAAGAAAGAAAAATCCCAAGTAAAGCACTCTTCTTGGTTTGGTTAATAAGGAAAATAGTAAGAAAAATAGAAAGAAAAAGAAATGATACTGAGAAATAAATTAAAATTTTTAATTTTGTGAATTATGTGCCGCCTCCCTTTTTCTTAAGTTACAATCCAAGCAACCGCTAAGCCCAGTTGGTAAAAGGGTGCTCCATTCCAGCCTGGGTTCAAATCCCTCCCCCTTCCCCTGGGCCTGTTATGTCCTACACGAGACCCACTACATCAAATAAGTACTGATAAAAATAAAATAAAATATGGAGCAATAGGGAGCTATTGTCCTCATTTTCATTTCCTTTTCCGCAAAACAAATAGAGCTTCAAGCAATTTTCTTTTATTGATCACCTCATTTTTAATTCATCGGAAACTATTTAGTTTATGTCCCTGAAGATAGGAGTTGGACACTGGAGGAATACCTATTTATCATCATGCAAGCTTTGTTTTTCTATTTTGACACAACAGAAATGTGTCGGAATAAGAACTCTTTTTAACGTTAAGGTTTTAAATCGTGCACTCTAGTATCTCAACTGTTTGATATTCTTATTCATGCAGGACGATGATACGAACTACCATATGGATATGATAGCAGGGCTTGCCAACATGAGGGCTAGGAATTATAGTATACCCGAAGTTGACAAGCTTAAGGCCAAATTTATAGCTGGAAGGATTATTCCTGCCATTGCAACCTCCACAGCAATGGCTACCGGCCTCGTCTGCCTAGAACTGTACAAGGTTCTGGACAGAGGGCACAAGGTTGAGGACTATCGCAACACATTTGCCAACCTGGCACTCCCCCTCTTCTCGATGGCCGAGCCGGTCCCACCCAAAGTTATCAAGCACCGCGATATGAGCTGGACCGTCTGGGACAGGTGGATCCTTAAAGACAATCCCACTTTAAGAGGACTTCTGAAATGGCTCGAGGACAAGGGGCTCAATGCCTATAGTATATCGTATGGAAGTTGTCTCCTCTACAATAGCATGTTCCCACGACACAGAGATCGGATGGACAAGAAGATTGTGGATCTTGCTCGGGAAGTGGCTAAAGCGGAATTGCCACCACACTGTCGTCACTTGGATGTCGTGGTGGCTTGTGAGGATGATGAAGATAATGATATCGACATCCCTCAGATATCCATTTATTTCGGTTAGCTTGGCTTGAGACTTCCATTCACATGGTCACATTATGAGTACAATATGGAGAATTTTTCACAATCGGTTTGCCTTGTATACATGATATGATTTGCATTGAAGAATATCGTAACTTTCTCCGCTTTATTCTATCAATTCTTTCCATTCTCTCTAATTGAACTCTAACAGCGCGTTGGGCAACAGCTTTTGAGTCTTCTGGAATGCTTGAATGAAACTGCCTACTCGGCAAACAAGATTCTGCGATTCCAGTGCAAAAAAGTGTGCAATCGCATAAGTTTGTGGTTGGCTAAAAGCAATTTTTTGCAATTCAATCGCAGAGCAGAACCTGTGCCAAAAGGGGCCCTAAGTTGAGTTGCCTCAATGGATTCAGCTTTTTGCTGTATTGAGGACTTTTGTGGGCTTGTTTCTTAGGCGTTACATGTTTTGTTGCATGTATTGTGTCACTTACAAAACCAGGCGTGCTGGGTTGTGCATTGAAACTAGTTGTGATCAGACCTTGTTTGGCTGCTGCTTCATCTTGTGCTAGTCAGCCACCTGTTTTCAACATTGAGCATCCACATCATTGATAGTGTAGTGCTATGCTTCTCAAATTTTGTACCCAAAATGTGGTTACCAACGAAGGTGGCAGTGGTTGAATCACTTTAATATCCTCCAATTAAAAATAACCACTATCACATGTATTGGAAATTATAATTGGAATACAAATTTGGAAAATATAACATTATTCTTATATCTTCAAACATTGTTGAATACTGGAACGCCTCGGATATTCAGAAGGGGGTGATTTAGGGAAAACCACCACACCAAACATTGACAAGTCCACTACCCAACCGATTAGTTTCTTCCTAGTTGGGTGAAACGAAAGAAAAACAATTTGGTGTGCCTACAATTATTGTTTAACCATTGTTCATGGATGGCTCCTTGCAGACTAAAGGCCTGTTTGGCACAGCTTTGCTTATGCTTCTGCGATTCAATCGCGAAAAAAAAAAAAGAAAAAAAAAAGTGCTTTTCACTTTTTTTTTGGCAATTAAATCGCAAAAACTGGTTTGCCAACACTTTTATTTTGGCTTTTGAAGTTCCATATTCAATTACGGATTCCAAAGCTGTTGCCAAACGGATAAGCTAGGTGTTACTCCACTTCTCTGTACACTCCATTCTTGTAGCTCGTAATTTTACATTTAGCAAAACCACTAATGTGAAGTATACTGACACTCTGGCTACATCTTCCCCCGGTAGTAGAAGGTTTTGGTCTTTTTTGATTACTAGTAAGGGGTGTATATGAGCCGAGCCGAGCTCATGCGTTCGCAAACTTTCTCATGAGCTTAAATGAGCCGAGCTTTCAAGTGATCGTGAACTTTTTCACGCGCCCTTTAAAATTATACATTCAATAATAAATCAATCATTTATCAAGTCTATTTACGATATTTGTCATATTTTCTCTAAAATAATAGTGTTATAATATATATATATATATAAGTCAGTAACACAAGCTCTTTATCAAGCCTATTAACGAGCTTTTTTACTAGCCTACTCACAAGCTCTAATCAAACGAGAATACGAGCTCTGTCGAGCCGAGCTGAGCCTTTATCGAGCTGAGCCGCGGACCCTTGTTAAGCGACTCAGCTCTTGTACACCCTTACCTGCTAGCAGCTTATGAGTGTAGTAGTAGTGTGGATTTGAAATATGATAGAGAGGAAAAGAAAAATCATGGTGCACTTGTAAGCTGAGCATATGCAAAAATTCTCAAGAAAGTTTCATAGGGACCATTCGTCAAAGCTCAACTTCAGGCAGCGACAATATTTCGTTCTGATGACAATCACAGGAGAGAAAAGAAGAAGAAAAAAGATAACATTCCCAAGCACTTGTGTAAGAAGCAAAACTCTATATTGGTATATACATTCTGAGTTCTGTAATTCTTTTAAAACTCAAATCAGATTTGCAATGTTGGGTCTGTACGAAGACAAATTCCTTTGTTCATCCAAACATGTCATATAACCAAGGCACCATTCACAAAAATACTCCGCATTGTGGACCTGTGACCATCAGCTTTTATCAGCGCCTTCATCGAATTCAGCAGAGTCCATCGCTCGAAAATCCAGGTGCTTCTGATGTTTTAAGCGACGACGCTTGTCAAAATCTTCCCAGCCTTCGAACTGAAATCAAAAGAAAACCCCCTGATCACATGTTTCTGACAGAGAGAACAAATTAGACTAGTTGATGTCGGCATCAGGATGAGACATCAATACCTGGCGGAGAACTTGCATTGTTATCTCCGTGGCATGGATATCCAGCGTCGAAAGCTGTATGCACATTTTGAATAGTGTAGAAGGGAGGGATTTGAGCCCATTATTACTAAGATACAAAGCCTGCACAACCTTTCAACATGACAGTAAATACATGCCCAGCTGGTTCATGTACTATAGAGAAGGAAAAGATGCTTCAATAACATTAGAAATTACAATTTTCTAAATTTAATAGTAGCTCAAGAAAAAAAGGAAGGGAACTGACTCACAAATTCACAATTCTTATTGTTATTTTCGTCCGATTTTGTTTTCTGTCCTATTGTTCCTCATTGTTTTCCTAATTAACCAAACAAAAGAACATGTCTTCCTTGGTGTTTTCTTTGGTTTTTCCTCACGAGATCCACTAACCAAACAATAGCCGAAGTATTCTTCTGGTTGCCTAATGCATGCACCTCCAAAGCACAACTTATGTGATGCCAATGCCCAAGAAGAAACAGCAAGCTCTTGTCTACCCTATTTCGGCAAAACTTTCATTAAATGGCACCACAAAGAAATTTGTGAAGTAAACAGGACAGAACAACTAGAACAGAGGGAAAACTGGGCATGAAGCATGCATCAATGCTACACGCTTCAGAGTAAAAGGGCAATGAACCTCTTTGCGGGATTAGGTAAAAAGCAATTGCATACGGTATCTGCAACAGGAGATCAGGAAAGCTTTTAAATATGTAAATTGAGTCTAGATCCAGGAAAGCTTTTGAGAAGCATAATACTTATGGAATTGCTCCTGCTTCGTAACACAGGAAAAAACCCTTCACCACAGTTGGAATTTCTGACGGTAAAAAGTTGCACTCTCACTTCGCTCTGCTGATGATGTTTCATCAACAAAATCCAGTGTGCTAAAACTTTTAACCTAAAAAAAGAGTACTTGCTGTTACTCTTGCGGTCAACTTCAGTAAGTTAAAAGTAAAAAAGGAGAAAGAAAAGAGGCTGACAAGGAGAGGAGCCCAACATTAAAAAATGGAAGTCTTAAAAAACCTGATCGCTGGGCAGGACAGAATCCTGGTAAACATTATTCGTTAATATCTAAAATGTTTTTTGTACTAAAGCACCACTTTTATAATATGTCCGCCATCTTTACAGAACCTGATTAAACTCTCCCGGTTTACCATGTAATGTTTTTACATGGCCAGATAAAATCATATGTCAGAGTACAAAGATGAGTTTGAACGAAATAATCTAGCCAAAAAACGGAACAATATAGTTTTACCTGGATCATAAGCCTTTTTCTGCTGACAATGAGGTGTAATTGTCAATATTACTTATAATGACGTTACCCTAAAGGTAGAAAGAAAATATATAGACAGGAAAACTACAGCAGAGAAAGCAAGATGGACCTTCAATTTATGTAAGCTGCCAAATGTTTCAGGTAACTCTGCTAGAAGATTTGATGAAAGATCAACCTGCACCAGATTAAAACCAGGTTA
The DNA here is from genome assembly GCA_033977485.1 of Hydrangea macrophylla. Classification (NCBI taxonomy): domain Eukaryota; kingdom Viridiplantae; phylum Streptophyta; class Magnoliopsida; order Cornales; family Hydrangeaceae; genus Hydrangea; species Hydrangea macrophylla. The sequence goes on along the minus strand of CM066982.1, from coordinate 94,573,964 downwards.
AGCGTATATTTAGGACTACAAAATACAGAAAAGGTCTAGCTCCTTTATTCAGTATAGGCTGTGCAATATCAAGTCATACTTCAGAGAAATACCAAGTAATTTAAGATACAAGAAACATAATCCTACCTCAATAAGAGAAGTGCAACTTCCTATGCATGTAGGGATGTTGCTTATCCTGTCAGAAAGAAGTTAATTACAAGCCCAAAACACAAAAATGGTACGTAGTTTCTAACTCACTCGGAACTATGACCAAAGCATATTATCATAGGAAAGAGATAAGATATGGGATAAGCACAAATCTCTCAATTACTAGTTCTCTCATGTACTTGGAAAAAAAAAATCAATTAAGTCACCTATACCGGCTGTAGAATAATTAAAATCGAGGATATAATGCCCCTTGTACAATAATTGTTTTCCAGTAGCACAATTTACCTATTATTGTTGGCTTTTAAAACTTCAAGCTGAACTAGAAGTCCTATTTCGCCTGGGATACACGTCAACTTGTTGTTTGCAATATGAAGTTGCTTTAGAGATGTTAAAGTGCCCAGTGCAGAAGTCATAGTTGTTAAACTGCATAGATCACATAACATGATAACATGAATCAACCGATACAATATAATAAAAGGAGATAAAAACTTCAGTATGTAGATCAGGTCGTCTAACTAGATTACATACAAATGATCATAAGACACAATATTTCTGTTTCTTGAGAGATTTAACTAATGGTGACAAGAAAAAAGTGGTAAATCAGATCACACATGCAGTCCAACATGGAAGGTATGTGTGTCTTTATTTACGTACCATTGATGTCAACATAAATTTTGCGGCTTATGACTTCATTCATAGATAATACATAAAACTGAGAAGAGTTTGTTCAGGATAACTACTTCTTTTTAGTGTTTGTCAAACTATTCCACCCCAAAAATCCCGGTTCTATGGCTGTCCCTCAGACAGAGCAATGTATGAGAGAGAGAGAGAGAGAGAGAGAGAGAGAGAGAGAGAGAGAGAGAGTTGCAACCAGTATGACCATAAGACAGCAAAGAAACTAAGCATTTTCTAACTGTTTCTTGTTCTGTCATTCTATTTTCTGTAACTTCTTTATTTCAAAATGTAAGGGAATGTGTAAGGATCTCACTTCTATCAACACACAATCAATCTAGTAGGCCATACACATCTATTGAATTCACTTAGTTCCCCAATCGTAATACAAAGACAGACACACACACAAACACACAGAGTGAGAGATAGAAGAGAGAACAATTCATTGCAAGTTGCAGACACATTGTTTAGAACAATTGATCAGTTTTTTTTATTTTTTTTTAAATTTTATTTAATTATGATATTGGGGTACTCAAGGTTCTATTATTAGAAATTCTGGTCATAGATTTGCATGCTACATACTTAAATTAAGTAAAAATACACAAGGCTTTCGTGGTTTCTAGTGAAGATGACAACCATAACAGGAACATCATCAAATATCACAAAGAGAACTAACCAGTTTTGGCTCAAAGACAGGACTTCTAGCTTCAGAGATTTCAGTCCTTCCCAGCTGAAGGACTCATCCAATATAGCATTATCATTCAGGAGCAGTTTCTTCAAAATAAATTAAAGACAGAGAAAGTTTGTGAGAGTCTCTAACGAGAATGTCTTCAAGCCGTTCAATATGGAACAAGAAGGAAAATCAGGAGTTAAGCTCACCTTCAAAGAACACCAACTGCTAATTGCAGTTGGTACCTCTCGTATAGAATTGTGGCTGAGATCAAGCACTCTTGCATAAGCTCCGCAAGTCCAAACTTCATCAGGTATGCCCTTTAAATGTATAATTAAGAAAATTACAACACTGTGATAAACATTTACCAAAGGAGTAAAGTTTTAGTTTGGTCTCATACTCTCATGTATATAATTACGGTAAGAAATGAAAATCTACTGTTCCCTTAAAAAATCTCACTCCAGCATTAAGAAATCTACAATTCCAAAGAAAAAAAGCATAAATTGAAAAAAAGTACAAAATGCATAAACGAGTTTTTCATAATTATTTTCTCATTTACTCAGCCCTACGCAATCCCATGTATACCTGCACAAAATTCTTTTGTTTTAGAAAACTGAAATATATATCTGATCTTAGCGCATATATATATATATATATATATATTTATAAAGGAAAATTACAAGTGTAGACCACTAAGACCAGGAAGCAGAAGCAAAATAACCTCCATAACAATTACCAATGGCAAACATTGTTTGAAACATGGAAAAATGTAAATCAGAATCTTCACATCATGGCTGGAAAATTAATCAAAACAATCAGAAGATCAAATTTCTTCGTTTTTTCAGATAATAATGACACAAGAGCAAAACCATCTGAACTGGATTTGAATTCAAGAAAGCTGTAGAAATTTGACATTAAACACATACATTAAATAAATAAAAAAATCTAGTTTCTTTATACCTTCAGGCCCCATTCTGACAACGCAACAATCCCAGTAGCCTTCCAGCGTTCTAATTGATTAATTTCAATCTTTTTTTGAATTGGGGAGGCCGGTCTCTTCAAATTTGATACAGCTTGTGTTTCCTTTCTAATGGGACCATCCTATCCATTGATAATTCACATAATTCCAGAGCTTAGTAACTTCAAATTTCCATTGAATTTCATTTCTCGAATTTGTGTGTGTGTGTGATGACACACACACACACACACACACACACACACACACACACACACACACACATTTACAAGAATAGAATAGAATAGTGAATACCCCTTGGTGTAGACCTTGAGAAGCCAAGAGCATGATTTTAGCCCCATTGGAAACCTCCGATGACCTCAATGTCATTACGTCTACAAGAACTTTCCCTGCAGATCAAAATCATCAAGAATTAAGGTTTCTTGCTAGGGTTTCGGTGATACCTCTAGAGAGAGAGAGAGAGAGAGAGACAGAGAGAGACCTTTCAAGATGAGTTTCTGGCCACGAGGGAGGACGTCGGTGAGGGGTTGGAGAAGAGACTTGAGGTCCTTGACGGTGGAGTCTAGAGAGAGAGAGACCGGTATGGTTTGCCCCTTGAACTTCACATTCACTTCGACGTTCTCCGGCGGATCACTACCGGCTCCGGCAGGTTCTCCGGTCATCATTTTTCTGACCTCTCTGTCGATTTTGATTTTGTTGCAGTTTTTGCTCTTTCGGTTATTCTTCTTCTGATAGTCTCCTCCACTCTCCTCTCTGACAAATGTGAAGATGCCAAATTACTATATTATCCCCGTTCTTATATTGTGTATTAGAATTTTTATTAGAAAACACTGACCCAGTCCATGGGCTTTAAATCAAATCCCAAAATGATTTGGGCCAGTGGCACCAAAAGTGCTCTCAAAAGCGCAATCCAACTTGTTAAGATTGAGCCCATTTATATTTGGGCCCATGGGCAAAAAGCGCTTGAACCCTCTCATTTTTTCTTTTATTGCAAAACTCCGAAATTTATTTATTATTTTATTTTTTGCTTTGAAATTTCATAATCACTTATAAGACACCAAAATCTATTGACAAACAGCTTCTAAAAGATGGAATATTCTGTGGTTGGATGTTGTTCAAGAATTGGCATGTGTGTTCGGTTCAGAGCTCCCACTTTCTTTCTTATCTACTACGTTGGACACATGATAACTTTTTCAGAATCCACCCACTTTGGTCGAATTATTTAAGCTTTAGCTTTTATCAACATCTTATGCTGTACTCCTGTACTACAACTACAAACACACCGTGTCTCTTGTATACTCATTACACACAAGCACTCATCTATGTACTGATGTACACACACATATGTATGTGTTATCAATAATTGACTGGAATGGCTATGAAGTTTCTATAAAGTCGGCCCATTTTAATTAGCAGTAATATTTGGGACACTAATAAATTTCACTAACACTCACACCCACACTCAGAGATAGAATATGTGTGTGAGTGTTAGTGAAATTCGTTAGTGCCTTTAACATTATTGTTCAATTAAAGTGGACATTATTCAGTTAACTCATAGCAGAAAAATAATAATAAAAAAAAACAAAACAAAACAAAAAAAAAAAAAAAATCTTTTGTTGATGGAGCCACGGCCACCTGAAAAGTTATGAATACAATATTAATTTTATTTCTGTTCAAATTCATATATATATATATATATATATGGTTCATGTTTTGAGATTTCTACTATATTTTCAATTTCAAAGTTAAGATTTGACTACAACTTCATGCCTAGCATATGTCAATATCAATAACGAAATAATTGATGTGAGTTCAGCAATAAATCAAAGAAAGAAATAATTGAGGCCGAGGATCTCGGCAGCACCTGGGTGCAGCCATTTTGGTAGCACCAATGGGTGGTTACCATTACAATACTTTGTGATTATTTTTTATTTTTTGTAAAAGTAATAAAACTCATACTAACAAAGTGTTGTGCTAGTAGCTACTCATTGGTGCTACCAAGATGGCACCGAGGATCTCTGCCCAATAATTGGTGTGAGGCTTCTGAGCAAATCTCACAATCAACAAAATGAATCATCAAAGTACCATAAATGAAACGTAATACCTAGGGGTGTTATTTGGAACAGAAATTTCGATTCTGACCGATTTCGATCCGAAAAATTCCGATTTTGGCAACTAAATATGTATTTCGAATTTACGAATTCCGAAAAAAAAATCGGATCGGAATCAGAGTTGTTTTTAGAATTCCAAAAAATCCGAATTTTTTTTGAAAATATTCCGAAATTGCATTTTCCGAAACTTTTTCGAAAATATTCCGAATTTTTTTTGAACATATTCCGAAATATTCCGAAAATTGTGTTCATCCCACATCGAAAAAACATAAAAGAGGAAATATGATGTGCTTCTATAAAAGGCCTACAAGTCTCAAGTGAAATCCCATTAAGCTTGAATTCCGAATATTCCGAAAAATTCCGAAATTTCGGAATCGGAAATAATTTTGAAATTTTCGGAACGGAATTCGGAATGCAATTTTGACTTCTGAAAATTTTGATTTTTTTTTTCGAAAGGGGTGTTTCTGATCCGTTCCGCTCGAAACACACCCCTAGTAATACCCTTTAATAAAAGTTTTATTTAGTTTTTGATATATAAGAAAGATAATTAACCTATTGCATTGCCAAAAGTACTTGATAGGGGGAAAAAAAAATCATCACATCTGATGATGCCGATAATTGGTAAGCAAAACTTATGCAGGAAAATAAAGTAAAAAAAAGGGTTTGTATGTGGTTCGGTCCCGTTAACAAGGTGACCTACGTCCACGGTTGCGTCTGTGCGCTTCTCACTAGTAGATCACCGGCGGGCCTGGTGAACCAACAGGAACGAGTGGCACTACCAGTAATACCGGCCGGGTATATGCGTGTAGGTGGTGAGTTCTCTAGTAGTGCTTATATGCTTAGAGAAGATCGATCCCCTTTTGACAGGGTAGGTGACTCTTTTATAGATGCAAGAGTCCACCCTTACATGGTAAGTTAGTAGGATTAGGAAGCCTAATCTAATCACAATAGATTTGCATGATCTTAGGGGAGTTTCCTAATTGGTTTAGGAAACTACTCATCTTTCCTTAATAGAGTCCTGGCCATGTAAGGAAACGTCCTGATAGACCTACCCAAACTGCATCCCCTGAGAAACCGCCATACTATACGCCCGGACCGGCCGATCGTCCCGAGCGGTGACGTCTAATGTAATGAGGGGCGCGGGCCCTAAGGTCTCTTCCCGGATAGCTCGGGTTCTTCTACCACGTGGCGGTTGGACTTTAGCAGGATATTTCCGAACATATCAACATCAATAAAATTGCAAAACGTGTTGAAGTTTTACGCTATAAGCATCGGGTACACAACCCAGCCATAGAAAGATAGATCTGAATAGAGGAGGTCTGACCATAAGATTTGGCTCGGAGGTATACCCCAGGCAGCCTAACTGCTACAACCCAAACTGATCTGGTAATAAGACACACACCAATTAGAAAACGAATTCCTGAAGTTTATGAGAAGTGCTAGGTGCACATATCAAACTATATCTCAAATTACACCCTATGCTTTAAATGCATGTATTATGTGCTGTTTGAATTTTTCACATTTTTCTGTGCACCACTTACACAGCATAGGGTACATACATTTAAAGCAAAAGTGTGGTTTGGGGTGTGATTTGAAGTGTGTGCCTAGCATTATTATATGCCAAATATAAATGCAGCTAGGTAGGTACGTAAATTTAAGATTATATGAGTAAAACATTCACCGACGTTTCATTAAAATGATAACACTGAGATAATTTTACAAAGTAGATATTATTTAAATTACGTTAACGTTGTCATGTTAATTTGGTGAAAAATATTATTTTTGTCTATTTAAATGAATATTACTAACCAAGCTATACTTGATGCAATATGATAGCAAAAACCTATGTTGTATATTATGTAAATCTCTGTCAGAAAATGAAAGATGATGTTTGAACAACTAACTGATCTTAATATGGAAAGAAGGCCCTTTACCTTCCTTTATAGGCACTTCTAAGCAGAAAGGATTTGTGGGGGTGTAGAGAGTTTCAAACACACTCTCTTTGTATCAATCAATTATTTAAGACCCATTAATTCCTCCCCTTTGTCTCCTCCCATTTATTTTCCACCAACCATTAAATGGTAACCAAAAGGCAGCCCCAAATATCCCTGGAGAAACATAAAAAAAGAAAAGAAAAAAAAAAGTACTTATAAATGTTAAGAGGAGGAGGAGAAAATAGAAATAAAAATTCACCAAGTCCAAAGCATTCAAAAACCTCCCACACCCCCCCAAACCTTGCAAATTAGGATTTCTCATCTCTAATCTTTTCTCTTTAAACATCATTATAGCCATACATAACCACTATCTCAACTACCTTAACCAACTGCCTAATCTTTCCGGTCTCCCCTCCCACCCCAAATCCCTTTTCCCTGAATATTTCTTTCCATTCCTCTCTCTCTCTCTCTCTCTCTCTCTCTCTCTCTCTGTATGTGTGTGTGTGTGCACGCGCGTGCGTGTATATATATCTATATATCTATATATATATATGTGTGTGTGTGTGTGTGTGCGTGCGTGTGTATAGATATAGTATAAGTTTAGAACTAAAGGCTGACCCCTCGTCCAAGGCCCCAAACCCAGAACATCTCCCGCTTTTGCAGGTCCTCCCCTATTCCCCACCAACACCTTCCCTTCAAGCAAATCAATACCCTCCCAAACCAACCCCCCACATTTCATCTCTCTCTCTCTCTCTCTCTCTATATATATATATATATAAATATATATAATCCCTGCATTGCATCAGAATCTCAATCACCAAACTCATGTGGCGGTCTCGGACGAAATCAACGGCCCGGATTCACAACACGTCACCACTCTTCCAGTGCTCCTCCTTCAAAGACATTCAACGCCTCTGCTCAGACGATTCCGACCACCACCACCACCACCACCAATCGACCAACAAACCGTCAATCTTCCACCGAGTCCGCCTCGCCAACTCAGTCCTCCGCTCCTGGTCAACTCAGTCCTCCTCCTCCTCCTCCGCCGCCGCCGCCGCCGCCGCAGCATCACCGGACAATGAGGTCACGCCGTTGATCTCACTCCTCCCGGGAGGGTCCGACAAGCGGATAGTCGTCTACTTCACGAGCCTCCGCGTGGTCCGCTCGACCTTCGAGGACTGCCGCACCGTCCAATCGATCCTACGTGGCTTCCGAGTCTGGATCGACGAGCGAGATGTCTCGATGGACTCGACATTCATGGAAGAGCTGAAGACCATTTTAGGTCAATTTCACAAATCGAAGCTGAAATTGCCCAGGGTTTTCATCGGAGGACGGTACATTGGTGGGGCCGACGAGATCAGACAGCTACACGAGGCCGGCGAGCTCAAGAAGGTCGTCGAGGGCTTTCCGGCAGCCGACCCCGGCGTCTGCGAGGTCTGCGGTGGCTACAGATTTATCCTCTGCGACGAGTGTAGCGGAAGCCACAAATGCTATTCGGAGAAGGGTGGCTTCAGGAGTTGTACGTTGTGCAACGAGAATGGTTTGATCAGGTGCCCTTCTTGTTATTATTATTCACCACCAATCTGAACCGTCTGATTAACTCTTAGAATGAAACATACAAGTCTTGTACTAGTACATTTTGTGTACTGGTAGTATTTTTATTTGGATTTTTGTAGTGTGTAATATTTACTAGGATGAGCAGAGAGGGGGGTAAGCTAGATAACACATGCAACCCATTGCATATGATTGATTGATTGATGCTCCAAGATTAATTGTGTATTGTAAAAGTAGTTTACATTTGGGAATGGAGGGCCATGACATTTGTTTTTTAAGCAATGGTGTTTGGAAATAGAAATTTCAGAGCCCATCACCTTATGTTTTCAATTTTCCTTACACTTTTAATTTTACCAATATGTTTCATGGTTTGTGGGTTTTTTTCTTTGTTTGATTTTTTTTTTTTTAAAATATGTTTGGGAGATTTCTTGATATGTGATATCTGTCTTCTAAAGCCAGTGCTTTTCTTATTTTATGTTATTTATTTAAAATTTTTGGGAATAAAAAATTAGACTGAATGCTTGTTACAAATTTTTTTGAAGAGAAATTCATCAAAAAAACATGGGCCAGCAACCTTAATGAAGTATAATTTATAGCTGCTTTTTATTGATTAGAAAATAATGACCTGAATTCTCCGTGTTGTCTGGTTCAAAGATTTAAAGAAAGAAATATGAAAAAAATTTCTAAGGACATAAAGAAAGCGCTTTTTTCTTATTCCTTTTTTTGGGTTGCTAATATTGAGAAAAATAGGAATGGCAATTAAAATTTTTTTTTTTTTAATTTTTAATTTTTTATAGGTAATTCAGCCTCACCCCTTCCCTTTTCACGTTTCCTACTATTTAACGAAAAAAAAAAGGGTAAATTACCTTTTACCCCCCTGTGGTTTGCCTCTATGGCACTTTGGCCCCCTGTAGTTTGAAATGTAACACATAACCCCCCTGTAGTTTGCCTCTGTGACACTTTACCCCCCTGTAATTGTTGGTCATTTAAGCAATTTGTTTTGGCTATAGGGGGGTAAAGTGTCACATAAGCAAATTACAGGGGGGTTATGTGTTACATTTCAAACTATAGGGGGGTAAAGTGCCACAGAGGCAAACTACAAGGGGGTTATGTGTTACATTTCAAACTACAGGGGGCCAAAGTGCCATAGAGGCAAACCACAGGGGGGGAAAAGGTAATTTACCCAAAAAAAAAAAAAGATTTCTATTATTACATGTATTGTTGAAAACAATAGGTAAATTATTTTTCTTTATTTGCCTTTTCTTATCCAAAACAACTTACCAAATTGTCCATTAATTTCAATCCATGAAATTCAATAATATTTCTAAGGGTTGCCGATTCCATTCAGGCTTGGCTTCAGCTCCATTTCATTTTCCTCTCAATTGATTTCTAAAATCGAAGTTACAACAAAAAAAAAAAAGAAAAAAAAGAAAAGCCGAATGTGCAGGTGCTACATCATAATTTCATAAACATGCTCGTGTGGTCTATTTTGTGAGGGGTGCAAAAAAAAAACAAAAAACAAAAAAAACCAACTTTAATAAACTTTATTTTTGGGGTCATTAAATTTTTTTAAAAACATAGTGAGTATGCTAATGAGAAAGGGATCCACTTTTCCACTCAGGATGTCCAAGTCTCCACAGTTGAGAAGTCCGAATCAAAGCAGGACCATCTTGTGTCACTACTTTAATGACTAAATTTCGCAGTATGGATCTGCTGATATCAGTATGTCACATAGCTCCCTCACTGCTGTCTAATATGTGTGTGTGTATATATATATATATAGCATATAGTACAATGCAAAGATACAATCACCACCATGCTGCTGGCATCCTTACAGGCTCATGTGGCCAACGAAATGTAGTGTTAGTTGTTTAAGTTTCAACACCAATCAGTGTGTATAATTTCATTAACTTAATCGTATGTGGATCATAAAGGATTTCAATGATTCTTTATTTAATTACCCAAGTATTAGGATCCATCTCTAATACTAAATGCTATTTTTTGTGTGACAAAACATATATTATTGAATTACAATAGTCAGAAAATTAATGAGCGCAGATGGGGTAGGCCATAGGGGTAGTCACGTCCTGATTTATTTTGTGGACTTTAGATTGAAATGTGTCCAAAACTGGACCAATTGTAACAAAGTTACACTCCTCAGGACTTTATACTAATTAACCATTTATTATATGTGTTCCAATAATATCTTCCAAACGAAATGTCATTCCTTTATTTTTATTGAAAAAGTATTCTATGTAATGTTGGTCTGCTAAATTATAGCACATCACCTGAAACACCAATTCAATAGTGTATTGTAGCTCTTTCATCACTATATCAAAGGTTTTTTTGTAAATACTTAATGAACTCAGAGCGATGAAAGAGCATTTTCGAGCAAAAGTCATTTCAAATGCAGTTCTTCTGGTGTCAAAAGTGTGCCAGATATAGCAATGCAACATCTTGTACCAAATCTGGTTACAAGATATCACATGTTTAAATATGTATAATTTGGCATGGGTTTTAGAACACTATTAGAGTGATTTTTTTTTTCTTCGGGATCATTTGACGTAAGATATATAGAATTGGTATAATTTGAGCTCATGGCACACCAGTAGAGTAGCATTTAGGTGGGATCATGCAATAAATTGTAACATGAGCTTTAACACAAATGCTAACCACATGACTAAAATAAACATTGTTGCGGTACAAACAAAGCCGCCAGTTTTGTTTTACCCAGAGATAAGCTAATAGTAAAGACAAAGCTCTAAGAATGCCATAATAATGAACATTTTCACATAAACAACATTAGCCTTGCGATATCAGGTCTATGGTGAGAAAGTGGTTCAACCAGCGTAGAAAAGAGCAACAGGTATAGTGGCCCACTTCTCATCCGGTCAAGGATACGATCTCTAGACCCTTCTCCCAACCCTTTTAACGCACTAACAACAAGGCCAAAAAAAGTATTAAAAAGTGGTTCAGCCAGCGTAATGAAGAGCATCAAACATAGTGGGCCACTTCTCATGAAGTTGAGGATACGATCTCAGCCCCTTCCCCCAACCCCCCTTTTTTTTTTTCTTTCTTTGCTTTGTCCCCAACTCTTTTTACACACTAACAACTAGGCCCTAAAAAAGTCTTATGGTTTGACAAAATTGGCATATCTACACACGTAGACGTAACAAAAGTAACACAGCTTCATGGTTTTACAAACTATATATAGAAAGTCTATTTATTGAGTCATCTTGGTCAAATTACCCAGAACACACTCTTCTCTCATATGAGTACTTATGCCATCTTGCAATGGCATTCACACTACTGGCCTGTTAAATGCAACACGGCTCTACTGGCATGTTTGGTGTAAATTTATGACTTCTTTTTCTCTGTAACATGTATACAATTATAGATACTTGTATAGCGAGGGGAAAAGTGGAGAGAAAAAGTTGTAACTCAAAAGAGGAAACGGGACAACTTAGTTTACTATTTACTGCAAAAGTTGAGAAGGAGTGTGACCAAATTGGCAAATTCTCATCTTCAACAATACGACTTTTGCCCTTTCTCTTCAGTCTTCATATATCAACACTGAGTTGAAAGGGGTCCTTAAGTATAAATACCAACTATGTCTAAGATATTTTTCATCCCCTAGAGAGCCGCAAAACTTTTCAATACTCATTTCACTTCTCAACCATGGCAACATATACAAATTTGCTATTTCAATCTCTTCTATGTTCAAGTTTCGGGAACTTTCTTGCCCTTGATTTCATCTTCAATGGTTTCCAAGGGGAATCAAATCTGAGTCTCAGCGGCGCTTCATTCATCACCGATGATGGAGCGCTTAAGCTTTCCAACATTAATATAGATATGATTGGTAATGCCTTTTATTACCTTCTGATTTGTATGTTCGGCATTAATCAAACCAGAACTCCAATTGGTGATTCATTTAGCACAACATTTATCTTCTTAATCAGAAACCCAAACCCAGAAAGTGATGGCAGGCAAAGCCTAGCATTCACCATGTCTCCATCAAATTTATTGAACCCCGTTTTTTCCATTGAATTTGGTATGCCTCAAGTTATTGGATTGTTCTTGATATCAAAGACAACCCTCTCACCATTGATGTGAACTGCCTATTTGACTTAGATTGTGAAAAACCAATCCAAGTATGGGTAGAATATAAAGGGGAAGAGAAAATTTTGGGTGTCACCCTATCTCCTATATCGTTGCCAAAACCAAATCAACCTCTTTAATTTTTCCTGTCACGTTGACTCGTCTCTTGTTCTTGAGAAGTTAATGTACATCGGCTTCTCTTCATTGACCTCAGAGCTATTTACCTATCATTACATCTTAGGGTGGAGTTTTTCACAGAATGAAGAGGCTCAACCTTCTAACTTTTCTCTCCCTCCATCTCCCCCAAAGAGACAGAAAGTTTAACTTCCATCCCCAAAATTTACAAAATTGTATTTGTATTTTCAGTTGTTGCATTCTTTGTGATTGTAATAGCTGGAGCTATATTATGCTTGGAGCGAAGGGCAAAGCGAGTCAAACCTTTGGTTGAACTGGAAGAAAAGCCAGAGGATTGGGGAAAATATTTGCCTCATAGGATTCCGTTCAAGGACCTCTATGTGGCCACCAATGGTTTCGATAATAATACGCTCATCACGTTAGAATCCTCGGAGAATTGTGACAATCATGTCTATAAAGGCGTGTTGCCTGGTATGGACAAAGCTGTGGCGATAAAGAAAATCAGACTGAAATCAAAAGAAGGTGTTGGAGAAATTATGTCAGAATTCACGAGTCTTACAAGTATAGCACACAAAAATTTGGCACCTCCCCGAGGATGGTGCAAAAAAGACGGATTCGTTTATCTAGTTTCGGATTTCTTTCCTAGAGGAAATCTTGAAGGTTACCTCCATAACAAATCCAGGACTCACACAGACTTAAATTGGGCGATGCGCTTCAAAATCCTAAAGGAGGTTGCTTTGGCAATTCTATACCTGCACGAGGATTGGAATCAAGTTATTGTCCACAACCTTGTCAAAGCAAGCAACATTTATCTTGATTCTGAAAACAATGCTAGACTTGGTGATTTGGGTCATGACAAGGTATATATGGAATGGGTGAACCTTGGACATGCTTGCGTAGTAAGTCAGAACCAAATCATGCCACTGGAAGTATTCATGGCGAGGAAAGTTACATGTAGCACTGACGTGTATTGTTATGGGCATTTGCTCCTAGAAGTGGTGTCTGGCGAGAGAGGAAATCCACACGAATTGCTGAAATGGGTGACTTTGTGTAGGCAAAGAGGTTATGTTTTGAGATGCGCTGATCCAAAACCTAAATCCTATTCGCCTACAGAGACGGAATTGGTTTTAAAGCTTGGTCTTCGTTACTTGGAATTTGAACCTGCACGTAGGCCATCGATGAGACAGGTTGTGGAGAGACTGAATGGTAGGAAAATCCTAGTGTAGTAGCCAATGAAATCACAGTTGTGAATGTTTGGTGTGTGGGTTATAATAGTGTCTTATTTTTACTTGGTTGTGAATAGTGAATCTAATGACAGACTAGAAGTTGAGATAATAAATATATGCAACCCTCATAATATGATCATAAAGTGAATTATACAGGTCATTAAGATATGGCTCTTCTCGATTTCTTTTCGAGTTATTGTCAATCACATTTCAAAGATTTAAGAGCATAACTAGAATTTTTATGGAAGGTTCTGCTAAACATTGAAACCAATAACTTAAAAAAAGTGGACTTTACATTTCTAGTTCATCATAATAGACAAGAAAAGCAATGTGATATATAGATTTTTGAGTGAATAGTCTTCTTTCAGAAGTGCTAAAAAAAAAATAAAATCAATGACTATGGTGAATAAAAATCAAGAACTGAACTGACCAGTGATTCATATATGTCTCCAATTCTTTTCTTAGAATATAGTCCTGCATAGCTGACCATAGCATTGGCGTTTTAGCTTCTCATTACCTTTTGTCAAACACTTGAGGGCCCCAAGCAATATAGACCTTCCCTTAAAGGTAAAGAATTCCAATTTCCAAAGCCAAAGCAGCCTAAACGCACTCGGATTGGTCTCTGTTCGTGTACACAACTATACAAGTATTGATTATGTACTGTTTTATGTGGACCAGTTGCTTCAAACATGCGTCTGGGCTCAAAAATGCTTCTCAATTAATTCTCACGGTCAGGGGTGGAGGATACAAGAAAATGAGGGGAGGGGGGGGGGGGGGGGGGGGGGGGGGGGGTGGGGTGTGGAGGAGAATGGATTGCACCTCATGGACCGAGTTCACGGTGGTTTGGGGCAACGCCTCGAGGTAAAAAAAAAAAAAGTTTGGGGTCTATTCGTACATATTTCTCGAATAGATTTTTTTGTAAAGCTTGAAATGACACGAAATCATTTTGGATTAGTTTAAGTTAATAAGAAAAATAAAAATTTGTTAGACAGGATGAGTTGGATTCCTATTGCGTCAATATTGGTTCAGTTGGTCGTAAAATGAAATGTATGACTTGGCTCATAGTGTAAGACGGATTGGATGAAATTATTGCAGCAATATATATATATATATATATTGCAATCCAAACCCATATACACCTTTTTTCAAAGTAGGGTGGGTTTGGGATTACTTTTTTTTTTTCCCCCAATTTATAAAGTTGTGACATAAAAATTAACTCAAAAACTCATAAAATAAGAGTCTTTCTACATTTTTAGAGGGTACTTAAATATATATTTATTTCTTTCAAGAGTATATGACTATATTCCACAATTTTCAAAACTTTGTTTTGTTTGGAAGTACATCCGCCCTTGCTCATGGTACCCCTTGTGGTTTGAGCTTGGCTACTGCTTCAGCCTAAATGTAAAAGTTGAAGCCATTTCAAAATCCTCATACTAAACTAAACGACTAATATATATTTGCATTTCAGTTCCCAGAAAACTTGTTTGGGGTAAAACAGTGGGTTTGGAAAGTGATTCCAAACTAGTATTGTTCGATTTATGATAGAAATATTGATTTTCTTAATACAAAATTCGATTTCCAATACAAGTTAAAATGACGCCACCATTTTTTTTTTTTTTTTTTTAATTTTACTTAAAGTCATGTAGTCCCATTATATTATAATCTTTCCCTGCCATATGTGTAGAAAACAAATTTAGTATACAAATCTAGAAAGTGTACAATTATTCGTGTTGTGCACTTGGAAGTTGAAACAATCTGATCATGTTTGTACCCAAGTCACATAAGTGGGTGGGCCGGGTTAGAGCTAAACAAACTTATTCTTAACCTTTAGGTAAGTAACAATGTATATGATAATAATGATAGTACGAGTTATTTCAATAGTCAACACACGGTTTTCTATTTTGTGAACAAAAGTTTTATCCATTCGGGTCATTTAAACATTCTTACCTCAATATAAAATTACTTTTAAGTTGTTTAAGTTACTATACACTATTCTTTTAGCATATTTTTCTTTTTAAATTCTGTGATTAAGCCAGAAATCCTTGGTTTTGTTATTATTATTTTTTTAATCATAATTGAATCATGATTATGTGTTTGTGTACGTACATGTTTTGGAGAGGATGAGGAGTTTCTTCTTCAGTTCCAAAAGTAATATACTCCATCCGTTCCAAAATTATTATCACACTTTGAGATTTCAACTTTTTAAGAAAATATAATTATTGCATATCTATAATTTCTATTTTCAAACAAGGAAAATGCTTTGGTGCAGTTAGCAGACTGCAGTTCGCACTGTATTACTCACATGTGAACAGTAAAACTGCCCAGCTTTTTACTGTTCATAATGTGAGTAGCACAGTGCGAACTGCACCGAATCATTTTCCTTCAAACTTGTTTTTTTTTTTTTTTTAAATTTATTATTATTCTTTTTTATTATTTTTTATTGAGATTGGATGCATATTTAATTTGAAAAAGGGTAAAAGAGAAAATTTGCAAATAGTTAGTTTTGATTTTTCAAAGATGACAATTTTTTTAGGACATCTCAAAATAAAAAGTGTGACTATAATTTTGGGATGGAAGGGAGTACAATTTATAGGGCCTATTCCTTAGAGTTATCCCAAACTCACTTATCTCACTAAACTCAATGAGATAAAATGAGAGTTTAGGATAAAATACGAACAAACACTGGATGAATAATTTTTGTCCAATCTAAACCCCTTATGTGGCGTGCCAAACATGACCTAAGTATTGTCGAGGCTCTGAATTGACAAAACTTTCTTTGACGATAGCATACTTTATTAAGTAAATCTTTAGTTTCTCTGTCTACATCTCTTTACAAGGCAACATTCTGACTAGTAAATGCCAAAAATTAATGAGATATAGTGTCATTTATAACGAATATGTAAAGTCCAATAAATAGGGACAAATGAACAAAGGTATTAGCCAATTAGAAGAGTCAATTGGTGAATATTGTGACCAATAGAAGCAATGGAAAATCCAAGTTATTGTTTGTTGGCAAGCGGGTCCACTAATCCAGCCGGGCAACATCTGAGAGCATGGTCCGGCTTTTACGTACCAAACCACATTTTAGCCTTTTTTTTTTTAGGGCATGGATTAAAACAGGTACAAATTCAAAACAAGTATCACTTCTTATTTAAAAAAAAAAAAAAAAAACTAGTATTATTATGTTAATTTTGATACAGAATAAGTTTTTGAATCATTTTTAAGCTATTCCTGTGAACCTAAAAGCATGTCCACAACTATTAAACTTTTGGGAACTAGTTCTTCTCTTTAGAATCGATTCTCGTGTTATCTAAACCGTCTTTTCTATTTTTTTAAATTTTTTTTTGAACCCCCTCTTACTTTCTCTTTCTATGGGCTGATCGTGTTTATAATATGGGCAATGCTATGGACACTAACAAAATTCACTAACACTTACTAACACACTCTATCTCTCTCCTAGTGGTACTGCGGGGTCCACTGCGGACCCCACGGTGCCACTAGGAGAGAGATAGAGTGTGTTAGTAAGTGTTAGTGAATTTTGTTAGTGTCCCAAATATTACTCTTATAATATTTCTCCCTCTTGGACCTTTCTCTAGTCATACAGTGTTTTTATACTCCCACCACTGATACACTATTTGGGTAATTTCCCAGTCCACTAATACAATATTTTCATAATCACTCTCTCTCTCTCTCTCTCTCTCTCTAGCTTGATACAAAATTCTGTAATCTCTCTCCTCTGATACAATAGTTTTGTAATCTTAATTTGTTCAGTTTGGTAGACAATAAACTGTCTTTTAGGCGAATTTTAAGGTTTTAAAGAGTAATAATACCAGAATAAAGGAGAATTCTGTTGTATTATGCTGCCATTTTAAGAGAATGGCCTCTACAAGTCAATTTTATAAATGCCTCAAATATTACAAGTCAATTTTATAAATTAAATTTTTTTGAGTAAGGGGGTTTTTGATAACCCAATTAAGTGCTGAAAATGAAAATTTTCAGCACTTATTTTATTTCAATGCATTTGATAATATACCACTTAATTGAAAAAGCAACCAAAAAATTACTGAAAACTTTAAGTGAAATTTTTTTTACTGAAAATAATCATTGAATGCATTATATTCCAGTACTTGAAACACTGTTTTCAGTATTGCAAGCTCAATCACTTAAAATTTTCACTACTTAAAATTCAACACTTAATTTTCAATAATTAATTTTCAGTTTTATCAAACGAACTCTAAGTGTTTTGATCAGATAATAACTAAAAAGTTAAAAGCCCTATGAGATTTAATCCAATTGTCAATCATTGGTAAATACAATTGTATGTTTATATTTAGTCCTTTTTCCTTTTTTCCTTTCAGTTAGGAAAAACAACCACTCTATTTGGATGAGTTAGAAAATTGGTAATTTATGGGTGCTTCCATGTTGGGTGTGGATCGTTGCAAGGCTGCCCACTCAATGTACAGTGCTTATGTGGCCTTGACTGGATCATATTTTTTTTCCTGCTTTTTTCCCTAAACCAAAAAAAAAAAAAAAAAAAAAAAAAAAACTAGGAAAGTCCATGTAGGCACTGTTAATCAAACAAATGATATATGTATAAGACACACAGAGAGAGATCATGTATAGACAATGAAAGAGATTTCAAGTTCGAATTCGAATCTTAAGGGGTGGTCACAGGTAATTCACCTGGACGTCCTGGCCTTTTGGGGTTAGTCGAGGTGCGCACAAGCTGACCCAGACACCCACGGTTATAAAAAAAAAAAAAAATTGAAAGAGTAGCTTCTCGGAAAATGTAACCCCATTCCAAAAACAAAATTGTGTGAAAACAAAGGTTACCATGACCCACAAGGCAATAGCTAGGTTACCCAATCTTAATCTTATCTTGAAATTGAATAGGTCATTGGACATTTTCTATATGCTTTAGGAGGTTACATTGTCCATTTTAATAACATTGTAGCCCCACTTTATAGTTTACAAGTCTAACTCTATCCAAACACAACACCTATAAGAAACCAGGAGCAAGAATAAACTTATATGAAGATCCATATATTATCAGCCATATGTACAACTAAGGGTGGTCCGGCCATGGGTCCGACTTTCGAGCCTTGTACTTAAATCCTTGGTGACATTTTAGGCCACAAAATGACATGTTACATATCATGAGTTCTTTTGAGATTGACATTACTATCCAAACCTTTTAAAACAATTTTTTATTTTTTATTTAATATTATTAATTTGTTTTTAATACGGTGGATCGTCAATTTCTTGGTGTGTCTAATGTCATGCATAGTAGGTGCATGAAGTGGCGTGCTACCATAATTCGATTAATTAATCTAGAAAGCTTATAAAATTTAAATGATTTTCCAAGAAAATGGAATGATTTGAACTAGTTATTTATCAACAAGGAATTATGGATAGCGAGTTTAAAACTTTTTTTTTTTTAAATTTTTTTTTTTTTTTTTTTTATCACCAACAGAAGTCAATTTTATTGAAGATTGTTAAAATGAACTACATCAAACTCTATGAAGCTTTGGATTTCAGAGGGGACCTCCTCCATCCACACCTGGAAACATTTACATCTCAACGCAAACTTAGCTAGCTCATGGGCTACCTAATTTCCTTATCTAAACACATGCACAACACGATGGACATTCCAGAGCACGAAGTAACTCTCTGGCAACATCAACAATATTACCAAATGAAGCAAGTGTATTGTTGTCACCATTAAGAGCCTGAATCAAGGAGTTGGAATCTGATTCCACAAAAAATCTAGAGAAGCCTGCCTCGTGAGCCACTAACATCGCTCTCCAAAGAGCCATGCATTCTGCTGTCATCACATCAAACCGCACTACAACAAAAAACCCTTATTATGACTTTAAAAAAGAGTCATAAATGAAAAAGAGTCATAAATGTATATTTATGACTCTTTTTTAAGCTTTTAAAATAAGTCATAACATTGCAGTCATAAATAAGTTCGAGTTTGTTAAAAAAGTCATAAATAATTATTACTTTTACAACAGTTCTAAAAAAATAGTCATAAAAAATGAGTGCTTTCAAATTGTTTATGACTATTTTTTAATTGATACAGTCATAAATAATCTTCAAAAAAGTCATAAATAGCCTTTTAAAAAAGTCATAAATAATCTTTAAAAAAAGTCATAAATAGCCTTTTAAAAAAGTCATAAATAATCTTCAAAAAAGTAATAAATAACCCTTTAAAAAGTCGTAAATAATCTTCAAATTAGTCATAAATAACCATTTAAAAAGTCATAAACAATCTTCAAAAAAGTCATAAGTAACCTTTAAATAGTCATAAATAATATTTAAAATAGTCATAAATAACCTTCAAAAAGTCATAAATAATCTTTTTATAGTCATAAATAATCTTCAAAACAGTCATAAATAACATTTTAAAAGTCATAAATAATGACATTATTTATGACTTTAGTAGAACTATTGCTAATTTATCATTGTTTTTTATGAAACAGTCATATATAATATAAAACACATTTAAAGGAAAAAAATATTTTGTTGATAATCCAACAATCAAGATTACACAATTCAAATACATCATCAAAACATGCATGTTACAAATCAACTCAAGAATCATATTTAGATATTATCTTCCTTCCAACCAAAATTTTTCAATAATCAATCTAATAATTAGTTATGTACAAGAAAAATGTAACAGTAACCACTAAGTATGTATTAAACCAACAAACCAATAATGTATATGTAACATTGTTAAAAAAAATAAAAATAAATAAATAAATAAATAAAAACAAGATCAGTGTCTATTTAAACTCTTCAATTTCCGCTAGTACATCAACTTATTTGCAATATTTGTTCCATGTAGTCTAACTGTGTAACACTGAAACAAAAATGAAATCAATGTATTAGATTCTATATAACGAGTATATAATTTTCTTAAATTGTAAAAATATAGATTACCTGGAAAAAGGAAAAAATGTTGAAATTTTCAATACTTAAATGTATTCTTGAATGAACTCAATGAACTCAAGTTGAAGTACATTTAGCTCGTGGCTTTCATATTTCAATTTTTGAGACAACTCTTTCATCTGAAAAAGTTCAGGAAAGAATGAGATGTTAAGGATGTATTCCCTCCCCCACAACACCACCACCACCACCTCCAACACATATGAAGAAAAAAAATTCCACAATTTATGAATCAAAGTAAAACAAGAAGAAGAGAAAATTTGGCGACACATTTACAAAGAATACTATGATAATACCTTTATCTTGATAGATTTGGATGGATTCTCCATTATCACTTTCATGAAAAGTAACATATGGTATCCACATTCATAATTTCCTGGTTGCTTTGGTCCCTATGAATAAATGTATAACAAATATTAGACAAACAATAAATTATTGCAATCACAAGTCGTGGTAAAACTAACTTATCTTGGAATGAATGTTGACCTAGAATTTCTAAAACTTTCGACAGAGTCTCCTCTATAAATAGAACCTCCCAAAAATTTCAAACAATGAAAACATACCTAGCAACAATTGAATAACCGCAACATACATTATATCAATACATTAACCATAACATACTAAGGATAATTTAAACAGCTACCATTATATCTACCATGTTTTTATTCAGATTTAATTACCTTTACGAATTGCCAAATTGGTTTTGGCCTTCTTTTCCCTTTGAAATTTACAGCCTTGGGTCCACTTCAAGACAATATTAAAAATTAAAATTAGATAATAAAACGTCACTTCAAGACAATATTCTCACACACAACGATTACAACACGAAAAATTATTAGAAAATTCGATGACTAAGCGTCCACAACTTTCTACGATGCAACCACAATAAGAGGTAATTAATTATAATTCAACTTCTATACGCAAGAATAAAACACCACAAAGAGATTCATACATCCACGTTTTTCACAAAACTCTACTTCATAAGAGATTCATATATCTCAACTCAAATTTCCGTTAAAATTATATTAACAGCTACATGTTCACACAGATTCATAACCCACACAAAATCACACAGTCATAATTTCACAAAGCTCAACTATACATGAGAACTCATATCTTTCTATGTACAAATAAATTAATTTATATTAACGAACACGAAATCACACAAAAATATGATATAGCAAATACGCTTATTTTAACATTCATAAAACTGCTACTGTAATATGAATTTTCTGCCCAAACGGTGCAGAATTGGGAAAAATACCATTAGACAAAAGTTGTCCAGAATTGCGTTTCCTACAGGCCTTCGCGAACAGAATCACGAAAACTGTAACGTATGATTTATTAGGAATTTTCTACTAAAATCTGATCCATGAAAATCCCAAATCCGAAAATTGAATAATTGCTTAAATGTATATCCAAGGCTCATCTATAAATCTCAAATCATAACTTCAATCATTGTAAATAAAAACCTAAATCTCATAACCCATAATCATACTAATTTAATAATCTATCCATTTAAATTTCAATCAAACGAGATTGAAGAAAATAACAAGTTAACTCACCGATTTAGGACTTCAATGTTGATGAAGATTCGCAAAACAATATTTGGGGTTCCTCTTTTCTTCTCTTATTATCTTCTTCTTCTTCTTCTTCTTCCTCTCTCTCTCTCTCTCTTGACTGCTCTATTTTTCTCATGTCTCTCTTTTCTTTTCTTTTTGTTATCAAAACCCTAGGAGGTATATTATGTATGTATATGTATTATGTATGTATATATGATACAACTACATATATTATAACACAAACACACAAAAGGCTAAAAATTCCGTTTTTTGTCTAGGGGCCTCACAAAAAGGCTTTATATGGGCCCGAAATACATTATAAAGTTCTAAAATGAGTGACCCAATGGGTGTACATAACCCGGGTACTTAATTTAAATGTTAAAAACACAAATTAACACATTCACGTGCCTATAATCACTACAAAAAAAATAAACACATCAATTCTTCAATGACTTGTTCAACTTAAGTTTTTACAACTTAACTCCACCACTTAGCTCTATAAAATTTCACACAATAATTAATGAATAAAATAAATACACACATATAAATAAATAACCAATTTAGGTTGTCTCATTATTTTGTTTTTTTAAATGAATATTTATATAAAGAAAATACGGGGTGTTACATGTATACCAAGTGAAATTTTATTTAGAATTTTTATATAGCGCACATTTCCCTAATCAAGAATCTTAACATATTGTCTTTTTCACTATTTTTCCCAAAAAACAGTACTTTGATTCTAGAATTCAAAGAAAAAGAGTCATAAAAATAAAGAATATTTATGACTACCCAAAAATGAAGTCATAAAAGTCTTGTTATTTATGACACTTTTCTAAATACTTATTATATATGACACTTTTCACAAACATGTCATAAAAAATCTTATTTTTTATGATAATTTTCAAAAAACTGTCATAAAAAATCTTATTTTTTATGATAATTTTCAAAAAACTGTCATAAAAAATCTAATATGATTCTTAATAAAATCTAAATTTTTAACACTAAAAGTAACTATCAAGTGTTAATAGTCCAATTTCAAAAAGTAATTTCTTAAAAACTAGTCTCTCAAAGGTCGATTTAAGTGAAATTTCACTTAATATTCATGTAAAGATTTAGTGAAATTTCACATAATATTCGTGTATGCCAAGTAAAATTTCACAAAATATTTTTGTACGGAGGACCTTTCCCTAATCAAGAATCTTAACTTTAAAAATCTTAGCATATTGTCTTTTTTTTTTTCACTATTTTTCCCAAAACAGTGCTTACGTTTGATTCTAGAATTCAAAGAAAAAGAGTCATAAAAATAAAGAATATTTATGACTACCAAAAAATGAAGTCATAAAAGTCTTATTATTTATGACCATTTTAAAAAAAGTGTCATAAAAACTCTTATTATTTATGACCATTTTCAAAAAATTGTCATAAAAACTCTTATTATTTATGACCATCTTATTATTTATGACCATTTTCAAAACTGTCATAAAAAATCTTATTATTTATGACCATTTTCAAAACAACTGTCATAAAAAATCTTATTATTTATGACCATTTTAAAAAAACTGTCATAAACAATCTTATTATTTATGACTAATAAAAAAAATGGTCGTAAATAAAACACCACTTACCAATCTTATGACTATATTTGCAAAAAGAGTCATATATGTTAGAAAAAAGTATTTGTTATGACTCTTTTTTTAAAATAGTCATTAGCCCAAAATAAAAAAAGTCATAAAAAGGGTTTTTTCTTGTAGTGCCGCCCCGAACAAACTCCGAAAAGGCAAGTAGAACATGGCCATGATGATCTCGAAGAACACCCCCCCACACCAATAGCACCATCAACCGTGAAGGTGGCCCCGACAACATTAAGCTTAGAGAGTTCGAAGGAGGTGGGGTCCACTGTGTTCGGCCTCTACTACCAATCGTCGGCCTTGCTAAGTCCCCCACATGGTTGGTCGAAGCAAATTCATCCTCCAGAGCAAGAACCAATGTCACCGATTAAGAGGCCTCCATACTCTTCCCCTCCATAGCAAATTTGTTTTTGTCATTCCAAATAATCCACGCCCCCCACCCACACACACACACACACACACACAAGAATCGAAAAACCACTTCTCGCTCACCATTAGAGAGAATCGTGATTGCCTAGTCAGAGAAACCCATTCGAGTCCCCTTTCTATAAAACCTTTTTGAGAAAAGCCCCTCTGACACTTTCGCATGACCATATCCCACCAACGCATGTGACGTTGTTTCGAAAGCCGCCCCACACAACACACATGACCCCCAGTCCACAATCTTTTGCTGCACAAGATTAGCCCTACATGGTAAGAAATCTTGAATAGCATGCCAAGCAAACAACCGTACATTATTCGAAACTTTCGCGCTCCACAAGCGAGCCCAAGGAAATGATCCATTCCTAGTTGAAGACGAACCACGCATTCCCCTACTGTTACCCCACTCGCGTGCCACATGATATGCCAACCAAACTGAAAAAATTCCACTAGAATTCCAATGTCAAATAAGTCGATCCTCACACCTAGATGTAGCCAACAGGAATTCGCAAAATAGTCTCCACGTCTTCGGGCCAAAACAAATCTCGTAACACGTCTTCCCTCCAAGAATAGGTAGAATGATCAATAAGATCCTTAACAAGAGCCATTTTAAGAGGCTCAATGAGAGGTGAAATTGGCTTGAACGTAACAGGTCTTGGTAACCATGGGTCAATTCCAAGTTGTACATTATTACTCATTTTCCAGTGGGAAGGGAGAGGGTTTGAATCTCCATAAGGGATTCTAGTTGTTTACCTCCAATTATTCTTCAGTCGGAATGAGTGACCCTTGTTGGGCTTTGTTGTGGGCTAGTATGGGACTTTGGAGTTGGGTTGGGACTGGAGTGTGTGTGTGTGGGTTGTGTGTGTATCGGGTTTTGGGAATAACTTAGATAGGATTAAGTATAGAGCAATTGTCTCCCAAATGTCCATGTTGAATACAAAAATCTTAACTTTTGGCAATGAATCAAGTCATTTAGCAACGAAAATATTGAGCATTAACAAGGAAAAAACATTCCTCGCTAACGGCCCGTTTGGTTCATGGATTCTTAGGGTGGATTTTGATTCCACCCGAAGATTACTAGTAATCTTAAAATATATCTTTGTTTGGTTCATGAAATATTTAATGAATTGTGGGTCCCACTGGATTTAGAATCCACCCACAGGTGGAAAATATGGTGGATTCTAAATCCTAGCTTAGAGGTGGTATTCCTAAGAATTACTGGGGTTTTGATTTATTATTTTCATAATACCTAAACTAGCCTTTATTAGACTATTAAATAAATAAATATTGTGATCAGAAGAAATTTATGATTATAATAATAATTATTATTTTCTAAAATGGAGAGATTGGTAGATGAGATTGTTTATGATGATTTCTTATGCTTGAAACATTATATTTGATGTTAGTTTAATGATTGAATTCAAATTTTGGTGCTAAATGTTAATGATTGAAAAGTCTATATGATATTACAATAACTACATATTTGGCATATTGTGATTTGTACGTTAGACCTATACATGTTTTATGCTTAAAAATATAAATATCTTTTGTTATTATTCAAATATATTTTAACTACATGTAATAGTTTAGACTCATGTTCATGCATTAATTACTCTATTTATCTAATTTTTTATGTGTCATTGATTTTTAGATTTATACCATTATTTTTTTTAATCACCCTCCATTTTTAGAGGGTTGACAATTTGATTTTAACTCATACATTCTTTTAGCCTTTAAGGGTAGCTTATGTATTTAACAATATTTCCATTTCATTTTCCATGACCCAACCAAACACTAGATTCTAAATCCAGCTAGAATTCTATTGTTGAACCAAACATTCTGCAGAGATTTAGATTCCTAGTAAAGTGATTACTGGTATTATGATTCCTAGTAATCAGAATCCACCTAAAATAATCCGTGAACCAAACGGGCCGTAAAAGTTAAGAATTGGCAAGGAAAATAGTTTTTCTCACTAGAGGCTTTAGAGACGAACCTTTAGCAAATAATTTAGCAACGAAAGATTTTCCTTGCTAAAGGCTTTAGCCACGAAATTGTGACATTTAGTAAGAATTTTTTTCCTTGCAAAAACCAGTTTTTGTTGTAGATATTTTTAAGTCAAGCGCGGCCTCACATATATATATATATATATATATATGGACAAAAAGCTCTTACACAAACATCATACTATTTAAAACCAGTTTTTTTTCCAAACCACATAACCAATTCTAACAATTTCCAAACAACGTCTGACCCTTCCGGAAATGAAGATATAGCTAGTTTGAATATTTCCTCATCAACCATTTATTATGATTTTGAGCTAGTAGTCACATGTGAATTGTGATGCAATCTTAATTCTATATTTTTCCACTTCTAGCTCACAGCTAACAATTCATAAGAATGCTCACGTGGCAAGCAATCAAGTCCGTATTAAAGTTTTCAGAAAAATAGGTACTAAATAATTGTAGAATTATTGCTATTGTTTTTTTTTATTGTTTATTTATTTATTTTTATTATGAAGAATCATTGGAGGAGCCACTTCCTCTAGGTTGACAAGTTCGCCCAGATCCATCATGCTACTACTCAAAAATTCATAATATAGAAATAGCAACATGATGAAAATAACCACCCTTTGTTAATGGGGGTTTACTTTTGCAGGCCGCAATCCAATAACTCATATAGACAAATACTTTATGGCTACTTCTACTGTAAAGTAGTAATTGCTAATACTTGATCAAAAAGTATCGCTAAAAGTATTAGTAATACTTTTTTTTTTTAATCGCTATAACTTTTAGTGACACTTTTTGCTCTGGCATTAGTCTTTACTCCCTTCTATGCAAGACCTCTCTAACATTTTTCATTTTATGAGTATCCGAAGGGTATTTTAAAAAGGGAGCCGCGGGTTCTTGCTTTCCTTGTAGGAAAGTCTTGGTTTGGTATGGCATTCGAGAAATCTTGTTATGATTATGCGGCTATATAGAAAAGGCTGGCCGGGTGAGAGAAAGCGTCCTTTGTTGCTGCTCTGACGATAGCATCACTCTCTCTCTCTCTCTCTCTCTCTCTCGTAGTAAGTGAATTCAAATTAGAGACTGATCAACTGTAAAAGTTGGTCTTTACTGAACCCACACATTAGTTGCCATGTAACCGATAAAACAATAGAAAGACATAAAACAGTACTTATGCGTAATACGAAATGAATTTTCACAATTTATATTTTCAGCTTCACCCTTCGTGAGAAATGTAATGCTAGACCCACATAAAATTCTACACAAAATTTTACACAAAACAATCCTAGCCCTTGATTCCAGTGGGTCCCGTGTGAGACCCATGTGCTCTCCACTGTGAGACCCATGTGTTCTCCACATGTGATCCATCAGAATCAAGGGCCAAGATTATTTTGTGTGGAATTCTGTGTGAAATTTTGTGTGGGTCTAACATTATTGTCATGAGAAAATGAGTCTGTCACACCATATGCTGACGTGGTGTGACTCGCTAATCTAAGTCATACGTGTGCTCCTAAAAAATCATGACATCTAGGTAGTAGAATTTTAAATTTGTCAACTGCCAACTATTTGTCATGATTTCCTTGAAAGTAAGGGGGTACATGCATATGTAAGGTATAGATTAAAAGGTCACACCACATTAGCACGATGACAAGATGTCGCATTCTCATGAAATAACTTCTCACTCAAATCATTTAATTACCTCATTCACAAAATGACGAAGTGGTAATTAAGTTTAATTGGGTTCTGTAAAGCCTAGACCTTGTTAGATTATATGTCCCTCAGTATGGAATAAACAAGTGGTTGATCAATACATGCATGTTGGACCTCTCCACCTAATAACTTAAATTTTTGGGTTAAATCCAAAGTTTCTCAAGACTTTACGGGTCTCAAAGTTAAATATTGAGACATTCATACATCTATTTTTAGGTGAGACATTCATTACATTATGGGCCTCACATGGACCTGTTCAAGCACCCCGGACGGGAATAGCCATAAACTTGAACTAATACTACTAGATCATCAAGGAATACGTACTCGACCCAGAAGGCAGAATTTGTTGTCCATGTGAAGGCAATACACACACACACACATATATATATATATATATATATAATTTTACATACATAATACATATACGAGGTCAAAGGGGGTTGCACTGCCACCATGCAACTTAATGGGAAAACACAACGTGTAATTATTCGTGTGCAAGGTACTTTCGAATATTAAACCAAAAGGAACCAATTGGGAGATGGTAAGAAGCATAAACAAGCCCAAATAATTTTCCAACAAATGAAAAATCTGATTTTTGTATAACTTATACAAGGCCTAGCCTAGCGTAGACCAAATCATGTGTAGACTAAAGCACAAATTGGACAGCTGTGCACCTTTGACTCGGTAGACTCACTAAGACACATTATGAGAAACTTCCTAGAGGAATAACATAAAATGTTGTATCAATACCATAAACTTATAATAATTGCGACATTTGACCAAATTAATACTTTCAAATAAGTGTACACTTTCAGTAGTTGCATTAAAGTTTTGTGCATTTTAGATTATAAGTTTGGGTTAAGAAAATGCACCACAGAGAGTAGGCCATAGATTTGGCTGAAAATTAAGAAAGGACACACTTTCATATATTTTCTACCATCCTTTTGGTGTTATTACAGCAATGAGTATAAAAAATTATTTTTTATTTTGAGAGTCCACTTCTGTGAGAAAGGATAATACCAAAAGATATAAGTAAATATATGAAATAATGTCATAAATTAAAGAAAATTAAATCATTTACACAAGATTTTACCCACTCAGGGATTTAAAATGGTTAGATGCAAGAATAAAGCTTCTAAGCAGCATTGTGAGAGAGAAAACAAGAGAACAAACGTACTGAGAACTTGTATATTAATTGACTTGTATATCTTCATTTATTATAAAACTATATATGTAGTTTTAAGAGTGAATAAACTTAATTGACTAGTGTACGAGTTATGATTAAGCCAGAATAAAAAAGCTCGTGAATCAACGTCTGTAACATGTACTTAAGTTTGTGAATCAACTATAACATGTACTTAATTAAGTTTGAATTTTAGGATCATTCCATAAACAAGTCAATAAATTGAAACATCTATGAGTTATGGTTGGTATACACATTATCTAAGGCATAAAGGATAGCTAAAATAGCTCTGTTATGCAATAAGCACATCGTAGTTATGCATATATCACATAGTCGGATCTCTCGTCTTTGTATATATTCGACCCGTAACTTTTATTCCAATTACAATATCAACCAGTGAAATTCGGTAGAAGTTTGAGATTACAATTGGACTAAAAATTTAAGTACCAAATTACTTTGTACAATTAAAAGATGGATACCGAATGAGTAACATATCATATTTGGGAAATATTTGGCACACACTTTATTTGACACACTTTTTGACACAGAGTGTCATTCAGGCATTGATTGGTGCGAGTCCCACCACCGAACGCATCTCGGCCATTGAAAATCAATGGCTGAGATGTATTCAGTAATGGAGTCCATACCTATCAATGATCGGATGACACTTTATATTAAAAAAAATGTGTGTAGTACTACTCATTCTATTTTTGCAAGAGGGGGAAGAAAGTACTCCAATAAATGTATATATGCTTATCTTGAAACATAAAAGGAAAAAAAACAATAATGCTAATAATAATTGATGGTAGTCTTGGTAGATAAGCATATAAAGAAAAATATGTAAGGAAAATTATTACAGCACGTGAGAGAGCACGTGTTTTCAATATCCGCAGGACGGCGCCAATATAAGAGACCAAGATGTATAAAAAGAGACGCAAATATATGTGGAGAGAGAGAGAGAGTCGCCGCTGGTGATTATTTAACCAAAACTCCCACAAAACATTGAACCGGTTTATCGGAAGTTCAATTTCTAACTCTAAACCGTGAGTGTGAGATCGTGTTGTTGTATATCAACTAGTGAGTCGTGACCCAGTTTCCTAATTTCAGTTATCATTTGCTCATTTTAAAATTCCAAAAAATCACCTCTTTTACGCGTTTCTTCCCTCTTCGTCTAAATTAGCTTTGCACTTGCACCGACGCCGCCCACAATCCTTATATATATATATATATATATATAAAAGCTTGCACTTGCAGATTGTGATTTCACAAATTTGGGGGGAAATGTGTGAAAAATGGAGATTCAAGCTTCGGATGGCGATGGTATTGGCGGTTTTGTCTATGTTAAATCACAATCTGTCTCTTTGTTGGTCTCTCAACAGTGAAGGTACGACCTTTATTTAGTTAACCCTCAATTTTGAAGGTTATTCTTTGTTTGGATGTGTTCATTGGGAAGTTGGGGGGAGGAATGCGATTTGGGCTGGCTGAGTGACTACTATATAACTTGAATGCATGTGCAGGGTTGGCTTTGTTGAGGTTTCGAGAGCAAGTGGTGAGAGATCCATTCGGTGCTTTATCCAACTGGAACAATTATGATGGGGGAGAAATTGATCCCTGTTCTTGGTTTGGAGTCGAGTGCTCTGACGGAAAAGTTATAATCTTGTGAGTGATTCTAATTTTCAATGCTTTTTAACTCAATTAGGCACACACCTACACATGTGTGTGTGTATATATATATATATATCAATATTTGTGTGCACATCTTTGTTTATAGCTGTAGGGTTTGTATAAATGAATCTTCATATGATGGGGCAGATATGGGGATGAAGATGTGTAATTGCGTATGCTATGACACAGTTGTAGTTTTAGTCTCTTTTTCTATTGTTGTTGCGTACGCATCCATTTCGGTTTTTTGTGTGAAAATAATGTTCAGCACACCAAATGACTAGTTTCGAATGTCTTTACGGAAGACACTTGATGCATAAATTTGTCTAATAACCACTTGCTAGATCTTGCAATAGCTAAAATGTTATTGGTTGTAAAAATCTCCGTTGTTATGTATTTTCTCATCACACCATGCTAAAAATCAATGCATGCCATTGTTAGCTTTGCAGTCTTATCTCATGAAAAATCATTTTATTTGATTCAAGACCCATAAGTTGAGTTCTTGTCAATGAAGCTTGGACACGATAAGTCCTAAAAAAACTACGCGTTGACATTGCAGGAAAAGTGTCCCCGAGGTGTCGTATCTGTGTGTCGGACATGACACCAAGCACGACACGTTACCTCTTTAAATGCGTCTGTGCTTCCTAGTTTCCTGTATATGTGAAGTCCAAGGTTATATTGGTGTAGTTTCATTGTGTCTTACTCCAACAATATGATGTAAAACCATTTGTTAAGCATAGGGCACGAAAACTAGATAAAAATCGTGTTAAAGTTTGACAATATGAGCCGAAAAAGTCCGGTGAACCTAATATGAAATTTTTTCCCCCTTACATTTTTGTCTGTTTTCCACTTGTTTTCTTTCTTCTGGCATCCACTTCTAATGGTGGTTCCTGTATTTCTGGGAATTGCCATCTGCCTCTCTTTGAAGCAGCAAAACTTGACTTCATTGTTTTGTGCGCAGCCAGACTTTATTGTCTATCTGGATGGCCTGCTTTTGGAATTTTCCAAGCAAGCCCCAAGGATTAGATTTGAATCTGAGACTATGTGGTTTATTATATTTCTCTGTAAGATTTTAAGAAGGCGCATCATGCTCCAAAATACTAGATGCCAGAGCTGTGCATAATCTGTCATCGAGAAACTGTAGCCTTTAGGTATTTTCCCTTTATGCCAAAGCAGTCAAGCACTAAAAGTCCAAAATGTCATTAACAAACCACCATTAACCCTTTCATATGCAGCTGCAATTTTGTTTGATGTGTAAACATTTCAGCTTTTCACGTATGATGAGTCGTTGCATATCATTGGTATTGGTCTTGTCTGGCGGGCCTTTGGAGTACCATTAAAATGCTGTTCATCCAAATTTGCAGGAATTTAAAAGATCTTTGTCTTGGAGGAACACTTGCACCTGAACTCGGGAAGCTAACTTACATAAAATCAATGTAAGCATACACCAATTGATTTCATGGTCCCAGAATTTATTATTTCTTCTTTATTTTTCACCATGGTTTGATTCTTATGCTACTTCTCTGCAGTATTTTACGCAACAATTCTTTTTCTGGAAGCATTCCTGTAGAGGTTGAAGAATTGAAGGAGCTAGAGGTGTTGGACTTAGGCTACAATAACTTCACTGGGCCATTTCCATCTGATCTTGGCAATAACCTGTCTCTGTCCATTCTGTGAGTTGATCTTTTCAAGTTTCAAGCTACTAAATTTATTATGCTCACGTTGGTTTGTGTTAACTCGACTTATGGTCTTTATTGCAGTTTATTGGATAACAACAAATTCCTTGGTAGCATATCTCCCGAACTTTATAAGCTTAAGATGCTTTCTGAATTTCAAGTGGATGAGAGTCAATTACGTAGTTCTTCTTCACGGGCTAGTTGCAGTGGCAGAGCTAGTTCTTCGTAAGTGTGGTTGATAAGAATCCCTTTTGCCTTCCTGTTAAAGATGCAATCTGTAAGAACATATTAATTTACTAACCTTTTAAGTATGTATGAATAAAATCAAGTTCAAAGAAAATATTATGATAAAGAAATGAGGGTAAATGTAGGTTCATATATTTGAAAAGGAGTTAGCCTCTCAAAAGAAATTTTCAACCTCTGCCTTTTTCACCTTTACTTTGCTACACTAGGTTTAATCTTCCATTGTAGACATCAAATGAATGTCAAATTATTGGACAAGAATAGATACTTCTTTTGAAGAGCGGAGAGTAATTTTTCGGGGCATTGGATGACCAACCATTTTCTTCCATAGCTGATTGTACCGTAGTTCACCACATTTGCATTAGTTCCATTTTGTATCATGAAGTATTCTAGATCAAGGTTCTTATGCCAAACTTTTCTGCCTCGAAAACTTGTTCTCTGTGGTACACAAAAAAAAAAGTCATGTAAATAATTATTTTCGCCACCTGCTATACAATGACTGCTTTTATAATCTATCAGGAACACTGTGCAACCTGGAGATGTAGCTCAAAGGAGGCTGCTACAGGTGGCAGATACCCAAAATTCACCATCCCCATCCCCATCTATATCATTACCTCCATCATCATCTGCATCATCTCCACCAGAATCTGCTTTTTCCCCCTCGGGTTTGTTGCCCCCTTCACCTTCACCTTCACCTGTACTTCCACCGAGTTCAGCTTCACCAGCTCCGGCAACTCCTCCAATCAGTTCTGGACAACAGGATCCCAATCCTGATCCATTGCCTCCACCTGCTACCACTCCTGGCCCAAGCACAGAAACGAGTCACAAGTCTAAAAGACATATGAGTAGGATATGGCCTGGAGTCATAGGGGGTTCCGTATTTTTATTTATTTCAGTCATTGGCATTGCCCTCTTTCGAAGCAGTAAGGTGGTTACCGTTAAACCTTGGACAACAGGGTTAAGTGGGCAGCTTCAGAAAGCTTTTGTAACAGGTTATTCTTCTAAGTTTTTCCAGCATTATGTAGATGCATATATATATATATATGTAAATGTGTATATATGTGTGTGTGTGTGTGTGTATATATATATATATGTTCATGTTTGAGAATCTGCCTTACAGGTGTGCCAAAGCTTCAGCGATCAGAACTTGAAACAGCTTGTGAAGATTTCAGTAATATTATTGATACTTTATCAGATGGAACATTATACAAAGGGACTTTATCAAGTGGAGTGGAAATTGCAGTGACATCTACTGCAGTGAAGTCGGCTGAAAACTGGACAAAGAATTTGGAAGCCCAGTTCAGGAAGAAGGCATGTCAAACTCAATTATTACCCAACTTCTTTGCCTTTTCCATTCAATCTGACAATTGTTTAATTTTCCTTTCATGAAATTTGCAGATTGAGACATTATCAAAAGTGAACCATAAGAACTTTGTGAACCTGATTGGGTTCTGTGAAGAAGAGGAGCCTTTCACAAGAATGATGGTTTTCGAGTATGCTCCGAATGGGACTCTGTTTGAGCATATACATAGTAAGATCTCTGATCCACCGAGTCCGTTTAGTATTTCATCATCAGTTGTGCACACAAGATAGAGTGAGAGTCTTATGCTTGAGCTGTATCAATTCATTTTCGTTTGCACATTGACAGAAAACATGGTAGATACGTGAGGGACCTTCTATGTAAAGTTTCCAACTGTAGGGTCACTAACTTTTTCACGATTAGGAACCCCTCCAACAGGCCGAAGGACCCGACCCTGCAGGATAAACCCCGGGTCACCACCAGGTAATAGGTGGTGTGGTTTGAACTCGGGACCTGTTGGAGCTACCTCCCAGCTGGTCCTTACTGCCCTACGGGATCATAGGGTCACTATTTTGGCTCATTGCATTTCAATGGCATCTCAGTGATCTCACAGGGCGTAACTGCAATGGAACTAACAAAACATTGCAGTGTTAATATTGGAGCTTCAATTTGTTCATTTGCACTAACAGCTCCCTACCATTGTGCTCTTTCTAAATGGACAGATTCTATTTCTTTTAGGCTTTATTTGGATCATGGATTTCATGAGGGAAAAGAGAGGGGAAAGGAAAACAAGATGGAAAAGTAGTTCCTTTTACCTTACGGATGGGACTAGTTTTCCATCTCGTTTTCCTTTCCCCTCTCTTTTCTTTCATGAAATCCATGAACCAAACAAAGCTTTAGTCTCTTTTTATTCATGGATTTAGTCATTGAGGAGAACAAGTTTCCTTGCTTGGTT
The DNA here is from genome assembly GCA_033977485.1 of Hydrangea macrophylla. Lineage (NCBI taxonomy): Eukaryota > Viridiplantae > Streptophyta > Magnoliopsida > Cornales > Hydrangeaceae > Hydrangea > Hydrangea macrophylla. Next base: position 94,539,145 of record CM066982.1, on the reverse strand, counting down.
AATAAAGGAAATAATGAGGAAAGTAGGAAGGCTAAGAAAATATGGTCAAAATGAAAATAAATTTTTTTTTTTGAACCTTTTGAGTCACTGCCTTTTGTCATTTCTTGGGTTTCTACTATACATTGAAACTTCTAATTTCTAATGTTATTTAAGCATTGAGAAAAACACAAAGGAAATAGTTTTCCTTCTCATTTTTCTTTCCTTGTCTAAATCCGGGAATTAATTGGATTGGCTGTGAGTCTGTGACAAATATGTGCTGGACCACGTAAATCAATCTGGATTTGCAAAATTATTTTTATCATTGTGTGATGTTGGAATTGTGAATTACACCTAAATTACTCCAAAATCAGAAGCAAGTCTATACATTTTTGTTGTTGTTGACGTTGAAACCCGGTTGCCCTGCAGTAAAAGAATCAGAACACTTGGACTGGGCAATGCGATTGCGAATAGCTATCGGAATGGCATACTGTCTAGAGCATATGCATGGGCTCAACCCGCCTATAGGCCACGGAAACCTTCAAACTTCTTCCATATATCTTACAGAAGACTACGCAGCTAAAATATCAGATTTCAGTTTCTGGAACGAGGTAACTGCATCAAAGTTCGGACCACCTTCCATGGAGCTCTTGGAGATTCCATCATCAGATCCAGAGACCAATGTTTACAGCTTTGGGGTAGTTTTATTCGAAATCCTAACGGGTAGGCTTCCATATTCTGTGGATAACCGCTCTCTCGCAGACTACTTGAGAAAGAAACAACCGTTGAGAGAGATGGTAGACCAGACATTGAAATCTTTTGAAGAGGAAAAGCTTGAGAAGTTGTTTGAATTGATCGAAGATTGTGTCCATAGTGACCCGAAAAAGAGACCAACGATGAGAGACGTTACAGCTAGGATGAGAGAGATCACGGCAATGGAGCCCGAAGGCGCCACACCTAAATCATCTCCTCTTTGGTGGGCCGAACTTGAGATTTTGTCAACTGAAGCAAATTAAAGTGAATTTAGGCGTGGTATCAATTCCAAGATAACACCCCCCCCCCCCCCCCCCCCCCCCTTCTTATCTTACTTTAATTGCTTTTATTCATCTCTTTATTCAGTCTTTTAACGATTATGTTCGAATAAAGTCAGATGTGGAAAGACGGAAGTGCTTTTATCTGACTTTTGTGTGTGGAATTGCTTGTACCTAGTTTTAGGATAGAGTTATGACATTTGTATATAACTGAGAAAGGAAGAGCTGTTGTCTATTTTTATTTTTATATTTTTATATTTTCTCACTTCACCAAGGATTTGAGGATCACATAACAGTTTAATTTTGCAATCAATGAATGTTGAGTTTTTCAATCTATTGCCTTTAAAATTACTTTGGTTGATTCACACTCCTTTCCGTCATGGGTTCTTTATCTTGAATTCTCACCTTGTTTTCCCCTCGACTTTCTTTGCAACTCTCTCTCTCTCTCTCTCTCTCTCTCTCTCTCTCTCTCTCACAGAGAAAAAATAATCATGGGGAAGATGCAGTGTCACAGCTATTCTCTACTGGGAGGGAAAATTTGGAACCATTTTACTATAAGGTGGCTGGAAACTATCCATCCAAATGTACAAGTCCACCAATTCATCTCACCAGGGGGGGTATGTTTGTGATTCTTACCCACAATGAGAACAAAAAATCACCAAACATTAGAGTAAAATGAGAGAATTTTAATCTCTTTATAACTTTGTCCGCGTCCATAAGAATTTGTAAGAGAAGAATTATGCTTCTAATTAATGAGGCAATATCTTTGATGCCTATATCATCCTCAAGAACAATGAGGTTAAAAATTACAACATCATATACCCTTTTGCTTTTCATCTTCGACCAACATTTCAAGTTGTCAACATTTCTTTTTTACAATAAAACACAGGGGACCTGTATTTGCTATAGAGTGATCTAATGGGCTGGTTGCACAATGTATCTTTATGATGATCATCATTATCTTGACCTTCATCAGCTTCATTAACATATGCAAATCACTCCAATGATCCTCTTTTCCTTCATTCTCATAGCCATGACCAATTTCCCTTGATTTCTACAGAAAACCGAGTTAAACGGGAAAGGTCATGCAATTGTCCCTTTCCTCTGAAGGTGACGAAGAATGGAATTGCCCAAACTATGACTTGACCGAGTTTATGAAAGTACGCAGAAACTGGCTTATGTTTGCAGATCGGTAGATTGGGCTCGTGTTCGATTATACAGTTGAAGAGTGTCCTTGTGGTTGGGATCCAAGCAAAGAGCAGCATCACAGTCTCGGAGAGCAGAAACAAAGTCACCCATTGACTCGTGGAATGCTGCTCGAAGATGGAGCATTTGCAGTTCCGGCTTAAAAGCTATGGCTTTTGTAAGCTCTTCTACAGCTTCACTTTCTCTTTGGTCATCCATCATCACTGGTGTGGCATGTGAGTTCATGTGTTAGTATACAGCAAAATAGTACAGAAAAAAACAAAAACAAAAACAGAACTTGCATGAAACTACTGTTTGATTTTGTGTTTGAAGTTATCCCTCCGAGGCTTGAGAAACTTTTCAAGCCAAAAAAGAAGCAAAAATGCAATCCCCAGAAATTGCAAAAGAAAGTGTTTTTTGCTGGAATTACATGTACTAAGTCTCTGTTTGGGTCATGGATTCAGTGAGGGAAAACAAATCAAAACACTCTTCTTTCATGGTTAATAAGGAAGACAGTTGGAATGGGGCTTGCTTGGGACTAATTGTGGACGAACACATCCTGAGTTCGACCGCTCTTGATGTGGCCATCTTACCCGATTCTGGTGGCTTGCTAGTGAATGCAAGTATGAGACAATTTACCATGTAGGGTAGAGTCCTTTAGCCTGAGCTTGGAGGGGTTCTCACGTCATCAATAAAAAAAAGAAAAAGAAAAGGAAAATGGGAAATAAAAGAAAGTAGGGTAAAAATGTAATTAAAAATTTTGAATTTTATGAGTCAATTCCATTCCTCTTTTCTTGAGTTTCCAATGTGGTTTTAACATGGAGGAATACACTTGGGACACGGTTTTCTTTTCTTCTACTTTTTCCCCCCCCCCCCCCCCCCCCCCCCCTCCTTTTCCTGCTTTAAATCCGCAAAATGCACAGTGCCTTAGAAAGAAAAAGAAAAAGAAAAAGAAAAAGAAAAAGATTTGACTCCAACTTAGTGCTGGCATCTTAGATGCATACAGGAAAGCAGAAATTCAATAGAGGGAACTGAGCTTCATAAACCACTTTAAGATGCTTGTAATTAAGAACTAAAGGAATCTGAGAATTGCTTTCAAAAGCTAATAAATTGTTGGGTAGAAAAAATATTACCTGCTGCCTTATATCTGTATGGATAAGTCCTGAGAGGATCCAATTTTGTAGCCATACTGAGATCTTCACTTGCCATTTCACGGTCACAGTACTCTGATCTCTTCTCATAAGCTGATGCTTTGTTCTGTGCCTTTTCTATCAGCTTTGTCATTTCATCATAAGCAGCTTTCTTTTGATTCTTAAGATGATAAACGCGTGCCAATCCTTGATGAGCTCTTGTGTGCTTGATCTTAAGGGCATTGAGATAGCAGTCCGCGGCAAGATCTAGCTTACCACAATCCACATATATACTTGCTAGGTTATTCAGTGCCTGAAAAAGGTCGAAAATATACAGTAATTAAACAAATTTTGCTACATATTTACGTGGTTCACCATAACTAGGGCTCCGTGTTGTCGAGATTTTCACTTTGCTCAATGGCCAAAAGAATTATATACATCGAAAACTGCTAAATGTTGCAAGTGTGAAATTACCAAAATACCCCTCAGACAAAAAAGATGAAAGTCCCATTAAATACTTACTTGTCCTTTACGAAGACCATCAGAAGGGCATGAGAGGGCTTGCTCCAAAAGTTGGATGACATAAGATGAAGATTTAGGATTCATAGTTGTATCTGCCAATATATATGCTTTGAGGAAAAAAGCTTCAAACGACCTCTGAATTGAAATCGATTCCTCAGCCTTGGATAGAGCTTCTTCACGATTGCCAGTGTCATATAGAATCCATCCTTCATAAACAAGCCTTTCATGCGTAGAGGTAGCATGGTTTCGAGCTAACCTCAAAAACCGCATTGCAGCCTTTTGACAGTTTAACCTACAATGTATATATTTATGTACGACGAATTCCTTGCACTATTGGGAAGTATAAACTCAATGCCGGTAATAACTACACTGTAAAATTAATTGTTTTCACTTGGACAGACGTGGTTCTCTGAGGTATGCTATTGTAGGTGAAGATTGATATATCAGTAGGTAACTAATGAATCTATAAATTTTCAAGAAAATCACAGAAGATGTCCCTCGGTATAATATTATCTTATGAGAAATGAAAGAATGTGAGTTCCACCAATAAAGATATGTAAAAGCTTATGTATACAGACATCAATAACTTACAAAATGAACGACTGGCTGAAGTTCTAAACTTCTCTAATGATTGTGAATCAATGCATAAACAGAAAAAAAAAATAGTCACAAGAAATCATATCAGAAAAGCTTACCGTAATAGAAGTAGAGATTGCCGAAACCTTAGAAGACTCTTTCCAGGTTCATTTGCTAGCATCTGGTGTATAACACCCAGAGAACCAATATCATCAACACAAGACCATCGATCATAAAGTTGTATCCAGTAATCAGCTGGACTCCATTGTTGAACGCGTTTACTTAATAGCTCAACAAAGTGATCTCCTCTCATTTTCCCATAAAACATCATGTAAGTGGGATCCAAAGCTAATAATGCTCGAATATCTCTCAAAGCAGCGTCATAATCCCCAAGTACGATATAAAACCAAGCCCGAAGATGGATACAATTTGGGAAAATCTTGAAACCTATGATTCTACTGATCTCCAAGATAGCTTCCCCAATCTGATTCTCGCCCACCTTTGAAACAGCTCTGTATTCGTAAGGAAATGAAAGGGTCGGATCCAATTTAGTGGCGGTGTTCAAATCTGGAATCTTCTTCTCTCCCATATTATACAAAGACCTTTCTTGGAACATCCACCCAACTGGTTTATACTCGTAGATGAGAGAATTAATAAGCTTGTAAGCCGAAGTCTTTTGGCCTTGTTTATACTTGGCTCTTGCAACACCTGCAATTGAATAAACATGACCCGAGTCCGAAGCTGCCACAAAGGAACACAAAGCATTCTTATATTCCTTCCTTTCAAGAAACACACAACCCAATTGATGTAATGCAAGAGCCTTTTGCCATTTCTCTGTTGCACACTCTTCTAATCTCTGCAACAACATGACTGTGGTGTTTGATTTCATGTTCTTTTCCATGGCCACTTGGCTTAGGAAATAATACAAGAAGAAAGAAGCATGACCCACCATTTTTAATCTCTCTTTACCCTCAGAGCTACAAAATAGCTTAATGACATAATGGTTAGACAATGAACTAGGAAGCTCTCTGAGCAATACCTGTAAGCAAGAGGCTACAAGAAGATTCGCCGTCTCTTCCAAACCATAATCAATTAAAAGCAATGCATCTTCTATATTACTAACCGATGACACTAAATGAGAATCACAAGCAGATTTCATCTCTTCACAACAGAACCTGTTTGAGAAAGAGAGGAGTTCCAAGACTATGTCGGGCGAAAAAGAGTCTAACCTTTTGCTCCTGCTAAAGAATTCTACAGCTCTCATTCCTTTCACTGATATTCCAATTCGCGAAAAATCGATCCTATCCCTTTTCGATTCAATAAAATTTCCATATAGCATTGCCCTCAAAGGGGTTGAAAGATTGGCAATATAATATCTATTACAATATATTAACTCATTGCCTATACAGAAACAAAAATCACTATCCCCATCTAAAAAAATTGAGTGATACCCAATTGAGATACCATTGTTGGCAGTGGCCAGCTTTTGAGGGCTTTGGAGACATTGACAATGATCAAAAACCGAATTGGGATTAAACCCATTTGCCAAACAAGCCTTAGGACATTCAATAATTCGACCACTACAGTCCAAAGAGGATACACCCACAAGCTCATCTTCTCTCCTCTCGTATCGCAACCAAGCCGAGAGTACAACCTTGGAATGCACGTCGACGGCGTATTGGCGCGCCGTCTGGAGACTCCGGCGAAGAAGCTTTGGGTCGCCGAGGCCGCAGAGGAGCGAGTACTGCTCGAGACATATCAGTGATTTGTTGGGTACAGGGCAGGTCTGGAGGCGGCGATGGAGATCAGATAGGGATACTACGAAGTCAACGGATTTGATGTGAGGGTCTATGGGTGGCTCAAGGAGGTCAGTTGTAGGGAGTCCATAAGGGAGTGGAGTTTCGGAGAGGGATAGTGAGTTGGTCTCGTCGGATTTTGAGAGTATAGAGCTGATTGTGAGGGTGTCTTGGTGGTGGTTGGGCTTACCGGAAGTGGGGTCGGAGAGGTTGAGAGCGTGGACTTGGGTTGTCTTGGTTCGGTCTCTGAGCTTGAGACCGAGCATGGTTTGGACGAGATTGGTAAATTTGGATTTGGACATGGGGTGCGGCTGCTTTGATTGATGATCTTCCATTAATTTGTGTTGAGATTGACATGAATTGAACTGGGTGTTTACGTTTTTATTGGTTACTTCAAGTATGGAACCACTCTACCATTCGAGAGAGAGAGAGAGAGAGAGAGAGAGAGGGTGTTTACGTTTTTATTGGTTACTTCAAGTATGGAACCACTCTACCATTCGATCGAGAGAGAGACAGAGAGAGAGAGAGAGAGAGATGGTGAAGCAGGGTATCTGCTCAACTATGGTGTCACTGTTTTCTCATGATAATAATAATGAATTTCTGTGACTGTGAGATCTCACCATTATTTATTATTATTATTGTATTTTTTTATTTATTTTTTAATATCACAGAGACACAGACCAATCAAAAGGTGACTTCTTATTTTTTGAAACTTACTTTATATATTATTCTTCTTCGCCACTATTGGGGGAATTAAAGAGCTCAATCGCTGGAGGTACCAGACACCGGAACGGTGACACTGTTAGACCTTCTGCCGTATTTATGTATTACTCCCGTTCTATTTTATGCCTACATCTTTCTATTTTTCGTCGTCCCAAAACTGTTGTTCATTTATAATATTGAATTATCCATCTTTAGCTATTTTCAAAAAAACTACTTTTATTGGTTTAACACATCAAACTTACTTTCTTAAGCAACTAAGGGTAATTCTGAAGAAAAAAAAAATTATATTTTATGCTAATGTGAAGTGTAATCATTGTGTTTCTTTAAAATTTTGAATTCTTCCAAAAAGACACATAAAATAAAACGGAGGGAGTACTATTTTATATATGTCAAATTTATATTTTTAAGTCATAAAATACATTATATTCTATTATATTTATTCTAATAGTACATTCTAAACTTAAATTAAGTCATATTGGCAACCTATCTTTTGAGGGGCCAAGAAAGTTTCGAAGATGAGGTCTTTTATTTATTTTAAGAAACCAAAAAAATTAAAATAAAAATTGCTAACACAAATATATTGCTAAAAATAATTACAGTACTTAAATTAATAAGTAATGAGTCCCTTTTTAAAATCTATACATGCATTATACATACAAAGCCTTATCTAGTTGGGGGCTCAAAGAAACTGGGCTGGCCCTTCTAAACCATAAATAACTACTCTTTTGGAGTGCCACCTGTGCTAAATTTAGGTTTTATGAGTCAAATTTTAGCATTGCATTTAACACCGCAGTAATATGGTGTTTTGGGAAGTGATGCTACCTTCTTTAGCATCCATTAGAGATGTTCTTACTGCATTGAACAAAATTGGATTCTAGGTTTGACATCAAAATGCATGTTTAGTTGGTTATTGGATAAGAAAATGTTAAGTATATCGATTTTGTGTACTTAAATTATCTATTTGATGATGTGTCGTGGTAGTTTTAAAATTAATTCGAACTTTGTTTGGTAACTGATGAATAAGGATGTCAAAATGGCTTGCCCGATATTGATCTGGTTTGGGCGGTTTTGTGCTTTGGCCCACGGGTTCATGTCTCTCTTCGAGCCAGATCGGGCTTAAAAGTTCACAATCTAGGCTCGGCCCTAGGCACTAAGGTAGAATCTAAGTGAGTGCTTTAAATTTATCCTAAAATGGTATAATACTACAGTATTATATATGTAACCATTTTTTTATAGGTTGGGAAATAATTTTCAATATAACAAATTGTATTTTTTTATTTTTTATTTTTATATTTTAATACTTGAAAATGATCAATATTTTTGTTATTGGGAAGCTTCTAATCAGGCTTTTGTGTGGGCCTCGGGTCGGACTTGGGTTTCAAGAGATAGCCCTTTCTCGGGTTTGGGCCTGACTTAAGGTCCGACTTTTTCGGGCTAGGCTTTGGGCCACCCGTCGGGCCAAACTTATTTTATATCCTTACTGATAAATAATTTTGAAAATCCACCTTAACATGTGTATTATTTAAGTGTTGGATATTATGCTTGTAATATCGGGGAAGAATTGTGATGCCAACTCATATCTTTGAGGTCTAGAAGAAGATCCATTAAACCCGGTGCTGATTTTTTTAAAACAAGGTAAACTATTCAATATAATATTTATACCATGATGTCGCATTACGAGTCAATAATTCTATTTCATTTTAATACATTAATCAGTTCTAACATCACACATTACACAATCACACTAAACCATGTTAACTGCTAAATAATATCTCAACTTGTTTTATTGTGTAATATAAATGACAGGTTGTAATTTCAAAAAATAAAAATAAAAAAAATGACAGGTTGTCTTGGATACTTTCACGAATGCTACAGAAGTAAAAAAATAAAAATAAAAATAGACAATTAAGAAAGTCAAAAGGATGGTTTGGCCGTGTAGGTAAGTAAAAATAAAACATTTTCTTCTGAGCATCTACAATGGACATTAAGATACAACAAATTTAGTGAACTTAGCAATGGCTCAGACTATACAACAAACCTACGGAGTGAAATTTAGTAGAAATTAAAGTTAGTGTACGTTTAAGTATCACTATTGTACAAGTCAAACGCCTTCCAAATGACACACAAAGTCGTGTCATGTTAAACACCTTCCAAACGGCACACAATGCGCGGTTTGGCCTCTTTTTTTTTTTTTTTAAATCTTTTTTTTTAAAATTTTTATTTTCGTACAAAGCTTTGATACGGTACATGTCACTTGGATCTACACGGCACGGTGTGTGCCGTGTGATGCTCAAACGGCTTTCTTTGTGTCGTTTTGGCTTCACACGTCTCTGTGTGTACCGTGTAATAATCTACACCATTCTTAGTGTCTTTTTTCTGTACATTAAACTTAAAGTAATGCTAGGTACACCTAAACGGGACACTTAAATAATACACTTGTTGATGTGAATTTTTAAAATTATTCATCAAATATCAAACAAAGTTTAATTTATTTTCAAAACTACCACTACACATCAACAGGTGAATAATTTAAATGTGTAAAACTGGTGTATTTAACATTTTCCTCAAACTTAAGCCAATATTTTCTTAAGTTTATACTATCCATTGTCTCTTATAAGATATAAGATAGAGGAATTTAGTTTTAAACAGTATTAAACAATAAACAAATTTAAATACTAAATCAGATATTTTAGTATTTGTCTACTTTCTCAAGTATCGGATACTCTCCATTTAGGAGGAATCGTCCATTTACCTACTTTGAATCTCAACCACTCATGATGAAGTCCTAAGAGCATCAACAAAGGAATTGTTTGGTAGGATAACTTAGTATAACTTAAGTTAAAGTCATCAATGATAAGGGTCTTAAGCTAATATATAGAATATGTGAATTTATCAAAATTTAACTTTGTGGTACCACTAAATTCAGTTAATGTAGAGAGTAACGGCAAATGATGGGTCGTGAGCATCTAAACGGCACAACATGTGCCGTCCACAGGCACACGACACATGATGTGCCATTCACATCCATGAAGCACACGGCACAACATGTGCCGTATGAAGCAAACGGCACAACATGTGCCGCCCTAATTGTACTCGGCACAATTTGTGCCGCCCCATTCCTACACGGCTCAATGTGTGCCGTCTCAACATTCATCCACTGCAAGCAACTCTTACCCCGTATAACAATTTAGTCTAAATTTGCCTTAAGTTTCACTCCCCCACTATAAATGCTTTAAAATAAATAGATACATATGTATATCTCTATAAATAACACGTAGTACTTATCTATACACGCACACATGACACTTAACTTGCAAAATAATTAAATACGATGATGACCCTATATGCTTCTTGGTATGTTGTTCAAAAGGCTGTGGATCGTATCCCAAACTGTTCGTGTTCATTGAATCATCGTTAACTAGTGCAAGGCTGAGGTTGATTGTTATAATGATGATCAGGACAATCTAATAATTATAGGTCATGGCTCTTTTTCATTAACTGCCAATTCTTCCCACTAGAGAAAGCAAATTTTTTTTTTTGAAGTGAATTGCTATTCTTACTCCAAATTTAAATATAGAAATACTAGAATTAGTCCTTCATTTGGCCACTATATGAGGTTTCATCCTCTTTATATTGGCTGTTTTAAAATCGATACCTGTATTAATAGTAGATTTAGAAATTGATCCTTCTCCCAATTTTTTTTGTGTTATTTCGGACGTATATACCCCTGAAGTTTTATTAATTATCTGATACTCAATTAATGTGAAATATTGGCTTTAATGTTTCCAAATTGTAACTCTCTTAGTAATTGAGGCGTGATATTAGCTACATGACTAAATCTCCTAAATTTCAGCCCAGGGATTAACTCAGCATTATTGTTCAATCCAAACTGCCTTATATGAATTTTATACGAACTAAACAAAAGAAGAAAATAATTCTCCAAGTCATCCACACACACTCTCTCTCTCTCTCTCTCTCTCTCTCTCTCTCTCTCTAGCCATTTCTTAAAATCAACCACTCTCATCGCCCGATCTGCTCTCTCTCATCGCCGGAGAATCGATCGACAATGGCCGACGAGCCGCGGCAGTGATGGCCGGTCGGGGGAGGAGGCGATTGGCGGCGCGACGGAACATGGTTAGGGCAGTGGGATCGCTCGGCTCGGCGATTGGCAGCGCGGCGGAACATGGTTATTACACTGAGAATTTCACACCAAATCCATGTGTATTGTTGCTGTATTTTAGTGTTTAGATAGTTTTTGTTTGAATTTTCGACAGTGTGAGAAATTTCTCACAAAGTGTGGATTTTTACTTTTGAATTTTGAAGGTGAGTAGTTTGTTTTAATTTGGTTAGAAAAAAAGGTAAGAAATTTCTCACTGTAATAAATAAAAAAAAAGGTGAGAAATTTGTTTTATTTGGTGGAAAATTTTTCATCAAATACTTAAAAAGGTGAGAAATTTCTCACTGTAATAATAAAATTTCTTTGTTAATTCTTTCTCTCTCTCTCTACACATATATATATATATATATATATGTGTGTGTGTATAACAAATCAGGATTTTGAATTTAAAACCTTGATTTATGGAAGTTGGGGCATTTATTAAATTCTCTTTTAATTCTCTCTCTTTCTATATATATATAAAACAAATCTGGGTTTTTAATTTGAAAACCTGATTTATGGGAGTAGGGGTATTTTGGTCCTCAAAATAAATGAGGGACCAATTTTTAAGTTAACTTATAAGATGGATCAATTTCTAGATACGGCTACAATAAAGGACTAAAATCTAAAGGACCCATTTAAATAATGCACTCCATAGTTTCCACTGTACATAGTCGTATGTAATACCATATAATTAATACATTCTATGGAATATATTGGTTCATTCAAGAGTGGATTTAGAAAATTAATATAGGAGGGCTTGACAGAGGATTGTTCGGGGGTTCGGGGGTAGCGTCCTCGAAATTTTTTTTTTTGGGACATATTTGTATGTATATTGTGTAGATGATGTAAATTAATGCTAAAAAAATTAACCCAAAAACATAGGAGGGAGGAGAGATTTTATAATTAGCACAAAATATAAGAGAAAGGGGCTTAGTATGACAATTTTATAATATTAGGGGGGGCTAATTGTAATTTTCAAGGGGGGCTAATTGTAATTTTTTTTAATGCAATGTAAATTTTTTTTAAAACCTAGGGGAGGCTTGAGCCCCCCCGTTGTACCTCTTTACCTCCGCCCCTGGGTTCATCCATGGAGTGCAAGTAGCAATTCTCATCACTACAAGGAATGTGACTTTTTGTGGCGCAAAAAGTCATTTTCGACGCGTTCAACGCGTCGCCCGTGCGTCAGTTATTCCTGCTCTCTGATAACTATTTGTGGCGCAAAAATGCGCTACAAATAAAGGCCTTTTGTGTCGGAAATGGACATCTATTATTGGGTATCTTATGTTCCACAAATAGTACAATTATCTGCGACGCGTGAATTTTGCGCCACAAATAATTACTATTTACAGTGCATTGACTGTGCTACAAATAGTTATAAAAAATTAACGGCGACGCGTATTTTGCACCACAAATACTTTAAAAAATTAGTCACAATAATATTTGTGACGTGACTTATGCGCCATAAATACTATAACCAAATTATACATTGTAGTATTTGTAACGCAAAAAGTGTGCCACAAATACTACTTGCTAAATTAAAATTTTGTATTTTTTTTTTCCATATTGTATACTTGCTATATCAATAAATTTGCAATCATAAATAGAAATTTTTATGCTCACAAAATAGTCATTCACATACAAGTCTTAGAAATAAATTCAAGCATATTTGTCCACCAGTTCTGGGCTTCACCTTTCAAAGTATCAGTAGCACACATTATCTTCTCCCCATCTGTACACTTCACTGCCCGAAAGATACGTTCCATATCCATTACCCAATGACCAGCTTGTGATGGATCTGGGCCTCCATCAAACTGACTCGGCTTTATTTTATAAAATTGTTCAATGACTCCCCGTTCGGCCCGTAGTTGTGGGTTTGCAGGTCTATCACCACCCATTCGATCACTTACTTCCCTTACAAAATTGCTTACTACATCTTCTAGTTGGTCCAACCTCGAATGAGGTGAATGTTCCCGATTCGGATCCATTTTCTTACCTGTCAGTCAATTCAAATAAATATATTGCATGCTATGCCAACATATTATAATACAACATAATAACAAATCCATGATGTATTCACGAAATGCATCTATATGCTCAACATCTACGCGTACTCTCAATCATCGTCTCTCGTACCCAATCTTCTAAGCCTACCGCTTTGATACCACTAAATGTCACTCCCCGGAACCACCCAGATGATCCTAAGATACGTGGCACGCCACCAAGGCCTTACACCAGTGATTAAAGTTCCAAAATAAGTTTAAAATAAGCTTAAACCAAAGAAACTCAACTAACAAAGGGCAAAATCCCGTTTCTGCAATCGGCCGAAAACCCTGTTTTTATCAAGTAATAAATTTTCATATAATAATACCAAATCACCAGTTAAAATCAACACTAGTGCTTTAAACCACTTATAATAAAACCAAAGTCACAAACATGAGCTTCTAAGTTCAAGCAAGAGTTCTTAAACACTTTAAATAAAAATACTAAAAATAACCATTTACAATCAACCGCACCCAACACCTGGAATACTTACCACTCTTATAAAGCAAGTGTCCAAATTATACAAGCAGATTACTACATGAGATAATGGCCCAACTAAAATGTAATGCTTGACTAGAAATATTACAGTAGTCTTAAACCAACCAAAATATGACTCGTACTACAATCCAGATTAAAACGGATTAATTATAACTATATTGCAAGCTTTAAAATAAAAGGCAAGTAACTATTAACAAGGTTACAACTGTTAGGAAATTGCGTTCCCAGAATCCATTGACAGCGCGTATAAGTTGGTACTGTAAAAAAATTATGTGAAAACTACAATAACCCTACAAGGGCGGAACTAGGGTTACCTTAAACTGCTAAAACGGATTGCTGTAGTAGACGAATCGAGAACACGGGCTCGATAACAGCTCACGATCTTCTACCGTATTCCTCCGCTGTCAGAATATCGAACTGAGTGTGGGCTCTTTCGAAATCCTTTCTGTTTTCTACTCTCCCTCTTTTACGCTCTCTTATTTATTCCGAGTTATAATTCTCTATATGGAAAAATGCAAACTGAGAAGAGAGTCAATGCAGTATATATATCGGCTACGATAGGGATCATAAGAAGTCAATAAGGAATAAGCTTCCTTATGGAATTAGGAAACCCTAATTTGAACTGAATCAGATTCCTATTTTCAAAAATTATAATTCATACCACTAAAGAATTATAATTGCACTTCTACCCTTATCTCAAAAATATATTTCGAGCTCCATGTTATTAAATGCTTATTATCTCCCCATGTTAAGATTACAGATATCCATTAATTAAATATAATTACTGACAATCATATTTAATTAATCTCTTAAAATTCCTTGAGATCCTCTGCTTAACTTATCTGATATGTCGGATACAAAATCCACCTGCAGGGTTTGATATAATCAAAACTTATAAGTTTTCTCAAGGGGATATCATCAATCCCAAAATTGAGACATGGATTCCATCATTAATTAATATCCACCACACAATTAATATTGTCACCCAATCCAATGAGATATTGACCCATTTAAGGATCTCACCCTTTTAGGGATCAAAGTGTAAATATCAAATGTACGTGTCCATAAAATAACTTAGGATTTAGAGTATAAGCACTCATAATAGTCATGAAGTATTAATTATCTTATAAGTCAGTATAAAGATAATTACCCCAAGTCGGTCCCGTTTAATACACAAAATGTACCAGCATGGTGAGTTGAAACTATACCGTTTCCTGTAGTCAAGACAAACCTACTACAACACCATGCTGCAGTCCTACCGATGGTGTGTCCAATCCCATCTAAGAGTGTAAGCCAAAATCTTACATTCTATAATATATGATGTCTTGATCTTCCGTGTGTAAGCCGAACTCTACACACCAAACCACCTACTATATAGAATGAGAGACACACATGCATAATATTAAATAAATAATATAATACAAACATTGTCCACACAGATTCTCATAAAAATGGAATAACTGAATTTATTGAATGAATAATAAATCAACTACATAAAGCATGACTTTTAGTAAATATCCCTAACAATCTCCCACTTAGACTCAAAGCCATGATGTGACACACCTCACTCCTATCCCTTCTACATGACTGTCAAAAGTCTTGGCCGGTAAGCTCTTGGTGAAAGAATCTGCCAGGTTATTTGCTGATGCTATCTTGGTCACTTCAACATCACCTCTTTGCACGATCTCTCGTATCAGGTGATACTTACGCTCAATGTGTTTTTCCTTCTTATGGGCCCTTGGTTCCTTTGAGTTAGCAACCGCTCCGCTATTATCGCAATAAAAGGTAATAGCCGATTGTACCGCAGGTACTACTCTTAGATCCATAAGGAAGTTTCTGAGCCAAACGGTCTCCTTAGCGGCTTCCGAAGCAGCCACATACTCGGCTTCCATGGTGGAATCAGCAATACATGACTGCTTGATACTCCTCCAAGTAATGACTCCACCTCTTAGAGTAAACACATATCCTGAGGTAGACTTTCTGGAATCCCTATCTGACATGAAATCAGAATCTGTGTACCCAATGGGTATAAGACTCTCTGCTTGGTAAACTAACATATAGTCTCGAGTCCTTTTCAGGTACTTGAGAATATTTTTCACCGCAGTCCAATGTTCTTGCCCTAGATTAGACTGATATCTACTAACCATGCCAACAGCAAAGTAGATGTCAGGTCTAGTACATATCATAGCATACATTAGGCTTCCTACTGCCGAGGCATAAGGAACTGCCTTCATCTTCTCTATCTCATCAGGTGTCTTAGGACACTGATCCTTAGATAGAGTAATTCCATGTCTGAAGGGAAGGAATCCCTTCTTGGAATCTTGCATACTAAACCTTGCAAGAATATTGTCAATATAAGTGCCTTGTGACAAGCCCAACATCTTATTCTTGCGATCTCGCATAAGCTTGATTCCTAGGATGTGACCAGCTTCTCCCAAGTCCTTCATATCGAATTGACTGGATAACCATACCCTTACAGAAGATAATACCCCCACATCGTTTTCGATTAGCAAGATATCATCCACATATAGTACTAAGAACACCACCACTCTTCCATCATGTTTCTTGTACACACAAGATTCATCCGCACATTGATCAAAACCAAAAGACTTGATTGCTTGATCAAAGCGGATATTCCAAGACCTAGATGCCTGCTTAAGTCCATAAATGGACTGTGGATATCGCAGGTTTTCAAATTTTACCCACTTTTAAAACAAATATTTTTCAAATTCAAAGAGTCGCCACTTAATTTTTAAAAGGAAAATTAAGAAACCATTTAAAAGGAAACTGATCTTTTGCGAAACCAAAGATAAACTGGGTCCGGGGATTATGGAATGAAAGGGGAAGGAGCCCGGCGGACTAAAACACCCCCTTTCATCCTATCTCACGATAGACCTCTACTCAACATCCTTTTTAATCAAGTTATTAATCTAAGCATGCCCTCAATTAATACATATATAGGTATACATAACACAAGCATGTTGAAAGGGTGCAAAATTGCTAACGGTAAAATATCATTCATAAGTCACATAATTCAACTAGCAAACATCATGATATGCAATAGAGAACTAGAAAACATACCCGGGATCCGGCCGCGAATATCAAACGTGCAATGCATGCAAAAATAAACCTGAGAAAGGTCTCTAATTCATATATTCACATAAGGCAAAACCTAAGCTAAGGTGTCGCACATGGGGTCGAAAAATCAATTAAAATCAATGAAATAGATTAAACTAGAGAAGGGTTGAGAAATTGTACCTCAAAGCGCTACAAAACAAAGGTTAGTACACATGCCTCATAGTAGACATAATATCAAAAAGTAATCAATCCTAAGTCATGTTCAATTAAATTCAATTAAGTCCAACTTTGTCCAAGAACTATTTCTAACTATAAGCATCAATGTATATGAATGAATGAATGATTATGAACAAGAATAAGATATGAATTTATTCACTAATTTGGATCACTTAGCCTCTGGGTTTAATCTAAATTATCATTATTCAAAACATGGTTTGAGTCCTAAGCCATTGGGAGACTACTTAAGTTGAAATAAATAAGGTTAGACAAAAACAGTAGCAGTTTTTTGTGATTTACAGAGAGCAGACCAGACGTTCAAAAATGGAAATAAAATACTTTCAATGGTTGGATCTTACTGATTTTTGAATATGTTATGCCTCTGTGAGTCTAGTTTCTAACCCAAAAATAAAATCAAGGTTTCAACGGTTAGATCTCCGGGAATATGAAAAATACTAGACCTCACTCAGAATTCTGCAACTCTCTGTCCAGAGATCTTGTATGATTTTCTAAAAATAGTAAAAAAATGAGAAACACTTAGATCTTTTTAGGGTACCTTCCTAACACATTAAGGTACTTATAAAAAATTATTTGAGACCCCGAAAACCTTATTAGGGTTCTGATTTATTAATTTCAAAACCGGTTTGCTGTTCTGAAATTTTGGACAGAGAATTGCTTATTTGGAAATTATAAGCCCAAACCATCCTAAGTATGGGATCTTATCAAAATAACAATCACAGAGGTACTCATATGAGTTATGAACACCCTCCAATTGGTCTCATCCCAATCCAATGGACCATGATTTTATGAAAAATCTTTGATCACAAAGGGTTTAAGGATTCACTGCACCAATATTGAATTAATGTTCATACCTTAAAACCAACTTGATCCATGATCCTACAAAGGACTAGAATCAAGCATGGTTGTGATTGTTGGGACAAATTAATGTTATAGGATAATGTTTATAGATTTAACCTTGATGGATTCTTATCATAGATCTCATAGTTGGAGATCTATCAAGAAAATCTTAAGGTCTTACTTATTTCAAATATAGACTATGAAAATCTACATCCAATTTTTCTCTCAAGTACATGATCATGGAAGAATATAGAGTCAACTTATTCTCCTCTCAAGTTAATGGTCCTTGGAGATTAAATGAGACTATGATTTACATAAACCTCTATGGAACGTGGAGTGAATTCCATAAGATTCATAGTGAGATCCCCTAGCCATGAGTTAAGACTTGTATCTCACCAACTATGGGTAGATATGACCATGATCAACCTTAGTCTCCATATAAATCATAGGATCATAGGGGACTAGAGGATCAAACTCAAGAGGATCCAATGAGATATTAAAGATCTCATGGATCTCAAAAGGAAAATAGAGACAAAGAGAAATAGAATCAAAGTTTACTTGAAGAAAACCAAATGAAGATCCCTTCACAAACTAGTTTTATTTTAAACCTAAGGCTCTTATTTAGATCCAAATCAATGAAAGCAAGTAGGAATTCAATCACAATTCTATGTGGTGTGTGATGAAATGAGGTGGGAAGAGAGGTTTTGAAAATGTGTAAAAGTCCTAGATCTATGAATTGTGATTGAATTATATATAATAAGTATAGGGATAAGGATTTAACCTCTAGATCTTCTCAGGATTTGATTGATTTAGAGAGATCCAAGCCTTACAAGCAATACTCTTCTTCTTCTTCCTTGAAGCTTCAAGGTTCTTCAATGGAGATTTGAGGAATTTGGATGAATTGGGTAAGATTTCTATGGGGTCTTGGGATTTCTCTCTCTATATTTCTCTAAGAACAAAATCTATCTTCAAAAATCAGCCTCTCTCTTTTAGATTCAAGTCTCTCTCTCAAGATTCAAGTCTCCAACCCCCCAAAATGAGAGAAAATGGGGCTTTTATAGACTTTCATTATCTTAGGGGCTAAGATAAGGGTAGATAGGTCAATTAGGGATGGTGGGAGCATGGTTTGCATGACCTAGGAGTAGTAAACACGTACACAAAAAACGGCATCGTTTGGTGCATTCATTTGATCAAAGATTGAAAAAGAATTTTGACTTAAAAATGCAAATTAGCCCAGGCCGGCACTCGATGAGATGAAACGGCACTCTCTGAGTGCCGCGCGGCATTCACTGACTGCCGTTCGGGCACTTTGAGTGCCGCTGCACAGCAATCCAGCACTATTCACAGCAATTCAGCACCTTAATTTCATTTCATGTCACGGCATTCAGAGAGTGCCGCATCTACATTCACTGACTGCCGTTCGGGCACTTTGAGTGCCGCTGCACAGCAATCCAGCACTATTCACAGCAATTCAGCACCTTAATTTCATTTCATGTCATTTAAGTAAATGTCGTTTAATTTATGTATTTACTTAAGACATTAAATGTATTTAAGGAAATACCCCCCATTTGGATTTAATAAAAATATCTAGAAAATCAAAATCCTTAAGGAAAAAAAGTCAACTCTCCCTCCGAAGGCAAAATTTCAATTTTCTGCACGATTCTTCTTAAAAGCCTTTCAATTTCACCATGGTTCCTTTCATTTAAAAATTCTAAAAAATTATTTCTAGCATAAGGGAGACCCAATGAACAATTACCGGGACTTTTCATCTTGAAATTCAAAAATTTTACGATTGACTCCCTTTTGACCCGTTGACTTTTCACTGGGTCAACTGTTGACTTTTTCTTTCAGGGTTCATGCTGAATTACTCTCTTTTTGAAAATGATTTTAAGATGCTCCGAGAACATTGCCGTATTCCTATACGTGTTCAAAACTCATGGTCTACAAGGTGACGAGTAGATGAGAATTTTGGTCTTTTGGCTGAAAATGGTGATTTTGAACCGAGATTCTTCTAGGAAGAGAGTTAGATTGCTTGTAAGAGTCTTGATTTCGTCGAGACATATTCATCATTGATCTCCAGAGGTAAATCCCCCTAAGTTTAATAGTTTGGTCAAATTGGGGTGTCTACATGGACTTCTTAAGCTTGCACAACATGTGTTCTTGGCCCTTCGCAATGAACCCGTCTGGTTGCATCATGTAGATGCACTCATCAAGATTCCCATTTAGAAATGCTGTCTTGACATCCATTTGCCAAATTTCATAATCGAATGGTGTAGCAATGGATAAGAGAATCCGGATA
Source organism: Hydrangea macrophylla (assembly GCA_033977485.1). Lineage (NCBI taxonomy): Eukaryota > Viridiplantae > Streptophyta > Magnoliopsida > Cornales > Hydrangeaceae > Hydrangea > Hydrangea macrophylla. The sequence continues at coordinate 94,519,058 of CM066982.1, read as the reverse complement.
GACTTTAGCATGGCCACCGACGAAAAGGTTTCCTCATAATCGATTCCCTCTTTTTGAGTTAACCCTTTCGCAACAAGCCTTGCTTTAAAGGTTTTCACCTTACCGTCTGCTCCTCTCTTCTTCTTATAGATCCACTTACATCCAATGGGTTTTATTTCATTGGGTGGTTCTACAAGATCCCAGACTTGATTGGAGTACATGGACTCCATTTCAAACTTCATAGCCTTTTGCCAAAGATCTGCATCTTTATCTTGGAGTGCTTCATTGTAGTTACAGGGATCGATACCTTGTTCATCAGGGACCCGGTCATAAGACTCTCCCAAGAACATATACCGGCCAGGTTGAATAATAACCCTCCCACTACGACGAGGCACAACCCGTGTTTGTGTATCACTGATATTTCGTTGTGAAGATTCTAAACCTAATACACCATTATCTGCACGCTGTACTGGTTCATGAATCTGCGTGTTAATGGTTGGTTCGGTGTCTACACGAGTTTCGATAATCCTCCCACTACGACGCGGTAATGGAATTTCAATAACTCTGTCTTATGATGTTTCTTCTCGTACCGATGGTATCAAAGAAGTATGTGTCGATGTCTCTCCTCTCATTTCCTCTAGAGCAATACGGCTTCTGGGCTTGTGGTCCATAACATAGTCCTCTTCTACGAATGTGGCATTGGTGCTAACAATAACCTTATGATCCTTAGGGCTATAAAACAGACCACCTTTAGTTCCTCTTGGATACCCAACAAAGAAACATACTTCTGTTCTTGATTCCAACTTTTCTGCGTTCCCTTTCAGCACATGTGCTGGACTACCCCAGATCTGAACATGCCGCAGACTAGGCTTTCGCCCAGTCCACAATTCCGTGGGACTAGTAGGTACTGACTTAGATGGTACCAAGTTTAGAATGTATGCAGCTGTCTCTAATGCGTGTCCCCAAAAAGAAATTGGTAAATCCGAATAACTCATCATAGATCTTACCATGTCCATAAGAGCCCTGTTCCTTCTTTCTGCTACACCGTTCTGCTGAGGCATACGGGGTGCAGATAATTGGGATGTAATCCCTTGCTCCAATAAGTATTCCCTAAACTCTCCCAAGAAGTACTCTCCACCACGATCAGATCGTAGTGTCTTGATACATTTACTTAGACGCTTCTCCGTTTCAGCCTTGAAGTCTTTGAATTTCTCAAAGCATTCAGACTTATGCCGCATCAAGTAAATGTACCCATACCTTGAGTAATCATCGATGAAAGTGACAAAGTACTCAAATCCCCCTCTTTCTTGGACAGTCATAGGACCACACAAATCAGAGTGAACCAGTTCTAACGGCTCTTTAGCTCTATAGCCCTTGGCCGAGAACGGCCTCTTGGTCATTTTACCTTCCAAGTAGGATTCACAGACTGGAAGTGCCTCCACTTCCAATGAACCTAATGGCCCATTTTGAACCAGTCTTTGAATCATTTTCAAATTAATATGACCAAGGCGTAAGTGCCACAGATGCGTTTGGTTCATCCTCGAAGGTTCTTTTCTCTTAAATGGAAAACTATTTGTATTATTCAATTCATTAAGTTGCAGTATAGGAGAGACAGGATTTATAATATAAAGATCATCCACCAATAGACCAGAACAAATAAAACGTTTATTTTCTTTAATAACTACTATTTTATTAAACTGAACTGAATATCCATTCTTTACTAAACTAGAAACTGAAACTAAATTCCTTCTTATAGAAGGTACAAAAAGGCAATTTCTTAATATTAAAATCCTATCTCTACCAAAACTAAGATGTAGATCTCCTATTGCAACTGCTGCTACTTTCGTAGCATTTCCCATATATAGATAAACCTCTCTATCACTGAGTTGCCTGGTTCCCTGGAACCCCTGCAAAGAATTGCATACATGATCAGTGGCTCCAGTATCTACACACCAGGTGCTGGTAGATCGGACCGCTAAACACGATTCAACAACTAATAAATGAGATTTACCTAGATTGTTCTGTCTGGCGAGATAAACCGGACATTGCTTCTTCCAGTGTCCTGGCTGCTTACAAACAAAACATTTTCCTTTAGGCTTTCCCGGTTGTCCTCTTGGCCTTTGGATTGGCAGAGGACTCGCGGCCTTCTTTTGAGCCTTTTTCATTTTCTTCTTGCCTTTCGGCTTTGAAGCAGAACCTTTCTCAAACACAAGAGCACTCCCTGACTTTCTATTGAGACCATCAGCTGCCTGGAGTTCTTTAAGCAGCTCCGCCAAGGTATATTTAAATTTATTCATGTTGTAATTGAGGCGGAATTGCTTAAAAGACTCTGGCAGTGACTGGAGTACGATATCGACCTAGGTTTCCCCGTCGATTTCAGCTCCAAGGATCTCTAGTTCATTAAGAAGAGATATCATCTTAAGAACATGATCCCTTACAGGCGTCCCCTCAGCCATGGTTGTGTTCATCAAGTCTTTCATAGCAACCTGCCTAGCAGCATGACTTTGATCCCCGAACATCTCTCGGAGGCTCTCCATCATGTCATAGGCACTGGTCATTGACTGATGCTGATGTTGTAGAACATTTGACATGGATGCCAAAATGTAACACCACGCCATCTCATCAGCCTTGACCCATTTCTTGTGAGCCTGGGTTTCCTCAGCGGTTTCTCCCTCACCAGGTTGCTCAGGACATTCTTGAGTAAGCATAAACTTGTACTCTTCAGCAGTTAACACAATATCCAAATTCCTTTTCCAGTCTATATAGTTTGGTCCAGTAAGTTTGTTTTCTTTAAGTATAACAGCAAGTGGATTGAAAGTACCCATTTAAAAGCCTGAGAATCACATAACATAAATAATTATATTTGGGCAAAAAATTACTATGGATTCGAGTTGAAAATATTGGTTCCCTTTACCATATTTGAAAATAATCCGCCAGCAACCTGATACACCGTGATAGTATGACTCGATGGGAAGCCATATACTATCCATCATTTGTTCAAATAGGCAATTGCCTTTTAATTTTACTATCCAGGCAATGTACCTTGCCTAGTAAAATTAAACTGCTGACTTGCTTTGATCCTATAAAAAACAACAGTGGCTCAGATGGAGAGGATATTATTATTTATAGCTAAGGGCTCGCATGGTAACGTTTCCTGTTTTGAGTTTTCAGTTTTTTAAAAACGAAAACCAGTTTTGGTTTTTTTTTTTTTGAAAAAAAAACAAAAACTTGTTTGGTAACATTGTTGATTTTTTTTTTTAAAACAAAAACAGGAAACTCAAAACGACTTTTTGTTGTTTTCATTTTTTACCCAAAATTTGAAAATGTTTTTTAAAAACAAAAAACAAAAACGTTATCAAACGTGTTTTCAATTTTCGTTTTTTAAAAAACGAAAACAAAAACAGAAAACAGAAAACAGAAAACGACAACGTTACCAAACGAGCCCTAAGTGTATACCATCACTTAATTCTAGGTCAAGAGTTCCGTGAGGAACACCTCTGATGGAGAGGTGACCCACACCAACAATCACCCAAAACATTCTTTTAAAGAAGTTTGTACTAATGATTCCATGATCAACTATATCCGATGGGGAGGATGACACTAGAGCCATCACACAAAATTAATCATATCATCTACAAACCAGTGTGGAGACCATGGGATTTATACTTGATAAATTCCCTCTCCCACTTAGAATTTTAAAAAAAAATTGAGGGTTATAATTTTTTAGAAAAACTTTTAATTTAATTAATAAAAAATAATGGAATACTTGACAAAGATTAATTCATCCTTACTTGTGAAACCCACATGTGTAGATAATAAAATTATTCTATTCTCATGATTTTAGAAAATAAGTACTTATGTTTTCAAATTATGGAATTAGTTTTATTTCTAAATACACATGTAGTTGTCCATCATTTTAAATTAATATAAATTAAGCATGTAGCTCGACATCTGAAATAGGTCTAGGAACAATTATCCGTGTTGTCCTATTCATTAAACATGAGACAATAATAATCATTCAATCACACATAAATAAGGAAACCACAATAAAATAGGAATCCCACTATTTATGGTCAAACTGCAACTCTTGTGAAGAAATTTTCATTGAACCTGATTAGCTCTATGTCGCCACTACGCACGGGGGTCGAGCTGCCCGGTCAGCTCGTGGGGATCGAGGGGGTAGCGCCCCCCGCGGGGTTTCCGGGGCAGCGCCCAGGAAGCTAAATCCGATTTACCATCAACAATTGCCTTCCAGAACTGTTTTCTGAAATAGCCTTCAGAAACTGCCTCCAGATTGCTTTCTGAAACTGCTTGTAAACTGTCTTCACGAACTATCTTCACGGATTTACTTGAGATTATTACACAAACCCTATGCCTCCATGAAGGAGTTCACATGCTATTTCTTTGCAGTAAATTAACCACACATCAATCAAGCGTGGGATCCAATACACACAAATCTTATGCCTCCATAAAGGAGTTCACATGCTATATTAAAACAACAAAATTAACCACGGATAAAACCATCGTGGGATCCAATCACACAAAATCAGTGACCATAATAGTGGAAAAAGAACGCTGCAAAACAAGGGTTAGCACAGTTCTACGTTCTATCCATCCATCAAAACACGCATAAGATCTGTTTTATTGGACAACATGGTTGCGTCCAACCCATACGCAGAATCAACGTTGCTCTTATACCACTGTTAGGAAACTGCGTTCCCAGAATCCATTGACAGCGCGTATAAGTTGGTACTGCAAAAAAATTATGTGAAAACTACAATAACCCTACAAGGGCGGAACGAGGGTTACCTTAAACTGCTAAAACGGATTGCTGTAGTAGACGAATCGAGAACACGGGCTCGATAACAGCTCACGATCTTCTACCGTATTCCTCCGCTGTCAGAATATCGAACTGAGTGTGGGCTCTTTCGAAATCCTTTCTGTTTTCTACTCTCCCTCTTTTACGCTCTCTTATCTATTCCGAGTTATAATTCTCTATATGGAAAAATGCAAATTAACTGAGAAGAGAGTCAATGCAGTATATATATAGGCTATGATAGGGATCATAAGAAGTCAATAAGGAATAAGCTTCCTTATGGAATTAGGAAACCCTAATTTGAACTGAATCAGATTCCTATTTCCAAAAATTATAATTCATACCACTAAAGAATTATAATTGCACTTCTACCCTTATCTCAAAAATATATTTCGAGCTCCATGTTATTAAATGCTTATTATCTCCCCATGTTAAGATTACAGATATCCATTAATTAAATATAATTACTGACAATCATATTTAATTAATCTCTTAAAATTCCTTGAGATCCTCTGCTTAACTTATCTGATATGTCGGATACAAAATCCACCTGCAGGGTTTGACATAGTCAAAACTTATAAGTTTTCTCAAGGGGATATCATCAATCCCAAAATTGAGACATGGATTCCATCATTAATTAATATCCACCACACAATTGATATTGTCACCCAATCCAATGAGATATTGACCCATTTAAGGATCTCACCCTTTTAGGGATCAAAGTGTAAATATCAAATGTACGTGTCCATAAAATAACTTAGGATTTAGAGTATAAGCACTCATAATAGTCATGAGGTATTAATTATCTTATAAGTCAGTATAAAGATAATTACCCCAAGTCGGTCCTGTTTAATACACAAAATGTACCAGCATGGTGAGTTGAAACTATACCGTTTTCCGCAGTCAAGACAAAACTACTACAACACCATGCTGCAGTCCTACCGATGGTGTGTCCAATCCCATCTAAGACTGTAAACCAAAATCTTACATTCTATAATATTTGATGGCCTGATCTTCCGTGTGTAAGCCGAACTCTACAGACCAAACCATCTACTATATAGAATGAGAGACACACATGCATAATATTAAATAAATAATATAATACAAACATTGTCCACACAGATTCTCATAAAAATAGAATAACTGAATTTATTGAATGAATAATAAATCAACTACATAAAGCATGACTTTTAGTATATATCCCTAACAACAACCTCGAAAACCCATGCACTAGCTAGCCAGCCACTTCCCAGCTCAATTCCCCGATTCCTCGCCGTGATCACCTACGATGGTTATTCAATAACCACTATAATATATAAGCTATATGATTAGTGAATAATGCTAATCATGATCGTGGGTAATAAACATGCTCAATTCAACATATCACAAAGAACTATAGTCTCTGGCAATTACTAGTTCACTCCCACCACTACCGGCTAGCCCGCGACTCCACTCCCCAAGCCCACGTGACTAGTCATGACCCACGTCCTCACACGTGCGGTCCCATAGGCCTCTGGCGACCGTGGTCGTCACCACAAAGATTACCTCATGGTGGTATAGAACTAGCAATTTTCATTGACCCAAATAGGCAACTCAACATGCTCATTTAATCATTACACCGTGCTTTCACAAATAAATTGGGCCTAATTTAGCCACATGAATTTTGCCCAATTATAACTAAGTTAACTAGATTAAGCTAATTAGGCATGATTTGGCATTACAATTGAACCCAACATGAAAATCATCCAAATATCAAAAATTAACATCACTCACCTCTTGGGTTTCGCTCCTAATTATGAAATTAAAGCCCTACTGAGAATCAAGCACAATCCTATATATAAATTACAAGTTATGAGCTTAAAACCTAAAATGGGTCGCGGAAAAACTATCACAGAATTCAGTAAAATTAGTACCAATAGATTGGACTCACCTCCAGGAGTTCGAATATATAGCCTATTTTAAAAACCGACGTTGTTCGGCTCGTCAACCGTCGTTGAGAACGTCATCGTCTTTCCGACGAAATTCTCTTGTCTCGTCTCTCTAATTTGGCTGATGAAGAGGATGGAGATAATGACTCATCTCCTATGTGTCTTGATTATATGGGTTTTTATTTTTATTATGAAACCCCCCCTAGTTTGCTAGTTTTGCAATTACGCCCTTACTATTTATTACACCTTGTTAAAACTATCCCAAACCTAAATGGATATTTGTCTATGTCTCGCATGGGCCCCATAAGTGGTCCCATATAATTATATGAAGTTGCTAATTAGCTTACTAATTATGTAACGTGTTTAATTCGCTCTTACAAGGTACCCCTAACTGACCTAAAAGTGGTCATCTTATAATAACATGATATTATCAACAATGAAACAATAAATCATTTAAGCCTTAATAAACATATGAGCACATAGGGTGTTCCACATATTACTGTCCCATCTCAACTGGGACCCATCAACACATATCCCAACTTGGGACTGCCACACTGGTCAAATTTGGGTTCCTAACTGGACACCCAAAAACAACTTAGTGGGTTAAACCCACTTCCAATATGTGTCACATAACACTATAATTATCATTAACTCATGATTATGCATGCTAAAGGAATAATAAATATAAACCGCGGGAGCGGGTGTTATAGTTTTGGCTCACGAGTCGATTTGGGTGTCTGTGTTAGAGAACCCTTTGAGACATTGTGGAATGAGTTGTTTGTGGTTGTGAAGTCTCTCCGCGTATGAGACGATCACTGTGGAATACCTTAAATGTTTATTTGAAAATAAATGCTTACCTGTGTATTTCACAATGTGTATTATTTCTAGTTAAGAATATATTTCTGTTGTTAGATTTAGTATCCTGGTGAGGACAAATTAACACGCTATTAGTTTGGTAGGCTAATTAGCAACTTCGAAAAAGTCATATAAGAATTTGTGTTTTAGCAACCAAACGGAACTTAGTCAGAAACTTTTATAATTTTGTAGTTTCACTTGTAAAACTATGAATTAGCTGTGTAGAAAGTTTCAGAAACTGATTACGAGTTTTGAAAACTTGTGGGGAGGTAAACACAATTTCTGAAAGTGTTGCCTATGTATAGACAGAGATGATCTTGATAATTTTATAACTTTTAACCTAAAACTCAAAAGGAGGCCAAAAGGGAGATTTTGATTGCTTAGACCTTCTCGACGCCAAACGACGACCGTTCGTCGGCTGATTTTTCACCAGATTTCATATTCGAGCTCCTCGAAGTAAGAGCTTCGTTTTGATACCTATTAGGCCATGTTTGGCTAAGTTTTTCGAAAAGTCTTTTTCTAGAATTTTTTATAAAAGTTGATATTTGGACTTTTGATCCATAGGAGTTGTACTAGGAGTTTTTCTGCACGTTCTTTGTGCATGTGTTTTCCTTGGAACGAACTTTAGGAGCGTTATTCGGAGGTGAGTGATTCAACCTTGTATTTTGGAATGATTTCTTGACATGTATTCATGTTTGATATGGAAGTATATGCTAATTTATAGATATTTATTGTGTAGTTCATATTGGGCAATCATATTGATAAGTAGGCACAATAGCATGGTGAAATGTTTTGAATTATCGAGAGCATGGTGATATGTATTTGAGCATGTTGCGTTGCTTATTTGGGTCAAAGGAGCACGTGGTCACTAAGCCATCTTGTGGAGCCAATATAGGCATTAAGGTCGCACGATTGAAGAGAAGAATCATGGGTCTTACCTTTTCGCGTGGGCTTATTAGCGAGGAGTCGCGGATTAGGAATATGGAACGTGCACGTGAGTCTCTGGTGACTAGTATGAAATGTAGAGATGTGAATGCGAGCATGTTTGTCATTCATGTGCATATGTTGTTTTATTCACTAAGCGTTAGCTTAAACAAATTGAATATGTGTGGTTATTCAAATAACCATTGCAGGTATTAATGCTGGTGAGGAATCGCAGAAGTGAACACGTGGGTTGAGAGTTCACTTAGAAGGTAACCAGAATGTTAATCTTGTAGTTTTGGGACAATATATATGTTGTAATAAGGATCTTATAATCTTCTGGTTATGTTTAACTTAGTATCTCAAAACGGATTAGTGATGTTGTAATAGACACTAATTTTTTATAATTATGTTTTTGGTAATGTTATAATATAGTTAGGAATACTTTGGAGTAAGTTTGGTGTGTGTGTTTAATCCCTGAAAGATTTCAGAAAGCTTTTAAACTTAGAAAATCTGCAGAATGTGTGATGCTGCCATAAACCAGTCGATAGGTTAAGAAAACAGTCGACTGGAGCCTCTTTTTTAGTAACTCACTGCATCTTTTTTTATAGAAGATCAGTCGACTGGGTCCCCGACCCAGTCGACTGGATCGTGTGTTCAATTCAGATATTTTGCCCGGGTTGGGCTTTAGTCAACCGGACCGTACTAGTCGACTGAATATTTGAAGCCCCAGTTGACTGGACCTAGAAAACAGTCAACTGGATTATGTTCTAAATTCAAAATTTCTGCTAGACCGGTATCAGTCGACTGGGCACGAGGTGCAGTCGACTGGACTGTTAATTTTCAAAATGATTTGTTTTGTTTCGCTACGTGTGTTCTTAAAACTAATTTTTTTGAGAACTTTAATGAATTGGTTTAGCCTCGGTGGCGTGCCACATGCTCCGGTTCTGCTATATGGGACCGGGCTGTGTGTGTGTGTGTGTGTGTGTGTGTGAGAGAGAGAGAGAGAGAGAGAGAGAGAGAGAGAGAGAGAGAGAGAGAGAGAGATGATATAGAACTAGAGCAAAATGAAGAAGGCAGATGAATTCCTGCAACAACACAACATACCCATTACCTAATTAATCAATTAGTCACAAACCCACATATCAAAATCAACCAAAAACCCCCCAAATTGATTACCTTTTTGAGATTGGAGGCTAGGGTTTTGGAAGTGAACTTTTCCAAGCTTTCATAAGTTTTTCTTGCAAAATCCACAGGTAATGTGAATGTGAATTTACAATCGCAAATGTGTGTATGTGTGTGTGTGTGTGTGTGTGTGTGTGTGTGTGAGAGAGAGAGAGAGAGAGAGAGAGAGAGAGGTACTTGATAGCGACAAGAGGCAGTGGTGGCGGTAGCGTCCAGAGGCGGCGACGATGGTGGTGGTAACATCTAGAGGCGGTGACGATGTCGTCGAGATACGGCGGTGACACAGACAAGGTCATGAGGAGGGAGCTTGATTTGGGAAATGTTTGGGTTAGGGTGACTTAGAAAAGGAGAGAGTTTTATTTTGGGAGATTTGCCCAAATAATGAAGACAAAGGACATGCGGTGTAATTTTGATATGGCTGAAATTTTTGGTCATTATTTACTGCGCACATATTACGCCAAAAATAATAATTTAACCATTTGTGGATTTTGGTTCATTATTTGCGCACACACATTGTGCCATAAATAACCATTCAACTATTTCTGGCACAATGTGTGCGCCACAAATGACTATGAAACTATTTCCAGCGCATTTATGCGTCACAAAAGATGCACTTTGACTATTTTTGTTGTTTTATTTATGACGATGTGATTAGCGTCACAAAAGCTATTGTGCGCCGCAAATAATGACCTTTTATGGCGCATTAGTTGCGCACAAGAAGTCATGTTTGTTGTACCAATGCGCCACAAAAAGTCATGTTTGTTGTAGTGATATTTTAAATCAAGCAATTGGGATTAGTTCAAGGGCAAACAATCTAATTACATGTTATTGAGTAAGGACAATATAAATTAAATAGGGTTAAATATATTATACCCCCAGTGATTATGTCTATTTTCACTATGTCCTCGTATACTTTAAAAGTAGACACCGAAACCCCTGTGATTTACTAAAGTGAAACTGTTAAGATTTCTCTCAAAACTGATAAAAATCTAAAATTTGTCAAAAAAAAAATTAACACTTAACCGCATTTGTAAGGTTAATTCCCTGTTTGTAGATAATGCTGCCATTTAACCCACCTATGCGGGGCTAATTTTTAACAGTTAATCCCTTTGCAACGCTAGTTTTGGGATTAACTGCCTATGTGAGGTTAATTTTGACACTTAAACTCTCCTATGTTGGGCTAATTTTAACACTTAATCTTTACGTGGGGCTAGTTTGAGAGAAATATTAGTAATTTCACTTTAGTCCAAAACCATAAAGTGATTAAGTGTCTACTTTTAAACCACGAGAGTGTAAAGTGAAAATGAATCTAACCACAATGGAGTATGATATAATTAATCCAATGAAATAATTAGGTAATGGGTCTTTTCATCAACTGACAAATCTTGCAACTTGAGAAATCATATCTTTTATCAATCATATCCATGGCTTCATATGGCTTCATATCGAAGTATTGGAATTAGTAGAAGGGCAAACAATCGTTTCATCAAAAAAAAAAAAAAAAAAAAAAAAAAAGGGGGCAAACAATCTAATTAATTATAAGTAAATTCCTGACAATTCCCTTAATGTAGCTTCCATTAATCCCCTCTTTTAATAATTTAGGAGAAATTATTTTGTGTGACTTTTACATTTGTGTGACTTTAATAGTGAATTCAGTAACAATAATAACGGTCCCACAGTGTGAACGTCTATTGATATAATTTCTCATCGAAGAGATGGTTAATCACCCTAGGCAAATAAAAAAAACCAAGATCAGGGGAGGCCAGAACTTCACCATAAGTCCACCAAGGTACCAGTGTCGGCCCTAGTCTGTGACTCTCGAGTATGGTCTAGGCCAAGCTTTCGTAATCCTGTGTCTCATCCCATGAAACCTTCCAAACTCGTCAATCCAAGTTCAATTTGATCTAGACCGGGCATGCCAAATAGTCTGATCATGTGCATCAGGAAATGCATGTATTTAGAAAGATTAAAAAGAGTGTCTTGGTACCCATTTGTTTTAAAAAAGAATATTAGAAAAATTAATGACTAATTGTATTTATATAGTTAGTAAATTATATGATTCCATATAATATATATTCGCTTGAAAGAGAAAAAGGAAAAGAGAAGTCAGTTCAGCTTCATACAAGTGATGAAGCTGAGACACTATCAACCATACATGTAGGATAACCATTGTTTATTATTGACCTTTTTTTTTTTTTTTTTTTTTGCTGAACATTGTTTATTACTCCCTCCGTCCCATATTAAGAGTCTCTTTTGGGAATTCCAACTTATTAAGGGGACAACCTTGATTTTGGTAAGATTTTCAACTTTCCAATATTGCCCTTTTTGAAATTCAAAATTATAGTGTCACATCATAAAAAAAGAGGGAAGAGTTGGATATAATAAATGACAAATTTGAAAAGTGTGTATTAAAGTACTTTGACTTTTCAAAGAGGACTCTTAAAATGAGACAACAAAGAATGACATCAAAGACTCTAAATATGGGACAGAGGGAGTATCGACTAATAAACCACATGGGAACATGAAGACAAAAAATTAATCATTTATTAGGTAGGCAATTGATTTAAGTACACCTGTCCCATAATTGTATAATATTATATGGTGGTCTTTTCTTCCACAACAACTTCACACACATGATTGGGGTTAGTAAAATTATACGGAGTAGGAGTAAATGGTTTGGTTACGTACACAAGTATCTTTACAACAAGGAAACCTCATATAAAATAGGGCAATGCTAGGGGCACTAACAACTTCCACTAACACTTACTAACACACTCTATCTCTCTTTTAGTGGTACTGCGGGGCCCACTGCGGACCCCACGATACCACTAGGAGAGAGATAAAGTATGTTAGTAAATGTTAGTGAAAGTTGTTAGTGCCCCAAATATTACTCTATAAAAAATAATTAAAAAAAAAAAAAAAAACCCCAAGAGAAGTCTGATCACGGGCCAAGAAATTCAGTGGAGGACTCAAAAATTTGTAGGTGGAGGGTTAATATAATATAGAATGAGCGAAATTCAGTGGAGGACTCAAAAATTTGTAGGTGGAGGGTTAATATAATATAGAATGAGCGAATATATAGTAGCGGATTTATACGGAGTTTGGGATAGCGCCCTTAGATGAAATTTTTTGGGTTAATTTATTTATATTTTTGGATAAATTTTTTTGTATATCACTTTTGTTTTACAATAATGATTGATCGCATGCTGTAATTTGTAAACTGACTAATGATAAAATAATTTAGGTTATGCTAGATTTATAAAATTATATTTCAAAAGTTTTGAAATGCTTTGTATAAAATTACATGTAAATATCAAAAGTTTGAAAGTAGGGCCTAGAGTATAAATTTTCAAAATCACATAAAGATACAAAATATTTTAAAAAATTACACGTAGGTATAATAAAAGTTTCTAAAATCATGGCTCCGTGGCCCCAAGGTAGGTCCGCCATGAAGGAATCACTATGTTCCCCACGTCAGTCTGTTCTTGTTTGGACATCTCTACAAAGAACTGGTGTTCACATGGAGCGAGAGAGAGAGATTATTTATCCTTCATTTCCTTCAAAGTCTACACACCCACAATCAAATAAAAATGCCAAAAGGCCCTATCCTCAACGGGGTTCTATCTTAAGCTATTAACAATTTAACGTAATTTCGATTAGAGCATCTCCAATCATATTATTTAAAATTTTTCTAATTTTTAGACAAAGTAGCTAAAAAATTATTTTAGCTAATCAGTTATAAGCCTCCAACTCCAACCATATTCTCCATTATAGGGAGGTTTGAATTATTATATTAATTTTTTTATACAAAAGTTGAAAATTTTAATGCACTCTCTCTCCTTAAATGAATATGATATGTATTATTTTTCATTATTTTACTTATAGGTAATTACCCATATTCACACTCTCTCCTCAAATGTGGAGAACCAAAAATGGGTTCCCCAAAATGGAGAACCATTTGGAGAATCCATTGGAGCTCCAAAAATGCACTTTGGTTCCCCAAAATAGCTAGAAATTGAATATGGGTAATGTGGTTGGAGTTGCTCTTACGGGTGATAATTTTTGACCTGACACGGTAACCCGACACGAAATAAACGGATTTGGGTGACCCGTATAAGGGCACGTGACACATAAACGAGTCGACCCGTTTGACACGATTAGTAAACGAGTTGAAGCGGGTCAATCTGTCTAACCCGTTTGACCCGATTAAGTATTTAAGTGCAGTTGGTGTATTTTTTTAAATTTTAGTTCTACAAATAATTTTTAATAATATGGAAGTCTAAAATACAAATAATATAAATAAGAATTAAATTTTTTTTTTTTAAAACATACTTATTTAAAATTTATATATATAAAAACTAAAATTATTATTATTTTTTTTTGTTCAAACAAAAAAAGGTAGTTACCAACTTACCAAACAAGTAAATTTATATATAATACTTAATAACTAATGTAATAAAAAATAATAATTAATAACTAATAAGGGAGGGAGGAAGCTGGAGCCTGGAACCGTTCATGCATCAAGCATTGCATAAAAAAAAAAAAAAAATAAAATAAAATAAAAGGGAGGAAGCCCGCCTGGATTGCTGGATTGGGAGTAGGGGTGGTAATTTTCGACCCGACACGGCAACCCGACACGAAAATAAACGAGTTTGGGTGACCCGTATAAGGGCACGGGTCATAAACGAGTCGACCCATTTGACATGATTAATAAACGGGTTGAAGCGGGTCAACCTGTCTAGCCCGTTTGACTCGATTAAGTATTTAAGTGCAGTTGGAGTAAATTTTTTTTTTTTAAAGTTCTAAAAATAATTTTTAATAATATGGAAGTCTAAAATACAAATAATATAAATAAGAATTAAAAAAAAATATTTTTAAAAACATATTTATTTAAAATTTATATATATAAAAACTAAAATTATGATTTTTTTTTGTCACAAAAAAAAGAGTAGTTACCAACTTACCCAAGTAAATTTATATATAATAATTAATAACTAATGTAATAAAAAAATAATAATTAATAACTAATAAAGGAGGGAGGAAGCTGGAGCCTGGAAGCATTCATGCATCAAACATTGCATAAAAAAAATAATAAAATAAAATAAAGGGGAGGAAGCCTGCCAGGATTGCTGGATTGGGAGCGAGACAAATTAGTCAATTAGAAAAAATAACTGTTAATCTTGATTCTTGATGGATGGCAAGTGAAATTTTTTTTATATAGTTCGTAAAAATAATATTTCTTCTTTTTCATTTTGTTTGTATATGCTTAGGTGTTAAGTTTATAATAGTTGGATATTGTTATATTTGTAGTATTTTGGTATTTAAGATGTACGTGTTAATAATTGATACATTTTATGGAAGACTTGTTTGTGTTCTTAGTAGGATTGTAAGTTTTTTTTCGAATAACCGAACCGAGCTAACTGGTCGGTTTTCTTAAAATTACCTACAACTAAAAAACCGATCCGACCGCTCAAATTGGCAAAATCGATCAAAAGGCGAAATAATCGATCGAACCGACCACTTCGGTTGGTTTTCAAAACATAAATAACCGAAAATAAATAATAATAATAATAATAATAATAATAATAATAATAATAATAATCAGATCCGAATCGAACCGAACCGAACCGATGACACCCTACACGGGTTAAACGAGTTAAACGGGTGACCCGTATATGACCCGACACGATTATAACCCGACACAATTATGACACGTTAAGAATGACACACTTATGACCCGATACGACCCGATTATCACCCCTATTTTCGATCTCTTGTTACTCCACATTGGTTTATCCTTAAGGTATATGTAATACTAGAAATTTCCCCCCGCATAAGCACTACTCAAAAAAAAAAGAAAAAAGTTTGTTGAAATCTAAAATTAATCATATTTTTATAGACTTAAAATGTATAATGTTAATTTTTATTTACATATTTGATTTAGAGAGAGAGAGAGTGTTGATTTAAGGGGAATAATGTAGAGAGAGCGAGGCCAGGAAAATGCAAAATGTGTAACCAAAGATCTAAAGTATCCTCGTTAGCAAAATCATTCCTCATATATTATATAAAATTCTTATTATATTATATCAATAATGTTAGGCATACAATACCAATCACAATACATACTTTAAATGTATGTACCTTATGTTGTGTAAATTTTTTAAAATATATACATATAAAATATGATTGTGATTTGTGTTGTGATTGGTGTTGTATATCTAATATTATTGATTACTTATATAGAGGACCATTATTAATGGGGTGGTCCCCAAAGCAAAATTGACCTTTCTCCAAGAGCAACATACAAATCTATATATAAACAGTTGATAGAACGTTCACCACGTAATTTTATGGCAAGAGAATAAATTAAGGGAATTGATATTAGTACTTTATGGATGAATCAATGCATTCTATGGAATGCATTGATTGCATGGTGTGTCAGTAGTATCGTAGAGTGTATTTGTTCAATTTTGGAGTAGGAATATCAATTCTCTAAATTAATACTAGAAATTTAGTAAAAAGTATCTCTCATTTTAGATTAATTAAGTTTAAAGGACAACTCGGTTGTGTGTGTGTGTGTGTGTTTTTTTTTTTTTTTTTTTTTTATGATGATCAAAACTCCATCACTGTTGAAACTTAATCGGATCATGTCCTTATGTTTTAAAAAATGTGAAATTCACATAACTTTTTTTTTACGTGAAATTTCACATAACTAGTTCAATTTTTCACAAAAGTTAAGTGAATTTCACGTAACTTTTATAACACATGGACTCTTCACTAAAATAAATTACGGATTAGACTTAATACTAAAAAAAATCTATTTTAAAGGAACTTTGACTAAAATTCTCATTAATTTGAAGCCACACCCCTATATAAGCTTCAGTGGAAGACTTACACAATACCTCCCTATATGATCAGAGGCACTCACAACAGAATATTTGTAGACAGGACTGAGGAGGTATGAATGCCACAGAGAGTTAATATGGTTAAAGACCCACATTCTTGGGCTCTCATTGCCCACCCGACAAGACTTAGGTTTCAGCCAAATCATGGTACTCTTGTTTATTTTTTCTCGGCTCCAATTCATGGTACTCAAGCAATTAATATACCTGAAGAGTTTGAAAATGTCTGTACTTGCAAGGATTTCAATGCCATAAATTTTAGGTATTCTAGGGTACCACGTGGCATGCTGACATAATAAATGCAGTCAGTGGAAATTGATTATTTGGGTGAGACCTAGAAATAATGAGACAGGTATTTACGGGTGTGGGTCTTGCCCAAAATATAACTCCCATTAGTTATAGGGTACACGTCAGCATGTCACGTGGTACCTCAAGATACCTGAAATTTCTCCTTTAATGCAACTCATATCTTTATAAATTAAATGGCTCCAAAATTCAGACAAACATTTGTCCTGCCCAACTAGTTTGGTACATTTCAGGCTCACATAAGATGGAGTACTACTCTGTTCACATCATAGCTACATCACATATACACAAGTTAGACTGGTACTCACTCCTGTTACTTTTTAATCTCCATTGTTCATTGGCAATTATGAACCTCCCAGAAAAGGCCAATCCAATTGCCATCAGATTTCAAGTTTGCATCTACAAAACATAACCACTTCTGGCTTCAAAACGCAGCCAGAGTATCTAGGTTTACATTTAAGGTTTCCTTCTAAACATAAACTTAATATGTGGGATGTGAAGTTAACCTCATCCAAGGTTTCTAATACATCATTGCTATAGTCTTACCGTACTCATATTGATGACCTCTATTAAAATGATAAGTTTATTGCAATAACCTCCCTTCCGTCAATGGAAGGGGGGGATAAAATCTTTGGACACTGAATATTCAAATTATATCAAAACGACACCATTTACTTTATACTCTTTACCTATAATAGGGAACTTTTGTAGTGCGCACATGGTGGTTTGCGCACATGAGAGAGAGAGAGAGAGAGATATTGAGATTTTGGATGAAAAACCACGGTGGTTTTGTATGTTACAATTTTTTGTTGTAGTGTTTACAATTTTTTATCATGGTGGTTACAAAAACCACCTTTTTTGTACATTTTTTTTTTTTTACATGGTGTTACAATTTTTCTTATCAAGTTACAATTTTTCTCATCAAAGTGACATGTGGCTGCCTAACAACTTCAGATTTCTCTATTTTCTCATCAAAGTGACACGTGGCTGCCTAACAACTTCACATTTCTCCATCTCTCATGCTTGTAGGTGCGCGCATACCACTATGCGCCTACCACAGAATTTTCTCCTATAATTGATGTATTGCAAAATCTCGGAATATTTACCATAAAATATAATTAGAAAAATAGAATGGCCAAGCAAACATGGAATTTGCTCCCAAGATATTTTGGCTAAACTAGAATCAGACTTCATGTTTTAGTTGGACAGTATGGGTATCTGATTCTAAATTGGTATCCAAAATATCTCAGCACAGTCACATAAATCTTCTACTAAGTCAGTTATTTGTCATAACAAATTCTAGGATTGCTTATTGCAATGTACAAATGGGTCTCTCTGTCTCTGATTCTAAATTGATACTCAAAAAATGTCAGCATAGTCATATAAATCTCTACTTAGTGAATTCTTCTTTGTCATAACAGTTTCTAGTTGACAATTTTTACAAATCCTGCATAGTGTATGATAATACCCGAAGGTAAAGAAGCTAGTGAATATTGATCATACCGGGAGAAAATATGTAACACCAGCTGTTACTAAGAGAGCACTAGTGAAAAAAAAAAAAAAAAACAGAATATGCCAAAAGAACGTAACTCTAGAGTAAGCTTTTTTAATTACATTACAGACCAATTGTATAAAATAGACCAATAATGTTTATTAGATGTAATATTGTGACTCAATTCTAACCAGTCAATCCCAATTTTGACTTTAGCTCAATTCAAACTTGGGCCCAATTATATAAAATAGACCAAAAATATAGAATTATTTGAAATATTTTGGCCCAATACTAATTAGCCCACCCCAAATTTGTCTTCAGAACAACACAAATTTACCCAAATTGTATCAATAGACCCCAATTTTTTTTTTTTTTTTTTTTACATTTAATACTTTAACTCAATTCTAATCGTTCTATCCCAACTTTGGACAAATAATATATATAATTAGACCAAAAGCATAATAAATCATTAACCAACCTCTCAACTCTAAAAATGACAGGAAAATCTACCCGAAAATATGTATAAATAAACCCCAAAAAATTCGTCTCGGGGGCATTCTTGTATTTTTTTTTTTTTGCAAACCCTGTAACACAGCTGCTCTATCCTGAAACTCGGGAAAACAAACCCAAGTCGGGCATTTGAATTAGAGTTTCTGCAGCAGCGTTAAAATGGCCTCATTTGATATGACCTCTGTTACCTCCATTCTAGTTAGCAATCTTGCAATAGCTCCAGCCTCCTTTTGTGAAGCACAAATGGTAAGAACAATGTCATAAAGCTCCCCATTACACTCCACCACCCTCTTGAATCACCCAATTCGACAAGCCGACCCCATCAGCCAAAAGATTGGACTGGTACCTCTCGATGAGCCAAATGTTTTGCATATCCAGTTCAGCAATCAAACCTGCCTTACTTACTGAAACCTTTTAACTTGCGTACAGCTTTTGCGACTTTGTTTTAACTCTTTAAACCAAAGCTGACATTGCAATTAGGTAACTGTAGACCTCTGGCTTAAATCCAGATTCTCTGAGATTAACTAACCACTAATTTGACTGCATCCATGTAGTTTCCTTCCACCTGACAAAACACACTTTGAAGTCTTCATCATGACTCATGAGACAAACAAGACAATCTATATCACAAAATGCAAGAAATTTAGGGAACCACAACTGAGACTGATTGTAACATAGGGACTTAGTGCTATAGCTTTGTTGCTTTAGCAAGTATGTTCATAACCATAAACTTATTAGCATACTGTTATCGATCACCGCACTCTCCAGATCTTAAGAGTTCAAAGAGGATTTTTTTTTTTTTTTCTTTTCGATTAATTAAAAAAGTTGATGAAATCGGTTTTAAAATTTTCAATTTTGTCCCAGGACATCAAAGTCTGTTATAGTTTGTTTTGGGGTTGCTACA
The DNA here is from genome assembly GCA_033977485.1 of Hydrangea macrophylla. NCBI lineage: Eukaryota > Viridiplantae > Streptophyta > Magnoliopsida > Cornales > Hydrangeaceae > Hydrangea > Hydrangea macrophylla. The sequence goes on along the minus strand of CM066982.1, from coordinate 94,499,260 downwards.
AAAACTTGACCACACTTACTATACACAACATATGTCATAATACCCTTGGGGAAATTCAGCAAGACCGCAATATTGGTCCGTAATGCCTATTTTTAAAAGATGTGGTGGCAGGGTGAAATATTGCTAAACCTTCAGGGAAGGAAGGGAAATAATAAAAAAAAAAAAAAAAAAAAAATTCAAAACTGTTTATCAAGAAAAAGATGCTATTCGTAATAAACATAAAATAAACGTAGGAATCCCCCCTAATTGGTAACAAGACTGCAATAATCCACCTAATGGCTAATAAGATGGGTAAAGTAAGGTCCATAACCATCCAAATTAAACATGCAAAAATAATGTTGGAAAAGCTAAAAGACCCAACCTTACAACTATGACATCATGCCCAAAACAATTCTCGGAAAAACATAATTGACGAGAGAATTGAGAATATGGCATCCCACACACATATCAGCTAGACAGTGCATTCCCTTCTTAGAGCTGTAATCCCATACATGAAATTGCAATTGAAATAGCAGTATACAGAACTAATAATATACATCACAACTTGAGAATTACTGCTTTCAGGAGCTTACATACCATCATCTTCCAAGCAAGATACCTGCCCGAGGGACCTCCCTTGTGCGGCACAAACAAAACCGCTCTCTCCTTCGTATCCATCACCCAATACAAAGAGATCGCGTTCTCAATTATACTAAAACCAGGCTTCAAACTCAACACAATCCATATCCACAAGAAGATTAACCACATTCCCAACTCTGTCTTCTAATTCGATCATTTTCTTAACCCAACCACACATTAATGAAACCATCAATTACATAGTCTACTCATTGATCCGATTGTCCTTATGAAGCCACTCAAACACCTCCAATGCACACCAAGAGTCCCTCCCCATCTTCAGAGAAGTACACTTAACACTAGTTGCAATTCACGGACCGAGAGTCAGTTATTCATTTCCTCGAGAACATTCCAGGCCTCTCTCGTCATTCTCCCTAGCACTTTGATTGCCTCGAAAAACCCCTCACACATTTCATCTTCAGAATCACTAGTTAAAAACCTACCCAAACTCAACCGAATTGAACAACCTAAAGTCTCGATTTTTACTCCGCTTAGTGAGAAAAAAACCTAGAGGGGAGCCTTGACGCAATGGTAAGGTTGCTCCCTTGTGACCTGCAGGTCACGAGAATCTAGAAACAGTCTTTCTGCTTGTAGGGATAAGGCTGCATACATCTCACCTTCCCTAGACCCTGCAATGGCGGCAACCTCGTACACTGGGCTGCCTTTTTTAGTGAGAAAAAAACGTAGGGTTTTGATTGTTATAAATTGTAATCGAAAACCTAGAACAAGGATGAATTGTAAATTCCGAACAAAATTGAGGGGCAAGAGAAGTAAATCGTCTGGACCCACCTGAATTAGTCCAACCCGAGTTGGTGAGAGGAGCTAATATATGGATATGACTTATGAGACAGTTTTTCAGGAATTTGAATACACGGAAGCTATTCCAGTTGGCATTTACGCTATGATTGGGAGTTTAGGAGAGAAAAGAAAAGAAGAGAAAGTCATAAGTGAGGAGAGAAAAGAAGAGAAGAGAAAGGATGGTGTTTTCTTTCATCTTGATTGGGAGTTGAGAAGAGAAAGAAAAAATAACTTTCTTTCCCCTTGTTTGCAAGTCGAGAAGAAAAGAAAAGAAAGTTACCATTCTACCCATCAATACCTTGGACTAAAAACTCTCTATTCTTTTCCCTTTCTCTTTAACACAAAATAGCATTCAAATCTACCGGAGTAACCACACCATTTCCTCGCAGTTTCTATCTCTAGTGTATAAACTGTCACTCTCCCTCATTCCAATACTCCAATTTCTCCCGAATCACTCCCTCTTAAATTTTTGCTCTATTCTCAGTCAGTCATCTATTAAAAACTATACTACAAGTGATAGAATTGCGGAGGTTCAATGCAAGGACGATTATGTTATGAAATTTAATTATGCGTAAAGCAACTTGCCTAAGACAATGAAACTAGGGTGTCTTGTGTCAATATGGGATTCAAAAACTAGTTAGAGTTCCAAGGATTTTTTCCAACTTGTGCAAACTGATTTTGGGGAAGTGGTGTAGAAACTGAATTAGGGAGCTATCGGAAAGTATCATGTAGTATCATGTATGTATATTAGGGAATATATGGTCAATATTCACTTGCTGTTTTTAGGGTATAATATCCTCTTGTTTTTGGTATAGTTTGGCATGTAATTAGGCTAAGTAAAAGCTCTCTCCCATGTATATATTTTCAGCATATATATTCTGTATTGAAGGATGAAAGTGAATAATCTGAAATCATTTTTTCCTCTCCATTGATTTTCTCATGGTATCAGAGCCAGGTTCATAAACCTACACTAAATCATGACCGACAAAGACAAAACGTCCGGTGACTCCCAGAGGACGATCTCACCGTACGACATAACCTCTCTTGATAACCCTGGTATTTTGATTACCCAAGTACAATTAAAAGGCGAAAATTATGATGAATGGGCACGTTCGTTTCGAACGGCTCTCCGGGCCCGAAAGAAGTTTGGCTTCATTGATGGAACCATTCCTCGTCCTAATGAGAACTCAACTGATCTTGAAGACTGCTGGACAATCAACTCGTTGTTGGTGTCTTGGATAAGAAACACGATTGAACCAACGTTGCGATCGACTATTTCGCACGTAGAGGTGGCCGAAAACCTGTGGAACGACATCAAAGACCTTTTTTCCATTACTAATGGACCGCAGATTCAACAATTGAAATATGACCTGGCAGGTTGTAAACAAAAGAGGATGACCATATTTGACTATTATGGTCGTTTGAAGCAACTTTGGGATGAACTCGGGAATTTTGAACAATTAGTTATATGCAAGTGTGGAAAGTGTACTTATAATCTCGGGCCAATTTTGGAGAAAAACCGGGAAGACGAAAGAGTCCATCTTTTTCTCATGGGATTAGATGATAACCTGTACGGGACGATGCGAAGTAATATTCTCACACAAGAACCGTTGCCAAACATGAATAAAGTTTACTCCATCCTCATTCAAGAGGAGCGAGTCCGAACTATCACCCGAGGAAAGGAAGACCGAGGAGAAATAGTGGTTCTGGCGGCACGACCACGTTTTGATGAGAGGGACAAAAGCACTCTGATATGCTCACATTGCAAGAAAAAGGGCCATGAATCAATCAACTGCTTCGAGTTAAATGGTTAACCAGAGTGGTGGGGCGACCGACCACGGAATGAAGGCAGAAAAGCAGGACGCGGAAGAGGACAGTCTAGTGGTCGAGGCGGTGGACGTGGCGGACCCAGCACCATACATGCCAGCGCTGCACACACGATCCAGAACACTGATGATGGAGCTGCAGTAGCCGAGACAGATCTAAACAATCTGTCCGGGTTTAGTGTAGAACAGCTGCAGCAGTTACTCAAAATTCTGAATTCTTCTAAACCAACCAATGAGAAGATGACGGGTAAGCATGGAACATATGAGCCGTAGATTATTGACACGGGGGATTCTAACCATATGACGGGAATGAAAGAGGATCTACACGATTCGGAGGATATTTCTAATTGTCCTGTCGGTTTGCCCGATGGGAGCAATTCTACCGCCACGAAAGAAGGGACGGTGGTCCTTGATAAAAATTTCTGCTTGAAAAATGTTCTTTATGTCCCGGGATTGACTTGCAAACTAATCTCTGTGTCGCAATTGATTGATCATTGTAACTGTATTGTCCAATTCACTAATAAATTTTGTGTCATACAAGACCGCACTTCGAGGATGCTGATTGGAGCGGGTGAAAGACGGGATGGACTTTACTATTTTTGAGGTGTGATGGACATAAAAGCAATGAAGGCAGAATCCATGGGATCTTTTGATCTTTGGCACAAGCGACTAGGTCATCCTTCTCTACAAGTGACCAAATCAGTTCCTGGCATATGTTTTGGAGAAAATAATAGTAGATTGAATAAGATATGTGATGTTTGTCAAAGGGCGAAGCAAAATAGGGATAAATTTCTTGTTAGTGAACATAAAGCTTCGGTTATTTTTGAAATGATTCATTGTGATTTATGGGGTCCATATAGAACAGTTTCATCTTGTGGTGCTTCTTATTTTTTGACCATCGTTGATGATTTTTCGCGTTCTGTTTGGGTATATTTACTTGTGGATAAAACCGAAGTTTCTCACACTCTAAAAATGTTTTTCGCAATGGTTGAAAGACAATTCAACACCCAAGTCAAAATTCTGCGAAGCGATAACGGGACTGAATTTACATGCCTGAAACAATTTTTTTTTTTTATCATGGGATAGTGTTTCAAACTTCGTGTACTGGAACATCTCAACAAAATGGACGTGTCAAACGGAAACATCAACATATCTTGAATGTTGCTAGAGCACTACGCTTTCAAAGTTCATTTCCAATTGATTTCTGGGGTGAATGTGTATTGACCGCGAGTTACTTGATTAATCGGACTCCTTCCAAGATTTTAGATGGGAAAACACCATATAGTGTTTTATTTGGACGAGATCCTTCTTATAGTCACTTGCGTATCTTTGGTTCTTTGTGTTACGCGCATGTGACAACAAAGGACAAATTTGCTAGTCGGAGTAAGAAATGTGTGTTTGTTGGTTATCCCTATGGGAAGAAGGGTTGGCGCTTATATGATTTAGAGACACATGTTTTTTTCGTCTCTCGGGATGTTGTTTTTTCGGAAGGAGTGTTCCCTTATGCAGAAAACCTTCTACTTGAACATAAGGAGCATCCAAATATCCCAAACACTCTTCTACCAGATGATGCGGGAGGCACCTTTGAGGAAGAACACTGGTCCAATCCCAATTATGGGTAGCCCATATTGGGTCCCTCATCTCACGACCAGCCCATACCGGCTACTATTTCCAGCAGTTCAGGGGGGGCGTTGCCGGGGCATATGGGCAAAAATAACAGCCCGGATGCAAAACCAACTTCGGGCACCATGGGTGATCTGAATTTGGGAAGAGGTCAACGAAACCGGGAGCCATCTGTTCATCTTCGAGATTACGTAACTCACACCATTCAAAAAACAAGTCCATCCCATCCCTCACCCACACCATGACATTCCTCAGGTACGCCCTATCCATTGGCACACTTTGTGAATTGTGATAATTTTTCTACACGACATAGAAGTTTTCTTGCAGCTTTGACACTAGAACGAGAGCCATCTAGCTACAAGGAGGCGGTTAAAGATAGCCGATAGAGGGAGGCCATGAGTAAAGAAATCGATGCTCTAGAAAGAAATGAAACTTGGACAGTGCACGATTTACCCGAAGGGAAGAAGGCTCTCGAATGCAAATGGGTTTACAAAATAAAGTATAATTCGGATGGTACTATCAAGTGGTTTAAAGCTCGATTGGTAATCTATAGGAATCATCAGGTTGAAGGAATTGACTACAATGACACGTTTGCTCCGGTGGCTAAAATGGTCACCGTCCGCACTTTCTTAGCAGTTACAGCAGCCAAGAATTGGGAAGTTCATCAAATGGATGTTCATAATGCTTTCTTGCACGGTGATCTCTTGGAGGAAGTCTACATGAAATTACCACCTGGCTTTCAGGTTGGTACTCCCGGCAAAGTTTGCAGACTTCAAAAATCACTTTATGGTCTTAAACAAGCACCCCGATGTTGGTTTGCAAAATTATCCGCTGCATTAAAGAAGTATGGTTTCTCCTAATCATATTCCGACTACTCCTTATTCACCATGCAACAAGGTGAGACTCGGCTTAATGTGCTTGTGTATGTTGATGATCTTATCATATCTGGAAATGAGTCTGCAGGTATCCAGTAGTTTAAAGACTACTTAAGCACTTGTTTCCACATGAAAGACCTTGGTGTTTTGAAATATTTCTTGGGTATAGAAGTAGCGCGAGGGCCGACGGATTTGCACTCTCTCAGCGTAAATACACTCTTGACATAATCTCTGAAGTTGGTTTGTTAGGGGCCCGGCCAGCATCCACTCCTATAGAACAAAACCATCGACTAGCATTATCCACGAGTAAGGAACTTGATGATCCCGAAACATATCGGCGTCTGGTGGGGCGATTAATATATTTGTGTTTCACACGACCCGAATTGTCTTATTGTGTACATGTCTTATCTCAATTCATGCACAAGCCTCGACGAGATCATTGGGAGGCAGCACTTCGAGTAGGTCGGTACCTTAAAGGACATCCGGGTCAAGGGATTATATTGAGTAGTCACAGTTCGATGCACTTAGATGCTTGGTGTGATGCAGATTGGGCTGGTTGTCCGCTTACTAGACGGTCTCTGACGGGTTGGTTGGTCTTTCTTGGTGGTTCCAGCCTCGGCATTCCACACCATCAGCCAATGACCCTCCATTGTGACAGTCAATCGGCTCTACATATTTATCAAAATCCAGTCTTTCATGAACAAACCAAGCACATTGAGGTTGATTGTCACTATGTTCGGGACGAAATCACTGCTGGTAACCTTCGTCCCTCGTTCATTTCAACTGATGAGCAGCTTGCAGACATTTTCACAAAAACTTTGGGAACACGACAATATGAGTATCTTCTTCGCAAGCTGGGCATTCACGATCTTCATGCGCCACCTTGAGGGGGGGTATCGGAAAGTATCATGTAGTATCATGTATGTATATTAGGGAATATATGGTCAATATTCACTTGCTGTTTTTAGGGTATAATATCCTCTTGTTTTTGGTATAGTTTGGCATGTAATTAGGCTAAGTAAAAGCTCTCTCCCTTGTATATATTTTCAGCATATTCTGTATTGAAGGATGAAAGTGAATAATCTGAAATCATTTTTTCCTCTCCATTGATTTTCTCAGGAACTCTAAAATTTGCAGTTGAACTGAACTCAAGCCTTATGTCCCAAAGTATTTGGGTTCAGCTAAGGTGCAAATTTTTCTAATCAGCAAAATATTAGAGACAGTCAAATAAAGATTTTCACAACAAATCCCTGTTAAAGAGAAGAGAGAAATGGAACTTGCGATTACAAGGACTCTTCATCTTCCTAAATCAATTTTGATACATACATAGATAGTTTAGGACAGTCCTTGCCGTGAAATCACTAAGTCTTTGTTTGGTTCTTGGATTAAGGGGGGTGGACGGGGGAAAGAAAACATAGAGGAAAACATTTTCCTTTGTTTGGTTAATAAGGAAAAACAATAGGAAAGAAAAGAGAACAAGTTGAGAAGTGAATTAAACAATTTGAATGTTAAAAGTAGTTCATTAAACAAGCAATACAGAACTTTAATGGTTAATTGGACAGTTCATGTTTGTAAAGATTAACTCTCACAACAGCAGAGATTAGAACAAGTAATAGGTCATTAAAGAGGTACAGAAATACATGTAATATATATAATATATAGGAAAAAATATTGTTGCAACAAGAATATTGTATTGACTGGATAGGTGGAGACAAGTCTCAAATTGGGTTTTAAAGAAATGCAATCCACTAGCCGAGAATGTCAAATGGTAGTAATTATGCAATGATTTCATTTCAAACAATTCATAAATGAAATTACAATTTAGTAATAAATCATACTAAATAATTTCAAACAATTCATAATGTGTCACCAAATTTAGGTCCAACAAAACATAAATAGCATTCATGTAATAAGGTTCAAAAAAAAAATTAACAATAAGTTTTCACCATGATACGGCCCCAAAAAAAATACAAACAGTAACAATGATGCAAAAAAAGAAAAAAGAAAAAAACCTACAAACAGCAACAACGTGACATAAGAATTAACATCCAACATAGGATGTGCACTACGCACACACACACATGTCAGGACTTAAATGAAATTAAAATTAGGTAAGACTAATGTAGAAGGGTATAGTGGGTATTAAAAAATATTAATTAATTCCCACTTTCTTTTCTCTCATTTTCTTTACAATTTGGAGAAAAAGAAATTGAAAAAAAGTGGTGGTTAGTTTTCTCTCCTCGTTAAAACTCCGCAATCCAGAGAAAGCGAGAGAAACTCCCTTTCTCTTCTTTTCTCTCATTTTTTATACTCCCAATTACAGCGTTAAGCTCTGTTTGGTGAAAAAAGAAAAGAAAAAAAGAAAGCCTTTACTCGTAAGGGAACTTCGAGTCTAACAAAACAATCAGAATTTTCTTTTCTTGGCATCCAAACGTAGGGCCTATATAAGTATGAAAAGAGGAATTAAAGTGTCAATTATCGAAAAAAGCTTAAACTAAGTTTTGTTGTTCGGCGAAATTGGTAAAGAACGTCTGTGAAGGAACCCTAATTTGAAGACTCGGATTGGTTATTGTGTTATTTAATCCCCTGCAATGGCCGCCCATTGCAACACCATTGTAAGACGAAGACGACGAGAAACAGTTTGAAAAAACTTTTGACTCATGAGTCGGGACGATGAGTTGAAACTTGTAACTGTTCATATGTCCACAGAATCCAATCCCAACTGGAGTACTAATTTACGAAAATGACTTAATTGTAATTTAAAAACAAAAAAAAAGGTAATGCTTAATACTACGGAGTATTATTTTCAAATTTATATCCAAATGTGTTCGTAAGACATGTGACAGTAGGTTCACTTAATCGTTATTTGAGGATAATGAAGTTATCCTATTATTATTGAATGTGATTCTACGACCTTATGTGTTAGAAATCACATCTAAGTTACAAAAAATTAGAAAGCCAACATTGACTAATTGTGGAATTATAGCAGGGAGTTGTCAAGTACGGAGGGCATAATAGGAAGTAATCAAATTTTTAATGTAATAATATAATACAGATAGTGATATTGCCGTTGTATTGAATATTTTTTCCGAATAAAGATTTTAGGAAAAGTTTTCCAATATAATCTCCCTTCTGATCAAGATGAAAGTTAAGTAATTTAGACAAAGTTCAACCCATAGTTGTAAGAAATTATCAATTTTGTATCAGCCCGCCTACTAGGACTGAGACAAAGGTTCTGTTTAATAAAACTGAAAATTAAGTACTGAAAATTTTAAGTGATTGAATTTGTAATACTGAAAACAGTGTTTCAACTATTGAAATAGGCTGCATTCAGTGAATTATTTTCAGTAAAAAAATTTCACTTACAGTTTTCACTACTTTTTCAATTAAATGATATATTATCAAATGCTCTGGAAAAAAAAATTAGTGTTAAAAATTTTCATTTTCAGTATTAATTGAGTTATCAAACACACCCAAAGTTTAGTCATGAAATATATCAACTAAATGGATCAACCCTTCATTACTCACAAATCATGTAATACCCTGTATTTTGGTATATTAATAAGACCTGGTATTTCATTTCTATACTCGTATAAACTTTCTCTTCCTTTTGGTGAAATTTTGATACCAATCGATTGATAAGTTTTCCCAATCGATTGACACTTTTCAGATACCAATCGATTGACATGTTCCCAATCGATTGACATTCTACCGACTAAAATTGATTACGTGTCAACATCCCAATCGATTGCCATCTTCTTCAATCGATTGACATTATTTCCAATCGATTGACATCAAATATCTGTCTCCAATCGATTGACATAGAGTCCAATCGATTGACATAAGCTGAGAAACATTTTCTTCTTTCCTTCAGCTTTGAACGTGTGGCACTCTTAACCCCTATATATACTCGTTCATTGGTGGCCTTGGGCCAAGTTTTGGCAGCCTTGGGAGAGAGAGATACATACTCTCATATATATATATATATACATACACATATATATTGTATATATATTACACACACACACTCTCGGGTGGAGAGAAGGAGAAGAAGAAGAGGAGGAGGAGGAGACCAGAGAGAGAACAGAGACGGACAGAGAAAGAGAGAGCAGAGAAGAAAGAGAGAGGAAAGAGAACTCACCATAACCGCCGCCGCGGAGCTCGGGACGCCGTCAACGGAACGCCGGGAGAGGTGAGTTTATTAACTCACTCAAAGAGGTTTGTTTTGTGATGTTTATGTGTGTATAATAACGTGCATGAGGAGGAAAGAGGACCCCAACGTTTTTATAATAAAACCACCAGTTTTGAGGAAGAAGACAGAGTTCAATCGATTGCCATAGAGTTCAATCGATTGATATTCCAATCGATTGACATTATTTCCAATCGATTGACATTAGTTCAATCGATTGACATTATTTCCAATCGATTGACATTATTTTCAATCGATTGACATTATTTCCAATCGATTGGGTAAGAGCAGAATGTTGTTTATCTATTGTTATATGTTATGAGCTGATTGTAATGTACCCAAGCTGCTAATGGTTGTACCATACGTGATATTTGATATGTGCTTAGTCAACATGATACTACGTTAGCCTTATATGATGTTTATGTTAATGTTACAAGATGAACTGTTTATCATTAACTGTCAATATGAGATGCTCTAATGGTTAAGTAACTGTCATATGTTACTGAATAGTAGAACGGAATACAACTGCATGTTAATAATCATTAATAAGTAGATATGTTGAATACAGAGCATGTGGTATTTCCTGTACTTAGTATATGAGTATTTCACAACATGTGTCAGCATGCATGGGATAGTGATGTGAAGAGGTAAGAAGATCTGATGAGAAATGGGATATTGATATGAAGAGATGAGAAGATATGATGAGAAATGGGATATGTGATTTATATGGAATAATGAGATATGTGTACTTGGATCCGTGGGATCAACGACTGACGAGTCGGGTGGACGTGGGATGGTTAGAGTTCCTAGTGCGCCTCTCGCTGTTGAAGACGTCCAGTGATGCGTATGCACTGTTGAAGACGTCTAGTGTACCGTTGAAGACGTCCGGCTAGTGCTCTAATGTATTCTCAGCTGTGTAGACGACCAGTGAGGGTATACGCATCGTTGAAGACGTCCGATGTGCCGTTCTATTGTTTACAGATAGGTGGTACCGTGTAGACGACCGGTAACCCTATCAAGGGATTTTGGGATCTATTGCTTAGTCGGGTGATTCCGATTGGCATTACTGTATCGACGAATGGTTTTCAGATTGGTATTATGGGATCGACGTATGGATACGAATGAGAATAAGAACATGGATATGGATGTGAATATGGGAATGTTTAGTATGATGATGGTTCCGTCGTGGATTCAGCGTCCCGACATAAAGGTAGATGCATGGGTGGTTGCATGGGTTACATGCATGGATTTGGTGAATACGTGATGAGATATGTTATACCATGATGTTTATCCTTGTCATTACTTAATATGATTTCTGTTATTATTGATTCATGCATAGTTTAATGAGACCTTTGCTATGTCCGTGAGTGACGCCATTGTTAAGAGATTAACCGCATTTTAAGATGCTGAACAATAACGGTGAGGAGTGTTGTTTAGTATACTCACTCAGCTTTGTATCCAAAGCTGATGGCGTTCATGCCCTGGACATTCCAATGTCTAGAGCTTCGCAGGACTTGAGGACGAGAGACTGATGTTCTGCCGGTCTTGGAGCTGAAGGCTTGGAGAAGAAGACGTGCTGCTTGTAATAGTTAGTTTGTATATCTGTTGTTGTTATTGTTGTAGGCCTGAGACTATAAGCCAGCTGTTGTAATAGTTTTAGTAGACTTTTATAATTGGTACTTGGGCATCTGTTGCTTCCAAACCTTTTATAGTTTTCGCTGTAGCCTCTGATTAATGTTAATAAGATATGTTCTATGAATAGTATCCTCCCTATCGTGGTGTTTATTGGTTTGAGTAGATGACAATGCGGTTATTCACCCGTCATTCCCTATGGACCCATGAAGGAAATTTATTTTTCTCTATTTATGCTGCTCCGGGGCGTGACAGGATTTTTGGTATCAGAGCCTAGGTTTTAGTTGTTAACCGCTTGTCTTTTGTGATTAGAACCCGAGTTCTAAGATAATATCGATAGCATGAGGATTAGCTGAGATGAGATAGAACTGTTATCTTGTCACGCAGATAAGAGGTTGGAAGAATCCATCTGAGGATGTTTCTTTGGAAGATAGTAACTGTTGGAACCAATAAGAGTATGGATAGTTGACTTCACGGAGAACAGGCGTTGAGAGTTAGTTGTGGTTGTGGAGAACCTAAATATAGAGCCGTTGGATGTTAGACACTGACAAATTCCTGAGCGATGTCGGAACAGTCAGTATGTCCTAGAAATAGAAAGAGGTTAAGGATAAGATTATCCTGTTACCTTGAGCCACATGTTAGTTGAGTGGTCTCACATGTTAGTTGAGCAGTACTTGTAGCTTGGAACCTGAGAATAGAAATAGAATGTTTAAGATTTGACATTGTGCGTAGAGGTTGTAGTCTCGTCTTGAGCATAGATACATTTAAGCGTACCTAGTAGGTAGACTGACCTCTGAGGTTAATATTATTATTTATGTGAGGTATCCGTATTGCTTAATGTGATCGTATTATATAGTGGTACTATATATTGGTTACCACATGTTTTGTTCTTGCTTGAGCTGTAAGATAGAATGCGTCTGACCGAATAGTTTTTCATTTGTAGGTAGCAACATTGAACCCTACCAGCACTCGTTATGGTTAGGACGACTCGAGGAAACCAGGGCCAGCTGAATGGAGTACCTAGTGTAGTGCCTCCTGAGATAGATCCCACAGGAATGGTCGGAGTTTTCATTCGTCGTATGGAACAAGTTATCAATCGTGCAGATCGTGTCATCGGCAATGAAGCACCAGTACGACAAACAAGAGTCAAGTTGCTAAAGGAATTTTGTGCTCTTCAACCAGAGACCTTTACCGGATTAACGGGAGCATGGCAAGCTGAGCAATGGATTCGACATATAGAATTGATATTTGAGGTAATTGGATGTACTGACGTTGAGAAAAGACATTTGGCAGTATTTCAACTGACATTCTCAGCAGCAGATTGGTGGGACGCAGTGAAAGCTACGATAGGTGAAGAAGCTGTAGGAAGGATGACTTGGGAATCATTCAAGACTCGATTTCTAGAGAAATACTTTCCAGAATCTGAGAAGAACAAAAGGGAAATGGAGTTCATCCAATTAGTTCAAGGTTATTTTACAGTGCCCGAATATACAACTCAATTCGAGAGGCTATCACGATTTGCGCCGCATATGATCGATACCCCAAGAAGGAAGATCAAAAGATATCATCAAGGATTAGTTCCGCATATTCGTCATATGACTATAGGACATTTAGATCAATCTTTCGAAGCTTTGGTAGAAATGGCAACGAAACTGGAAGACGACACTCAGATTAGTGAAGGACAACACTTTGATAAAACATTTCCAGAGTACGATCAGTTTCTCCTAACGGATCAGAGAGGAAGGGACAGTCAGATTGTGTTGGCAGCTAACCAAGTTCAACAAGGAAACACAGAGAGAAGTTACATAGGCAACCGCCAGAAGCGCAAGAGATTTGAGAATGACAAGAACGAATCAAAACCAGTGACGACCCCAACACAGCACAGAGAACGAGATATCTGCTACAATTGTGGAGTACAAGGACACCATTCCCAAGAATGCAGAGCAGCAAGGAAATCTAATGGACGGGGAATACGATGTTTCAACTGCGGTAAATTTGGTCATGTCTGTAAGTTTTGTCCAGAATTAGAAATGCAACACAATGCTCCATCGCAACAAGTATCACGAGGGCAGACTCACCATACAAATAATTGGTCTCAACTTAGACAAGGACGATAGACAGAAGGTACAACACTCATCACCTACATCATGTATTACATATGATCCCGATATTGCAGGAAGTTGGGTATTTGTTTGATTTGATTGTAAGAGGATTAGCCTACACCGTAAATTGTAGTTACCGGAATAATTCATTGGACACTGATCAACAGTAGTTATCCAAGTATAGATATGACATCATTTGCATCCCTGTATAACACCAATTGCATCCCTATAAGACTTCAAATGCATCCTTATATGACGTCAATTGCCTCCCTATCGAAAGACTACGCCAACCATTGGTAAGTTGGACAGAAATTAGAGATGAGAAATCTCAATTTTCTAGAGACACTGCATTGACAAGAAAGGAGGAACTAGAAGATTGCGAGTATATGAGAGAGATACTAGTGACGCTGAGACAACACCAGAATTACAAGAGTACCATAGAAGGATTCTTTTCGACACCGATTGTCTGTTGCTTTCATCCAGTCAAGAAGTTATACAATAGATCGACTCACGATATTAGTATGTAGTCCTGCCTAACCTATTTGATTAGTACGTGGGAGTAAAATGAGTATTCAATGGATGGTACAAACTCGAGAGATGATTATATTAATAATACGTGGGAATTTGGAGAGCCATGAGGAAATTTGAGTTATCAAATAACGATGTTAGAGTCACAATGCTTTCAAGTCAATATCCTGAGGGACGACGATAATAACACGGGAGTTAACAAGGACGTCGTGTGCAACACGAGGCTGACTAATAACGTTAACGATCGTAACGAGAAGTCCAGAGATAAGAAGACAGTCAACTGATGATATAGTGAAGACATCGTCAGCACAGTATAAAGCATCTTCAGAGACGAGAGTAGACAGCAACGCTTTGCTAAGACTTAGACGAGATTAGAACACTTGATCGATAGAACCCTTACACCGTAGAGTTTGGCACGAGTAAGGAATCTTGTGTGTTTAGAGATTTGCTGTTTCAGATTCATGAGATGATTAGATTGTGCTACCTAGAACTTTTCTCGAAGTTCGACATACGAATTTTCATATAGCTAACCCAAGGATTGATAGTTGTTACCCTAGCACTTATAGATCGTTGATAACTTTGCATCGCGTGTTTAGAACTTAAACCTTTGGCCGCTGATGTGATCGTTTATGTAAAACGAGAACTTGAGCATTTTAGAGTATGTCTTCCGAGATGATTTGTGTGTTTATTTGAGGGCCTACTGCTTCAGATTTCGAGGACGAAATCTTTTGATGAGTGGTGGATGATGTAATACCCTGTATTTTGGTATATTAATAAGACCTGGTATTTCATTTTTATACTCGTATAAACTTTCTCTTCCTTTTGGTGAAATTTTGATACCAATCGATTGATAAGTTTTCCCAATCGATTGACACTTTTCAGATACCAATCGATTGACATGTTCCCAATCGATTGACATTTTACCGACTAAAATTGATTACGTGTCAACATCCCAATCGATTGCCATCTTCTTCAATCGATTGACATTATTTCCAATCGATTGACATCAAATATCTGTCTCCAATCGATTGACATAGAGTCCAATCGATTGACATAAGCTGAGAAACATTTTCTTCTTTCCTTCAGCTTTGAACGTGTGGCACTCTTAACCCCTATATATACTCGTTCATTGGTGGCCTTGGGCCAAGTTTTGGCAGCCTTGGGAGAGAGAGATACATACTCTCATATATATATATATACATACACATATATATTGTATATATATTACACACACACACTCTCGGGTGGAGAGAAGGAGAAGAAGAAGAGGAGGAGGAGGAGACCAGAGAGAGAACAGAGACGGACAGAGAAAGAGAGAGCAGAGAAGAAAGAGAGAGGAAAGAGAACTCACCATAACCGCCGCCGCGGAGCTCGGGACGCCGTCAACGGAACGCCGGGAGAGGTGAGTTTATTAACTCACTCAAAGAGGTTTGTTTTGTGATGTTTATGTGTGTATAATAACGTGCATGAGGAGGAAAGAGGACCCCAACGTTTTTTTTATAATAAAACCACCAGTTTTGAGGAAGAAGACAGAGTTCAATCGATTGCCATAGAGTTCAATCGATTGATATTCCAATCGATTGACATTATTTCCAATCGATTGACATTAGTTCAATCGATTGACATTATTTCCAATCGATTGACATTATTTTCAATCGATTGACATTATTTCCAATCGATTGACATTAAGTCCAATCGATTGATATTATTTCCAATCGATTGGGTAAGAGCAGAATGTTGTTTATCTATTGTTATATGTTATGAGCTGATTGTAATGTACCCAAGCTGCTAATGGTTGTACCATACGTGATATTTGATATGTGCTTAGTCAACATGATACTACGTTAGCCTTATATGATGTTTATGTTAATGTTACAAGATGAACTGTTTATCATTAACTGTCAATATGAGATGCTCTAATGGTTAAGTAACTGTCATATGTTACTGAATAGTAGAACGGAATACAACTGCATGTTAATAATCATTAATAAGTAGATATGTTGAATACAGAGCATGTGGTATTTCCTGTACTTAGTATATGAGCATTTCACAACATGTGTCAGCATGCATGGGATAGTGATGTGAAGAGGTAAGAAGATCTGATGAGAAATGGGATATTGATATGAAGAGATGAGAAGATATGATGAGAAATGGGATATGTGATTTATATGGAATAATGAGATATGTGTACTTGGATCCGTGGGATCAACGACTGATGAGTCGGGTGGACGTGGGATGGTTAGAGTTCCTAGTGCGCCTCTCGCTGTTGAAGACGTCCAGTGATGCGTATGCACTGTTGAAGACGTCCAGTGTACCGTTGAAGACGTCCAGTGTACCGTTGAAGACGTCCGGCTAGTGCTTTAATGTATTCTCAGCTGTGTAGACGACCAGTGAGGGTATACGCATCGTTGAAGACGTCCGATGTGCCGTTCTATTGTTTACAGATAGGTGGTACCGTGTAGACGACCGGTAACCCTATCAAGGGATTTTGGGATCTATTGCTTAGTCGGGTGATTCCGATTGGCATTACTGTATCGACGAATGGTTTTCAGATTGGTATTATGGGATCGACGTATGGATACGAATGAGAATAAGAACATGGATATGGATGTGAATATGAGAATGTTTAGTATGATGATGGTTCCGTCGTGGATTCAGCGTCCCGACATAAAGGTAGATGCATGGGTGGTTGCATGGGTTACATGCATGGATTTGGTGAATACGTGATGAGATATGTTATACCATGATGTTTATCCTTGTCATTACTTAATATGATTTCTGTTATTATTGATTCATGCATAGTTTAATGAGACCTTTGCTATGTCCGTGAGTGACGCCATTGTTAAGAGATTAACCGCATTTTAAGATGCTGAATAATAACGGTGAGGAGTGTTGTTTAGTATACTCACTCAGCTTTGTATCCAAAGCTGATGGCGTTCATGCCCTGGACATTCCAATGTCTAGAGCTTCGCAGGACTTGAGGACGAGAGACTGATGTTCTGCCGGTCTTGGAGCTGAAGGCTTGGAGAAGAAGACGTGCTGCTTGTAATAGTTAGTTTGTATATCTGTTGTTGTTATTGTTGTAGGCCTGAGACTATAAGCCAGCTGTTGTAATAGTTTTAGTAGACTTTTATAATTGGTACTTGGGCATCTGTTGCTTCCAAACCTTTTATAGTTTCCGCTGTAGCCTCTGATTAATGTTAATAAGATATGTTCTATGAATAGTATCCTCCCTATCGTGGTGTTTATTGGTTTGAGTAGATGACAATGCGGTTATTCACCCGTCATTCCCTATGGACCCATAAAGAAAATTTATTTTTCTCTATTTATGCTGCTCCGGGGCGTGACAAATCACAACCACCGTGTGTGTATATATATATATATGGCTAGGCTCTAGAGTGAACATACCCAGTGAACATTTTTTTTGCCTGGAAAAATTCTCGGGCTTTCCCACTGTTTGCACCTAAAAAATACATTTTTTAAAATAAAAGTTGGTAGAGGCCGATTAAGATTTTTTAATCGGACTCATGAGACCGATGGCAAAATTAATGGCTAAGTGGTTACTTCAAAAGTTGATCGGGCTTATTACAGTCGGGCTAGCACCTTTGCTTAATCGGACTGACCACCATGAGATCGGACTAACCACGAGTTGATCGGGCTTACTACCGTTGCGCTAGTACTATTTCTCACTCGGACTAATCACTCTTTGATCGGGCTGACTAATACATAAATTCGGACTTATAGACCGATTGTGTAAATTATTGCCAAACGTGGTAGGGCCAAGTCAGAGTGCTCGGACTGATTGGCATGCTACCTCATTATCAATTCAACCAACATGCTGGCTGGCTTCATTCTATCGGGTTGACTTCATTCTATCGGGCTTGGACCAAATTTGGCCATCAACATGACATTCAACTATCTTTTGGAAAGTGCCAAAGAGGGCCCACCAGTGACATCAGACTTCAAGCCAAATTGGCCTTAATCAGTGTGATCGGCCACTACATAGTTGTTCCAAATTGGCAACTTAGTCGGTGCTGTCAGTATTCTAATCAATTTGGGAAGGGTTTCTCCCTACAAACTCTCAACGTGATAATATGTATATTACTCCGTAGCAGATTAGGGAAGATTATCACATTATTTGGCAAGATAATATTGTTGATATTATCTAGTTATGGAAATATTATCAAGATTGGCAAGATAATATTGTTGATATTATCTAGTTGGGAAGTATATATTTTACTTGGAGAGGAAGTCAGCCGAACTAAGCCAATATGCGGATCAGATACAAGATCTATACGCACATATATGTATATATATTCGAAGATATGATAGATTTTATCAGATTTTGGGAGATAAATCTGGTAAATTATACCAGATTGTGTTCATCAGATTTTACTTGCCCTATATCAATCAGTCCAAGCCGTTATAAATCAACAGGCAGGCCAAGCAATCAATTCACTCCGCGTCACTTCGACAATCGCATCCAAAAAGCATTCTGCATGCAGTCTTAGTTTTTTAAGCAAATAAAAAGCATCCTTTTTATTTTTCTTAGGCTTTCTTAGCTTTTAATTACATTATTGTAATTTCTTTTCTTTTCAATTAAATAAAAGTCCATTTTTATTTAATTTCTTTTGCTCATCACTTATATGGCTTGTATGCTTCAATACTGCCATAGGATCTGATGTTGTCAAAATCAAGATATAAAAAGTATACTTTACTTTTCTAAAGATTTGCAGTGTGGAAGTAAAAGTCGAACCCACAGAGATTGAAATACTACAGTGCTTTAATTTTAAAACATAAATCTAGTTAATTATGAAAATGATATTTTGATTTGAATTTTAATTTAATTAATGAAACTAATGAAAGTAAATCTAAATTATGAAAGCAATTAAAGTTGTTTTTATAAATATGTTTAAAGGAACCTAGGATTGCAAATCCACCACTAGCTTCATAATAGGACTATTTATGCATTCAATTAGATTATTAAGTTAGATGATAATGGGGAATTGTAGCTACAAGCCCAATTCCTCCGTCAAGAAAATAACTATGGTTCAAGCACCAACATAATCCATCTTCGGTTAGCACGAATTATCCCACACTAAACTAGGGTTGTGGTATAATCCGTCTAATCTAGGCATGGACTATTCGGATACTTGATAGCACAATTCAATAAAGCACCATTACATGTAAATAACCTATATAAGCACAACAAACATAGATCATTGAGCACATCACAGTCAAAATAGATCTAAGACAAGAATAAACTTTGAAAGTGATGATTTAATCAATTAGAAGCACGATTTATTTATAAAAATCCTCGGAACATGTAATCATCATCCATACATAATAAAACTAAAATAAAAACATAAATAAAACCCTATTACTTCGCTAGGGTTTCATTGAAACCCTAGATCTAGGTTTAGTTGGCCATAGAATTGATGAACGGCAAGAGGTTGATGGAGGAGGCCATGGAAATCCTTGATCTTCTTCTTTTTCTCCTTGCTTTCCTCTCTTCAATGGCTGAAATTTTTAGTTGTATATTGATGTATCTAATGTTGTATAATGATATGTCCCCTTAAATTTGAGTTATAATAGGATTTATATAGAGTTTGGAAGGATTTAGGAAGCTTTTCTAAGCCAAATTGCACTAAAAACTGCAGTTTTTACGTTTCTGGACGTATTCAACCAATTCGGATCACACAGGGGCCTTCAGGACCTCGAAATACGCATTTTTGACTTTTTCAACAGGTCACTCGCGCGGGTCGCACGAGCGGGTCGCTCCAGCGACCTGGGCATTTTCCAGATTTTTTTTTCAGATTTTTGCTGCTCTGCGCGACTTTCGTAAAATTGCGATAACTTTTGACTCGGACCTCGTATTGACTCACCGTTTGCGGACACACGTCCGTAACTCGAAGATCTACATTTTATATCTCTGGAGAAATTTCTCAAATCTGAAGTATTCTTTGTCAAAAATGCAATTTTCCGAGGCTGCTACTGCATTCATCTTTCACCGGAATCATCTTTTGAGCCCAGAATGACTTCCAAAGCCACTAATCATTGGATTTTTGTGTATTTTCATATTAAAGCTCCAAAACCTACAAAATATAGAATACTTATTAAAAATCACTCAATAACTACATGAAATGGGCTAACAAAGCGTATTTTTAGGACTATAAATGGCAACTATTCGTCGCCGATCAGGATCTTAAGTGAGGGTACTTTTCTACTCACTTTTCACAATCACCCGATAGAAGTCAGATTTTCAAAACCTTGTGTATCACTCACACAAGTGATTTAGGAAATTTTGCATTTATTAGTTTGGGTCTACCTAACAAGGCTCTGGTACGTCCGAACAACAAATATAGCAAACAATTTGGCACGCCCGGTGGGACAGCCGAGTGATGAATCATGTTCACTGAAGCATGGTTGCGATTCTACTACAACCAAATTGGTTGATGTAATGAATCAATCAGCCAACTTCAACAAGAGATTAATCATCTCAAAAACGATAAATCTGCTACTTACAAGGCTTTATGGGACAAGCCGTGGGATCCGCAATACCCAAATCGGCACGCCATTGTAGCCCCATATGATTTTGCCATCCATGATCTTTACGAAAAGATCTGGTATTTTGAAGCCGATGTTAAGTACTTTACCCAAGGTATTGGCCACCTTCAAGCGAGTGGAGCTGACTGTCCACCCCCCAATGGAAACTCTTTTATGTCTCGGGATGAGTTGCTAGATGGTGGTTGGAAGCAAAAACCAATCGGCTTATCAGATTTGCAAGTTGAAGAACAAGACAAATGTGTTGCTGCTCGAGAAAGCCGTAGTAGTGTCCTTAATGATATCGCTCTTCAACTTAAACTCCTAAAATTTCAACGGCCCAAGAAGGCCGATGTTATCACTCTAAATCAAGAGACTGATGACTTTGGTCATCTTGATTCCACGCTGTCCAAACCGCTCGGGGGGCAAGAAGACGGCGAAAAAATAATTTCTAAGGAAAGGCCGAGTGATCTTATATCGGCCATAGATCGTCTCACCAACGTAGAAGAAGACGATGAAGCGCTCGGGGGGCAAATTCAAGACGAGCCTCAAAATTCTGTTGAGGCCGAAGAGGAAAAGTGTGATAGGCCGAGTGATCTGGTATCGGTCATAGAGCCTCCTAGTGATGAGGAGGACGATGATGAAGACCTCATTATTGACGAAGAAATCGGCGATGAACCGCTCAGGGGGCAAGCTTCGCAGAGACCGATTGACTATAAATCGGTCCATGAAGTTTTTGAAAATATTTCTTTCAAGAAAATCACCCTTAAGGAATTGTTCAAATTTTTCGGTCTTGTTGTAGTGACCGATTATTATTTTTATTTTAAGCCAATTAATTATTTGGCTTGGGTTGATCTACATCCACGATGGCTGTGTGGGTGTCACCAAAAATTGAATGTTATTTGGTGGCTATTTCTGCAACAATGGTATTATCAAGCGACTGAAAAGTTATTAAGACCGAATGTAAAAATATTAATTCGGTCTAACTAATAGTGCTATTCGGACTCACAAGACCGAAAGCAAGAATAATAATAATAAATAAAGTAATGATGGAAGGATGCTGAATCGGACATAGAGGCCGATGGTGTAGTGTTAGAAGTGCTTGTGTAACAGTCAAATGGGCAAGCCCGATACTGTGAGAAAGGTAATCGTTCTCTAGATAAATTTGGCCATTCAAAATTTCACTTGTTTTTATTTTAAACGGCCAGGGGGCAATTGTTTGCACCTAAAAAATACATTTTTTAAAATAAAAGTTGGTAGAGGCCGATTAAGATTTTTTAATCGGACTCATGAGACCGATGACAAAATTAATGGCTAAGTGGTTACTTCAAAAGTTGATCGGGCTTATTACAGTCGGGCTAGCACCTTTGCTTAATCGGACTGACCACCATGAGATCGGACTAACCACGAGTTGATCGGGCTTACTACCGTTGCGCTAGTACTATTTCTCACTCGGACTGATCACTCTTTGATCGGGCTGACTAATACATAAATTCGGACTTATAGGCCGATTGTGTAATTTATTGCCAAACGTGGTAGGGCCAAGTCAGAGTGCTCGGACTGATTGGCATGCTACCACATTATCAATTCAACCAACATGCTAGCTGGCTTCATTCTATCGGGTTGGCTTCATTCTATCGGGCTTGGACCAAATTTGGCCATCAACATGACATTCAACTATCTTTTGGAAAGTGCCAAAGAGAGCCCGCCAGTGACATCAAACTTCAAGCCAAATTGGCCTTAATCAGTGTGATCGGCCACTATATAGTTGTTCCAAATTGGCAACTTAGTCGGTGCTGTCAGTATTCTAATCAATTTGGGAAGGGTTTCTCCCTACAAACTCTCAACGTGATAATATGTATATTACTCCGTAGCAGATTAGGGAAGATTATCACATTATTTGGCAAGATAATATTGTTGATATTATCTAGTTGGGAAGTATATCTTTTACTTGGAGAGAAAGTCAGCCGAACTAAGCCAATATGCGGACCAGATACAAGATCTATACGCACATATATGTATATATATTCGAAGATATGACAGATTTTATCAGATTTTGGGAGATAAATCTGGTAAATTATACCAGATTGTGTTCATCAGATTTTACTTGCCTTATCTCAATCAGTCCAGGCCGTTATAAATCAACATGCAGTCCAAGCAATCAATTCACTCCGCGTCACTTCGACAACCGCATCCAAAAAGCATTCTGCATGCATTCTTAGTTTTTTAAGCAAATAAAAAGCATTCTTTTTATTTTTTTTAGACTTTCTTAGCTTTTAATTACATTATTGTAATTTCTTTTCTTTTCAATTAAATAAAAGTCCATTTTTATTTAATTTCTTTTGCTCATCACTTGTATGGCTTGTATGCTTCAATACTGCCATAGGATCTTAAGTGAGGGTACTTTTCGACTCACTTTTCACAATCACCCGATAGAAGTCAGATTTTCAAAACCTTGTTTATCACTCACACAAGTGATTTAGGAAATTTTGTGTTTATTAGTTGGATCTACCTAACAACGCTCTGGCACGCCCGAACAACAAATATAGCAAACACCCACTGACCCGCTGATCCGCGCGCATCCCACTGACCGGCGGATTTTTTCAGACAAAAAAAAATGTTCATTGAGTATATTACCATGTTCACTCTAGAGCCTGACCGAATATATATATATATACACACATATGTATAGAGTAAGGCTCGTGTGTGTATATTCCTAATTGTAGGTAACAAACTAGTGAAGAACCCATATTTCAATAAACAATCTTTGTCACAAGTTTCATATCTCTGATCTATTAGATATTCTTCTGCCTCCAGCCTGTTAAATAGACTGCTTACTTACATAGTCATATGTATATTTTACTTGGCTCCACCTGTTGTTATATATATTCTTTCTGGTTGCTAGTCCATTTCAATGGAAAAATAATAAATATATATATATATATATATGGCGAGTGCTTATATCAATTGTTGATATATATGCTAGTCAAATTTTTAACTGTATGCTAAATTATTTCTATTCATACGAAGGTTAATTACCATTGGCCGAGCTAAGAATTTATATCAGGATGGGATAAATTAGGAAAAAATGATAAGGATAAATGATAACGACACACACCAAATGACACATTAAATGATATACTGTGCTTTAAATGCATGTATCCTGTTTTGTTTGAATTTTTCACATTTTTCAATACATTACTTACACAGCACAGAGTACATGCATTTAAAGCTGATATCTCATTTAATGTATCGTTTGATGTGTATCCCTGTCATTTTTGAATATACATATATATATATATATATAAGGATATGATGTCACAGTACTTGAGTTAAGACATTATACCGTGCTTTTTTGTCAGTAGTCACATTTAATTGCAACTAGCTAGCTAGGCTAACCATCTTCGTGTCATTACAAAAAATTGAGCTAATTTTTGTTTTCCAAATTTGGGGTGAGCTCCTGCGCATGCAACTTAATTTAGTTATGTCTTTGTCCTTTTAGTCCATGCAGTTTCACAAGTGTGTTAAATAAGTTCAATAATTTATTTAGCGATGAATAATTTTATCACTAAAAGTAAAAAAAAAAAAATTGTCACAAAAAGTGTTTGAGAGACTAAAATTACACGCATATGAAATTGCAAGGACTAAAATGACACTTTCTAAACTACAAAGATCAAATTGACACAAAGAACAAACTAAAGGGGTGTAAAATGTAATTAAGCCTTTATTGTTTGGTTGATTGTTAGAGATGCCTAGTAAAAGAATAATTCCGAAAAAATAATGGAAGTTTTCTAGATTTGTGTAATTTTTCATACTATCTTTTTAATCTCAGGCTATTTTGAAAAAATATATATATAAAAAAATCAGTCAATATTTATATTTTAAAAAATAAGTGAGGACAAGACTTTTCTTTTTCTTTTTTTTTTCCCTTTTTTTTTTTTTTAAAAAAAATTTCTCTCTTTCGCTAAATCAACCATCAATTTATTTATTTACTTTTTTAAATCTTTACATTCAGTACATTAGTAGATAAGAGAGAGAGAGAGAGAGAGAGAGAGAGAGAGATGACCTGTGATGTAGTTGAATGAAGTCCAATAAAACCTTGGCCCATTAATATCCTATGACCTATGCTTAGGGTCCAAACACACCAAACCCTAGTCTTAAAGAAGATCCACCCAAATGCTACAATTTACCACTTCTGCTTGTCCAAACCACTTCATAATCACCAAGATTGTCCATTTCATAATCCAAAAAAAACAATTACGTACAAAGCTGGTGTGAGACCTCAAAGGTACGTGTTATATCAATTTATCAGTTGGGTCCATCAAGTAGGGCCAATCTTGGGTCAACCCTTTCATTAAATACATGATTTATAACTCTAAATTAATTGAGTTGATATTAGTATATCACCTACTTAAATTTTCAAATTGACAAGTTGCAAGTAAATTCTCTTTCAATCAGCGTTTTCAAACGGTTGGTTTTTTTTTTTCGTACGAATATCCGGGTTATTTTAATAATGTTATTTTATTTTATTTTTTCAATCATAGAAAAAATTGAAGTTGTTGAATTAAAATTCCAAATGAATTTTTGAAGTAGTTCATGACAAGCGAGTCTTATAGGTTTTTTACATATTGAATAAGAGTAATGCTTTGATTTTCCAATTTTGCATTCGAAATAGTTTCCAAATACAGGTAGTAATGGATCCACTTGATTTTAATTAGAGGACATTAAAGTGATTCCGCCATTATTAAGGCATAGTTTGGCCCCCATGTGGCTTTTTAAAAGGAGCTTATGAAATTTACTACTAAGTTGTTTGATAATTTTATACAAGTGACACATTACTCTTCAAAAAGATATCATCAAACCAAAAAGCCACCTTGAGCTTTTAAAAGCTTCATTCTAGAGTTTTTAAAAGCTCTCCCAAAAAAGCCCTAAGTTCAATTTTTGCAAAGCTCATAAAGTAGTAACCAAATGAATTAACATAAAATTGTGCTTTAAAAAAGGAGAAACACCAAAAGAGGGGCCAAACTAAGCCTAAAGATGATCCTAATACCACACGCATGTATTTAAGATTTATTTGGAATATAACATTTGAAAAACATTTTATTACTCATCGAATAATTTAATAATCATAAAATAACCTACTATACTGACAATGACAAGATATTGAAAGTGATGGAAATAATAGCACTCTTCAAAAGCAATGCTATATCATCTCATAATGTATGGGTATTATTAGAAAAGTCTAAAAACATATGACCATAATTTTAAGTCTTAATTTTTAAATGGTTCTTGTGAGAATGAAAATTATGTTAGTTTGAAAAAGAAAAAAAAAACAAAAAAAACAAAACAAAACAAAACTAGTTTTAAGAGAGTTTTTAAAAATACTTAAATTTCTAAAATCAATTCAATTATGAACCACAAATTGACTCTTTATTTTCCCAAACAACCTCTTACACTTCTTTTCGTCCTAGTAGCATAGAAGTCTTCCTAATAGAATAGAAGATAAGAAAATGGCAAATGGATGTAGGAAATATAAGTTGGCAAAGTTCAATTCTTTTCAGCTGATTAGTTAAAGACATAGAGTGGAAGAAAGTAAGTAAAGGGAATAGGAGGAAAAGAGTAAAAGAAAAGAGGAAAGTGAAGGGAATATAGTGGAGCTAGGAATCTCAAAATTTTCTCCTTTTTGTGGAGAAATTTTCCGTTACACTGAAGATATCACGTGACATATGTATACGTTGTATCATTAGTAAATAACAATGGGCCTTTTGGTGGGACTCACACTTATAAGTGAAACCCCCTTGCATATAGGGGGTATGGGTCCATCCATATGACCCATTTCAATTCTATTGGTTTGAAAATATCACATAAGAATGGTACGTGGTACTCTAAAGATACCAAAAGACTTCTCATTATAAGAAAAAGAAGCCAAAGGAGAGAAAATAAAAGAAGAAATAAGGAAAATATTGGTTCGATTTGGTTGGCGGTTTTGGGGAGGTTTTAAAATCGACTAATAGGTTTCAGTTCGGTCGATTTTGTCAGTTTTAGGGGTATTTTTTATTTTTATTTATTTATTATTTTTACACTATAATATTTTGATAAAAATCTACTGAACCCGTAGATTCGGTCAATTGGTTCAATCAAATCAATTTTGTTGATCCCCTAGGAAAATGTTGCTTTTTTCTTGTTTGGTACGGAAAAAATTTCTCATATTCTCTCTTTCTAAGCGGCTAAATATTGAATGTAGTTATTACATAATCCTACATAGTACTACAAACCAATAAGAAGTATGCACCAATCCATCTGACCCCTATTTCCATGGTCCAACTTAACAAAAAAAAACTTATCCAACTCAGCAAATTTTAATTCTTGTGAGAGGGGATAAAATTCCACATATATACCGTACGTGATACCCAATATTTACTCCTTCCAAGCGCACCACCGTAACAATTATTCTTCACTTTGCGAGCTGAATTCTTTAAGTGGGCCAGCCCATTATCGGACTAGAAGGCCTACCCTTCGAGAAATCGTTCAATGAACCCGTCACACCATGTTAGCATGATGATGTGATGTGACGCCCAACTCAGATGGTTTCACGTAGCTCCTTATTTTATGGTGATCATACCAAATAACTTCCCCCCATATTCTATGTTGGGCATGCCTCCACTACTTATCATGCAGCCCTTAATTTTTAGAGAGTCACATGACTCAATCTAAGTGGGGAGTTACACCACGTCAGTATAATGACGTAGCATAACAGTCTACCCCTTGAAACTTTGACTAGTCTACCGTTTAATTATTAGCTAATTTTTGCTATACTTTTGAAATTAATATCTTAGTTTCGTTCCTCAATGCTTTAATAGTTATACTACATGTTGTAATAGTGATTGGTATTTACCACATACCACACATATATTGCAACTGAGAAAATATTTGGAAAGAATTTTGAAAAGCATAACTTACAGTGTAACACCCGTACCCGGAGAAAGGGTTAATTATTAACTGAACATGCATTAATTGATATAATTAGTGTATAAAATGGATTAAGGGGAGGCTTGGACTCGCCCATGGAAAAGTCCCAGTGAAGAGGGACAGGTTTGAAAATGGAACCCAGCAAAGGGTAAATTGGTAATTTGCATGTTACATGATTAAATGCATTTTATGTGATTACATGAATATTTTCTTAAATGCTTTTATATTATATGTTGATATATGTGTAGCATTTGGTACTGATTTAGACACCCAAATAAGGGTATAAGTGAAAACGATCTAAATTAGTAGGTGCGATAGCAATTTCACAAAATATGTGGGATCCACGTTGGGACCCATACGGAACTTAGACAAACACTCATTAAATAATTGGGTAGTTAATGGAATGTTTGGGGGATATCATAATAAGAACTTAAGAAAATCCGGGGGTGTAAACGAAAAATGGCTAAAGTGTGGCTTTGACACCTCATGCTTGTGCATGAGTGTGTGTGTCAAAGCATGAGACATGTCTCATGTATCACTGAAATTAAAAGAAGAAGAGAAGAGGTGAGCTCCGAGAGAGAAGACGGACCGTCACCGACGCCGTAATTCCGCCGTTCCGTCGCCGCCGTTCATCGGATTTACGATCCGAAGCCATTTTCGGACTCGTAGAGGTGAGAGGATCGTCTCTATACCTTTCATTTTCAGTTTCGTTAACGTTTTTCTGCGACCCTCTTTGAGGTGACGATATATATACATGATATTTGTATGTAGGAATATCATTGGAGTTAATTAGAGCTAAAATTTGCAAGGAATTTGGGGTTCTAGGCTTTTAATTGGAGCAATTTGTGAGGTGAGTGACTCTAATCCATGGGCTGAATGTAAATCATGTTAAATGTGTTAATTTACATGTTAGTTTGTTGAATTCTTGTAAATTAGAGCATGGACATGAGAATTGGGTATATATGAACATGTTGATTTATGTGGGTTTGGCTAGTTTACTTAAAATTGGAAGTTAATATGTGTTAAATGGTGTGTGAATTACCATGCTGAGATGATGATGTGATTATGTGCTTATGTGGGTTGAAGAAAGCCTTATGTTAATTCACCGTGGATTTACTCCATAATAAGGAGAAGTGGAAAAACCCAACGGTGTAAGGGTACTCACCACACTAACTGTGTAAAGGTGTGTGAGTTGCGACCCAGCTGTGGAAGGGTGTGTGAGATTGTGTGAATTAGAGGTGCTATATGCACATAAGGGCAAAAGGCAAGAGCGACGACACGGTGAATTGATATTTGGTCTTTGGAGACTAAATGATATGTTAATTGTTGATTTGTGCATTGAATATGACATTATATTCATACATGTGATTAGTTTACTCACTAAGCGAAAGCTTAAACAAATGCTATTTTCTGTTGTGGTTATTGAATAACCACCGCAGGTACGGCACAGGAGGAGGAAGGAAAATGATCAAAACGACAAGTTGGGCATGGGGGTTATGAGATGTGTGTTGATATGTTTATAAATCTAGATATTTAAGTTTTCTAATGCAACTTATGGTTTGGAGATGTATAGTTAACTCATGTCTTGGGCGAACTTGTAGATACGTTTTAAACTTATGTTATAATGTAACTAGTGGCTTGAGGTTCTCGACTTGAGGCTTGAAGTCTTGACTTGTGGACGGGAGAGATGAGGAGAGACGGGAGAGATGGGAGAGATGGGGGAGATTTGAGCCTCATGCTTGTGAACTTCTTTTGAACTTGTAAAATGATGTAAATTATGGTTTCTTTTATGTTAATGTTCATATTTGGGTTGTAGAAAAAGAGTTTGAATCCTAAAACTTGTATTTTGGAAAGTGAAAGTGAATTTGGAAACTAATGTGTAATATCTCTTGTTTTGCTCAAGTGTGGTGCAAGTAATGAATTTGACCATTTCGGCAAGTTCGGATGTGTCGCTAGTGTCTTAAACATGTTTCCTTAGTGTTCACAATGTTAGTTATGACCTTGAGTTAATTCCCAACAAGTTTCATGAATTTTGAATGAGAATTGAGTTTCAAAGTTGAAAAGATCATTGTATTTCAAATGAAATGAGTTCTTAGTGGATTTGACTAAATTGTGAATATGATTTTATGATCCATGCTTAATTTGAGTTTAAACATGTTTAGAAATGTGTTGGAATTGATTTCCCAAAGTTTCATAATGTTTCCATGTGATTTGATTGAGTTTTGGTAAGCTAAAACTTGTTTTGACAGCAAACAAAATTTAGCAGCAGAATTGTGAAGGGGATCGATCCGCGATTTGTGAAGGGATCGATCCGCCCTTTCAAGGGGACATTCTGCGGGAGACTAATATAAATGGATCGATCCGCCCTTTATGAAGGGATCGATCCGCTTTGTATTTTTCCCTGGACGTCCATTTTTACAGAAACATGCATAACTTTTTCTATAAAACTCGGATTCACGCGCCGTTTGTTGTGTTGGAACCGGGACTCAAAAATCTAACGTTTGGTATAAAAATTTTACATACTTTATTAATGACCATTTTGCCCTTGGAGCCTATTTTGTAACAACAGAGTTGTTTAATGTGGTTAAATACATGTGTTTCTCTATAATTCGTATATTTCTTTACAAAGTAATGTAATTGGGAGCTTGTAGCCTTGTTACACGTGTCCTAATCCGCACGAGGCGGGTTGGGGTGTGACAATTTTTGGTATCAGAGCATTAGGCTAGAGCCTTTGGGGACGAGAGACGTACGATGTGTAGTGTGCACACAACGACACGTAGTTACATGATCATGCATTCACGTTTACTTAGCATGTTTTTAATGTTGATTAGCATGCCATGGAGTTATTTAAAGTAACGTGAGTGTATAATATGTGTGGGTGTCAAGCTAAATGTCTGGAGGTGAGAACTCAAACCGTATGGAAAGAGTTGAAAGGGCAATTGAAGGATTAGTCCGAGTGGCAGAAACACGTGTAGTTGAGGAAAGGCCGGTACAACCAAATCCAAACCCGAGGGAGGAAGTTGTAACTATTTCAAAATTTCACAAGCAAAAGCCAACAATATTCCGTGGGGAAGCCGATCCGATGAGGGCAAACTTTTGGATTTCGGACATGGAGAAGATTTTTAGAGTGCTACCATGTACAGAAGAGCAACAAGTTTTATTTGCAGCTGACACGTTGAAGGATGAGGCTCAGTATTGGTGGCGTACCAAGCTGGGCCCAGGTCAACCAACCACTTGGGAACAGTTCCTAGAGGTATTCAACGAGCAATACTTCCCGGAGTCCTTCAAGGACCAAAAAGCTCAAGAGTTCATGGAGTTAACACAAGGTGGGATGTCGGTTAGAGAGTACTCGGCACAATATACAAGTTTGGGAAGGTTTACTGGAGACATGATAACAAATGAAAAGGGTGAAAGCGAGAAAGTTTGTGGCAGGACTTAAAAGTGATATCCGGGGGCGAGTAACAGTATTTCGACCTCAGACTTACGCCGGGGCACTAGACATTGCTTCCATTGCGGAAAGAGACCTTGGGTTCAATCCAAGCCTGCTACCACCACCGAGCCAACAAAACAAGAGGTTGGGGCCAAGCCAGTATAGTGAACATGAAAGTTTCAAAAGACAAAACTCTGGAAATCAATCGGTAAGTAGTGGTTCAAGTGAGGAGAAACCGTGGTGTTCCACGTGTAATAAACAACATTGGGGAAAATGCTATCAAACGATAACTTGTAATGCTTGTCAAGAACTCGGACATATCGCGAGGAACTGTCCAAATCGGAGTATGGTAAATAAGGGTAATTGTTATATATGTGATCAACCGGGTCATCGAGCGCGGGAATGTCCTAATAAACAACAAGGAGGTTCTGGTACTTTTGTGTCAAGTGCAACAACCCAAGGATCTGTGCAACAGCCGACGGGAAGAGAACAAAGAGGAGCTAGATATTTTCAACTCACAACCGCAGGGATAGCCACCACAGATAAAGAGGCAACAGGTATAGTTACTAGAGTATGTAGTTGAGATGATAATTAGAAGATGAGAAATTGGAGTGTGGGAAGAACATCTATGAGTGGTTGAAACTTGAGTACGCAAAGTTTGGGGACCAAACTTCTTTTTAGAGGGGGAGAAATGTAACACCCGTACCCGGAGAAAGGGTTAATTATTAACTTAACATGCATTAATTGATATAATTAGTGTATAAAATGGATTAAGGGGAGGCTTGGACTCGCCCATGGAAAAGTCCCAGTGAAGAGGGACAGGTTTGAAAATGGAACCCAGCAAAGGGTAAATTGGTAATTTGCATGTTACATGATTAAATGCATTTTATGTGATTACATGAATATTTTCTTAAATGCTTTTATATTATATGTTGATATATGTGTAGCATTTGGTACTGATTTAGACACCCAAATAAGGGTATAAGTGAAAACGATCTAAATTAGTAGGTGCGATAGCAATTTCACAAAATATGTGGGATCCACGTTGGGACCCATACGGAACTTAGACAAACACTCATTAAATAATTGGGTAGTCAATGGAATGTTTGGGGGATATCATAATAAGAACTTAAGAAAATCCAGGGGTGTAAACGAAAAATGGCTAAAGTGTGGCTTTGACACCTCATGCTTGTGCATGAGTGTGTGTGTCAAAGCATGAGACATGTCTCATGTATCACTGAAATTAAAAGAAGAAGAGAAGAGGTGAGCTCCGAGAGAGAAGACGGACCGTCACCGACGCCGTAATTCCGCCGTTCCGTCGCCGCCGTTCATCGGATTTACGATCCGAAGCCATTTTCGGACTCGTAGAGGTGAGAGGATCGTCTCTATACCTTTCATTTTCAGTTTCGTTAACGTTTTTCCGCGACCCTCTTTGAGGTGACGATATATATACATGATATTTGTATGTAGGAATATCATTGGAGTTAA
The DNA here is from genome assembly GCA_033977485.1 of Hydrangea macrophylla. Lineage (NCBI taxonomy): Eukaryota > Viridiplantae > Streptophyta > Magnoliopsida > Cornales > Hydrangeaceae > Hydrangea > Hydrangea macrophylla. Next base: position 94,466,642 of record CM066982.1, on the reverse strand, counting down.
TTAGAGCTAAAATTTGCAAGGAATTTGGGGTTCTAGGCTTTTAATTGGAGCGATTTGTGAGGTGAGTGACTCTAATCCATGGGCTGAATGTAAATCATGTTAAATGTGTTAATTTACATGTTAGTTTGTTGAATTCTTGTAAATTAGAGCATGGACATGAGAATTGGGTATATATGAACATGTAGATTTATGTGGGTTTGGCTAGTTTACTTAAAATTGGAAGTTAATATGTGTTAAATGGTGTGTGAATTACCATGCTAAGATGATGATGTGATTATGTGCTTGTGTGGGTTGAAGAAAGCCTTATGTTAATTCACCGTGGATTTACTCCATAATAAGGAGAAGTGGAAAAACCCAACGGTGTAAGGGTACTCACCACACTAACTGTGTAAAGGTGTGTGAGTTGCGACCCAGCTGTGGAAGGGTGTGTGAGATTGTGTGAATTAGAGGTGCTATATGCACATAAGGGCAAAAGTCAAGAGCGACGACACGGTGAATTGATATTTGGTCTTTGGAGACTAAATGATATGTTAATTGTTGATTTGTGCATTGAATATGACATTATATTCATACATGTGATTAGTTTACTCACCAAGCGAAAGCTTAAACAAATGCTATTTTCTGTTGTGGTTATTGAATAACCACCGCAGGTACAGCACGGGAGGAGGAAGGAAAATGATCAAAACGACAAGTTGGGCATGGGGGTTATGAGATGTGTGTTGATATGTTTATAAATCTAGATATTTAAGTTTTCTAATGCAACTTATGGTTTGGAGATGTATAGTTAACTCATGTCTTGGGCAAACTTGTAGATACGTTTTAAACTTATGTTATAATGTAACTAGTGGCTTGAGGTTCTCGACTTGAGGCTTGAAGTCTTGACTTGTGGACGGGAGAGATGAGGAGAGACGGGAGAGATGGGAGAGATGGGGGAGATTTGAGCCTCATGCTTGTGAACTTCTTTTGAACTTGTAAAATGATGTAAATTATGGTTTCTTTTATGTTAATGTTCATATTTGGGTTGTAGAAAAAGAGTTTGAATCCTAAAACTTGTATTTTGGAAAGTGAAAGTGAATTTGGAAACTAATGTGTAATATCTCTTGTTTTGCTCAAGTGTGGTGCAAGTAATGAATTTGACCATTTCGGCAAGTCCGGATGTGTCGCTAGTGTCTTAAACATGTTTCCTTAGTGTTCACAATGTTAGTTATGACCTTGAGTTAATTCCCAACAAGTTTCATGAATTTTGAATGAGAATTGAGTTTCAAAGTTGAAAAGATCATTGTATTTCAAATGAAATGAGTTCTTAGTGGATTTGACTAAATTGTGAATATGATTTTATGATCCATGCTTAATTTGAGTTTAAACATGTTTAGAAATGTGTTGGAATTGATTTCCCAAAGTTTCATAATGTTTCCATGTGATTTGATTGAGTTTTGGTAAGCTAAAACTTGTTTTGACAGCAAACAAAATTTAGCAGCAGAATTGTGAAGGGGATCGATCCGCGATTTGTGAAGGGATCGATCCGCCCTTTCAAGGGGACATTTTGCGGGAGACTAATATAAATGGATCGATCCGCCCTTTATGAAGGGATCGATCCGCTTTGTATTTTTCCCTGGACGTCCATTTTTACAGAAACATGCATAACTTTTTCTATAAAACTCGGATTCACGCGCCGTTGTTGCGTTGGAACCGGGACTCAAAAATCTAACTTTTGGTATAAAAATTTTACATACTTTATTAATGACCATTTTGCCCTTGGAGCCTATTTTGTAACAACAGAGTTGTTTAATGTGGTTAAATACATGTGTTTCTCTATAATTCGTATATTTCTTTACAAAGTAATGTAATTGGGAGCTTGTAGCCTTGTTACACGTGTCCTAATCCGCACGAGGCGGGTTGGGGTGTGACATACAGTCTGTTTGATTTTCCACAAACAAGAAAATAAATGATTTGTAATTCTTGTTTGTGGAAAATATTGTGTTTGGTTTGACAAAAGAATTGATTTCAATTCTAGCCAATTCTTGTTTTAGCCCAAAAACAAATCACACCAATTTTGATAGGATTTGATGAGAAATGATTTTACTTTAACATTTCTTTTCTTTTCTCTTGTCTTCTCTTCTCTTCTTTTCTCGTGATAAGTTTCTCTTCTCTTCTCTTCTCTCCACTCCACTTCCCTTAATCCAAACTATAACACCCGTATTTGTGTTATTGCTTTTGCATTACATGGTCATGCATGATAATGTGATGTGGCATGCCTTTTGGCATATGTTTGGGTGAGTTTTGACTCACGAGTTGATTTGGGTGTCTGTATTAGAGAACCCTCTGAAACTGTGGTGATTGAGGATTTGTTGTTGTGAAGTCTCTCCGAGTATGAGACGGTCACTGTGGAATACTTTAAATGTTTATCTGAAAATAAATGTTTACCTGTGTATTTCAATATCTGTATTATTTTCTATTTTAGAATTTATATCTGTTGTTAGTTTTAGTATCCTGGTGAGAACGAATTAACACGCTATTAATTTGGTAGGCTAATTAGCAACTTCGGAAACGTCATGTAGAAATTCGTGTTTTAGCGACCAAACGAAACTTAGTCGAAAACTTTTATAATTTTGAAGTTTCACTCGTAAAGCTATGAATAAGCTGTATAGAAAGTTTCAGAGACTAATTAGGAGTTTGGAAACTCGTGGGGAGGTAAACGTAATTCCCGAGAGTTTTGCCTATATATAGATAGAGATGGTTGAGATATTTTTCATAAGTCTTAACCTAAGCTCAAGAAAGGAGGCCATAGGGAGATTTTGGGAGCTTAGAGCTTTGCGACGCCAAACGACGACCTTCCGTCAGTCTGTTTTCTCGTAGATTTCATATTCGAGCTCCTCGAGGTAAGAGCTTCGTTTTGATATATGTTAGGGCTTGTTTGGCCAAGTTTTTCGAAAAGTTGTTTCCTAGAATTTTTCATAAAAGTTGATAAATGAAATTTTGATTCATAGGAATTGTATTAGACGGACTTCTGCACGTTCTTTGTGCACGGGTTTTCTTTGGATCATATTTTAAGCGCGTAAATCGAAGGTGAGTGATTCAACTATGTTTGTGGAATGATTTCTTGATATGTATTCATGTTATGTTTGAATAGCATGTATTAATACTTAGAGATATCTTGTGTAGTTCATATTGGGCATTTATATTGATAAGTAGGCCCAATAGCATGATGAAATGTTTTGATTACCGCGAGCATAGTGATATGTATTTGAGCATGTTAAGTTGCTTATTTGGGTCAGAAGGAGCACGTGGTCACCGTGCCATTTTGTGGAGCCGGTATAGGCATTAAGGTCGCACGATTGAAGAGAAGAATCGTGGGTCTTACCCTTTCGCGTGGACTTATTGGCGAGGAGTCGCGGATTGGGAGTATGGACGGACACGTGAGTCTCCGGCGACTAGTATGAATTGTAGAGATGTGAATGCGGACATGTTTATCATTCATGTGCATATGTTATTTTATTCACTAAGCATTAGCTTAAACAAATCGAAATATGTGTGGTTATTCAAATAACCATTGCAGGTATAAATGCTGGCGAGGAATCGCAGAAGTGAGCACGTGGGTTGGGAGTTCTTTTAGAAGGCAACTTGAACGTTAATCTTGTAGTTTTGTGACAATAGGAAATGTTGTAATAAGAATTTTTATGGTTTTTAGTTATGTTTAACTTGGTATGTTAGAACGAATCTAAAATGTTGTAATAGTTAGTAACATGTTGTAACTGTGCTTCGGTAATATGTTAATACAGTTAGGATTGCTTTGGATTACTTTTGGAAGTGTGTGTTTGATTGCCGTTCGAATTCAAAAGCTTTTAAACTTAGAAAACTCTGCAGAATGAGAAGCTGCCATAAATCAGTCGACTGGTTGAGAAAACAGTCGACTGGAGCCTCTGTTTTCAGCAACTCACTGCACCTTTTATTTGAGGATCAGTCGACTGGGTCCTCGACACAGTCGACTGGATCATAGTTTCAATTTAGATTTTTGTACCAGGTTGGACTTCAGTCGACGGGACCGTATCAGTCGACTGAAAATTTGAAGCCCTAGTCGACTGGGTTTAGAAAGCAGTCGATTGGATGGTGTTTTAAAACCCAACTTTCTGCTGGACCAGGATCAGTCGACTGGGTCTGAGGATCAGTCGACTGGACGAATAGTTTTCAAAATGACTTGTTTATTCCGCTGCGTGTGTTCTTCAAACTAAATTTTGGGAACGTTAATGAATTGGTTTAGCCTCGGTGGCGTGCCACGGGCTCCGATTCCGCTATTGTGGGACCGGGCTGTGACACAAATGAAGTGTAAGTGAAACAACGTGATATACCAAAATTTTTTTTGAACATCAATAATTTAATTAGAGTGCCTTAAAGGCCAAGGAAGTTACAACACCCCCAAAAAGGTTCCAAACAGAGCCTAATTGAAATCCTGAAATATATAACAGGTGTCATGCCCCGACATAGCATAAATATGGAAAGTGTTTAATTTCCTTTATGGACCCGTAGGTCGCGACAGTTTGAAGGATCGATTCCGTCCCAAACGTCGAACAACAAAAATATATAATCAGAGTAGAGCAATCAAAGTTTACAAATATTTTTCTAACTTATTACATATTACAGCACGGGGTCTCTAAAGGCACTAACCGCCTTAAAACAAAACAATAACTTATTATCTATTACAGTCATCCTTATTACAAGAACAGTTTATAACTTAAAACATGGAGTATAGATAACAGTCTTTCTTCCAAGAAGTCGTTCTCAATTAGCATAATCATAATGTTCAGCCTGATCATAACCTGAAAAACCTGAACACGAATGTCCAAGACGTATCAACGTTGTCAGCTTCGAGAAGCTGGTGAGTATTAAAAACATAACTTTGAATGTAACACATACTCATTTACCATTTTTCCAATTCTCATTAAATCCAATAAGTTTACATTAAAGCATGGAGGTCATATTAGGGAAACAAGCACAATATTATTTAAAAGATGTAATTCACATATATGTGACCGTGTATGAGAACAATGCACCATCTCATCTTACCGACTCTTTTCTCTCGACAAAACCCAACAACCCAACATCACACACCGGTATCTTTGAAACACTAAGATAGCCACACTTTAGCACAAGGATGCCAGGGAATGTACAGTTTGCCTCACACTTTGGTCCGGGGTACCAGGGAGTGTCCATTGCCTCACACTTTGACTACCTGATCCGCAATGCAAATACCGGAGGAACCCTCACACAGTATCCAGACTCGGGTATCAGGGAGTGTCCGTAGGTCACACTTTAGCACTTCCATGGGTGCTAGGGAATGTCCAAGTTCGGCTTCATACACTGTGGACACGCGGGATTCCACCTCTTGCTAGTTTTTGTTTGAAATTGATTTGGATCAAAGAAAGGGAAAAGGTCTGTTGAAAACAGATACAGAGTCGCCACTTGGTCTTTAGGGAACCAAGAAACCCAAATTTGACTCACCCAAATGGATAAAGGGCACCGGCCCTTCATAACCAAAGAACTTGGTTCGGGGTTTTGATACGAGAGAGGAAGGAGCCTTTGTCGCGACTAAAACACCCTCAACTCGCCCCGTCTTTCTACGGGCCTCAATTAGCATCCAAATAATCATCTTATACTATGTATGGTTCGACAATTAATACTATGATAGTATATTACATCACATAAGAAAATTTGAAATGGAAGATCTAAAGATAAGATATCATTCATAAGATCTAAGCCAAATATCATACAATGTAAAGTGAAAGATCACACAAATAAACCTAGGAAAAATCGTCTAATCATGTATCAAATAATCAAGACTTCCTAATCTAAAGGGGGACATGAATTGTTCTTGAAACAAATAAATCAAAAGGATCAAAGTATGCCTAGTAAGCTAGAATGATGCATGCTAATCTTTGGGAAAAGAAGATCTCTCAATCCCCGGGACGGATGAGAAATGATGATTAGATCGAGGGGAAGCATGAACGTGTGATCATGATCATTCCTTATAATCTTCTTAGATTAGGAGTTACAAAAACCCCAAATCTTTGCATGGATGCAATGTATGTATCTAGAATGTGTAAATATTGTAGTGTGCTTTGTGTTCATGGATTCCTAGAATGACTTAGAAGTCTAGAATATATATGAATGTATGAAGGAAATCATCATGGGATATATACAAATGTAGTATGAACTACTTCCTAAGACATGAGCTAATTTGGAGTGCATGTAGGCATCAAATCAAAGAATGAAAGTTAAAATGTGTTTGCTGTGAATAGTGGACAGAACAGTAACATGATCTTTTGGAAATTGAAAAGAGGGGATAGAAATGTTTTCAATGCATGATTTTTTATATAGATCTTCCTTATTGTGTCTAAAACACGACCCAAAAAGCCAATATTTAATAACTATCACAGATTGAGAGAAATCATATCAACAATAGAGGTCACTCAGAAACAGAGTACGTACTGTCGAGTGAAATGTTGAAAAATCTTAGAAAATGAAAACAAATGATCTAGAGGCCCATTTTATACAGAAGGTTCCCTAAGACATGGAAGGTTAAGGGAAAAATGAGTTAGGACCACCCCTTTTCGAAAAGTTTTCTGAAACAGAGGTTGGAAGTGGACCTAGCTGCTGTGACAGCAAAAACAGAATGTCTGGAAGGAATGTTTGGGTCCAAATGGACCATTTCCAAGTACTTCCAAGTCAAACCAAAAATCATGGGTGTTCTCCAATGAGTTAGGAAGACTTTCCAAGTGGCCTTGCATCCATATGTTGAGTATTGAGTTCTAGAAAAATCTTTGAACTCAGATTACTCACTGTTTTGACTCACTGTTTTGAAAATTTTGGGAAAAAACTTGAGTTTTCTTTCTTGGGATTAAAATGAGGGGGTTTTAAAAGGGATTTTGGAGTAGATATTTTGAAAGCATATTTTCAATACTCAATGAAGGTTATAACCACTTAAAATGCCAACCTCAAACTCATCATCAAGAACCTCCAAGATTGTTGGAGAGATTCATTTTGAACATAACTTCAAGAATACCTTGGAGGTATTGAAGTTATGATCATCATCTATTAAACATGTTTTTGAGGTCAAGAGCTACTATCCATAAGGATTCACTCACCCCAAACTTCATGTCATCATTTAGATGATGATGGACTAGTAAGTAAATAAAGAAAATAAAAAAGAAATGAGATGAGAAGAGATGAACATTATATAGGCAAACAAGTAAATAGATAGCAATCAATAGATGATATTCATGATGTATAGAACTTGTAGTTTGGTGTTTCACTCATGTGTATTGGACATGGAAGAAGCTTCCACTCTCTTAAATGCTCACTAAAATGGTGGTTGGGTGTATTGAATGTTGAAGTAAATGGGAGTAATGAAGTAAAAACAAAGTTTAGAACTCACTTTTGTTTTGAAAAATCAAAGAAGGAAGCTTATTTTCTCTCTATTCTAACCTTATCTCTACAACTTTCTCTTCCAAACTTTTTCTAAGCTTTCATTTGACACCCTAAAAAATGAAGAGCAATGGGGGGTTTAAATAGGCCAACTTGGAATGATTTTGGGATTTAGAAAGTATTCCCATTGGCTCCAAACATCTGAAATCATAAAACTACGTCGTTTTGGTTTTTAATTAATCAAAATGAAACCCCAAAATTATTTACAAAAACTGTAATAACCTGCATTTTCATTTATTCCTAAATTACATTTTCATATTTAATTGGCAATTACATTTTCCTATTTATTTTCATTTGGTACTGACTGCTTCATTTAATTACATTTTCCATGTTCTAAATTTTATTCCTTGATTTATTGCAAGCTAAGAATTCTTTTGGGGTTAAATTGCAATTTTACAAAATTAGTAATACCTGTGTGGATTTCAAAATATGTATTTCAAAACGGTGGAAATGTTTACTTTTAACTCAATCAGTATTTTTATGAAACCAGGAAATCAATTCCTAAGTTAACAGGAAATTCCCGTATTTTTGTGGTGACCACCGCGCCCCGAAAATACCAGTTTATGTTCAAAACTGTCCACGCTGTGTGAACTTCCACAGATTTTGGAAGTGACCGATTTGGACATTTGCTTTATTTCCAATTATGGCAAGTGATGATTGCCTTGTGCCTTGTTTGGGAACGTACAACTTATATGTGCAAATGTTGTGCCATAAGCTAAATTCCCAAACACCCTTGCTTTAACCCCTACTAGTCTAATGTTGGCTCTTCAGTTATGTGAGAGTGTATATACGTATGTAATTGTGTGTGTATTTCTGCAGCTTTGATGAATTGAGAACTAAACTCAATTTGTTAAGTAATGTTCACAGGACTTGGCCCCCAAGTTCCCACACTTGTGAGTTTATATATACTCCCCTTAGCACTACTCACACACACACTTGGTTCTGCACATTTTGGCAAGAAACACTGAGAGTTTAGAGAGAAACACAGAGAGTTCTTCAAACATATTATATAGAGAGAGAAAGCTTAGACTCCATAGCCAAAGCTTGGAGTATTTTATTTTGTGCTTATCTTTTTCAACAAACACACATCTCCTTATCACAGTGAGTATTTCTAACTCACTAAGAATGTAATCTCATACTTATTTGCTGTGTATTGTTTCAATTTTGTCAACCTCCATTGATGATTTTATGGAATGAAAATTCATAGCTTGAAATCAAGATTTTCAAACCTTAATCTAAATCCGTTTTCAGAGATGAATATCAAAGATTATAGTATGTAGTGACTATGTTTAATGTATTGAAGCTTAATTCATTCATATGGAAAAGTGTATTAGCAATTAAATTTTGTCCTCTTTTAATCTTTCATAAAATTGGAGAGTTATAGTTAGAATTATGTTAAATTAACCATAGATTCTTAATCCTTGTTAAAAAAGGAAGAGATCCATATATAACATGATATACACACTTACAGATTTGAAATGGGTCAAAAAAGACCCCTGTTTGCTGAAACAGAACAGTTCCTGCGGAGAAGATAAAGCCTCAGCTTCATCTCGCGCCACGATCGCGCGCGCGAGAATCGCGCGAGCGGCCCGCGCGAGCGACCCCTCGCGCGAGCAACCGCGCGCGCGAGGTATGCTTTCCCAGGCAGACGTAAGAGTTTATATATTATAAATGAAAATTTGGCTGGTCGCGCGAGCGAGGGTCGCACGAGAACCCTTTCGCGCGAGCGATCCGCGCGCGCGACCTTGCTTTCCTCAGGCAGACAGAAAAGTTTATTAATAAAAGGAAATATGGGCATATCGCGCGAGCGGCCCGCGCGAGCGATACTTCGCGCGAGCGACCCGCGCGCGCGAGTTCTGACAGTTTCTGTTTTTGTCTATTTTGTGTTTAAGGTCTGTTTGGTTCAACTTTTTAGTACTGTTAAGGCTCTGTTTGGGAATTTGGTTGATCAGAACTCTATTTGGTTATGTTTGAATGATTAAAACATTGTAGTATGACTCATTAACCCCCGTACGCGTGTTGTTCCTTTAATTCAGCATTTTTGTTTTCGTTTAAGTGCATACCATTCATGTGGGTCAGTGGTACATGCATAGGGGTGTCAGTCTGTGTGGAAAAGAGTAATGGTAGTGTGGAAAGAGTATGAGTTTGTGTTTGTGGTCGTGGTTGTGGTTGTGGTTGAGTATGAGTTTGTGGTTGTGGTCGTGGTTGTGGTTGTGGTTGTGGTTGTGGTTGTGGTTGCGGTTGAGCTTGTGGAGAGGGTATCTTTGAAATGCGACGGTGGCAAATATGGACACTCCCTGACGCCCATGGAAGCGTTAAAGTGTGTGAAGCCGAACTCGGACATTCCCTGGCACCCATGGTAGTGCTAAAGTGTGGCCTACGGACACTCCCTGATAACTCGAGTCTGGATACTGTGTGAGGGGTTGCCCCGGTATTTGCATGGCGGTTAGGGTATTCAAAGTGTGAGGCATTGGACACTCCCTGGTACCCCCGGACCAAAGTGTGAGGCAAACTGGACACTCCCTGGCGCCCCGTTGCTAAAGTGTGGCTATCTGAGTGTTTCAAAGATACCAGGAGTAGGATAGTGGGTTGTTGTGGCTGTCGAGAGAAAAGAGTCGGCAAGATGAGTGTGGTGCATTGTTCTCATACACGGTCCCATCTGCGTAAATTTACCCTCTTTAATAATGTTGTGGTTGTTTTTCTAAACGAGCTCTTTAATCATAATTATAAACTTGTGGATTTAAATAGGAAATGGAAAAAGGTAAATGGGTATGTTTTACATTCAAAGTCATGTTTTTAATACTCACCAGCTTCTTGAAGCTGACGACGTTGATGCGTCCTGGACATTCGTGTTCAGGCTTTTCAGGTTATAACCAGGAGGAATCATACGACTATGCTAATTGAGAATGGCTGCTTCTGGAATAAATAAACTGTTTATTATATGCTTTAAGTTTATTTGTTTGAGTTTTAAACTGTTTGGTTTTAAGGATGACTGTAACCGACACTAAGTTATTATTTTATTTTCAAGGCGGTCTGTGCCTTAGTTGACCCCGGTTCATAAGATGTAATAAGTTAGAAAATTTTTGTAAGCCTTGATTGCTTTACTCTGATTATTATGTTTTGTTGTTTGACGTTTGGGACGGAATCGATCCTTCAAACTGTCGCGACCTACGGGTCCATAAAGGAAATTAAACGCTTTCCTTATTTATGCTACGTCGGGGCGTGACAAAAACACACTATTCAGGAGGGGAGTGCCGCGGCGGCACTGCTCCTTCTTCGTCCAGATAATGCTGTTTAAGCCCCCAGAGGTTCCGGTATTTGCGAAAATGTCCTATTTCGTCCGAAATTCATAGAAAATGCATACAAACTCCAAATTGAGGTTGTGATATACCGTTGGAAAGGTAATGGAGTCTACTTTACATAAAAAATAGTTCGGGGATAGGTCACTTTGAAAAGTTTTGCAGTATTTGTGATAAAAGCCGATTTGATCGCCTTTTTCGTCTTCGGAAATTCATAATAAACTCGTTTTAAATCCGAAAATTATGCGCGATATACCGTTGGAAAGCTATTGACCTCTAGTATCCATGAAAAATATTTGAAAATTGTTATAGTGCCCCGGTTTTAAAGTCAAATTCTGGTCAAACTGGTCAAACCTGGGATTCCCGGGAAGTTCTGGAAAACTCCTGGGAGTTCCCAAGAGCTGACGTTTTTGCTCGATTTTCTTTTAAAACTCATTTTAATACTTTTCTCATGATCTAGAATGATTCCGGTGAATTCGGACGATTTTGGTCAAACTTGTTCAAACTTTGGTCAAACCGGTCAACGGGGACTTTCCGGGAACTTCCGGGACTTTCGGGGGTCTCTGGGATCTGATGTTTTCATTCAATTTTTCTTAAAAACTCATTTTATTACGACGTAGCATGTTTCCAGAACTTTGGGACCAAATCTGGGAGTTTTTGGGCTTTCAGGGGCATTTTGGTCATTCTGAGCATTCTGAGAGATAGAACCAACTTCCAAGAGTCCTTTTAAGTCTTTTTCGATCATTGTGAACCACCAAGCTATGGGTCTCCTAAATTTGATAGCCGAAAAAATGGGGTGTCTACAGTTTGCCCCTCTTTGGCATGAGCTTGCGAGACAACGCATGTCGCAAGCGAGTGCCAAAGTTTTGAAGAGACAGGACTTTTTGGAGGCAATTGATTTAGGATAAAAGCGTTGCAAAAGATACAATGATGCTGAGGTCTGGTGCTGGTCGTGCTCTGCGTGAGCTGCCTACGTATCCCAGGGGGAATCAGACCAGGGCATAGTTCGGGGCACAAAGGAATGAATCACACATGTACATACACAACAATCAGGCGGATGCTATGCTATGAGGATGGTATGCAATGCATGGATGTGATATGAATTGTGTCATGAACCCTATTATGCCTATTGTTATGATCCTAGTATGAGCAGGTGTTGTAGGGTGCGCCACTCCGAGTGGGCTGGTGTTGTGTTGGTGACTGTGATGTGAATGACTCGGATGAGGACACCACGGTTTAGAAGGCTCTGGGTCTAGGGGCAAACTTCTGAATTTTGGGAAGTGCGCTTCGTAAACGAACGTAATTGGATGTGGGGTCCCAGAGGACTGTAATCAGAGATGCCGTTTGACAGTTAACCGACAAACACGAAAGCCCTGGAAATTAAGAGACGGACACAGAATTCAAGTGATGAAATCCCGAGATGTCAAGCAATGAACATGGAAGCCCCATTGATGGACATAGAAGCCTAAGATTTTGAATGAATCATGACATATTTTGAATGAGAGCGATGGTAAACTAATGATGATTAATGAACCGACAATGTATGAGTCGAGATGATGAGTTGAAAGTGGACTACTGTGACTATCATGGATCGAATCAAATAGTTGGGCTAACCGTGACCGGAAGAAGTGTCGATGCACGAATCGAGATGATGAGTCAACAATGAACTACTGTGACTACCATGTATGAATCGATATGTCTGTTGGGGATTAAACTGAATCTGCTGGGGATGAAACGACTCTTTCTCGGATCTTTCTTCAACTATTTCTCTTGATCGGGATTCCAATTCGAATCAAAATATTTTGGTGCCCAACCCAAGTGGGCCGGTCGGGGCCTCCGGAAGCTGGTATCTGTCTGCATTTGTCCTCGGGGATGATGTAGGGTTCTCGGGGAATCTCTTTTCTTGATCGGGAACCAGGACCCATCTCTGAATCTCTCACGGTTGATCAAATCTTTCGGTGCTCAATCCAAGAGGGTCGGTCGGGGCCTCCGGGAGCTGGTATCTTGATTTCTATCCTTGGGGGATGATGTAGGGTTCTCGGAGAATCTCTTTTCTTGATTGGGAACCAGGACCCATCTCTGAATCTCTCACGGTTGATCAAATATTTCGGTGCTCAACCCAAGAGGGCTGGTCGGGGCCTCCGGGAGCTGGTATCTGTCTGCATTTGTCCTCGGGGATGATGTAGGGTTCTCGGGGAATCTCTTTTCTTGATCGGGAACCAGGACCCATCTATGAATCTCTCACGGTTGATTAAATCTTTCGGTGCTCAATCCAAGAGGGCCGGTCGGGGCCTCCGGGAGCTGGTATCTGTCCGCATCTGTCCTCGGGGGATGATGTAGGGTTCTCGGAGAATCTTTTTTTGATTGGGAACCAGGACCCATCTCTGAATCTCTCACGGTTGATCAAATCTTTCGGTTTCTATCCTCAGGGGATGATGTAGGGTTCTCGGGGAATCTCTTTTCTTGATCGGGAACCAGGACCCATCTATGAATCTCTCACGGTTGATCAAATCTTTCGACGCTCAATCCAAGTGGGCTGGTCGGGGCCTCCGGGAGCTAGTATCTGTCTGTTTCTGTCCTCGGGGGATGATGTAGGGTTCTTGGAGAATCTTTTTTGTTTCGGTGCATCAGCCAAAATCCAGGATTCGTTATCAGAACTCTTGTGTTTGATCAAAATTTGCGACGGTTGTCCTGAAACAGCCGATTCGGGTCTTCGGGAATCGATTTTTCTTAGTTACTGCCTATTGGAGGTAGCCCTGACAACTTTTGGACTGTTCGGGGTAAAATCCCATAAATCTTGACCGAAATGGGCCACCAGGGCTGATCGGGGCCAAAAATGGGCTGAAAAAGACCAAAACGGGTCAAAACGGAGCAAAACGAAGCGAAGCGGGACCCGCAGGGAGCAGTGCCGCGGCGGCACTGGGTGGTCGGACTCCATTTTTGTATATCTCGGGTTTTTGAGCTTTTCAAGCTCATTCTTGGCCATTTTAGGGTGTTTTTGGAGCCAAAATTCGTCAAAACGCAGCTTGTGCGCGCTCAGGTGAGTAATCTTTCCTCGTGGTTGGAATTTTGATTGGTGTTTTGGTTTTCTCAAATTTTCAAGAAGAAAGTTTAACTTTGACTTCCATTTTCTTTGTAGATCCATGGCTTCGAGCTCGAGGAGACCGTCTAAGAAGGCCAAGGAACGGATGAAGGCCGAGATGCAAACCCCGAACTTGATTTTACGGGACCCCCAACGTCATCTTTTGGCCGCGCCTCTAGCGAGCTTGGTATGTAAAACTTTCGACATTTTAGGACTATTTTCATGCATTGTGCTAGTTTTGTGAGCCGTAGTGTGCACCTAGAGATCGTTAGAAGTTCGATTTGTGCTCGAACGTTGATTTTGTGAATTTAGACCTCGGGTCGCGAATAGTGATTTTGTGCATCGTTTTGTTGTCTTTGGTATGTGCAGGTGCCATAAGTGACATTAAAGGGCCACGGTAGCCTCGCTCACGCTTTTCTATGGTATACTCAACTCTCGCGCACTGTCATGAGGATGGTAGACGATGCCGGGTTTGGAGGCTTCGTCCGTCTGGTTTCAAAGAGCAACAACAATTTGGCACATTTCTATGCGCTGGCTGAGAGGTGGTGGGACACCACCAATACTTTCCACCTGCTGTTTGGCGAGATGACCATGACGCCCTTCGACTTCTCTATGATTACCGGTTTGAAGGTAGGCGGGAAACGCCTGATTTTGGATTATTTCTATGAGATCGACCCTGAGGCTGTCGAGATGTTGATCGGGGGTTGTTCCCCCTAATCTGGAGAGGCACTGGTTTCCTTGTGGCTGGCTTTACCTGGCCTATGGCAGAGGGAATCACAACCTGAACAATTCTCAGCTTTTAAGGGTATATCTTCTGTATGTCCTTGGTTGCTCGATCTTTGCGACGCGGAACGACCGGGTGAGCTTGAGACTCCTTTCTTACCTGGCGACCATTGATGAGATCCCCTCCTACGACTAGGGTGGTGCTGCCTTGGCCCATCTTTACAAGCATATGGGCGAGGTCTCTCGGGGCGATGTTAAATCGACAGGGGGATTTTGGCGATCTTGGGAGGTATGTACTGCATCTTTTTTTTTTTTTTTTTTTTTTTTTTATCTTTTGGCTTTTCTATTTCAGTACCCTTTTTGACTTTTTCCTTTGTCTGTGCAGCTTTGGAGCTTTGAGTACCTGAAGATGCTAGCTCCTTTCCCTGCGGACGAATCAGGTGAAGACGAGGATGGCATGGCTCCTGTGCCTCTGTTTCCACGAGGCTTGAGATGGCGGATGGATGTTGTTGGGGTGAAGAGTGGGGCCCACCAGATTGTTTTGCTCAGAAACTTCTTAACCGAGTTAACGTCTGCTAGTGTTGATTGGACGCCTTGGGAGCACGTCGCCTATGCTGCCCCAGAGAAGATTCAAGCGGTCAAACCTCTTTCCTTTTGCCGACTCCTGATGGAGAGTACCAAGTGCAGGCAGTGGTTTCTTAGCGAGCGAGTGTCCCGGCAGGTGGTTGGTGGTTCCAGGTATCGCGTCCCTCATAATCCCCCTGCGATGGATGCTAGTGACCTTTCTGGTGATGCTCTGCTGGCGGCCTTAGCTGGCACCGATGTTTGGGATCACTTTCTCTCTGAGACCGGCTATGAGGCTTACCGTGGCCGCTTCCTGATGCCCAACTTCCCACTCCTGGAGGTGAGTTTCCTTTATGCTTTTGTCTCTATCCGTTGCCTATGTTTTTGACTCATCTTTTCCTAACTTGTTTTGTGCCTACAACTTCGTGAGATGTACAGGAGACAGGCTCCTCCGGCTTCCGATCCTATCCCTCCTTGGGATTGGACCGTCAATGTTCTAGGCACTGATGGCACTCCCCAAGTGATGGAGGTGCCACGAGTCACATGCGGGTACCCCACTCAGCCAGCGGGCGTCCTCAACGTTCCTTGGAGTTACGCTGAGGAGGGTCACGCCTTGGCGGCTAGCTTACGGTCCTTGGTCCTCACACGAGACCACCGGGTATGTTTCTAATTTTGCGCTCCTCAATGTTATGAGGTTCTAACCCTAGATTTTACCCTATGACAGATGGATGGCATGGCGGCAGTTTGCTGCCAATCAGATGGCGTCCTTGGTAGGTTTCTGACTTGACTCTATTTTTATATTTTTTGTTGTTTTCCTACTGATTGCCTTTATTTTATTTGTGTGTGCGGTACCGTGGGGGCGGGGCTGCTCATCGAGGACCGGTCCGAGGTGCAGAGGTGGTAGGAGGAGGCCGTCGCCGACATACACTCCGGGTGGTCCGACAGAGGACAAAGAAGAGGAGGATTGAGGCCTCCTAAATGGGAATCTTGTTTTATTTTATTTTTATTTTTATTTTTATTTTTTTATTTTTTCGATTGGGTTGTACTGGTGATGTGACTATTTGGACAGTGTAGGATGATGTGTGGAACAGTTTGTGACCTTTGACAAATTATTATGATGTTTTGCCTTTTAGGCCGGATAGCTTCCGGTTTGGAGGCGCAGTTGTGTGCTTGTTTTAGTTGATGATCGTGTGATGATACATGTGCACTATGATTGTTGGGTGTTACTGCGATGGGCAATTTTGTGATAGTGAGTGTTTTTACCTTGCAGGTGGGATAGTCTGTGAAACGGGGGAGGTGCTGCTGAAATTTTCAATTTTTCTAGAGCCGCGACCGAAAATATGGCTTTGTATGATCCCGCTCAACTCACAGCTTGGCTAAACATCACGGATGGTGTGGAACGGATCAACCTCTTTAGCTACGGCTTGACCGAGCTATTCTCTCTTCGCCAGATGACCCTGAACACTGAGTTTTTGCGTGCTGCTATTGCCCACTGGGACCCGGTGAACCATGTCTTCAACTTCAATAGCCTGGAGATATGCCCCCTATTTGAGGAGTTTTGTGCTATTCTTGGCTATGATTCTGATTCCGACCTGATTCTCCCTTCTGCTGATACCCTCAGTCCTACGCGAGGCTTGGCTGAATATCTGAATTGTTCCATCACTATTTCCCGCCGACTGATTCAAGGTGAGGTTCTTGACATTGCTTCCATAATTGCTCGATATGCCAGTCCTGGGAATCCCAGCGTGTATGATGCTACTCGTAGGGCTGCTCTGATTCTGTGTATGACTTCGCACTTCTTGTTCTCGAATACTTCTAGCGACTTAGTGCATGTATGTCTCGGACTGAAGGCAGGTAAGAACCCTATGGCCATGGTTCTGGCCGAAACCCTGAATGGTTTGGATCGCGCTTCAAGTCAGGGAACGCTTCTTCTTTCTGGGGCACCTTTGGTGTTACAGGCCTGGTTATACGAGCGCCTCCAACTGTGGACGGGCTGCATACCACCGGTTTACTTTCATCGAGCCGTACTTCACCCTCACTACACTTTTGCTGATTGGGTTAACATGATGGGTGCTTTATCTGAAGTAGATATTTGCTGGATTGTGGGGCATTGGGACCTTCATGCTGTTACCACGAGCCTCAGGGGTCACCAGAAAGTGTGGTTGATGGGTCTGAGAGAGACTTCTTTCTATCATCCTCGCCGTTTGGCCAGACAGTATGGGCAGGTTCAGGAGGTTCCCCGGGGGTTTACTGAGAGGGTCTTTGCTTCCAGGATCAGGGTTGCCACTATTGCTGCTTTCATTGATGGTTGGACTGACCGAGTAAAGGCCTATTTCTAAAGACCTTTGAAGAAATAAAAGACTCAAAGATAAAACTAGACCTGACTGATTCTGTTCATTCTTCCAAGTGTCTCTGAACACGTGTGATTGCTTTTTGAAAGACTTTTATTTCTTTGATCATTCCTGCTTATGTAATATTCAAAGTTTGTTTATCGGTGAATCTTGGTTACTTTGGGAATCTCATTTTATGCATTTTAGCTTTCTAAAAACATTTTGTAACCGAGATTTCAATTAGATGTTGCTTTTGGTACTTGCTTGGGTATGCTAGGACGATTAGAGGCAAACGAGGCGGGTGGCCGAAGTTTGCCCCTAGTTTGGGATATATATGGTTGTGAGGCAAACGAGGTAGATGACCGACGTTTGCCCCTAGTTTAGAAGAGGTTCAGGCAAACGAGGCGAGTGGCCGAAGTTTGCCCCTAGTGTGGAGGGTGATTTCTGGGTTATGGTAAGGACCGTGACTTTATTCTCTCAAATGCTCATAACTTTTGCCTAGGCACCAGTGAGGTGACCTAGCGAGCTCTTTTATCTCTTTTGTTATTGCTCACCTTGGATTTAGCTCTAACTTTTGCCTAGGCGTCCTTTCGGATTTTCAACCTAGTGAGCCATGCCTCTTTTTTGAAAGTCTGCCTACGTACCCCCGAACGGGGATCAGGTCCAACTTAGTTCTGGCCAAAGCTTGAAAAAAATCGGTTATTTTTTGTGGGTGGAGCGACTGAACCGATGTGGTTGCCTACGTATCCCCGAGTAGGAATCAGGTCGAGCGTAGTTCAGGCCGGAGCTTGAAAGAAAATGGTTATTTTTTGTGGGTGGAGCGACCGAACCGATGTGGTTTCCTACGTATCCCCGAGTAGGAATCAGGTCGAGCGTAGTTTAGGCCGGAGCTTGAAAGAAAATGGTTATTTTTTATGGGTGGAGCGACCGAACCGATGTGGTTGCCTACGTATCCCCGAGTAGGAATCAGGTCGAGCGTAGTTCAGGCCGGAGCTTGAAAGAAAATGGTTATTTTTTGTGGGTGGAGCGACCGAACCGATGTGATTACCTACGTATCCCCGAGTAGGAATCAGGTCGAGCGTAGTTCAGGCCGGAGCTTGAAAGAAAATGGTTATGGGGAATGGTCAAGCATAGTACTTTTTGAGGCGATCCATGTTGATTGGTTCTTTAAATTCGACACCATCGAGGTCCATGAGATAAGTTGCTCCCCCGGAAAGAATAGTCTTGACGATGTAAGGGCCGACCCATTTAGGTTTAAACTTCCCACGGGGATCAAAGATCGGAGCTCGCAATTCCTTAAGGACAAGGTCGCCCTTGACAATCTTCCT
Source organism: Hydrangea macrophylla (assembly GCA_033977485.1). NCBI lineage: Eukaryota > Viridiplantae > Streptophyta > Magnoliopsida > Cornales > Hydrangeaceae > Hydrangea > Hydrangea macrophylla. The sequence continues at coordinate 94,447,837 of CM066982.1, read as the reverse complement.
CGGACGAACCCTTTTGTTGAAAGCACGGGCTATCCTCTTTTGATAGATTCGAACATGGTCGACTGCCGCTAGGCGCTTTTCATCTATGAGGGCTAATTCTTCGTATCTTTCCCTCAACCAATCTGATTCTGAAATTTCACATTCCGCCATTATGCGCAGGGACGATAGTTCTATCTCGACTGGAAGTACTACTTCCATCCCATACACCAGTGAGTAAGGAGTTGATCCGGTGGACGTCCTTATCGATGTTCTTTATCCCCACAGTGCGAATGGTAGCTTCTCATGCCAGTCTTTGTAGGTATCGGCTGATTTTTGCAGTATGGCCTTGACATTCTTGCTTGCAGCTTCGATTGTCCCATTAGTTTGTGGTCTGTACGGCGATGACTTGTGATAAGTGATTTTGTATTCTTCGAACAGATCCCTGACGTCTGCTTTGAAATGACTCCCATTGTCCGAAATGATCTCATGGGGGACTCCATAACGGCAGATGAGATTTCTCTTGATGAATTTGGCCACTTCCTTTGGCCCCCAACTTGCTGTAAGATGCGGCTTCTACCCATTTTGTGAAGTAGTCGATAGCCACCAATATGTACCGATTTCCGTTTGAGGCCTTCGGAATGATTTCACCAATGATGTCGATTCCCCAGGTTGAGAATGGCCAAGGTGAGGTCATGCTGTACAGAAGGGATGGTGGTGTATGCATCATATTTGCATGGATCTGGCACTTATGACACCTTCTTACGTATTCGCAACAATCTTTCTCCAATGTTGTCCAGTAGTACCTTTGTCTTATAATTTTCTTAGCCAGCATGTGACCGTTCATGTGCGGACCGCATACCCCCTCGTTTATTTCTTCCATCATTCTTCTGGAGCTTTTTCCAAACAAGCAAGTCAGGTTGTGACCGTTGTATCCTTTCTTCAACAATTTTCCACCGCAAATGATGAATTGCGCTGCGAATCTTCGAATGGACCTTTTGTCTTTCTTCGTAGACTCTTGGGGGTACGTCCCCTTTTCTATGAAATCCCAGACATCCTGATACCATGGTGTTTCATTCTCTCCTTCTTCGATTGCGGCGATTATGTTGAACGAAGGCTCGTACCTTTGCTCAATTACCAAAGGCATCATCCTGACTCCCACAGGAATTTTGATCATGGAGGCTAAGGTAGCCAATGAATCTGCTAGCTGGTTCTCTTCCCTAGGCAAGTAGAGGAATGTGACGTTCCTGAACTGCCTCTTAAGTCGGTCAAGATGATCATGATAGGGCTTCAACCTTTCTTCTTTTACTTTCCATTCTCCCCTAGCTTGTGATATAATGAGATTTGAGTCCCCGAAGACGTCCAACTTCCGAACTTTCAATTCTAGGGCTGCTTCCATTCCCAGAATGCATGCTTCGTATTCAACAGTGTTGTTGGTGGAGTTATAATTGAGCTTGACTGCCAACGGAGTATGGTCCCCACTTGGGGATACTAGGATCATTCCTACTCTGTAACCTTTCATGTTGGCTGCTCCATCAAAGTACAACTTCCACTGTTCTTCCTTGATTTCCATGATATTCTCGTCTGGAAATAGAAAATCCCCACTTTCTTTGGAGTTAACAGCGTGCTCCGCAAGATGCTCAGCTATGGTTCTCCCTTTTACCGACTTGCTTGTGACGTACTTAATATCGAATTCGGATAGTAGAAGTAACCAACGGGATATACGACCGGTCAGGGCGGGTTTTTCGAGGAGGTATTTTAGAGGATCTATGCGGGATATGAGCACAACTGGGAAGGCCAGCATGTAGTGCCTTAGTCGGCGGGTGCACCAAACCAAGGCCCAACATATTTTCTCGAGGGTAGAGTAGTTGAGCTCATACCCAGTCATCCTCTTGCTGAGGTAGTATATGGCTTTTTCAGAGTGGCTTTCTTCTCCTTCTTGGGCTAGCATGCAACCTATGGCATTTTCAGAGACAGATAGGTAAAGGAATAAGGGCTTATGGGGAGTGGGTGGCGAAAGGACAGGCGGATTTTGAAGGTAGGCCTTTATTTTGTCAAAAGCAGCTTGGCATTGGTCATCCCATTAGAACTTTTCTCATTTTCTCAACAATCGGAACAAAGGATCGCATGTAGTTGTGAGCTTAGAAATGAAGCGGCTGATAAACTGAATTCTTCCTAGAAACCCTTTCACTTCCTTTTCACTCCGCGGTGGGGCCATTTCTAGGATTGCCTTGATTTTAGAGGGATCCACCTCTATCCCCCTTTGTGTGATGAGAAAACCCTAGAGTTTACTGGAGGTCACACCGAAAGTGCATTTCTTTGGATTCAACCTCATCTTGTATTTGCGCAACCTTTCGAAAAACTTTTCCAGTGCTACCAGGTGTCCTTCTCTGTCCTTGGACTTCACGATCATGTCATCTACGTACACTTCTACTTCCTTGTGAATCATGTCATGCAGCAGAGTGGTGGCGGCTCTTTGGTAGGTAGCCCCAGCATTCTTGAGTCCGAAAGGCATTACTCTATAATAGTAGGTTCCCCAAGGTGTAGTGAATGTCGTCTTTTCTCGATCTTCTGGCGCCATTAGAATCTGATTATACCCCGAAAAGCCATCCATGAATGACAATAACTCATGTCCAGCGGTATTATCTACCAAGACATCAATATGGGGAAGCGGGAAATCATCCTTGGGACTGGCTTTGTTTAGATCACGGAAGTCGACGCACACACGAACTTTTCCGTCTTTCTTGGGGACTGGTACGATATTGGCAACCCATTCTGGATACTCGATGACAATGATGAACCCTGCCTTGAATTGCTTTTCCACTTCTTCTTTAACTTTGAGTGCCCATTCTGGCCTCATGCGCCTCAGTTTCTGCTTGACTGGTTTAGAATTGGGGAGGAGAGGAATATGATGTTGGACAATGTTGGGATCGACTCCAGGCATGTCCTCGTAAGACCAAGCGAAAACATCTTTGAATTCTTTTAGCAAGAGAGTTAAATCTTCGTTTTCTTTTTTATTAAGAGCTGAGCCAATTTGCACAGTTTGTGGATTATCTGTTTCACCTAGATTAACCGATAAAGTATCTTCGATTATTTCGTAAGCAGGTGGTTTTTCAATTAGTTGCTTAAGTTCAATTGGGAGATCCTCGGAGGGATCTGTGCATTCACAAGTATTAGACACAAAGGAGTAAGCAGAATCGTCTTTTATTTCATTCATAACAGGTGAAGTGATTACATTGGATAGTGATGGGCTTACAGCAGCCGACTCTGGTACAGACTCGATAATTGGCAGTACAGACTCTGGGGGAACAGGGGATAGGGAGACACGGACAGATGACCCTACAGCCTGGTTGCTCATACCCTCCTCAGTTGGCTTGATCTGATCATCTTGGCTATTTGCCCTCTTTTCTTCCTTCTTCTCAGCGAATTCCTCCCACATTTTCTCGATGGCTTCAGTGTCCAGGTATTTCAACCAGTCTTCCTCCGGGGTTTTCACAACTTCTTCGGGATAGAACGGATCTTGATGGGGGGGCATTTTACAGTCAGCGAAGATTTCCAACCCAGGGTGCCTTTTTCCAGTGGCCTGATGGACCCAAGGTTCCGGGAACCCAAAGTAGGGGAAATCATCCCCTTCTTTAATGAATTGCCCATTCAAGATTTTCTGGTACGGCGGGAGACCCCTCACTCTTTTCTTCCATGGCCTCTGTATCTCGAGGTTGTCTTCAGTGGGCTTGTATCCCAACCCAAAAGTGCCTTGTTGCCCTTTGATCTGCGGGGACTCCCAAATTCCTTACTGGCGTCGGCCCAATCCCATTCCAGGGAAGTAGTTCATTTTGCGGACAATATTGACAACCGCGGAGTGGACCTGGGGGAATCGGTCTCCATCATTGACCATATGGACTTTTTCCATGAAGAATCCCCCGATTTCTCCTTCTTCCAGCTGGTCTCCATCATTGACCATATGGACTTCTTCTATGAAGAATCCCCCAATTTCTCCTTCTTCCAGCTTAGGTATTTGGACTTCGAAGATGGGAGCATAGTTCGGGAAAGCTTCATTACCCCAACTATTACTGAGGATGATTTTCACCTCCTTCTCATGAATGAACTTGATCATTTGATGCACAGTGGATGATACGCTTTGTTGACATGCAGCCAGGGCCTTCTGATCAACAAGTTGAACGAGGCAGGTATGTCCATGACTTGGAAGACTTTAGTGCTTACCAAAGATCCTACCCGAATTTGGAGAGAAACAGTTCCCATCACATTTCTCCTGGTGTTATCGTAGGCCCTCTCGGATTGCACAGATGGTGTGATGTCAAGGATATTGACTCCCAAGGCGGTGGCGGTCCTTAGGGCACAAACATTTAAGGCAGAACCTGTATCGAGCAGACAAAAAGGCACCTGCTGTCCCTTACATCCGACAGTGATGTACAATGCTTTGTTATGCGCAGATCCTTCTGGTGGCAGGTCTTCATCAGAAAATGTAATGATTGGGTCGGGGGTAAGTGTGCCCAAGAAAGCCACCATGTCTTCCGGTGTGGCATCAATGGGGACTTCAATTCCAGCCAAGGCATTCAACACGGCTTGCCTATGCTTGTAGGATGTTACCATGATGTCCCACATCGAGAGATGTGCTTGGGTTTTCTTTAGCTGTTTTATCAACTCATTATCTTCTTCGATGATTTCATCCACCTTACTCTTCCCCTTGTCTTTAACCGGACCTTTCTCAATAGCTTCAGTAGTAGGCTGCAGAGGCTGGTAATGACGGCCCGATCTAGTCAGATGATCAATCTCGGCAGGAGTAGGCCCTTCTACAGTCCCATCCTTTTTGAACCAGTCGTAGTCTGTCCCCACAAATGGTTTTTTTGGCTCATCCCAGATAAAAGCATCACTTTCATTGTTGGGATCATACCATTTGAGGTCTACCACCACTAGATCATGCTCTTCTAGAAAGAACAAGTCTTGCTCATCGTCTAGCTGTTGCTGCCACCCGTCATTCTCCCCTTCAATCAGATGAATTCCCGTTGAGTCCGGGATGTCAATGAGGGGTAAGGGTTGTCCTAGAGGGGTGATATAGGTTGCAGGGTTGAAGGATATAGGGTTGGACTCGATGAGGTTGACATTTTGGTGGTTTGGTAGAGAATTTTGAGTCATATAAGGCTGCTTTGGAGGCGGTTCAATGATATTCTGGTCAATGAGGTCTTGGATATCGTGGCAGAGGCGCATGCAATCATCGATGTTGTGGCCAGGGGCTTGGTGGTAGGTACATCGTTTGGACATATTGCAGTTAGGCAGGGGCGGGGTATTTCGAGGCTGGAGTAGTTGGAGATGGCCCTTTTTGAGGAGGCGGTCTAAGGCTGAGGAGAGAGAGATTTCTAACTTGGCGAAGTTGCGACGGGGCTTTTTCTGGAAAGGGCGATTGGAGGAATTTGCCTGGTTGGAGGGTTGGTATGGCCTAGGAGGGTACGCCATGGGCTGGCTGCTAAGGGCATTGACATCCGGGGGATTCCGGGAGTAGTTGGGCCTTCTTGACTGACTCGGAGGATCTTCCATTTTGATCTTTCCTTCTCTGATAGCGTCTTCAATTCGAGTTCCAACTTCAAACAACTCCTCAAAGGTGGAGATGGACTGGTAGAACAATTTCTCATGATAGAGCGGCTGCAGATTTCGGATTAGCATCCTCACTTGTTCCTTCTCAATCGACCGGTGGGTCATTTGGGCTACCTTGTTCCTCTATCTGCTCAGAAATGCAGCGAAGGATTCATTATTGTTTTGCCGGGTTGTTTCCAAATCTCTGATAGTGACATCCAACTCTTGATTGTAGGAGTAATGATCGACGAAGACTCGAACAATGTCTTCCCATGCCCGGGTTTTGGAGGCTTCTAAGGTTAGGAACCATGATAGTGCAGACTTCGCAAGAGTTTGTGGGAACAACATCGCAATGTGTTAGTGGGTACAACTCATGGACTGGAAGATACTCATGCATAACTTCACATAACTTTTTGGATTCCCAGTTCCGTCAAAACGGTCGATGACAGGCATCTTGAAATTCTCTGGCAGTTTCAGCTTAACAGGCTCAAAGAGGCCTTCCAGGTCTAGCATGTAATCATCGACTCCCTTGCTTTTCCTTAGTACACTTTCCAGCTTGTCAACCTTATCCATTTTCTCTTGGAGCTTCTTCTCATATGCAAACGGTGGGACCCCGTGAAACCAGTCTTCCTCCCCGTTATTCTCATGTAGGGGCGGTTCGAACCCCGGTGGTGGAAACCCAGGCGGAGGTTGCGGCCGCTGCTGCTTCAATTCTTCCATGAATTTTAGAACTTGGGCTAGGCTGTCGGACTGCTGGCTTATGGTTGCTCCCAACTCGGTAACCTTATTTTCTAACTCTTCTCGATTTATACTGAAGTAAGCTGTCGGACTGATTCTGACTAAACTATTATCTGAACTTCTGACCCAAGACGAGGATCCTGGCTGCTGACCTTGGGAATCTATACTGACCTGACAGATTTCGAGAGGACTAGATCAGACCTTGACAGTGATGACTTTAGACAGACAAAGATAGTGATGTTAACAAACATGGACTGACTCGAGACAGTACGTGTAGATTGATGGGAATGAGACAAGCACGCGGATGTAAGCCCTAATCTATATTATGCTTCTATTTCTAACAGATAGCAGTTAAACAAATAAGGTTCTAGCCATACAGAGTGTGCTAACCTTACTTTCCAGTATGACCGCCAAGGGATAACAGGGGTTTCCAGGTTTTTATGAAGGCTTCTAGGAGAGACTGGACATTTCAGAGTTTCTGGGAGAAACTGGGATATCCGGACACAATTTCTGGTATTTCTGGGAAATTTGAGCAGGGTTTCTGGAAAAAATGGTTAATATGGTTATATCTGGAATATCTGGACAGAGTTTCTGGGTGAAACTGGTTAATACGGTTATATCTGGGATATCTGGGCAGAGTTTCTGGGAGAAACTGGTTAATACGGTTATATCTGGGATACCTGGGCAGAGTTTCTGGGAGAAACTGGTTAATATGGTTATATCTGGGATATCTGGACAGAGTTTCTGGGAAAAACTGGTTAATAGGGTGATAGCGATCATACTGTCTAGCAGGTTTCCATACTCCTACGCCTTAGGACGGACAAACAAGGTTTGCGGTGTATATCTTTGTGAGCGCGGAGCAGACATCTTTGTCATGGTGCCTACGCAGGTCAACTCAATGTGATCACATGTGAGTGATTGCCTTGGGAATCATAAGAAAGATGTTCTGTTCTATGTCACCTAAGCGTCTACACCGCTCAGGTAATCCCGTCAGGGCATACAGCAGTTATATCACATTGTCCTATCTGAAAGGATAAATGAACAGTCCTACGAAAGGTTCTACAGGAATCTATATGCAAAGGATGGGTTTAGTCAAAGAAGGTCCGTTGACGAGAGTTCCAATATACCGTCAGGGAGACAGTACGGAGGTTTTACTCTTTTTGATATACCTTGGAAGGTACAGTATCAACGGCGACTTGTGCCCTGGCACAGCAAGACCTGAACAATGTCAGCGCCGCGTTTCAGACACAGTCAGAGGTGGAAAATGCAAGAGTGCAATGCGGTAAACCAAACACAGTAAAAAGATGATTTTAAGGATGCTTCTTATGAGTCAAACCTCTGTATTATTTTGTTTTAAAATAAAAATCCCCAGCATAGTCGCCAGATTGTGGACACGCGGGATTCCACCTCTTGCTAGTTTTTGTTTGAAATTGATTTGGATCAAAGAAAGGGAAAAGGTCTGTTGAAAACAGATATAGAGTCGCCACTTGGTCTTTAGGGAACCAAGAAACCCAAATTTGACTCACCCAAATGGATAAAGGGCACCGACCCTTCATAACCAAAGAACTTGGTTCGGGGTTTTGGTACGAGAGAGGAAGGAGCCTTTGTCGCGACTAAAACACCCTCAACTCGCCCCGTCTTTCGACGGGCCTCAATTAGCATCCAAATAATCATCTTATACTATGTATGGTTCGACAATTAATACTAGGATAGTATATTACATCACATAAGAAAATTTGAAATGGAAGATCTAAAGATAAGATATCATTCATAAGATCTAAGCCAAATATCATACAATGTAAAGTGAGAGATCACACAAATAAACCTAGGAAAAATCGTCTAATCATGTATCAAATAATCAAGACTTCCTAATCTAAAGGGCGACATGAATTGTTCTTGAAACAAATAAATTAAAAGGATCAAAGTATGCCTAGTAAGCTAGAATGATGCATGCTAATCTTTGGGAAAAGAAGATATCTCAATCCCCGGGAAGGATGAGAAAGGATGATTAGATCGAGGGGAAGCATGAACGTGTGATCATGATCATTCCTTATAATCTTCTTAGATTAGGAGTTACAAAAACCCCAAATCTTTGCATGGATGCAATGTATGTATCTAGAATGTGTAAAGGTTGTAGTGTGCTTTGTGTTCATGGATTCCTAGAATGACTTAGAAGTCTAGAATATGTATGAATGTATGAAGGAAATCATCATGGGATATCTAAAAATGTAGTATGAACTACTTCCTAAGACATGAGCTAATTTGGAGTGCATGTAGGCATCAAATCAAAGAATGAAAGTTAAAATGTGTTTGCTGTGAATAGTAGACAGAACAGTAACATGATCTTTTGGAAATTGAAAAGAGGGGTTATAAATGTTTTCAATACATGATTTTTTATGGAGATCTTCCTTATTGTGTCTAGAACACGACCTAAAAAGTCAATCTTTAATAAATATCACAGATTGAGAGAAATCATATAAACAATAGAGGTCACTCAGAAATAGAGTCCGTACTGTCGACTGAAATGTTGAAAAATCTTAGAAAATGAAAACAAATGATCTAGAGGCCCATTTTATACACAAAGTTCCCTAAGACATTGAAGGTCAAGGGAAAAATGAGGTAGGACCACCCCTTTTGGAAAGGTTTTTTGAAAAAGAGGTTGGACGTGGACCTAGCTGCTGTGACAGCAAAAACAGAATGTCTGGAAGGAATGTTTGGGTCCAAATGGACCATTTCCAAGTACTTCCAAGTCAAACCAAAAATCATGGGTGTTCGCCAATGAGTTAGGAAGACTTTCCAAGTGGCCTTGCATCCACATGTTGAGTATTGAGTTCTAGAAAAATCTTTGAACTCAGATTACTCACTGTTTTGAAAATTTTGGGAAAAAACTAGAGTTTTCTTTCTTGGGATTAAAATGAGGGGGTTTTAAGAGGGGTTTTGGAGTAGTTATTTTGAAAGCATATTTTCAATACTCAATGAAGGTTATAACCACTTAAAATGCCAACCTCAAACTCATCATCAAGAACCTCCAAGATTGTTGGAGAGATTTATTTTCATTTTGAACATAACTTCAAGAATACCTTGGAGGTATTGAAGTTATGATCATCATCTATTAAACATGTTTTTGAGGTCAAGAGCTACTATCCATAAGGATTCACTCACCCCAAACTTCATGTCATCATTTAGATGATGATGGACTAGTAAGTAAATAAAGAAAATAAAAAAGTAATGAGATGAGAAGAGATGAACATGATATAGGCAAACAAGTAGATAGATAGCAATCAATAGATGATATTCATGATGTATAGAACTTGTAGTTTGGTGTTTCACTCATGTGTATTGGACATGGAAGAAGCTTCCACTCTCTTAAATGCTCACTAAAATAGTGGTTGGGTGTATTGAATGTTGAAGTAAATGGGAGTAATGAAGTAAAAACAAAGTTTAGAACTCACTTTTGTTTTGAAAAATCAAAGAAGGAAGCTTATTTTCTCTCTATTCTAACCTTATCTCTACAACTTTCTCTCCCAAACTTTTTCTAAGCTTTCATTTGACACCCCCCAAAATGAAGAGCAATGGGGGGTTTAAATAGGCCAACTTGGGGTGATTTTGGGATTTAGAAAGTATTCCCATTGACTCCAAACACCTGAAATCATGAAACTACGTCGTTTTGGTTTTTAATTAATCAAAATGGAAGCCCAAAATTATTTACAAAAACACACTGTTCTGGAGGGGAGTGTCGCGGCGGCACTGGGCCAGTGCTGCGGTGGCAGTGGGCCAGTGCTGCGGCGGCAGTGGGCCAGTGCCGCGGCGGCACTGCTCCTCCTTCGTCCAGATAATGCTGTTTTAGCACCCAGAGATTCCGGTATTCGTGAAAAGGCCCTATTTCGTCCAAAATTCACAGAAAATGCATACGAACTCCAAATTGAGGTTGTGATATACCGTTGGAAAGGTAATGGAGTCTACTTTACATAAAAAATAGTTCGGGGATAGGTCACTTTGAAAAGTTTTGCAAAATTTTTGATAAAAGACGATTTGATCGCCTTTTTCGTCTTCGGAAATTCATAATAAACTCGTTTTAAATCCGAAAATTATGTGCGATATACCGTTGGAAAGCTATTGACCTCTAGTATCCATGAAAAATATTTTAAAATTGTTACGGTGCCCCGGTTTTAAAGTCTTAGTCAAACTGGTCAAACCTGGGATTCCTGGGAAGTTCTGGAAAACTCCTGGGAGTTCCCAGGAGTTGACGTTTTATCTCGATTTTCTTTTAAAACTCATTTTAATACTTTTCTCATGATCTAGAATGATTCTGGTGAATTCGGACGATTTCGGTCAAACTTGGTCAAACTTTGGTCAAACTTGGTCAAACCAGTCAATGGGGACTTTCCGGGAACTTCCGGGACTACCGGAGGTCTCTGGGAGCTGACGTTTTCATCCGATTTTTCGTAAAAACTCATTTTATCACTTTTTTTACGACGTAGCATGTTTCCAAAACTTTGGGACCAAATCTGGGAATTTTCGGGCTTTCAGGGGCATTTTGGTCATTCTGAGCATTCTGAGAGATAGAACCAACTTCCAAGATTCCTTTTAAGTCTTTTTCGATCATTGTGAACCACCAAGCTATGGGTCTCCTAAATATGATAGCTGACAAAATGGGGTGTCTATACACACTTTGACGCTACCATAGTCGTCAGGGAGTGTCCAGTTTTGCCACCATCGCATTTCAAAGACACTCTCGCCGCAATCTCAATCACAACACACTTTGGTACTCACTTACCAGGGAGTGTCCACATCACAATCTCAACCGCACTCACTATACCACATTGACCATTACTCTTTTCCATACTGACCAACATTCACACTCACCATGCATGTACAACTGACTCCACATGTATGTCATGAAACTTTAAAACATGAGGCAAATTACTGAATTATATAAACGACGTGCGTACGGGGATTGATAAGTCACAATACAACGTTTTAATCGTTCAAACGTAACCAATTAAGATTCTGATTTAATAAATTTCCCAAACAGTACTCAAACAGTATATAAATTTTATCCCAAACAGTCCCTTATCACAAAACAAACAAAACTAGAAACTGTCAGAAGTAGCGCGCGCAGGCCGCTCGCGCGATTGGTCTCTCGTGCGGGCCGCTCGCGCGATATGCTCAATTTTCCTTTTCTTTATTAAAACTTTTCTTTCTGCCAGAGTACAGGAAGATCGCGCGCGCGGTTCGCTCGCGTGGTCCGCTCGCGCGATCTGCCTAATTTTCATTTTTCTTTTAATAAAACTTTTCTGTCTGCCTGGGAACACAAACCTCGCGGGCGCGGGTCGCTCGCGCGCGCGAGTTTTAGCAGAGGCTTCATCTTCTTTGTGGAGAATGCCATTGACAAACATTGAATATTGTACATTTATGTGCCAATATAATAGACATATTGCTCATTTAATCCCCCAAATTCCTAGTTTTACATGCATATTTGAATTAATATAATTTAATAGTGATGTTACTCAAATGCGTGTAAAAATGTGTTTTTACATATTTTGTATCTTTAGGTAAAAATGAAGTGAAATAAAGGGAATGAAAGAAGTAGCAACCACACCATAGTATATTCATATGAATAGTAATGAATAGTAGTGAATAGTAACCAAACAGTAACAAATACTGTTTGGTTGGCTAACAAAAAAAAAAAAAAAAACAATCCGTATAAGAAATTAAGAACATCCAAGTTTTTTAGCTTGGATGTTGACACATACAATTTTTTTTATAACTTTTACAACTCACTTTCTCTCTCTCTGTGTGTAGAAATTCAAAGGGTTGTCAGAAGAGGTAGAAAAAAATGGGAGACGAAGAAGAAATGCGCACAAAGTGATGAACGCAATGACGAAACTCGTCATTCAATTCATCTATAAATTGAGAGAAGCTCCACAAGCAACGATAGACAGTTCACAACAACACAGTTTATAATCACTGTTAGGGAGAGAATAGTTTAGGGGAGGTTATCATGTGAGCACTTTATATTGTCCCTAGAAATATGAAACTTTAGTTTTTCTTTGCCTTTTCTAGTTCTAGTAGTTGTAAAATTTTACTTTTATGTAATTGATGATTTTATGTTCAAAAATATGTAGCAAAACTTTGTGTACTTTATTTCTTAAAATAAAATATTTGTTTTCTTGTATGACCTTTGTCAATTTGTAGTAGTAAAAATAGTCCTATTTAAAATTAGATTTAATATTTCTAGTCTAGTAGTACTTATAGTTGTCCCCTAAAATAGTTTAAAACTCCAAATTTCCAATTTTTATAGCAATATTTTTATTCACTAGAAGACAGATTTTGCGATTAAATGCCAGATTTCTTAGCCACGTAGTTGTTATAATCACCTACTAAAGTCCAAAAGTACATCATACCCATTTCTCACTCCAAAAGTATATTTGGATTTGGTTTGGCCTTATTTGTGTTCTTGGAGTTCAACCACTGTGACCCCACAAGAATCCAAAGTCAAAGGTTTAGTATTTTATTTTTGGTTCAGTATTTCCATTTATGTGTATTTTATTAGCCTAGTTGTACTAAACTTTGCTATTTTGCAGATTCCACAAATTCAACCCCAGCTCATGTTAAGTAGGAAAATAATATAATAATATTAGATTTCACTCTTACCTTAGTTTTACAACTTTAGTTTTAATTGAGCAGTCACTGTTTACACCTATTTAATTTATCTTTAAATTTTATTTGGACTTCCAAAATGGTAGGCTAAAACTTTAATTGGGGATATGTAATAAAAACTTAGAAACCACAACTTCTGTGCACTAATCTTAAATGGGCAAATTTATCTGGATGAGTTATTTTTCCATTTATGGCCAAAAATATCTATGTATCTATAGTTTATGACCATTTAACATGTTTATATACTATGGCTATATTGGGCTCAAAAGATTACATATTTGAAATAAAAAGCATAATTATGTGGATTGTCAAACTATGCCTTTTGTCATAAAAAACACCTAGCATACTCAAACAACTCATATGACAAAGTTAATATTTCAAATATGTGTTTATATATATTTCTATCCAATAATGGATAGACAATTGTGTAGTGGCAGAGTGGTGGGGACTGGACGCCGAATAACCCACGTCCGCGACGGGGCACGGTTCGAACCTGGCTACTGCCCAATTGCCTTTTTATTTTTCTTTAAACCAAACGACGTCGTTTCATATCAAACCTGACACACTTGATATGACCCTGACTAGTGAAAGTTTATTTTTAAATAAAGAATGACTCTGCGGTCTTAAATGCCAAATGCTTTTCAAATGCACAAAAGTTGTGGGATCTAGTGTTGGTTTGCATATTCCCAATTCCTTTAAATCATTTCCCCCTAGTTAATTAATATTTCCTGTTTTATAATAGTTTTGCTTAAATATCTGTATTATTTCCATCTTTCGCTATTATTAAATCTAAAAAGTTTATCTCATAAAAATTTAGCTTTTATATATTTTTCTTCCTTTTCTTACTAGTATGTTAGTTAATTTATTTTGCACTATTAAAATCTTTACCATAAACTGTTAAGAAAAAAATAGCTTTAATTACTTTTATTGCAAACATATAAAAATTAGTAGTTTAATAAAACCCCACAAAAATCCATCATCTTTTATTTTCTTTGTAGTGACAAAATAGTTATCTGCCTAAATTTATAAAATTTTATTCCGTTCCCTGTGGGTTCGACCTGGACTTTCAGAACTTTATTACTTGTACGATCACCTACACTTGGGTGTGATAAGAAAACGCGTCAATAGGATGTCGTCAGCCATGTTTCAGAAATTCAGGGCCTTTTTGACCCATTTTGCAATCTGTAAGTATACATATCATGCAATATATGATTCTCTTTGATTTTTCACAAGGAATAAGAATCCACAACTATTTTAACATGAATCAAACCATATCTCTATAATTTTATGAAAAACTAAAAGATGATAAAATTTGATTTCTAATATACTTTCTCCTATGAACAAATTAGGCCTCAATACTTTAAACATAGTCTATATACACCCTAATCTTTCATAATCATCTAAGAAAACAGATTTTGATTGAGTTTGGGAAAATTATGATTTTAAAGTTCAAACTTCCATGGACGAAATTAGCAATGGTGGTTCATCTATATATATACACAATCAGTAACTAAGCATAGAATTACATTTAGAGTGAGTTTAAAATACTCACTTTGATAAGTGTAGAAGAATTTGTTGAGAAAGAGATAAGATATAAAAATTCCACCACAAGCTTGGCTATGGTGATTAAGTTCTTCTCTCTCTAAAATATTGAATGACTCTCCTCTCTCTGAAACTCTCTCTATAACTATCAGTTTGCTAAGTGCAGAATGAGAATGTGTATGTGTGGTAGTGTATATATATAGAACTCCACACCAAGCTACTTGGAGCCCAAGAACAACCTCCCATACTCAACAAATGAATTCTTTTCTAATTAACCCAAAATCCTCCATAAACACAGATGTGTATATACGTATATGATTTCTTACACAGATTATAAGACTCTTCAGTTGAGTCAAGAGACAAGTAGGCATGTAGGGGTCCAAGCTTGAGTTGTTTGGGAAACTTAGCTTGTGGCATAACATTTACACACACAAGCTATACATTCCAAACAAAGCCTAAGGCAATCATTAGTTGCCATAAATGGAAAGTAAAGTGTATGTCATGTCTAACTTTACATCACTTCTAAAATCTGTGGATGTTTAGCACATCGTGGACAGTTTTAAACATAAACTGGTATTTTCGTGGCGCGGTGTCTGTCACAAAATACAGAAAATTCATTTTAACGTAGGAAGTACTTTTCCGGTTTTATAAAAATACTGTTTGAATTAAAAGAAAATGTTTCCACCGTTTTGAAATACCGACTTTGAAATTCAACACAGGTATTGCTAAATTTTATAAAATCGCATTTTGACCCCAAAAGAATTACAATATGAATTAAAACAAGAAATAAATTCTACACACAAGAATAAAAAATAAAAATAGACAATGAATATTAAATATGACAATGCAAATAAGTGAAAATACAGGTTATTACACCCTTCCTCCCTTAAACAGGATTTCGTCCTCGAAATCAAGACTAACTAGTCCTGAAACAACTCCGGGTACTTCTTCCTCATCTCAGCTTCAACTTCCCACGAGGCTTCATTCTCGTCATGGTGATTCCACTGAACCTTCACCAACGGAATGTCCTTATTCCTCAGTTTCTTGATACTCTGATCTAGAATCTTCACGGGCCTCTCCTTGTAAGAAACGTTATGACTCGTCTCAATATCATCATAACTGACCATATGCGAGGAGTCTCGTATGTACTTTCTCAGCATACTCACGTGAAATACATTGTGAACCCCAGACATCTTCGGTGGTAGCGCCAGTCGATAAGCCACTTTCCCAATACGATCTAAAATCTCGAATGGTCCAATGAAACGCGGAGCTAACTTTCCTCTCTTGAGACCAAAGCGCACTACTCCTCGGGTCGGTGAAACCTTAAGAAGTACGTGATCTCCAACACTAAATTTCAAATCTTTCCAGCGTCGATCAGCATAACTCTTATACCTGCTTTGAGCAGTTCTCATCCTTTCCTTGACCAAGGAAATCTTCTCGTTGGTTTCTCTAACCAAATCCGGTCCCAACAGTTCTGTGTCCCCAACTTCTTCCCAACACAATCGAGAACGACATGGTCGTCCGTACAATGCTTCGAACGGAGCCATCCCGATACTCGTGTGATAACTATTATTGTAGGCAAATTCCACCAACGGCAAGTATGTCTCCCAAGATTCTTCGAAATCAATAACACAAGCCCTAAGCATATCCTCCATGATCTGATTAACACGTTCAGTTTGCCCATCTGTCTGAGGGTGAAAAGCAGTACTCATCTTGAGCGAGGTTCCCATAGCTTCTTGCAGACTTTCCCAAAATCCAGAAGTAAAGCGCGCATCACGGTCTGACACAATCGACACAAGTGCACCGTGAAGTCGCACAACTTGTTGTATGTACATCCGGCTCATCTTTTCCACCGGGTATATCATATTATAAGCAATGAAATGAGCTGATTTTGTCAATCGATCCACGATTACCCAAATGGCATCATGATTCTGCTACGATCGAGGCAATCCTACTACAAAATCCATCGTAATGTGCTCCCACTTCCAACCAGGAATAGGTAGTGGTTGCAACAATCCTGACAGTCTCTGATGTTCAGCCTTGACTTGCTGACACGTCAAACACTTGGACACAAATTCGGCCACATCCTTCTTCATACCTTCCCACCAGAAATTCCTCTTCAAATCTTTGTACATTTTCGTTCCTCCTGGGTGAACTGTATATCTTGACTTATGTGCTTCTTCCAGGATATCCTTTCTAAGCTCTCCAACATCTGGCACATATAATCTATCTCTGCACTGATATCTTCCATCAATTCCTACCTTCCATTCGGTCGGGTCTTTCTCTGACATCTTCACGAACCAGGTCTGAAACTTCCCATCTTCTTTCTGAGCTCCAATAATGCGGTCGATAAGAACAGGTTGTAGGATAAGACATCCAAAAAGTTATCCTTCTTCTTCTTCAGCACTCTGTGCGTCGAACTCCGCCAACGTCTCCAATGCTCGCCATTCTCTAACCATTAAGGAGGCGATCGTCTCACGAGTCTGCCGACTCAAAGCATCAGCAACCACATTAGCTTTACCAGGGTGGTATTCTAACGTGAAGTCGTAATCTTTGTTCAGCTCCATCCATCTGCGTTGCCTCATGTTCAACTCTTTCTGTATGAACAAATATTTCAGGCTCTTGTGATCGGAGAATAAATCAAACTTCTCACCGTAGAGATAGTGTCTCCAAATCTTAAGTGCAAACACTACGACCACCAATTCTAATCATGAATGGGGTAGTTCAACTCATTCGGCTTCAGCTGTCTGGATCCATAGGCAATACCTCTACCATCTTGCATAAGTACGCACCCTAATCCTTGATATGATGCGACACTAAAGATAATGAACTTCTCATCAGGCTTGGGTATAGCTAGTACCGGCGCGGTAGTAAGTCTCTCTTTCAATTCCAGAAAGGCGCGCTCCTGCTTCTCCGTCCAATCGAACTTCAAATTCTTCTTCGTCAACCTAGTTAATGGTGCAGCTATTTTTATAAACCCTTCAACAAATCTTCTGTAATAGCCTACGAGTCCCAGAAACCTCCGAACTTCTGTAGGGTTGCTGGGCCTAACCCAGTTTGACACAACATCGGTCTTGGACGAATCCACAGATATTCCTTGAGATGACACCTTGTGTCCCAAAAATTTCACTTCTTGCAACCAGAACTCATACTTACTGAACTTGGCATACAAGTGGTGGTCCTTAAGCGTCTGCATCGCAATCCATAGATGTTGTTCGTGTTCTTCTCCTGACTTAGAATAGATCAAAATATCATCTATAAAGACGATGACAAACTGATCCAAATAAGGCTTGAACACTCTGTTCATCAGATCCATAAACACTGCCGGGGCATTCGTCATTCCAAACGGCATCACCAGATATCGGGTTTTGAAAGCAGTCTTAGGTATGTCTTCCTTCCGTACCCTCAACTGATGATATCCCGACCTTAGGTCTATCTTGGAAAATGTCGTAGCTCCTTGTAGTTGATCAAACAAATCGTCGATCCTAGGCAAGGGATACTTGTTCTTAATAGTCACGCGATTCAATTCTCTGTAATCGATACACAACCGAAGCGTCCCATCATTCTTCTTCACAAATAACACCGGTGCTCCCCAAGGCAATGTACTTGGACGTACAAATCCTAGGTTCTCGAGCTCTTGAACTTGTTCTTTCAATTCCAATAGTTCGGTGGGGGCCATTCTGTAGGGAACCTTCGTGATCGGTACGGTACCCGGTATAAGCTCAATACAGAACTCTATACTTCTCTCGGGCGACAAACCAGAAATGTCTTGAAATACTTCTTTGAAATCCTTGACTATAGGTATAGATGACACTGTTGCTTCTGTACTGATGACTTCGATGTTTGCTAAGCATCTTGTGAAGAACATATCTCCGGAAGGGTTATATTGAAAATCAAAGGGTTGATTCTCGTTGTCGGAGAATGTAATTCTCTTCCTCGCACAATCCAACTTCACTTGATTCTGAGAGAGCCAATCCATTCCTAGGATTATGTCAAACTCCTTCATTGATAGGACAATCAACCTTACAGGGATTTCACGATCTCCTAACCGTAAAGGACAATCCTTGCACACGTGTCCTAATCTGACTGCAGCTCCTAATGGCGAAGTAGCCCTCAAAGCTTTCTCTAAATGATGAGGTAAGATACCCAATCTCTGAATTGTATTAACAGATATGAACGAAAGAGCAGCACCCATATCAAATAACACTTTAACATGAGAGTTAAACAAATTCAATGTACCTTCCACTGCTTGCTGATCCGGTTGAGTTTTTCCATAATCTCCTTCTTCATAAATAGTTTCGTCATAACCAGCAGCATCAGGAATACCAGCATTCATGCGAGTCTAACCTTGCTGACCATAAGTCACTTGCTTAGGGGCAGTACAGAACTTGCTGATGTGACCTGGTTCACCACAGTTGTAGCAAACTATGCCTTGCTGGGCAGCACGCCTTGGTGCCTTGCAATCTCGAGCCAGATGACCGGCGTTGCCACAGTTGAAATATTTCCCAGTGTTGCTTCCTTCTCCTACTCGGGGCTGAGTCGGATAGGTGATAGCTTGGGTTCTCTTGCTTCCATCGAAATTCCTCTTCTGCCCTTGGGTACAATTTATTGGTGGTCTATTTCCAAAGTTACCCCTTTGAGGCGGCCGAAATTTGAATTGCTTACGGTTCACTCGAGCGTCTTCTTCTAGATCAGTAGCCAATCCAACCAATCCCTCAAACAACTTATCTAGGAGACCGAGAGTCAAGCGACGAATTTGGAGTGTCAGCCCTTGGTTATACTTCCGTATCTTCTTGTCCTCAGTATCAACTAGGTGTGGAGCGAACCGAGACAGTCTCTCAAACTATGTGGTGTACTCTTGCACCGACTTGGTTCCTTGAGTCAGGTCCATGAACTCCTTCTCTCTTCTGTGCCTCTCCGTAGCCGGGAAATACTTTTCCAGAAACCTTTCCTTAAATGCAGTCCAAGTCATTCCCGTTGCAGCTCCATTCCCGATAGTAGCTATGACAGAATCCCACCAATCTGTGGCAGTATCGGTTAACTGAAAGGTAGCTAACCTCCTCTTGTCCATCTCATTACACTGGACAGCTTCGAACATGCGGTCCATCTGTCTTAACCACTGTTCTGCTTTCCATGGTTCTGCGGTACCCGTAAACTGCTCGGGCCTTAGCGCACGGAATTTCTCCAGCAGCTTGTCTCCAGTTTGGCGGTCTCGTCGGTTTTCATTCTGATTGCTAACCCTTTCGAGACGTCTGACGAAAGCTTCAAACATTCCTGTAGGATCGGCAGCCTCAGGTGCTCCCTCGATCAAATTCCTGTTCCTCCTTAGTCCTCCAGCCATTCTATGCATGATAGTGATAGCAGAATGAGAAAAATGCATATAACAGTACTATGAAGCAATTTAAATGACGATAACATTCAAAAGAGTATATTTTATATATAACTTCTTGTCAAGTTGATACAAAAAGCATGTATGATCAGGTCAATGCCTACCCTATTCATATGGGTTAGGACGCATGCAAGAGTTAACGTTACAAAAATGGGGTTATTGCCCTATGCTCAAATGCATGTAATTACAGTTTGCAAAAAGAGGTAGAGCTAATAGTCAAAAGTAGTTAATATGTACAAAGTCATATCTAGAAATCAGTCGTCTCCGTAAGCAGCTATAAGGAGATCTAGCGAGTCGACGGGGCGAAATTGCTGAACAAGGAACGGGTGACAAGCGGGGGTATTTGTAAAATACAACCGCGCTAAAAGAAGAAAATACAATAATTTAGTTCACAATTTCCTTATATATCTGCGATTTGGATTACAATGCCAGTTTCTACACATTATGATTAATCTATGATGAGTTGTGTGTTTTAGCTGTGATTTTTGCAGATTAATGTCGCTGTGTGAATAATTGATTGAGCAGGATAAAAGGGAGTGATTGGCTTTAATGAAGACAATTCAAAGTTGAAAAACTGAAGCCCGATCGATCGAGGTCTTCTCAAGCGATCGAGCATTCGATCGATCTAACTTGTCTCAAGCGATCGAAGAGTCTAGGAGTTCAATCGATCGAGTGTATTTCGATCGATCGAACATGCCTTTTAGCAGAATTCGCGCACATAGCAAAAGACGGGATTTTTAACCCTAGCATGAGGCTCTACTATTTAAACTCATTTTGTAAGCGTCCAAGGGGACGCCCACTTGTTTTTTTTTTAATTAGTTTTCATAGAGAGAGGAGAGAGTTTTTTGTTTTGTAGGTTATTACTCAAGGTTTCACATTGATAGCTTGGACTTTCTTTGGTTTAAATACGAGTTCTTCATTCAAGGTTATTAAGTTATCGTTTTATTTACATACTGCACTTAGTTAATGGTAGTTTATGGTTTAATCTTGCTGTTTTTTTTATGCTAGACAAGTTAAAATCTCAATTTTTCATAGTTTTAATGAAAAGCTCACAACCAAACGACACCTTAATGACTTTTTACGTTAAGAACGAATCTGGGACACTCCAGACCATGTCTGAGTAGTCCGAGGTTGGGAAATCGCGATGAAACTGTGATTTCAGGCCTCTGCCATGCACCAGAATAGTACCTGTGTTCGATCGATCGGAGTTATTTCGATCGATCAGTGCAGAGATATAGTCGATCGATCGAAGACATTTCGATCGATTGAGAGATGGCGATTGTCGATCGATCGAAAGCGCATCGATCGATCGAACTCTCAGATTCTTGAGAACATCCAATACATTATTCCAAGACTTTCTGTTTTAAGGAGTTGTTATCAAACTGTCCCCAAATGCTCAGTTTGTCAAAGCAGTCTTTGAACTTAAGGCCTTAAGGCATTTTCTTTCAATACATTTTGCAAACCACCCTCAATGCTAACACCATTGTAGGTGCGAGTCTTAACTATTGAATTAAACCGCTTTCATGTATTTCAAACTTAATTGAGATGACATAGTCCCGGTCATGAAAGGGCTATTGATTCTAGATCCTTAGAGAAGTACGGAATATTGTAGAAGATGTACTCCATTGAGATTAAACTGCAATTGCATGGTAGATGGCTAGGTCATAGTGGATTCGTGTGATCCCAACACTTCCTTTTATTAAGTAAAACCGTTTTTAAGATTTCACTTTAGTTAAATAGTTAATTGTTAGTTAATTTAACTTGGTTGCTTTTAATTTTAGTAGTTGTTAATCGTAGAACATTGTGTTTTACACTTCTTTTAAAATATTGAATTTTCCTTTCGTTTAGAGTCTAATCTAGGTAACTTAATTCTAAACCTTCCTTGTGGGATCGACCTGGACTTAATCCAGTTTACTACTTACACGATTACCTACACTTGGGTATAGCACACAAGCGCACACAGAAAAATAGTCGTGTCAACGGGCCCACCAAATCAAAATAAGAGCTCTCAGAGGTCGACGAGGAAGCAGGCGCTGGGGCATCTGCCTCAACTGGCACCTCCTCAGGGCAGAACTAGCTCAAGTACTAGCTCCTCTTCGAGCTCAGCGGCGAGGTCATTTAGACCTTTGCCATCCTCCACATCCTCTCCACCTACCGAAACCAAATGAACAGCCTCAGCATCGTCCTCGGCGATGAGAACCACTGGCGGAGGCATCTCTAGCTGTGCAAGATGAGCATGCACAACCTGGATCTCGAAGGGGAAATAGAAAGCATCACTATCGACCAACCTCAAAATCTCAACCAAAACCAAGCGCTGAGCCTCTGCAAAGTAACGAAGCTCTAGGTAGATACGAGTCAAGTTAACTAAGCCTACCACGTGAACCTGGTGCCAAATATCTGATACTATAGTCATCGTGGCCAGCTGCTCAATGGCGGCGTGATATAAATCGAGAAAAGCTGGGACTACTGCCCCGGGAGTCACCAAATGTCCTCCAAACCTATCTGGTATAAAAAGGGGCTGAGCTGGATCCATACCTGAAAAAGGTACTAACTTAAATCAGGACAGAGATAATCTTAGGCGTTTGGGTTCTGAGTCTATCCTCCCTGTTGTATCATCAGGGTGTAAAGCTTAAGCTAATAGATCGTGGAATCGGGTCTAAACTGGTAAACCTAACCTGGCTATACTATCTTGAGATAAAAAATAACCTGGCTCTGATACCACTAAATCCTGTCACTCCCCGACGTAGCATAAATATGGAAAGCGTTTAATTTCCTTTATGGACCCTTAGGTCGCGACAATTTGAAGGATCGATTCCATCCCAAACATCGAACAACAAAAACATATAATCAGAGTAGAGCAATCAAAGTTTACAAATATTTTTCTAACTTATTACATATTACAGCACGGGGTCTCTAAAGGCACAGACCGCCTTAAAACAAAACAATAACTTAATATCTATTATAGTCATCCTTATTACAAGAACGGTTTATAACTTAAAACATGGAGTATAGATAACAGTCTTTCTTCCAAGCAGTCGTTCTCAATTAGCATAATCATAATGTTCAGCCTGATCATAACCTGAAAAACCTGAACACGAATGTCCAGGACGCATCAACGTCGTCAGCTTCGAGAAGCTGGTGAGTATTAAAAATATAACTTTGAATGTAACACATACTCATTTACCATTTTTCCAATTCTCATTAAATCCAATAAGTTTACATTAAAGCATGGAGGTCATATTAGGGAAACAAGCACAATATTATTTAAAAGATGTAATTCACATATATGTGACCGTGTATGAGAACAATGCACCATCTCATCTTACCGACTCTTTTCTCTCGACAAAACCCAACAACCTAACATCACACACCGGTATCTTTGAAACGCTAAGATAGCCACACTTTAGCACAAGGGTGCCAGGGAATGTCCAGTTTGCCTCACACTTTGGTCCGGGGTACCAGGAAGTGTCCATTGCCTCACTCTTTGACTACCTAATCCGCCATGCAAATACTGGAGGAACCCTCACGCAGTATCCAGACTCGGGTATCAGGGAGTGTCCGTAGGCCACACTTTAGCACTTCCATGGGTGCCAGGGAATGTCCAAGTTCGGCTTCACACACTTTGACGCTACCATGGTCGTCAGGGAGTGTTCAGTTTTGCCACCGTCGCATTTCAAAAATACCCTCGCCGCAATCTCAATCACAACACACTTTGGTACTCACTTACCAGGGAGTGTCCACATCACAATCTCAACCACACTCACTATACCACATTGACCATTACTCTTTTCCATACTGGCCAACATTCACACTCACCATGCATGTACAACTGACTCCACATGTATGTCATGAAACTTTAAAACATGAGGCAAATTACTGAATTATATAAACGACGTACGTACGGGGATTGATAAGTCACAACACAACGTTTTAATCGTTCAAACATAACCAATTAAGATTCTGATTTAATAAATTTCCCAAACAGTACTCAAACAGTATATAAATTTTATCCCAAACAGTCCCTTATCACAAAACAAGCAAAACTAGAAACTGTCAGAAGTCGCACGCGCGGGCCGCTTGCGCGAGGGGTCGCTCGTGCGGGCCGCTCGCGCGATATGCTCAATTTTCCTTTTCTTTATTAAAACTTTTCTTTCTGCCAGAGTACAGGAAGATCGCTCGCGCGGTTCGCTCGCGTGGTCCGCTCGCGCGATCTGCCTAATTTTCATTTTTCTTTTAATAAAACTTTTCTGTCTGCCTGGGAACACAAACCTCGCGGTTGCAGGTCGTTTGCGCGAGGGGTCGCTCGCGCAACCCTCGCTTGCGCGATCACGCGCGCGAGTTTCAGTAGAGGCTTCATCTTCTTCGTGGAGAATTCCCTGTTTCAGAAATTCAGGGCCTTTTTGACCCATTTTGCAATCTGTAAGTATACATATCATGCAATATATGATTCTCTTTGGTTTTTCACAAGGAATAAGAATCCACAACTATTTTAACATGAATCAAACCATATCTCTCTAATTTTATGAAAAACTAAAAGATGATAAAATTTGATTTCTAATATACTTTCTCCTATGAACAAATTAGGCCTCAATACTTTAAGCATAGTCTATATATACCATAATCTTTCATAATCATATAAGAAAACAGATTTTGATTGAGTTTGGGAAAATTATGATTTTGAAGTTCAAGCTTCCATGGATGAAATTAGCAATGGTGGTTCATCTATACATATACACAATCAGTAACTAAGCATAGAATTACATTTAGAGTGAGTTTAAAATACTCACTTTGATAAGTGTAGAAGAATTTGTTGAGAAAGAGATAAGATATAAAAATTCCACCACAAGCTTGGCTATGGTGATTAAGTTCTTCTCTCTCTAAAATATTGAATGACTCTCCTCTCTCTGAAACTCTCTCTATAACTATCAGTTTGCTAAGTGCAGAATGAGAATGTGTGTGTGTGGTAGTGTATATATATAAAACTCCATACCAAGTTACTTGGAGCCCAAGAACAACCTCCCATACTCAACAAATGAATTCTTTTCTAATTAACCCAAAATCCTCCATAAACACAGATGTGTATATACGTATATGATTTCTTACACAGATTATACGACTCTTCAGTTGAGTCAAGAGACAAGTAGGCATGTAGGGGTCCAAGCTTGAGTTGTTTGGAAAACTTAGCTTATGACACAACATTTACACACACAAGCTATACATTCCAAACAAAGCCTAAGGCAATCATTAGTTGCCATAAATGGAAAGTAAAGTGTATGTCATGTCTAACTTTACATCACTTCTAAAATCTGTGGATGTTAAGCACAGCGTGGACAGTTTTAAACATAAACTGGTATTTTCGTGGCGCGGTGTCCGTCACAAAAATACAGAAAATTCATTTTAACGTAGGAAGTACTTTTCCGGTTTTATAAAAATACAGTTTGAATTAAAAGAAAACGTTTCCACCGTTTTGAAATACCGACTTTGAAATTCAACACAGGTATTGCTAAATTTTATAAAATCGCATTTTGACCCCAAAAGAATTACAATATGAATTAAAACAAGAAATAAATTCTACACACAAGAATAAAAAATAAAAATAGACAATGAATATTAAATATGACAATGCAAATAAGTGATAATACAGGTTATTACAACAGGCTAACCCCAAAAATGAAGTCTACCAGCCACAAATCATCCCCATAATGAAGGACTCAACCATAACTCAAGATCACCTCCCACACTCACAACTAATCAGCATCCCATATCTATACATGTTGATGAGTTCACATTTCAATGCACAGTTAACTTTCAATGCACATGAGCTTTTTCGCTCCTTAGTATAAGAACCAAAATCAATATAGATTCAGCACCATTTTGACAGCAGCATCAGTAGATTTTTGACAGCATCTTTGACAGAGGATTGAAAGTCCCCAAAGACAGCAACAAAGCCCCAATCCATATGGATCAAATTTGAATCTGAATTTTTTACATCAAATTTTTGACAACATCAACACCCACATCAAATTTTTAGCAGCATCAATACATATGAATTTGAATAGCTAAAGAATCAGTTTGGTATCAGAAGTTTTCCATGATGACGAGTCGACACGATCATTCCATCTTGATCCAATGACTTTTGATTACAACTCTTGATCAACCCTTCTATCAACCCAAACTAACTAGTATCTATTTGATCTTCCTTGAAACTCCACATTGCTTCCAAATCGATTGAGCTGATTCTATAGTAGTCCAAAAAACTAATTGAAAGCCATAATCCACCATCAGCATCTCCAAGTTCCATAGCTCATTACTAATGCATCAAAATCAGCAAAGAATTACACAAATATCAAGCATCCCCCATCTTGACTCATTTGCGATTCACCTTATTTGAACTATTTATCCCATCACTTTTCCTTAAAGCCATACTTCTGATAGAAAAAGAAACTTGATTCGTGTTTAATATTGCACTCTTGACTACATGATTTTACCCTTGGACACAAATTATCACCTAAACTGGGAGATTTTATGGATAAATTATGCTTTTATTAATCTTGGTTATTGTTCACCTCTTGCTAATACAAATCTCTTTCTTATAGATTTTGGGAGCTTGGTAGAAGTTGGAACCAAGCACTTTGGTTCTTACCTCAAAAAGGGCAAGGAACACAGTTCTGCAGAGCTGGATCGATCCGGGTCTAAAGGGCGGATCGATTCCCTGTTGATTCAGGACCTGGAGAGGAGTTTTCAAAAAGTCGGATTGATCTGGCTTTTACACGCGGATCGATTTGCGGTTTGGACGCAGATTCTGCTAGCCTTTTTGAACATCGGATCGATCCAACATTTAGCCTGTGATTGATCTGCCCCTACTGTGTTGTTTTAGGGCTTTCTTGTGTTTTTTTTCCCAACCTTTTTTTCTTCTTCTTCTCTCATTTTCAGGAAGCCTCTTTGGGGTTCCCTTCCATTTTCTCTCCATTGTTGTAAACTTGAAGATTTCATTGAAGTTTTAATGACTTGGTATATTTTCTATCTCTTTTCCTTTGATGAAATTGTTATGTTTTCTATTATTAGTTAGATTTACTTAGGTTGTGGATTATGAACTCTTGGATTTAATGTTGTAGCATTTCTAGGGTTCATTTTTCTAGGATTCAAAACTAAGGGTTTCATCTTATTTGCCTTATATCTTTGATTGTCAAAACTTAGACTTTGAATCCTACCTTATCTGTTTCATATGGAATATTATGTAACCTTGTGTTTTGCACTCCATGTGTTTGATAATTTTTATGTAGGGGATTTAAAACTTAGAGTTTTCATCTTTGATGTCAAGCAACTTTGATTGTTTAAACTCTTGGGTTTTAAATACTACTTTTTGAAGGCTTTATAAGTGATATGTCCACTAGGGGTGTACTCGGTCGGTTTCGGTCGGGCTTTTGCGGACATGTGGGACCAAACCGAGGGGCTCGTGGTGGGAGTTGCTAGCACCAAAACTGACCAACAGTCCGTCTGTGTCAGTCAGTGTCGGTCGGGGTGGTGGGGTGGTTCGGTGTGGGCTGTTGTGTGTGCATGAACGTGACACACACATACACACATACACAGAGAGACACACACAGAGAGAGAGAGAGAGAGAGAGAGAGAGAGAGATCAGAATGTGTTTATATTACTCAATCTTCACAATAAATCAAATGATACATATTATATATGTATATACATAATCTTTTCAGATTCATTCAATCTTCAAGAACCAAAACTCAATCAACATACAAAATTCTTCCAAGAACTAAAAGCACTTACATAATAAAAAATCCCAGATCTGAAAATTAAAAGAATAAAAAAAATTCCCAGATCTGAAAATTTATAGATTTGAAAAAAATGAGAGAGAGAGAGAGAGAGAGAGATGGCTTATCTGGTGGTTGTCGATATTGGTGGTGGTGGTGGTGGACCGGTGGTCGCCGAGATCGGTGGTGCTGGTGGTGTTTGCTAAGATCGGTAGTGGTGGATTGGACTAAAGGTTGGAGGCGGTGGATCGTTGTGGTGGTGGCGGCTGATCGTTGTTGTGGTGGCGGCTAATCTGCAGGCTGTGAATCTGCTCGGCGGGTGTAGATCTAGAGGAGGGGGTTGACCATAGAGGCGTGCATGAGGAAGGGGGGGGGGGGGGGGGGGGGGGTAAAGAGGGAGACAGGAGGTGGTTCTCTATCTGGTGGGTCAGTGGCGACATAGGGCGGTAAAGAGGAGGTAAATGAGGAATGAGAGGTGGCGACGTACAAGGGACAAAGGAGAGGAGAGGTGCAGATGGAGTCTCCACTCTTGGAGATTGGAAAAAAGTGAAATGAATCACTACTCACTAAGGTATGGTGATAATTTGTATTTAAAGCAAAGGGATCGGTCGGGTTCGGGCCTTCGCTTTCACATCCCGTTGGCCGAACTGACTGGTCGGTTTTTGACTACCAAAACACCAAACACCAACTGTTATCCCGTCGGTCCTCCATTTTCGGTCGGGTTCGAGTCGGGTCGGTCGATCGGTCGGTTTGGGCTTGCGGGTTTATTGAACACCCCTAATGTCCACTAAGTAGATTAGTTAGTGTAGGGTGGACAAATCATTTGGATTAGAAGCCATGGAGACTTCATCTTATATGCCATGATTCCTTGATAGTCAAATGTTACCTTTGATCATATCTGTTTCGATGGAAATCTCAAAGAACCTTTCATCTAACACATAGATGCACTCCTTATGTTTGATAATATGCCACAATGGGATGTTACCTTAGAGTGTGCTTGAAATATTAGTCCATTTCATCTTGTTGTGACCCAAGATAGGGGGAATGATCCCAACCTAGTGCTTTTTAAATTGGTTTTCCCTTTTATCATAAAAAAACCCCAAAA
The DNA here is from genome assembly GCA_033977485.1 of Hydrangea macrophylla. Lineage (NCBI taxonomy): Eukaryota > Viridiplantae > Streptophyta > Magnoliopsida > Cornales > Hydrangeaceae > Hydrangea > Hydrangea macrophylla. The sequence goes on along the minus strand of CM066982.1, from coordinate 94,419,066 downwards.
GATGTAAAGTCATTTTTTTAATCATCTTTTCTTATTTATTTCTTTTAAGCATTATAATTAGTTTTTAAACTTTTCAAACGTTATTCTTGTATCAATTTTTGTGGACTCGACACCCTACTTCCAACATACTACGTTTTTAATAGGGTTACTAAAAATACTTGATTTTGACATAATCAATACTTTCTCACGCGAACAATGAATCTGATAACTTGCACGTGTCTTTAGCAGCTGTAGTCACCCATTTTCTTTGAGCAACATCTCCAAATAACCGTGAATGGAACATATTACACGACCAGCTGAACCAAAATAGACTCCATCACAGAAGGCCAATGATTGAACAACCAGGCAACAAAGCCCCAAACTCATCCTATCAATAGACAAGAGAACATCCATATGACACCCGTAAACACACCCTCTTCCAAAATCAATACATACTCTACCAGTTTTCTGCACAAATTGCCAGCATAAAATCCCCAGCCATAACCATTTCTACAAGCAACATCATAAAATCGTAAAAACACACGCGCAAACGAATAACCCCAACACGAAAAGAAAACACACACCGAGTCACACACCAAAAGGAGTAACAAGCACTCCCAAAGCTCAAAGAAGGAGCACGAAAGAAAACACACACCAAGAGACCCGCCCCTACCCCAAACTTATCCCTATATATATATCACTCCTCCTAGGGGTGTAATTCAGTCCCCCCTCTGTCATGCCCGTTCCAGAATTTCATAGTTTAATCATGCATGATATGAAATTTTATGAATTATCATTGATATATGATAATTGAGGATAAGTGGTTGACTGTGGTCAACGGTAAGGTGTCAGTAAGGACACGAGAATATGGAAGTTCATATGGCATAATCATGAGCAAATGACATTTATATGATTTAAATGTTATTTGACTTTTTTCTGGTATTCCTGTGAATAGTAATTATACCTGTGTAGTATAATTTCTGATATTTTCGATATTGTTATATATCATTTTGAGAACTGTGGTGAGAACGTGAGTGATACATTAATTAAAAAGGTAGGTTGTGTAGAGATTCCACAGAATATAGTTTTCGGACGCTATTTTTGGACCCAAACGAAACCTAGTCGAAAACTTTCGTAATTTATAGTTTTCACTTGTAAAGTTATAAAATAAACGTGTGCGAAGTTTCATGGGTGAATGAGAAGTTTTGAGAAACTTGCGGGGAGGTAAACACAATTTCCGAGAAGTTTGCCTATAAATAGAAGTGGATGAGATTTCATTCTCATCCACAACTTTTATAAATATCTAGAGAGAGGAGAGAGAAGGGAGATTTGGAGCCAACGGGCTTTGCGATGCCGATCGACGACCGTTCGTCCGTCAGATTTTCTCTAGATTTCAGATTTAAACTCGTGGAGGTAAGATCTACGTTTTGATACCACTTAGGCCGTGTTTGGCCAAGTTTTGTAAAGATCTTAATTTTTAGACTTTTGAGAAAATCAGGTAAAAACTTGTAGGAATTTTCTCAAATTCGGAATCCGACGATTATTTAGCCTCCTAGTCGATCCTTCAAAGTTTGGGGGAAATCGCACGAGGTATGAAGTTCTAACTTGTGAAATATAGAGAAATACATGTTTTATATTTCGACGACGAAATTGAGATCTGGGCGAAATCCATGTGTTAATTGTAGGCCCGTTAATTATGCACGCGCTAAATTGTGAAAAGCATGTCTAAATTTATGCGAGCACGTTAAGTTGTCTATGTGGGTCAAAGGGGAGTCTTATACAAATTCATGCCGGAGTAAGCTTCTCGATGTTTGAGAATTTAGTAGCGACGGCTACTGTGCATGGTTGATAGACTTGGACTTGCCATGGCACTTGTGGATACAATGGTTGATAGACTTGGACTTGCCATTGGTATCGCGGTTTAAGGCTTGGACTTGCCGCTACCGGATGAATGCGTATTTTTCTCCCTAGAGACTATTGTATGATTTTTGAGAGTAAAGCATGTTTCATCATATATTGCATATGTTAGAACTTGTACGCTCAGCATATAGCTGAGCAGTGGAGATGTACTCCATTGCAGGTAAGAAGAAAGATAAGAAGAAGCACGATGAGTGAGGCCGATGAACGCCGGGGATATCACACTTGTATATGTTTTTGTTTTAAATCCTAAACTTGTGTAAGGATTTGAATATTGTAAGATGTTGTAATAGAATCATGGATTAGTTCGCAGTATTGTAATCTTGTAATTGAACGTCTGTATTTATGTTTTGCATGTTGGAAATCAGTTGTGGTTGTATTGGTGTTGGAATTTAGAAGCATGAGTTGTTAGTATTTTCAACACAGGGCTGCCAGCAGGGGAGCAGTCGACTGGACCCAGGGTCAGTCGACTGGATCTCGTGTGTTTGAGACACTGTAAGTGAATAATAGAAAAGCAGTCGACTGGACCCTTCATCAGTCGACTGAACCACTGTTGATTTTGGCTACTGCTTCTTATTATAGAAAAGCAGTCGACTGAGTCCCCATGTCAGTCGACTGGAATTCTGTGTTATATGCCACATTTTGGGTTCTGCTTGACCCAGTCGACTGAGCAGTCGACTGGACCTCTGTTGAAGGTTTAGGGTTTTAGTTTCTGCCAGGCACAGTCGACTGGACCCTAGTACAGTCGACTGAACTTCTGTTTTTTTTATGGATTCTTGTGAACACTTTTGATTGAACAAAACTTTTTGTAACTCCGATTTTCAATGGATTTTACAACTCAGAGGGGAATGTTTCCTAAGTTTTAAAATACCCAGGGTTGTTTTAAAGTTCTTTCCACTGCGTATAATTATATTGTTGTTTGGATGAGCCTTGGTGGTGTGCCACGTGTCCTAATTCCACGCGTAGTGGGATGGGTCGTGACACCCTCTCTCTCTCTCTCTCTCTCTCTCTTATCATGTTTTAAAACCAATCGATTGGTTGGTTCTGTCAGTTTTGGTTGGTTCTATTCGATTGTTAGGTTGGAAGATTTTTGGAAAATCGGCTGGACCACTCGGTTCGGTCAGCCGGTTCGAATTTTGGGTTTTGACTTTCACCCCTAACTCCTCTTTTTATATGGGCAGTATAGTTAATGATCATGATTCATTTCATGATTTTCATTTCTGATTCAAACCAAACAAGAGACTTAGATCAATTGGAATCAATTCAATTCTTTTCTTTTCTATTCTATCCAATTCAATTCAATTTTACAATAAAATAAAACAGACTGTTAAGGAATGTTATACGAAAACATCAATGCATGTAGCATATGTAACATATATATGTTTTGAGTAATATTTGGATGACAAACACTTTTGACAAATTCTTACAAACACACTCTATCTCTCTCTTAGGTGGCACTGTGGGGTTCGGATAATTTCAGTGGACTCCATAGTGCCACCCAGGAGAGATATAGTGAGTTTGTAAGTGTTTGTCACCCGGCCCTAACATTGTTGATGTGTTATACTACATACACGGATGTGCATGTATACATATATGAATATATGGTCAGCTTCTTGTATGGACGTCCGCAACTTATTAAGTTGCGGACTTGTATTTTCAACCACTGGATATTGTGAAATTTTTTTAATACCCTTAATAAAAACTGAATCTAATTGCTAAAAATATAAGTTTGCGATTTAATAAGTTGTAGACATCTGCACAATAAACAGACTATAAATATATTATCATATACTGTATTATATATCTCTAGCGTCTGCAGTTCAGTAGATAGCATGGGGGAGGCTTTTGTTTCTGCAGTTTGGTTTCTGCAGAGTTGTGTGTGCAGTATTTTGGCTACTGATTATTTAGAGATTGTGGCCTGTGTAGGTGCCTTTTATTTTGGGGGTTGGCAAATTCTATGGATTGTCTTTTTGGATGTAATTCTTATGGACCTTGTCCCTTTTTATAATATTGATGCTGATAAAAAAAAAAAAAAAAAATCTCTAGCGTCTGCATATAATTCAAGAATCATGACATGCATGGGGAATGGCTATGGTGGTGGTGGGGATTGGGGAATAGTGAGTGTGACTAGTGAGAAAAAGGACAAACATGCTTATTCTGGAATAATGTTTTTGATCCGCATTAACAGGGGGTTACGTATTCTCATGCAGTTTAATAATTTGGTTTTTTGTGGACTGTACCGAAATAAACTAATGCATAGCACTGTTAGAGGGTTGACCTTTCACTGGCAGTGTTTTCAAAACGTTATACTCTCAATGACCAAATCAGACAATTTTCTGTAATTAATTTGGTAATTAATAATATCACTTGCAAGACCAGTCAACAATATATATTTATAGAAGACCCAAGTCTCTGATATCGATGTCTTCACTTAATAGAATTGCACAATTTATCATCCAATATTGTGTTAAATTCTTTAATTCAAACTCCGATACAATGTGGTGAGATACGAGTAATTATGTTAAGAACAATCTTTGAGAGAGGTTTATAAGTGATATTTACCATAATACTAATTTTAGGTGAAAAAAAAAAGAGTTAATTACTTTTCTTTTAATAATAGACCAGCCTCAAAGAGATCAATTAGCGATTTCTTATCATGCGGAATGTTGTAATAAATTCGAAAAGACATTCAATATGTGTGTATATATATATATATATATATGAGTATACATATATATATATATATATATAAATATGTTGCAGGTGAGGAACTCCATACAATATCTCAATAATCCACATAGAGGAATCTTAGAGGTGTACAGAAAATGCAAGTTTTGTTTTATTGGGTACGGTTCATGGTAATTGGTAACTAGTAGAGAAAAATACGTGAACACCGACAAATAGTATCATAGGCACATTTTTCCTAACACCTTGCCCTACCCACCTCCCATTTTTATTTATAAATAATTGTAAGCTATAAATTGAATCTAAGATTATAAAATATTAAATTATAAATTTAATTTGCAAATGGTTTAACAATTGTATGTACCACGTGTTATGACTCTAATTGGTGATATCACATGTGCATGTGGTACAACTAATAAAGTATTTTAAGAATTAAATAATAAATTCAAATTTAAAACGTATAACATTAATTACTCTTTATAGTCTTTATCATAAGTATGATTTTGACATTATTTCTTCTTCATTCGCCCTCAAAACACATCAAAAGTATTGGAGATAGATCCAGAAATCTAATTTGGGGGCGAGTTTAATAACACTAGTTACAATAGACAATCATCTTGGCCAATAAGTAAATATTCCTAATTTCAGGGCGTGAATCTCATCCAAAAAATTCATCGTAATTTGGTTGGAGCTCCAAACTAATAAAATATTCTCCTACGTCGACGCACATATATATAATTACATACATGGACACACAATGCATGTATGTGAAAACATGCACATGCACATACACATATATACACATGAATTGGGATTGCATATAGTCATACAGACATGCAAGTCTATCTCTATGCTAGGACTTCTGTGAAAAGTTTAGGTTTGTTTTTTCTATCTCTATATGGAACTTATAATAAGCATCTTTAGGTGAAGAAATTAATTGGCTATGCTCATCAAATTAAAAGTATAGGGATTAGGCATGTCGAAAGAATTAGAAGCTCACCTAGAGGGCTAAGGAATATTAATTCATGTTAATTTGGAGGAGAAAATCACTTGTACTTGAAATGTCTCTTCAAGCTTAACATGGAAAGTAGAACCATGAAGGAAAAAAGAAATGCAGATGAGGAGGCAGATGATGAAAATATTCCTAAAACTAGTGAAAGCTCGAGCAATAGCATAGTTGAAGAGAGTGAGAATAAGAAGGTAAGCTCAAGTGGGGTGCGACAATATGTAAGATCTAAGTCACCAAGGCTTAGGTGGACTCCAGATCTTCATCTTTGCTTTCTTCAAGCTGTTGAGAGACTTGGGGGTCAAGAAAGTAAGTTCTTCAATTTCATTTTTCTAATGATGTTAATCAATTTTTAGCTATTTCATCAAAATAATTCTTTGGAAATGTTTAATTTATTTTTAGAATTAATATTTATTCCCTTATTATAATTTGTTCATTTGGTCATGTAGGAGCAACACCTAAATTAGTTTTGCAACTTATGAACATCAAGGGCCTAAGCATTGCTCATGTCAAGAGCCACTTACAGGTGATCATTAATTTATTCAATATATATATATATATATATATATCTAAGTACTAAAAAAAAAAAAACAAAAAAACTTTTAAAAAAAAATTTTTATTAATTTCTCTTCTAATTCTTTGATACTCAAATCTTATGCTGTTCTAGTTTTCTTCCTTACAACAGATGTATCGGAGCAAGAAGATCGATGACCAAGGTCAAGGTACAAATATTTATCCTAATATCCATCTAGAATTTGGAAATTATGATTTAGTCAATGTTTCTTTAAGATTAAAGTTTAAAATTTTCTGAAATTCTTTCTTCTTTTCATCGACTTTGTAGTAATAAATGATAAAGGGTACCTCATGAGGAGGGCACATCCCCTTGTTCACAATGTTTGGCCACTTCCCATGAATATTGATCAAAGGATTAAGACCAATTTCAGGTATTTCTTGATATATATAACTGCATCATATAAATATGTAATGTATACACACTCACACATACACGTCTATACTTGTTACTTAAGTTGAAACATTAATCCAGGTGACCTTAATTAACTAGCATCAGCATATAATATCTTTAGGTATAGTGATGTTTATTCTTGGAGTGGTCACAGAAACTGGATGTCCAGATCAGCCCTAATAGAACCGTCGACCCCCACTATTCAATGGCATGGAAGAGAGAGAGAGGAAAGAAAATGCTTTAACAAGTCAAATACCACAAATATTGAAGAAAAGCAATACATGACATTGAAGAGAAAAGTTCAAGAAAGTGATGAGCTTGATCTCAACCTATCACTGAGCATGAAATTGGGAATTAGAGAGGAAAATAAGAGAACACATTGGGAGGAGGAAGAAGTGGATAGCAATTTAACTCTCTCATTGTTTTGCCCTTCAAAGAAAGAAAACAATGTTGTAGACCTAAACTTGCCATCAAATCATAGCAAATTGAGAGAGGAAAATAATATGAAGAATCCAAGATTGGTGAGTACTCTGGATCTGACTATATGAATTAGAGAATTCTAGTGAGATCTTGTTGGTACTTGTTCAAGAGGATATATATGTGAAGATCATTGTTGTGTACTACTAAAACAAGCTAGGTAATGTTAAACTTCTCTCATTAATATTGATGTTATCCCTTTCTTTCTTCAAATGCATATTTTGTGAGTTTGCATGTAATTTCAAGGCCTTTTTTTTTTTTTTTTTAACATTTGCTTAAACTTTGCTCTTGAATGCAAGTGCATAGCTATCTGGTATTTTATACGACACAAATTAAGCTTTGAAAGGGCAAAAATTAGTTTTGTAATTCATAAGTGAACTGATTAATTATACTCATTTGTTCGACAGATAGTCTTTTTATTGAGTACCAAGTCCATTCCTAATGTATAAAATATTTAATTGTGTTATATATTTGTCAAACAACATAAAATTATACTTTAATGAAATCCCAGAGAGAGAAATGAGAGTGAGAAAAACTGAATCATGTTTATGCATTTGGCATTAATCCCAAGGAGTTTATAAGATTAAAGGTGAGCATAGGTTTACTTTACCTATCCATACCCAATAATATCGCTCTAAGGGTTTCAATATTTGAAACTGAAATTTTGGAGTAGTCATGATCTCATACTAGCAATGAAATTATTGAAATATAACATTACATTTGTTAATTTCCATTCTCTAAGATCGAAATTGTAGGCACAATACCTAGCTATTAAATTAACATGGTAAGTCACAAGTAAATAACTAACATGATAGTGATATCGCGTCAGTTGATGTAACATAGTAATACACATAGGTACTATGCTTACGCGAGGATAGATTTTCCCTAAAAACAAGGGGGACAAATGCTTGAATCGATATATTCTATTGAATTGTGGTACCATGATACCAAAAATTACCGTGAGAATATTTTTTCATCATTCAAATAAGATTGATGTATTAATGAAAATAGATTTTTTTTTTTTTTTTTTAAATTTTTTATTTTATAGAAGCTTGCATGTTTTATTTTACTAAAGCTTTAGTTGGGAGCACTAGGGTCACTATATTTCTTGCAATTAAGGGCAAATAGTGCCTGCTGGAAGCTACTGTTGTAGGGTCACTATATTTTTTGTTGTTGGGTTAATTAAAGTAACTGTTGTTGGGGGTTTTTCCTCTTATGTTTCTGTTTGTATTTTTTTGCCTCAATGTTGATATTAATTTATCAGTCCATGGTATGTTCCATATTTTCTGCCTTCAGCAACCCAAGAATTATGAAGTGTGTGCTGATATTAGTAACTAGTACGGGAGTGTGGTTGTGGGCTAGGTTAAATTTGGTGTGCTTTATTAAGGATTAGGTTAAAAAAAACACCTAAATTTTTTCTTATTAAAAGATTTGCAATAGGTTACAATCAAACTAAGCCTACCCTTGAGTCTCTGTAGGGTGAGTGATGAAAATATTTCCTAACATTATACGTTTTGAGAAAGAGTACTGGAGTGCAGAAGAGCAATATACTGCAATCCTTGTACAAATGTTCCATTTGGGATACAGTGTGTGTGTGTGTGTGTGAGAGAGAGAGAGAGAGAGAGAGAGAGAGAGAGAGAGAGAGAGAGAGAGAGAGGAGTGCAAAGGCCTAGGGTTTTGCCACAAATAAAAAATAGTAAAAAAGTTGGTAAGCCCTAGGTGAAACACCTTCTAGGGGTTGTGCTTCCATGCATGTAGTAAATGACCTATATTTAATACAAACAAAACAGCCTATATTCTACCCAAGGAACGAGGCAATTTTTAGTTTTTGACAAACTTGAAAACAAATTTTAATTCAAAAAAAATTCTGATTAGAGTTTTCTGTGAAAATAAAAAGATTATTTTGAACGCCGAAGTTCAACCTTTTTTTTATTGTTCCAATAATAACTGGCCAAAGAAATATTGTAGATAATGCCCTTTCATATCTGCAACCATATATATATATATATATATACGGGCCTATTAACAGTCGTTTTTTAGGCCCAACGTTAAGTAGCAATTTTAGACAATGTCACATTGATGATAGGAGTGGACCCGATGGCTTGGGTCTCTCTGGGACTTCGGCGAGTTGGGCTTGGGCCTTAAATGACAGGCCAGAAATGAGAAAAAAATCTTGGTTCGAACTCAAGACTTGTTAGATTTGCGTTAATTTTATGAGTAATGCTATTCTTAAATGATGTAGTAGTGGGATCAGGTAAATAACTTTCAAATAAAATTCAATTGGTCTCACTGTATTAGACTTGACCTCATTGTCATATCATTTGGGAAGCATAGTATTACTCTAATTTTATTTATGTTCTGATCATTTAGGCTTAGTTTGGCCCCCATTTGGCTTTTTAAAAGGAGCTTATGAAATTTATTACTAAGTTCTTTGATAATTTTATACAAGGGACACACTACTCTTCAAAAAGACATCAAGAAACCAATAAGCAACCTTAAACTTTTAAAAGCCCCATTCTAGAGCTTTTAAAAGCTCCCTCCAAGAAAGCCCTAAGTTTAATTTTTGCAAAGCTCATAAACTAGTTACCAAATGAATTAACATGAAATTGTACTTTAAAAAAGGAGAAGCACCACGTGGGGGCCAAACTAAGCCTTAGTATAGGACATAAGTGTCGGGCCCCTGTATAAGCATGACATAGAGTTCTTTTTTTACTAATTAGGCTAAGTCGTTGCTCATATTTGCATTAAATTAAAACACAAAACAGTAACTAATGCAATCAAGGAGTCTATAATATGCATTACTCTGGTCGAATATTCTAGGAACTTCTAATTAATATTGCTCTGAATTTTTTAACAGAATTTTTTTCTTACCCAATTTTACATCCCCACTTGGACTCCCAACACAAATGACACTTAAAACAATTTCCAACAATAATTAAGTAACAGAATTTTTTTCTTACCCAATTTTACATCCCCACTTGGACTCCCAACACAAATGACACTTAAAACAATTTCCAACAATAATTAAGTGATCCCACAATCACTGAAAATATATAACCACAAATGTTAGAAACTAATTTGAAATACAAATTTGACAGTCACAACAGTTATAACCTTCCCATTTATAGGCCAAGCCAATCCCTCACAATCAAACACTTCTACCAAAAGTAAAATTTCTCATGTTGGCTTTATCATCTATGATGTGCTGGTGGGACTATTTAAAATAAATTCATCAAGAAATCAGTTGATCCTACTTTGTGGTCCCATTTGTGCACCATAGAGTATTCTAAAGTTAATGTTCATAGTCGTAAATCCTATAACTTAGTATCTGTTTGGGAATATACAAAACATGACCATGTTCAGGCTCACTCTTATTAAATCTGGTTGTTCCGAAAACCAATACAATATTGGTTTGATAAAAAAAATATATATATATTTCTTAGAATGATTTTAGGTTGAGCACAAATTTCCATGCACACAATAGCCAATAGGGACTCTACCAAACACTTGAATTTGTAAAACCAGATCACTTGTGGACACAAAACCAGTTCTACACCTTCCCAAACAACCTCTTAAAAAACATTAGCACGCCTCAGATAAAGATTTCATTTATTAACTTGGTTATAACATCTATCTTCTGGGCTGGTTTATAATACACAATTTCTTGGACAACTTTTCAAGACATATGATACTCCGTAGTTTAATTGGTTAGGGAAACAAAAGTATGAATACGTAGTATTGAAATGAAAAGTATATAGTAAACAAAGAACAAATCTACATTATGTGAGTTGACGTCATTTTCACCTATATCTAGAGTTATTAAGAAACGGTGAGGCTCTTAAGTGAACAGGGTTGAGTGAACATATCCAGTGAACATGTTTTTTTTTTTTCCTAAAAAAACTCACGGATCAACGGGGCAGTCTGCGGAATTTTTTAGACAAAAAAACATATTCACTAGGTATGTTCACTTAAAAACCTGACCATATTAAAAAATATATGATATTTAAGTTTTTCCACTTTTGCCTTAGATTAGAGTTACTAGGCATGAGAGAGAGATATATCGTCATAAATAATGATAAATAGATGTTCTATCTTTTCTTTTTCTGGAAGTTGAAACTTACCATAGTTGGAGATAATTAACATTCAATGACTTTACTAGTTAATAGGTTTAGTGATGCTTATCTTAATTTCTGTTTTGGTCTCATGAGAAAAGGGTTGAATTCTTTTCTATTTACTTCTCCTTTTTTTCCCTTCTCATCAAGAAGGTTAATTAATTGGCATAAAAATTCAAGACTTCTCTTTTTCTATAATTATTACAGTATTACGTACATTCACAAACTTACTTCATGGAAGCCCTTTCAATAGATTTACAAACTAATTTGACATGGAAAACACTTTCTCTTGTTGATTTATCCAATTTTTTAGACAAATTTTTTTTTTCTTCTTTTTATTATGTAACGCCAGCATTTTACCATTTAGGCCTGTTTTATTACGTTACCCTTTTTAGTTTCTTGTTTTATCATTGACTCTAATATGAGAAAATTTACTTTAAAAAAAAAAAAGTTTGTTAATATGTGCCCTTAGGACATATGTTAAGGGTCTAAAAGTAAAAATAAACAAATGGTATTGTGTGAGTTTCAGTGTCCGGTGTGGGGTTTAATGTTTGTCTCTCTTGTTTATTTCTACTTTTAGAACCTTAATATATGCCCTAAGGGCACATGTTAATTAAACACCCCCTCCCCCCACCCCCCAAAAAAAAAAAAAAAGCAAACAAAAACCAAAAACTAATGGGAAATATTTGGCACTCACACTTTTTGACACGCTATGCTTTAAACACATGTAACTTGTGCTGTTTGAATTTTTCACACTTTTCTATGTACCACTTACTCAGCACATAATACATACATTAAAAGATGGATGTCAAAAAGGATGTGAAAATGTGTGTGTAGCACTACTCAAAACTAATACTCTTAGTATAACCAAACAACCCTAATTAAGTTAATCCTGAGTCCCTGACAACTTCAACTCAATATATAAGACAAAAAAGTAATGATTTGATTACCAAATCATTAAAATCAGAGTTGGAGCTTTGTAGGATTTGTGGGTCCACATTAATCACATTAATGTACTTGGAGTGCGCTTCACACCCGGTAAATTTAAGTGTAAATTGTCTTTCTTTATGCATGTCTAACTAAAATCTTCACTTTTTAAATACTCCCTCCGTCCCATAATAAGTGTTCACATTTCTTTATTTGGATGTCCCATAATAAGTGTTCACTTTCCTAAATTGGCATATAGCTTTTAATTACTTTCCAAAACTATCCTTATAATAAAGACAAAGAAGCATTTATTTGTGGTCCCAAAACAAGCAAAAAGTCAAACACCCATCACATCTAAGGGTAAAATTGAAAAGTGACTCTTTAATTAATCAAATAAATAAATATAATACAACTTTCTTAAATATTGTGCAAAAAGAAAGTGGACACTTATTATGGGACGGAGGGAGTAGATGAAAATCCCCTCTTTTGGTTTAATTACTGAACATCTTTCTTTTTTTTTTTTTGGTACTTGCATCATGAATCCTTTAATTTCCTTAATCCCCTCTTATTTTGTAGTATTGTTTTAGCTGCATGGTCGAGTAGTAAGCTTGATATACATATTGTGAGTCTTATATTCTCTAACAGCTTAAATTTTTAATGTACTTTTATGTATAAGACGTGTATGGGGTTTATAAATGAGAGGAAAATCGCGCACAGTTTCTCCATAAATCCATCACACAATCAACCCAGCAGTTCACAAAATGATGTAACCAACATAGAGTACTAAAAGTCCTAAATTAAGACAACGTACTTAGCATACAGTACTCCTCCAGAGTCCAGACCATTGACATCCTAGCAAACATAGATAACTAAACAGGAATACTCAAGGACAACCTAATGAATGAAACACAATCGATTATATTAATCTAGGATTAATTGCTCAAATTAGGCTCTTAGGAGGATCGACAGTCAATGATTTGAATCCCAGAATCTGGTCCAACTCATCCTTACTTGAGTTCATGATCAAACCCATCATTGACGGCTGTGAGTCGTGTGACCCAAAGTGATACAAGTTCAAATTCGAAGTTTGCTCCATCCCAGAATTTAAACCAAACATCCTTGCGTTATCATGCTTTTGCATCTTCTGGAGTTCCTTGAGCCTTTTTATTTCTGCTCCAATCATTTCAGTTTCCACTGCACATGCAAAGGAAATTTTTTTTTTTTTTTTGAGAAATGTTAAAAAAATTGGGTGGTTCTAATAGTACATGTTAAAATTGTGACAAATGAAATTTTTTAAAGAGAAATTTTATGCTTCTTAAATTTGAATTCAAAATTTGGTTCTCAAATGATATAGCAGTTGTATCACATGTTGCGATAGTGACTGGGTACCACTTGCAATTACATGTGATACAACTGACAAACTATTTAATAACCAAATTTGGGATTAATTTATATTTTGAAAGAATAGTTTTGACTCTTTTTAAGAGTTTAAAATTTGGAAGAGCCAATACATAAGTTAATTTCAAAATGAGTAATGTTTGGGCCATACCCAAAAAGCATCCACACCCTGAGGGGGACCAATGAGAAGAGAGATAGAGATTCCTAGATCCACTGTCAGTCTCTTCTTATTAGTCCACCTCAGAGTGTAGATGTTTCTTGGGTGTGAATGAGTGTGGCCCTAGCATTGTTGTTTCAAAATTACACAAATTATATTATATGTACATAACCAAACTTTCAAAAACTTTTTTAAAAAATTTGCAAATGCCGTGGCCCCTGGCGTCTATGTAGTTCCCGCCCCAACAATACTCGAGAAATGCTAGGCACAACATATATTCCACAATAGGATTTTAAATGCATGTACTCTGTGTTGTGTAAGTGCTGCATAGAAAAGTGTAAAAAATTCAAATAGCACAGGGTACAACACATTTAAAACCCTGTTGTGAAATATGTTGTGTGCCTAGCATTTTTAAACAATACTCATATTTGGAGGTTTACAACAAAATCTGTACAAACTCTGGGAAAGATTATATCGTAATTACTTCAACTTGAGAAGCTTTCATCAAATAAAAACATTTGACCTTTCTCTAGTTTTACATAAGAGAGTCTAGAGATGCACTAAAATTCACTAATTAACCTTGAAATATAAATCATCTTTTTGGACTCCCAAAACACCTTGAAGAATTATTAACAAAGAGAATTTTTGCTCACTCAGGATTTCACTTGGTGATAGGGTCTCATTTCATTCTTATTTTACCCATATATTATCAACATAATTACTAGAATGTGACAATTGTCACCCAATGAAAGCCTGACAGAGCAATGCATGAGTGGAAAAAAAAAATGAGCGAGAAAAATACTATCGTTTGAAAAAAAAAACCATACATTTCAAGACTCCTTAAAATTTGATGTTACAATTTCCAACAAAAGAGAGATCAATGAGAGACAGATCAGGAAGCATAGATATATACCAGAAGAGACATTGGATCTATCTGTCCAAGCATCAATTTTTTGTTTCAAGATTCCATTTTCCATTTTCAATTGGTTGAATATTTGTTCTTCATATGCTACTTGTGGAGAGAGTATCCCAACTTCACCCTGCTTATATGGTACAAAATAATTAGAGTAAAAAACCTCCATTAATTCCTGAGTGACAATTTAATTATATCACACACACACACACACACACACACACACACACATATATATATATATATTTCATTATTACCTGTAGATCTTTCACCTTCTTTTCCATGTCACCAATGTATTGAAGCTTTTTGGTTCTGGATTTCTGAGCAGAAATTCTGTTTGATATAATCCTGAAACCAAAAATCCAAAAACAATTTTTTTTTAAAATGTTCACACACATATATACATACATATATACAAATTAGATATGTTGATGTACCGTCTGAGCTTCTTTGGGTCCATGTTAGGGTCTATGTTACGACCAAATTTGATTTCATAATCAATTGGATTCTCTGTTTCGACAGAGACAGCAGCAGCAACGGCCGTTGCAGATGCTGATTGGATATAATTACCATTGGACTGTGGAGATGGAAGCTCCACTTTGATGTCCTTCTCGTGATCCATTGATGAAAGACCGCTTTTATCATCGGACGGCTCATGATGAGGCTTAGATCCGCAGCAGCCAGCCCCACCATGGTTCATGGAGTAGGGTGATCTGTTCCATGCTCCAATTGGTTTTGGACTAATGGGTGGCTTGTTCACGACAAACAAGGGCACTACTCCTGAAGTACTACTACTACTACTGTTCTTTTGGTTCATATCCTCCATTCTTTCAACAGTACTAGTCTAACTATCACCTGAAAATTAAACAAGTAGGCCTTATACACACACATATATATATATATATATATATATAGTAGAATGAAAATGAAACTCAAATATGGAAATGGACTTTCTAAAGCCTGGCCTACTATACTATTTACTAACCCTAAGAGGTGGTGTCTATAGATTGTTTGCGATTTTACAGCCTTACCACCGTATATATATATATATGCACAAACAAAGATATTTTATTGAACAAAAAAGCTACTCCCTCCGTCCCATAATAAGTGTTCACTTCCATTTTGCACATTGTTTAAGAAAGAAGTATTATATTAGTTTTTTTGGTTCATTAAAGGGTCACTTTCCAATTTTACCATTAGATGTGATGAGTGTTTGACTTTTTGCATGTTTTGAGACCACAAATAAATGCTACTTTGTCTTTATTATAAGGGTAGTTTTGGAAAATGAGTAAAAGTTATATGTCAATTTAGGAAAGTGGACACTTATTGTGGGACATCCAAAAAAGGAAATGTGGACACTTATTATGGGACGGAGGGAGTATTAATTACACGTCCTAAATTAAGAGTCTCGTTTGAGAATTATAATTATTTGAAGAACTTTTTTGATTGTGTTGAAATTTTCAACTTTAATTTCATTATTGGTTTTTCTTTTTAATTTTAAATATCTAGTACTGCCACATTACAGAAAAGTTTGAGAGTTTTAATTTATATAATAAATGGTAAATTTAGAAAATGTGCAATTCAAGTACATAGCTTTTTAAATAGGACACTTAAATGGGACATTTAAAAATGAAATAAAAGACTCTTAATTGAGAGGGAGTAAGAAAAAGCGTGATGAACAGTAAGTTATAAAAAGATTTTGTTTTTTTTTGGTTCGTTTGTTTGTTTTTTTTTTTTTTGTTTTTTTTTGTGTGTGTCATTACATTTATAACAAAATATTAATATTAATTTATGACATATTTTTCAATTGTAGTTGGCGAATACAAAAGTATTTGCAAAATGATTTAAAAAACTTAAGCACTTCCAGAATGAAAAGAATGTACTTTTGTGTACAGTCTACGCGGTCAGTAAGGATTAACTATGCTTACAATTCTATTTTTTTTTTAACTATATTATTTTGTCTGATTGAATTTATAACTCTTAGGCGAAAAATTGATCGTATAAGCAAGAAAAAGATATATATGGTATGATTTCTTTGGTAGAAACTACGGACTCATATATTTATACACACAAATGTATATATGTGTGTAAGTGCATATTTATTTTATATTTTAAATATTATATCAACAAATTAAACTTTGTGGTTGATAGTTTAATTTACAGGCACTGCAATCGAGAAATCGTTAAAATATTTAATTCATGAATTTAGGTAAGGCTAATTTTTTTTATTTTAATAATGCCTGATTAAGCAATATCAGTACATAATTATTTATTGATATGTTTTACAGGAATCTACAAATAATTGGGATCGAGCATCTGTAATAAATGAACTACGTGAATTCAAGATGAATATAAAAGATATCTAAATTAAATTACACGTTCTTAAATATATGTAATTTCTTTTCTTTGTTTCTAAATATAAGTGTTGTTCCTATTGCAGGCTAAAAGAAGAATTGACAGACTATGGCTTATAACAAACATCTACAATTAGATTTTTTCATGTTCCTGTCAATTATTTTTATTTGGTTCTACTTACTAGTAAATTTATATTATCTTTTTTGTACTCCATATAATTATCATTTAAACCTTGCATTTCTGTTTACAAATAACTCATGCAATGGCACGGGCTCATAACTAGTTTAAAAATAAAATAAAAGACTCTTAATTGAGAGGGAGTAAAACTATTGGATTTATTTATTTATTTTTCATTTATTTACTAGCAAACATATCAATGACAAGTGACAACTTTAAATAAAGTTTAGAATTATATATGTTCTTTTTTTTTTAAATATAGAAGAGTTTTAATTATACATGTCATCCCATATATACGTACTTAGGTAACTATTTTCGGTGTCTCTAATATACTAAACTCACAAATTATACTCGATCTAACGCAAAGGCTAGTTCTAAAATTACACCATATATATATATATATTTTCAATTTTCTTTTACCATAATGAGAATTGATGATTGACCCTACTCCCTTGAGATGTCATGCCAGCACTTTACAACTGGATTAGTACAACAATTACCTCGCTGGCCTAGATTCTATTATATTTTGATTTTTTTCTGTAAAATTTGAATTGGCTGGTGAATTTAATAGCCAATTAAAGTTTCACTTACCTAAATTGTCCATGGTGGGGCCATTCTTGGCCAGAATTCCACAATCACCCCTATTTTGTGAGAATTATTTCACTTTTCATTGTCAGTTAAAGGGAATAGCATGTAAATCCTTTTGCAAGTTGATGCCCGAAGAAATTGATTTCTCATTCGAACTTATTCATAACTACAATGTCTTTTTATTAGTGGTAATAAAAACACTCTTTTAAATGAGAAATGATAGAGTTGTCGCTAATGCTCTAAGTGGAGAGCGCACACAAGGAAGGTGTGAAACTTCAGAAACAGAATTCAGATGTATTTATGGAACCTAATGATTACACTACAATTGGCCGATCAGATTATGCCGTGTGTGTCCAACCTGATCGGAACAACTGGACAGGGGATTCAAATTAAACCTGTGCCTAAAGCGTGCAGGAGTTAGTATTGGAATAAGACCTTAATTAATTCTGTGTAGGGATAAACTTGATATGCTCAGGAATTCATACTAGATGGGCTAAACTGAAAAATAGATATTGAGCTAAATATTTAGGAGTAATATTGCTATGTTTTCCAAATTTTCTATTTCAATTTTTTTCCGAATACATGTGGTAGTGGGATCACTGTGAGTTTACTTCAATATTCTCCAATAAAAATTCAATGAGTTCACTGCCATATGTATTTGAAAAGTATTTGAGATACAAAGTTAGGAAATCATAGCATCACTCAACATTTAGAGTGGACTAGATTAAAATTGGATTAATATATTGCATTTATTTTTTTTTCAATATTTGAGTACTCTGTCCTTTTTTTTTTTTTTTTTTTGTGCCTAGTAATACTCTTATTTACAAAGTTAGATATGATTGATTCACGTGTAAATTTGTCTACGTGTCACACATGTATATATATATATATATATATATATTATGTACTTAGAGGAATAATCACATCTTGAATCAATTCAGAAAATTCTGTGAGGTAAATTTTTTTTTTTTTATATGAACCTTCATTTTGCTTTGTAAAAAAAAAAAAAAAAAAAGGGAGCGAAAAAAAAAAAAAGAATTAAGAAAGAAAGTTTGAAGGGAAACCACATATATACTTTTTCCTCTTAAGAAATTCATCACACTGTGGATATCGCAGGAAATTGGGGTGTCTACACACAGACAGTCTAATTTAAGAGAGATAACAAAGAGGCAGTCCAAACCATAAGGACAATTAACATGCCCTACAAACCTAGCTTGGACACACACACACTCACAAAAGAAAGAAAGAAAGAAAGAAAGAAATAAAAATAATACAAGAAAGACAAGCAAGTTGATGATTTAAGGTTCAAATCAGGCTCTGAGGAGGGTCGATGGTCAATGATTTGAAGCTCAAGGTCTGGTCCAACTCCTCATTTCCTGTGTTCATAACCACCATCTTCCCTGGCCCAGAGTACTGATCATTTAAGCTGATCGGATTGGATGTTTGCCCTAGCTTGGAGTTCCACTTAAGCATCATCTCCTCGTGTTGCTTTTGCATCATATATAGTTCCTTGAGCTTTTTTATTTCTTCTCTATTCTTTTCAATCTCTACTGCATGCACACACATGTACGTGTTGTGAAATACACACCACACATACGTCGTATACACACACAATAGCAGATCCAGGAATGTTTAAAGGGATATATAGACTAGCTAGCTAGGATGGGGGTATATAATATTAGTAACAGAGTAGACTGTGAATTAGGCTAAATTAGATTGGGTTAATTAAATGTGAAGGGTTGGACGAAATTACACTTAATTTATTTCTAGGTAGGAGAGAGAGAGAGAGAGAGAGAGAGAGAGAGAGAGAGAGAGAGAGAGAGAGAGAGAGAGAGAGAGAGAGAGAGAGCATGGATGTACGTGTATATATATATATATATATGTACCAGAAAAAAAGTTATATATCTTTGTCCACTCATCCATTTTCCTTTGCAAGACAATCTTCTCCATTCGCAACTGCTCAGAAAGTTGTACATGATATGTTATTTGTGGAGAGTACTCCATAGCAATTTTATTCTGGAAATACATGAATAAAAGGAAGAGAGTAATTAATATATATCATACCAACCATATAAATAAACAAATGAATACACAAGAGACAATTCCAAATTAGGGTATATATAAAGGATTTATATATAGAGATCGAGCATACAATAAAAGGATGGTGTATATATAAATGGTTTTTACCTCCACATCTTTCACCTTCGTTTGTAGGGCATTAATGTGTTGAACCTTTTTCATTCTAGATTTCTGCGCAGAAACTCGATTTGATAGAATCCTAAAATCAAAGATAAATTCATAATTAAATTTGGATGCTCAAACACACGCACACGCACACGCACACGCACACGCATATATATAAAGGACAAATTTAGTGGTCGAGACTGCCACAACTGCTGAATCTGCAGAACAGACATGCATTTATATACAAGAAAAAAGATTAAAGCATGGTAAACCCACAACTTTATTTTCTTGGGGTCCATGTTAGGGTCAAATGGATGCTTAGTTTTGGTAGGGATAGCACCAATGTTTTCAGATGCTATTGTGACACCGGTAGAGTTCTGATCATCTAGTGGTGGATTTGAAATGGCCATTTTGTCCTTCATGTCCACGGAAGGAGGGCAGCTTTTGCCATGGGGCGGCTTGGGGCAACGGTTAATTCGGCCATTTTTGGTCACACCCTGGTTCATGAAGTAATGTTTGTTCTGCATAGCAAATGATCCAGTGGGTGAGGAAAATGTTGATGGACACATCATAGTAATAGATCTGGGACTTATAGGTGGCTTGTTGGGGAACAAGGGCATTTTAGGGCAACTCTTATCGTTCATGTCCTCCATTTCTTCAACACTTACAACCACCTGAAAAACAATCAGCCAAACAGATTTAGTGAAAAGGAAAGGAAACCTAAAAGGAAATGGAGTACGTACGTTTTTAAAGCATTCTATACTAAACTTTGAAACTTATGTGTATAGATTCTTGAGATAGTGAAGCCTAAACTAGCCATTTACATCTATATATAGCAAGAATTTTGGATAAAATTTACCATGTGTAACCCTAATTCTGCCATAGACTAATAGCGTTCATTTTGTCTTAAAAAAAAAAAAAGAAGAAGATATTTCGATTCTCAAAGTTAATCCCAAATGTAATTCCTAATTGTTTTAATAGTTATACCACATATTATAATAGTGATCGGTGGTGCCACACAGTACAGGCACACACCAATAAATATGGTACAACTGTAAAATATTTGTGTTAAGAATCATAGTGAAACAAATTTAAGATTAATCATAGTGAAATTTTGCAGTGAATTGAGGAGTAGCTAGGCAAATGCACTTCCAGTTGGCTTAAAAAACAATTGGTGAGGCCAGTGAAGCTCTCTTGGGGCACATTACCAAAATTATCCCCGTTTCAAGAATACAGCATTTGAATTTTCTTTGTCATTTTTTGGTCATTATGTAAATTTGTTGCATGGTGATTCTATAGAAGCTTGATTTTCCCAATGTACTCTACCTTATCCTTAATGAGAGCATCTTTGTTAGTTTAATGGCAGTAATGATATCCAATTAAATGAAAAATGATAACAGTTGTCACATTATGCTACATGTAGAGCATGCACAAAGGAAGTTCTGTGGATACAGAAACAGAATTAAAACCTATTTGGAATTTTAATCATGGCATTATCAGACTCGATCGACTCATTTCGACTACTTGATAGTTTTGTTCTTTAATTTTTTATTATTATTATTATTATTATTTTTTATGAATTTGTTATTTAAGATTCTTTGATTCAATGTATGTAAAAATGTTTCAAAGTTTGACAAATAAATTTTTTTTTACCATGGTTATGCACTAATTTTTCAAAGTTTAGTACTGTGCTTGCATACAGTAATATGTCATAAAAAAATATAAATAAATAAATAATTGTGTGGAAATGCAAAAGGATTATTTTTATTATTGGCTCTTACATCATATATGTAGTTTTTTTTTTAAAGAAAAATAAGGAATCCCGAAAAAAAAAAAAAAACAAAGATAGAACTTCACGCAAATCATGTTGACAATTATAATTTTGCTTTTGTCAAAAAAGAAAAGACAAAGTAATTCAAATTTATATGTGATCAATCCAAATATAAATATTTGTCCTCTTTTCCCCAAAATGCTGTTGCAATCTGTGGCTATTCTCCAACACTGAAAATTCATAGTCACTTGTACGTTGACATTAATTTTGCTTTTGTCAAAATTAAACTTTTATATGTGGAAATGAAATCGGCTTCAAGCAATTACAAAAATAACAATAATCACATATATCTCTCACGAGAAAAAGGACCCTCCAAAATAATGTTGTCGCAAAACAATTTAATTACATATTTCCTTGGTGCCTTTCAGGGTATTAATTAGGCTGATAATTTACTTTTTGCAGACAATCTTATTGCACGAACACAACATAAATTTTAATTAGCAGACAATCTTATTACACGAACACGACCAAAAAAAAAATTTACGACAGAATTTTAATTAGTAGACAATGTTATTACACGAACACGACAAAAATTTTTAATTAGCAGACAATCTAGTTACTCAAACACGACCAAAAAAAATTGTTGACTCCATCACAGGCTTGATTACTGGAAATATTCGCGATCAAGGAGATCTTTTCAATAACTCAACGGAATTGTTCTCAAAATAATTAAATTGGATGCCATAAGTCAATTGTCTTTTGTGATGCATTGCAATCAACTTTGTGAATTAACATTATTTTTCACAAATAATGTCTTTAAACCAATAGTCATGAAACTCGCGCGAGCGACCTGGGATTTTTAATTAATTAGTTCTTCATATGGGATTATAGTAGCAGGGAAAAAAATGAGACAGAAAAAAAAAAGTTTGAAAAGTAATGACCAAATTAAATAGAAAACATAAATTTCTCTTACTATTTATCAAGGAAACTATTGAAAGCACAAAAGCAATATGGAAAATGAAATAGTAGGAGATTAACTAGCATGGTAGAATTTGGGCGACCTAACTCAATCTCTGCTGGAAAATGATATGTTTGGAGGCATTAAGGTCTGTGGTCTGGCCAATTATATATCTGTGTTGCTATTGCATGTTATGTCATATGCATGTGGATGGATTACTCTTGTACGTACGGGGAGGGTTCTCTCCTCTACTCAACTCAAATTATTTTACCATCATTCCAAGCTTTATAAATTATAATCAGCAAAAAAATTTATTTACGAGACCATGCACTCGGGGGTTCGGAGGCATTGGGCCCAAACCCCAGTGATTCTATGTCCATATATCGATCACTCCTTAACCATTATTCCTTTCTTTTTTTTTTTTTTGAACAGCAAGCTAGTCTAATTATAATAGAAAGCCAAATAGGCCAAAATCAAAGTTACACCCCAAAATGAAGATACACAAATCAAAAAACAAAGCAACCCAAACATACCACTCCCAGAATTTGTAAGAAAACAAGACTGAAATCCTTGCAAAATACCCCTCCACAAGCAGTACCCCAACAAAACTTACTGCTAATCACCACAGTGCATCCAACAGACATCAGGAATAGTACCATATATAACAATGGCCTTACACTAGACTATTTCAACCTAAGCATAAGCAAAATTTCCTTACTGAACAATGCTATTCTTCACCATACAAAATGATATTGATCACATCAATAACACCAATGAGCAAGAATTAAATATTGCAAAACCCTATAAACATATCCACGCCCTTCAATCTACATTTGCCACAGTAATAAAAACCCTGTAGAAATCATACCACTGCAGATTTCTCATAAAAAATCGGACTTGAGCATCATCTCACCATAGCTCCATCCCAACAAGATTGCTCAGACCATGAATGGTACCATAGCAGTCCCTCGGGCAGACTTGTTTCCATAACATACCCTTAAAGAAGAATTTGATTTAGTAGCATAAAAGCTGGGAAGCCAAGAGGCACTTGTACATGTAAAAAGTGTAGCTTCAAAAGCTTAACAATTAGACCACTCAAACTGGTCAACAGTGACCACTGCCTTTGTGAAATGCAGGTGTTCTCGTATCAGCAACAGCATCAAACTTTCACTTCACAGCAGCTAGTATCTCAAGACAGCACGAAAAATATATACCAACACTACAATTGTGAACCAATTCTCCCTGACCCTTAACAAGAAACTTTGTATTCCGACAAAAGAACACAACTGTCCACTGCAGCCGCATCCCATTTTACCAGAATTGTAGCATTCTTACCACAACCAGCATCGACTTTAAAATTCTGTTAAAAAAGTAGCTTAAGAGGCTTGACAATCAGAATACTCAATTTGTACAACCAACATACAGATAAACACACGCGACACGGAATTCCCCAACACGAAATGAACACACACACCAAAGCACACACCAATCAGAGTGATAAGCACTCCCACATCACAGAATAAAGACCCGAAAGAAACAACACACGCCAAAAAACCCCTCCCACCCCCACGCACACACCCATTTACCCATCAGTTATACACATAATACTTCCAGAAAACCTCCTTATCAGAAGAAAGCACGAATATCCACGCTTCGCAACACCCCCTACTTTGCTAGATTATCCGCCAATCCATTTGCCTCCCTGAAGATTTTAACTACTGACACACTACCAGCAGTTCGTAACAGGTTGTGGATTTGATTGATGGTACTCGAATATCTCCAACATGAGGAATCCTCACTATTCACCCAAGAAACACAGTTATACGAATCACTTTCAATTATCAAATGAGAGTCGCGGATTTCATTTTGAGAAGTATACATAACCAGGGCTTCAAGAACGGCCCGTAACTCTGCAAAGTATGAATCAGCGCTACCTATGTTAATAGAAAACATACCCTTTACCTTAGCATTGTTGTCTCTCAAAACACCACCAACCCCTGCAGGCCCCAGTTTGCCAAAAGTTGATCCGTCCACGTTAAACTTTAAAACTCCAAACGTTGGGGCTGTCCAATTAATTTTTTTGGGGATTTTTCGGATACTTGGAGCTTCACAAGCTGATTTAAAATTGTATAACAAATCATTAATTGAAATTCTCGCTTCCTTCACCTTAAAATTGATCCACCACAGAACCCTGACCTTAATAATCTCCAATAAACCTGAAGCCTCAAAACTTCCCCCTTCAAACACCACTTTATTCCTAGCCAACCAAATTGACCAAACAATTGCAAAAAAACAAATAGTCCATGCTTTCTTGAGACTATTATTCCTGAATCCACCTGTCTAGAAGGTTGTTCCTTTGTGATGAATTTTCTGGGGGCCTCTGGTTCTTTTGCTCTTGGTTGCCGTTAATTAATTACTTGGTCCTTAATTGATTGTTTTTGTTTTTTTTTTTTTTTTTGATAATCGGGGGTGTCCGGGCCAGCTTGCGCGCACCTCGACTAATCCCCCGAGGCCTGGAGGCGCCGGGTGAATACTCCAGTGGCCACGCCCCCCATGACTCGAACACTAAACCTCTTGAGTAGTACACCCAAGAAGCTTACCACTCGGCCACAAGGGACTTGATTCCTTAATTGATTGTTTGCTCTACCTTCTTCCCTTTATTATTATTATTATTATTATTATTATTATTATCATCATTTTTTTGGGTTTCGTGGTCGTCTTTTGGTGTTTTTTTTTTTCTTTTCCTAAGCATCAATATTATAAAAATGGACAAAGTTCATAAGCCTTACATCCAAAAGGTAACCCATAAAGGTTGCCAAACCCCAAAACAAAAAGGACACCCAACAGAGGCCAAAAACTCAAAACAAGCAGTAGCAAAAGTTCTGCAGACACAAATCTGCAGAAACAAAGGCCTCCCCCATGCTATCTACTGAAACTGAAATCATAATACACTCCATTACACCTATCAAAGGCCTCCCCCGTGCTATCTACTGAAACTGAAATCATAATACACTCCATTACACCTTTTGGTGTTTCTTTAATTTGGCTCTCTTTCTGGTTTCTAATTTTGTTTTATGACTACTCCATTAAACATAAAGTTCTCTACATACATATACATAAAATGTAAATGATGAGTGTCACTTCAAGCATTGTAGAAAGAAAATTGTGTAGTCATGGAGTGTATCAAGTTATGCAAAATATCTTGATGATAATATATATATATATATATATTAATAACAAAATATCTTGATGATAATTAAAAAACCTTATTTCTTTTACAAGATCTGAATTTAATTATGGATGTCTCACTTATGTTATGTTTGGTTTATGGATTTAGGAAGTGAAAAAAAACACACACACACTTTGTACGTACCATACCATTGATTTATACAAAAGATGGTCTGAACTTAGAATGGTCCTACCACATCTAACTGAACCCTTCTTTTGGAATCAAAGACAGATCAGAAAATCACACGGGAAATTAAAAAGAGAAACAGTATATATATATATATATATATACCATAGAAAAACCATAGAGACAATTAAAGGAACATTTACAAACTAGAAGTTCAAGCAACAGAGAATTAAAGACAAGCAAGTAAACAAACAACCCAAATTAACAAAGTTTGAGGTAGCTAAATAGAACAAGAATTACTTATAAGCTAACTAGGCCAGGGAACAACTAAACAAATCCTAGAGAGATCCAATTAATGATCACTTGCAGCGATTAAATGAGGCAGCTAGCTTCTTGGTTGGGGTCATGACAACCCTGGTCCCATGCCCCGGTTGATCAATATCATGGTCACCCCCTGACGCTCCTTGCACTGGTTGGTTCAAGTCTATGTCCTCCCTTTGATGAAACCCTGGTCCCATATTGGGTGGTTCAATATTCGGTGGTTTGTTCAGGTCAATGTTCACTCTTCCAGCTGGCTGGTTCATGGCCGCAATTTCAGCCTGCTCATATAGATAGAGATCGAAAGAGTTATATATAGCTCAAGTTATAAAACCTAAAAACCACAAATATATACACATATATATATATATATATATTTCAAGTTAGAGAGAGAGAGAGAGAGAGAGAGAGAGAGAGAGAGAGAGAGAGAGAGAGAGAGAGATCTGTTTGTGTGTTACTTCTCGAGCTCTCATTTGGTCCTGAATGGAAGCCATGAACTGCGACATCTCACGTTCATGTCTCCTTATGTTGTCCCTGCGCACATGTGATCACAACCATTTATCAAAAGAAACACAATAAAATGTACATATATGTCACGGTGGGATGATCAACTACCTTTGTACCCTAATGATGGCTGCTCCAGAGTGGGAGTTGTAAGCCTTATAGAAGCTGTGGGTCCCAACTCCAAGCTCTAGCTCAATTTCATCAACGACAACTCCGGGGTCTGACTCATCAGCACCCTCATCAGACGGTGGTACTGGTGGTACTGCTGGGTTGATCACTTGCCTGTTTCGGCCCACCATTTTTCTATCTCGATCTGCAATACACATGCACTACGTTAATTAGTACTCTAAATGAGACATACACAAAGGAAAACCAAAGCTTCTCTCTCTCTCTCTCTCTCTCTCTCTCTCCAAAAGCTTAATTTTGACTAGAAAGCTTACACTACACAGCACTGATATGAACAGAGATGCAAGGAAACTGAGGCTTTACCTTCTTATTTATAATGGATTGAGGGTTTTGATGAGTCCAACTAATCTTACGAAAAAAATATCCATATATGGAGTAAAAGGTTATTTTGATTACGTGGTATAACAAGTTAAATTTTTTTCATTATTTTGTCATTTGTGATTTTTAAAATTAGGAAAAACATCCTTACACATTAACAATACACTAAGTATATTAGTAAAATTATAAGGATGACTTGGTATAACCGTTACACTAAATATTTTCTCCTTCCGATAGACACGAGTGCCAAAGCTTGAAACAAAAAAGGTTTGAATACAAAATTTACCCTTGAAGTTTAGTTTCTACCTCATTTTAATTCTTATAGTTTCAATTGCATCAATTTGGTCTCTAAAGTTTTTAAATATAACCAATATGGTCCAATTGTCTCATTATGTTTGTAAATTTGACAGAATTCACCCACTGTTATGTACAAGAACGTTGATAAGCGTGTGGGGAGATAGGTGGTGCATGCTCTATTTTTTGTCGCTAAAAAGCATGACAATGCATAACATGTGATTAATTCAGTCAACATTTATCACAAAATTTAGGCCAATATAAACCACATTGCTTCTATTTAAAACTTAAAAACCAAATTGATGCAATGACTAAATTGTTATAATAGAAACTACATGGACTAAAATGTGCCCCAACTTCAAAGATATATATTGTAATTAAACAAAGAAAACATTACAAAACGTAGTGCCAAATCACCGGCTATAGCCGGTTATCAGGTCTTAACAGCCTCTCATTTGGAGCTATATAACTTATACTCTTGCACATTAACTACTCCACACCATACACATGTAGAGTACATTTCAATATACCCGAACTACCCATCTCTAGGGAAAGAAAGATAGTAAAAGAGATTTTTGGTTGGGGTATTTTAGTCTTTAGAGTTTAAAATCAGTTGAGCTCTAGTAAATTTGGTTTGTCGTCATATGTTCCCCTTAAATCGACTTCTTTAACTTTGTTATGCCTTCAAAGATGAGCACCAAATGTGATTAAAACGTTCTTTCAAGGTGTTAAAAAACACTGTCCCTTTGTGAAGATAAGGAAAGCGGCGGCCCTTCTTTAAAATTCAAAACCCTTCTTTCTTAGACGTGAAACCCTAATTAAAGGTTTGCAATTTTTTTAAAAATCTTTTTCTCCTCTTATTGATAAATTTTCTCATGTGACCATCACATATGTGTCACGATCACTTCTAATAGATTATTCTGTAAATCCTACAATAATAAAGGAGCCACATTAACGTCACAAGATGTGACGAACAAGAAAGGCACTGTGAAGAAATTATGGTAGCCTTTCCTTTTCTAAATTTCTGCTAACCAACCTTGAAGAATTAACAACTATTTACTTGTTTTAACTAACCACCTCTACATCTCTATCTAGATATTATGGTTGAATTCTACCCTTTTTTTCAGGACCAACAAATACATCATGTCGAAAATATAAAAATTAAGAAATTAATGAGGATAAAGTAAACAAATAATTTCCAATAAGAGCTTTGAAGTAAACTAGAAGCTTGCAATCTCATCAGAAGGTTGATCTCCAGACCATAACAAGTACTGTGGTTTGCCGATTCTTAGCCTTAATATTCAAACCATTTAATTCTTCAATATATAATGATACACACACATAATTAATTCTACACACTTTTCTACAATCAACAATCCTGACCCTTAATTACAGTGAACCTCATGTGCTCATGTGTGGGACTCATGTAAAATCTATGTGTGGTCTACTGAAATCAAAGACCAGAATTATTTGAGTGTGAAAAAGTGTGTGGAATTGTGAGTGTGCATCATTTTACCTTTTTGAGAATTTTCTTTTTAGGAAACTAAAACTTTTTTCTGGCGTTGTTTCATTAGTCTTATACTTGGTAACTGATAACTACTTTAAGTTCTACCAAAAAAAAAAGGATAACAATTAATTACTCCAAGGCTTTATTAGTGTATTTTAAAATGAAAGGAAGACTTAAGCAGAGGGACTAGACTTAGGTACTACATTCACATTGGGTGAAAATGGTTCAGTTCGATATAATTTTTAGCCAAGTTGACCTATTTTTTTTTCGGTTCGGTTCTATTTAGTGTAAATTTTTGATTCGATTCAGTTTTTTATATTGCATGAAAATTTTGAAAACCGAACCGATCAGTTCGATTAGTGCGGTCGATTTGCTACACCCCTACATCCATATATGAATTGAGTATACCAAGTGCCCATCCAAAAAAAAGAAGAAGAATATCAATATTAATCATGTAGCAGACCATCACTATATGTACATAACCACATGGAGTATAATTTTTTTTGGTCAATTAAGTAAGGGCAAATTGCACTTAGTCCATTAAACTATACACCTATTTTCAATTGGGTCTATAAACTTTTTTTTTTGCAATTAGATCATTGAACTTCAAAAATTCATTCAATTAAACCCAAATTCTAACATTGTTAGCTTAAATTATTAAAAATTATAACGTACGTTGCATGTAATGCTTACCTGTCACATGTTAGATTAATACAAACACGGGAGACTTTGAATGGCTAATAAATAATGTGATTTTGGGTATGATTGAATGCAATTTTGGATCTAGTCGAATGTATTTTTGAACTTGATTGAACGCGATTTCAGATTTAATTGAATGCGAATTTTTGCATTATTTACAATCTCCCATGCTTGTCTTAACCTTACATGTGACAGGTAAGCATTGCGCGCAACGTACGTAACAATTTCTAAAAGTTTAAGCTTAACAGTGTCATAATTTGGGTTTGATTGAATGAATTTGTGAAGTTTAAGGACCCAATTGCTAAAAAAAATATATAGACCCAATTAAAAATAGATTATAGTTTAATAGACTAAAGTGTAATTTGTCCATTAAGTAAATAGGATGAACAGTTTTGAGTCTTTGACATTGAATTGAATATTGTGAATTGTAAATGTTTTGACATTGTGTGTGGTAGGCCTGTCAATGAACCGGGTCTAGACCCGGATCCGGTCTAGATTCGGCTCTGTTAGACAGATCTGACCATTTTTTAAGATCCATATCTAGATTCGAATCCGTATTTTATGCTAAAAAAATAGACCAGATATGATTTTGTAATATCCGGTCCGCCTAAGATCCGGATCCGAATAATACTTATATATATAAACATATTTATATATATCTACATATTATATATAATATAATTATGTATATATATAATGCATATATATACTATATTATATTTAATATATTAGTCATGTATATACAAATGTATTTATATATATAATCCAATCCAGATCCGAATTCGGTATATTTTGGCGAATTTAGATATGGACTGACTTTAACAAATCCGTCAGATCCGAATCTGAATCCATATATAATTTAGCGGATCTGAATTTGATTACACTAGATCCGGTCCGAATCCGACTCGTTTACAGGCGTAGTGTGTGGTGTGTGTCTTTGTGTTGGCTGTGGGGAACAAAAAGGGTCACAATTCACAAAAGATGACTACTCCTACTACAAAACTTAACTGCCTCACTCAACTTTGGTCCACCCCTCTTCTACCCAAGCTGACCAATCCAACAACTCTCAACTCAGATCTCCGGCGACATCTCCGCATTTTTCGCCTTCCGATCCCACTCTCCGCCGGCGACATCTTCAGCTCTTCCAGCTTCACTGTCCGATTCCGACCGCTTAACTACCGGATAGCTCGCCGGAATTCAGCGCCAAAAGCATCTATGTTTGCTGAAAACCCTGTCGTCGGCGATATCTGCGCCGGCGTGGTCTCCGGAGGAATTGCTCTTTCTTTACTCCGATTATGGGAGGAAACTGCGAAGCGAGGGCTCTTCGATCAGGTTTTATAAACCCCCTCTGTTTTTGCTTTAATTTCTCTTTTCGTTCTAGTAATTACCTGTATGTATGTGAGAACATCAATTAATCTAAAGCATTTTGTTATATTCTTTTGCTAATTGCACAAAATAATTTCATTTGGCCTGAAAAACGTTGACTCGAAGTAGATTACTGTAATAAAAAAAGCAGAGCAGACTTTTAAAACCCTAGGCTATGTTTGGATGAACCTTGGAAAAACAACAACAAAATTAGCTTTGGAGAATTCTCTTTCTAATTTCTCTAATTAAAGAATGTGGTGGATGAAGTTGCTTGAAAATGAAGAACGGATTTTTCTTGTGAGACTATTAGGGCTAGAACAGGAAACTAAATTTATCTGAGTAATTTCAAGCCTACTTTTTATAGATAATGGTTTTTTTCCCCTTTATTTCGAGCATAATTTGGAGATATTGTGTTTCCCGGCCACGTGAATTTGTTCATGTGGCATGAAAAAATGAAGATTTCTTCGACATTGTTTCGGTAATGATTGGCGATTCATTAAGGTGGATAATGGTCTTGTCGTTTTTTTATGCAAAGGAGAGATTCTCATGAAAAGTGCATAGTTGTCTTTCTGTTATAGATCTCTCTTACCATGAGTGACTTGGTGCTTCGAGTTTGGTTTGTTATTACCTATTGATTCCTCATGTGGAAACATGTGCCAAGACTATGTCAAGCTAAATGTTTCGGTTGAAATAATTCCAATGGTTATTCAAACATTGTTTTGGTGGTGATACTGTATTTATTGACTTCGATAATAGTTTTTCATTTTTGACTTTGAGAATGAGAATTCCATGTAGGCAGTTAGGATGTCGTATCTTATACTTGTCGTTTTCTGAGTTTGGTGTCTAGATGTATACAGGGATTCATTTGGAAAGATCTTTTCTATTATGGTAGTCTGCTACATGAAATTGTTCATGTGGCATTAGAAACGAAATGCATATAGAACACGGCTACATAGTTCTGCTATTTAATCTGCTGACATAGTAACCATTTTGTCGTTTTCCAGAATGAGAGACGACAATTTGACTAGTGCTGTCTAATATAAAAGCTGTTTTAGACGTTTCGTTGGGTTAATAAATGAGAATATATTTTGGAGCACCCTCATTCTAGAAACAAGAAAACCGTTGCTTGCATTTAGATTTTGCTGTTCAGATCCCAGCAATAATAACCTTTATCTAATAACTTGAATGACATTTTGTCAACTCTAGAATGTGAAACGACAATTAGATGCTTTTTTGTTAATGTTAGTAACTGTTTCAAGTGTTTCCTTGTGCAATACAAAAGATCTTGTTGCTCCTCGTTCTAGAAATGAGACACCGTTGGTTACGTTGCTACAAAAAGCACTGAATGTATGTTTATTTATAACATGGTCTTTTGTCTGCCTAAGCATGTGCTACTATGTGAGGGTTCAATATGCAAATGGTTTGAATGAGGAATCCTCATTGCCTCATGATGTTGGACTTACAAAGAAATGGCACGATTGTAGATCGAGGACATTACACTGAGCACCTGTATGGAAATCTCTTCCTCATGATAGAATTAACAAAACCATCCTCGCCCCTTATATGGTTAATTACTTAATTAATGGATTTGGTGTTTTCACGTCATCAAAAGACTCATAATTTGGTGTGACGGGACGTTGCCCGTTTCTTTGGAGCATATCATATCAATTATGAAGTTGGTTTATAAGCATAATGGTTTTGGCATACTTTGCCTGCTAGGGCCACGGACCACGGTCATGGGACATGACGATGTTGCACGCATTTTCATCCACAATTAGGGACTAGTACTTTGCTCCAAACAGGTCCACTTAGCTGGGCTCTGTCTCTCCTGATTCGCCTATCATTTTCTCTAATTTACCCAGTTAAAAAATCTAATCGCATTATGTCTCCCCCTGACCATTGAAAGTGTGACAACTGACAAGTGCAATTTTGTTTTCTTTAAGCAAGGATAATAAATGGTGCCAGGGGACAAAGAAAGATTTATAATTATTCAGCAAAATATAAAAGATGCATACATGGATTTTGTGTTACAAACGGTATACTTTTGAGGATTACTTTTACTCATTTTGGCATTACATATTTGAATAACTAAATTAGTGAGTAGATATAATTTTTCCCAAATTTTCTTCTCTGAAATTTCTGTTGTTCAAATTTGGTAGATGGTGGTACCCTAAAAATGAGATTAAGAGCCATATAACTTTGGGGGTCTCTATTGAAAATCCTCTCTTTTGTGTGTGTGTGTGTTTGTGTGTTTGTGTGATCTCACAAATTTGTTTTCTTCAACTTGATTTATCCTATTTTGGCCCATAAAAATGAGATTAACTGCTGCATCCTCATTACAAAAGCTTTTGTCATTGACACCCACAGATTGAATCATCTCTTACACCGGTCTATATAAAAATACTTATCATACAATTTTTTTTTTTGGTGTTTAGATATTAAATAGGAAACTTGTGCACATAAGTATTGGGCTAGCTTTCATGCTTTGCTGGCCATTGTTCAGGTAATTTCACAATTTAAGTAGCCTTTTCATTCTCTCTGATATCTGCTTGTTGTCTCAACTACAAGTCATTGTTGCAGCTCTGGTCATCAGGGTGCATTTCTAGCAGCTCTTATTCCAGGCATCAATATTATAAAAATGCTTCTTTTGGGACTGGGGATATGGAAAGACGAGGCCACTGTCAAGTCAATGAGCAGATTTGGGGACTACAGGTAACAACTCTGGCTGTTCCTTTGGCTCCATTTGGTAAGTTGGATGGAAATTTGATAGCAAGGAATACTACTGGGGACGGAAAAGGTTCTCTTAGAGAAAGGATGGTGTTTTTCTCTCCATCATATGTTGGGAAAGGGGGTGTTATTTTGATTTACCATCATATGTTGGCTACAACACAAGTATTGTTGTTTGAATGGCGGCAATGTAGAAGGCATCTTTTTCCCATAGCATATCTGCAGAAAAGAAATGGTGGGCCCGGATGGAATTATCTTCCTCCTTTTTTTCCTTCCAGCCCTTGCTGTCCCGACAAATGATGAACCATCTCTCTCTCTCCCTCTCCTTTTTCCTTTTACTTCCACCTACATACCATATTTCTCCTCCTACTCTTCCCTATGAAATGGAGCATCCAATTTGTTCAACGAAGAGACTAACTGTATGTTATGGACTGACCCAACTGGGTAACATGTGGTTGATTCATTTAGTTTGTCTTCCTTTTTTCTTGTTCAACTTAATTCCCATTGCAACCTGAGCCAGGAAACAAATTAGCTATTTTCGAATTCCCACTGGGTGGTTGTCTAAAATATGATTTCTCCATATCATTGAGCTGCGAGTAGGGTTGTATACGAGCCGAACCGAGCCACTCAACAAGCCCTCGTGAACAGGTACGATAAAGGCTAGGCTCGGCTCGGCTCAGCTCGACAGAGCTCGTGCACACTTTTGATTAAGGCTTGTTAGTAAGCTCGTGAAAAAACTTGTTAATAGGCTTGATAAAGAGTTTGAACTTCTAGGCCCTGCAAGTGAAGAAAGTTGTTTTTTGAAGTGCTAGATCTCTACTAATTAGACTAGTTGAGCGATTGCTTAAGCAAAGATGAATT
The DNA here is from genome assembly GCA_033977485.1 of Hydrangea macrophylla. Classification (NCBI taxonomy): domain Eukaryota; kingdom Viridiplantae; phylum Streptophyta; class Magnoliopsida; order Cornales; family Hydrangeaceae; genus Hydrangea; species Hydrangea macrophylla. The sequence continues at coordinate 94,384,364 of CM066982.1, read as the reverse complement.
GTATTTCAAGCTTGTTTGGTTTACAAAACCGAGCTTGAATAACTCCAAGCTTGCTTCAATAGATATGAGTGGTTGGACAGCGCATTCTTTGTTTCCAGATAAGCAAGCATAGGCTTGGTTCAGCTGTTATTATATTGTCCGTCTGAATACTTGCCAAAATTACATTAAAAGCAGATGTTATCAATGCTTAATGGGTCCCAAAGCTTGGGGTCTGTTTAAGTTAGTCTTGTTGCAACCCAAGCTTGAACCATTTTTAACTTCTGCCTAATTTGAGCTTGTCATGTTATAACACAAAGGTGGATCTGGAAAGAGAGTAATCTGATACCCATCTCTTATTTTCTTCCTTTGACCAGTTTTTTGGTTTCGTTTACATGGATCTGTTCACCTTAACTTAATCCATGCATCAGGGAACTTCTCAAGGGACCACTATACTATGCTGCCACAATCACTTTGGCTTGCGCTCTCTATTGGAGAACTTCCCCAATAGCAATTGCAGCAATTTGCAACCTGTGTGCTGGAGATGGTACTTTTCTCTGTGATAATAGTGTGCAAGTTTTATTAATTTTCTTGGGTCTTTTAACTTTTCATCGCATTGATTTCATTTCATAAGCGGAAAGCGGTACAACCAAAGTTTTAATACTTGGGAAGTTAGGCTGGTGCGAAGAGTCTGTTTTTTATTTGTTTATTTTTATTTATTTTTATTTTTTCTGCCAAAAGGATGTAGAGAAAGGGATGATTTTATTATCACTGTATGTAAATCTTATATAGAAAACAGAAGAGCAGTAAAAAGGAAAGTGAATAAAAGAAAAAAAAGAGGGAATCAAAAAGGAAAAGGAAATAATCAAAATGGTCAACATGACCAATAAATGTAGATTGATACTAATATATTATTTCCTAATTCCAACACTCTCCCGCAACCTGAAGGTGGGAATGAACCACAGAAGTTTGGAATGATAAGGTTACAAGACTGTTCATGAAAGTTGTCAAGAATGGGAAACACCATCCACCAATAAAGGGTGAGACTGTGGGAATGATCATCCACAATAAATCACTCAAAAAAAAAGTGCCAACTTCTTGTTCAAACAAGTAACAGTAGTTGCAACAACAGACCCAAATCTTGAAGGGTTTGAACCACCATAATATACTCCACCACTCCCCATCAAAGGCTGAACAAGGCCCGAATGGGTTGACCTAGGGCTGGACAGGGCGAAAGGGCTAAACTAGGGTTGGACATGGCCCGTAGGCGCTGGACAAGCCCCCGTTGGGCCTAGCCGGAGGCTGGACAAGGCCCGTAGGGGGTAATGGAGTTGGTGCAGGGAGGGTCGTCGGACTTAGGCTTCAAGCTGAAAGCAAAGCGAGGTCCGGCGGGCGACGTGTCGCCACCCGCCGAAGGTGGAAGCGAGGACACAATGCCAAAATCGAATTTGGCTCTGATACCAAAAAGTATGTAGAGAAAGGGATGATTTTATTATCACTGTACGTACATCTTATATAGAAAACAGAAGAGCAGTAAAAAGGAAAGTGAATAAAAGACAATAAGAGGGAATCAAAAAGGAAAAGGAAATAATCAAAATGGTCAACATGACCAATAAATGTAGATTGATACTAATATATTATTTCCTAATTCCAACACTGACATTCAACAATTTCAGGTATAGCTGATATAGTGGGAAGGCGTTTTGGTAGTCAGAAGCTTCCGTTCAACGGAAACAAATCCATTGCAGGAAGCATTGCAATGGCAACTGCTGGTTTCATGGCTTCTGTCGGGTAAACTTTGATTAGTTTCTTGTAAGCATTTGCAATAGCTTTATTGGAAATTACTTACGGGTATGTTTGTAACAGGTTCATGCACTATTTCTCCTTGTTTGGCTATATTGAGGGAAGTTGGGAAATGGTTTTAGGTTTCTTTATTGTGTCCCTTGCCGCGGCATTGGTTGAATCACATCCTTTAAGCACTGAGCTTGATGACAACCTAACAGTTCCCCTTGCTTCTATCTTGATTGGCAGTTTTGTTTTCTGATGTGAAGCTAGCACTTCATAGATTCTGGCCAAAAGGACAAAGGCTAGACAGTGGTGAAGTTACAGTGGTGATCTTACGACCAACTCAGAAGTGGTCAATCCACCCATGGTATACTGTAGAATTATGTACACAATTAACAATTTGTACATCCAATGGTTGGGCTCAGTTGTCCTTAGAATGCTGTGTGTGCATTTTTAGCACTGGAACAGTGGAACTGCAATTAGATCTGATACCATTAACTGCTTGATTTAGTAAGTTTCAATGGCCAAATTGATCATTTTACCGCATATTCTCGAGAGCTTACATGCTTTCCAGAATCATTATTATTTTTTTTTTTCCAAAATGTATTAGAGATGATGTGCTAGTGAGGTCACTGCATCCATTGGAGTTCTTGAGTACTTTTTGACACACGATTTGGGAATTGTAGCATTCCTCAACATAACCTAACATGATAGTCAGAGGTACGGACTAACCTTTTTTTTTTGGTTCTCTCTCTCTTTTTTTTTTTTTTTAAAAAATTGTTCACTCCCATAAAGGTGTTTCCATTGTGACTTGGAGATCACATTTAAAGGAGTTGCCAAAACATATTACACAAACCCTTTGAATTTATGTGATATTGAGCACATTGGTTGGTTGGGTATTTGGGACCATTGGAGGGTGGATGGTACATCGAGCATACTATTTGTTTCTCTCTCTAATTGGGACCATTGGAACTGTACGTATAAAAAGGCACATCAAGTCTTCATCAAACTTCTCTTTCTTAGCTTCTTGTGAAATATCAGAAGATAAAGAACAGTTCTTCCTCCAAACCGTCTCACTCTATACACGAAAAAAGCCATTGGTTCACGTTTCAATTCAAAAGTCCAGATTAATTCATAGGATGCTTTCTAAATTTGGTTCCTAAATAGATTTAAAAACTGTACCATTATACTCTGACTGTGTATATGTATATACTAGTCTTAAACCACGTGCTTTGCACGTGATTGGTGCACAAGAGGTAGATACTAACAAATTAAAAGATCAAACCAGCTAAACACTTGACTTGTACAAACAAATTTTTTTAATATATTTTTAAAATATATTAAAATCTAGAAGAATCACTCATACTGCTAATACTCAGTTTAAATTATAAAACGTCTTTCAAGTATTGAAGTGAAGTATAAAAACACTTGCTAATTTTGCTTCAATTTGTGTCTTTATTTTTCTTAAGAATTCTAACAATTTTAATTATGTTATTGCTAATTATGTGGTCATATGAATACAAGTTAGAATGAAAATCCTCCGGAAAATTATTATTATGGAATCTTAATTTTAGTTCCACATTTAAAAAAATCGATAATCTGACAAAATCCAGGGAAAAAAAATTTCGTGTTCGAATTGAAATGGTGATGGAAAATTCTAAAATTCATTTTAATTTTCAAATATTCTTAACTTCCAACCCAAGAATTCTGGCATAAATCAAAGAGTAATGCTATGTCTCCCAAATTTCTATCTCAAAAGTGCTTTCCAAATGATGTGGTAGTGGGGCTAGGTAAATAAATTTCAATCAAAATTCAACTGGTCCCACTGTATTAGACCTGACCCCACTGTCACATCATTTGGAAGCACTTTTGGGATAAAATTTTGGAAAGTATAGCATTACTCTAAATCAAATATATGCCTTATATATTTTACTTGCAAAACTTATGACATGAAAACTGTTATTTTGTTTTCAACTAATATTGAATTTTTTTTTTTGTTTAAAAACAATTAAAATTCCACAAAAAAATATCCGATTTCCAAATCATTTCAAAATATTCCAAAATTTTGGATCTGAATGAAATTTCAGAATTTTGAAGTAATCAAAATTAGCTTCTCTATTCGAAAACAAGGAATTATTGTTTGAACACACCAACCTCGGATCTGATCCATCTGAAAATCAACGCTATGTGATCATATTTCTTTTATAGATTATCTTGAAGGAAAACTAATGGTTTTCTCTTCGTAGGTTCTAGAGTTGAATAATTATATGGTTAATATTTTTTTATGAGCATAATTATAGTTGTGACAACTTGTTCTATAAAATGAGGGAAAATTATTTTACAGTATTTTCTACTTTTAATGACTAAATCTACAACTTTCATGAGCCCACAAATGACAATAGAGGTAAATTAAGTTTGTCTAAAGTCCATTTTTAAACTGCAAATCCTTTAATTTTTACCCTCTCATGCAATCTATTAATACTGGCACATACACACGTGCATATACATACATACATATATATATATATATATATATGACAGAATTTACATGCCTCAGAAAAATTGTAAAAGTAAAAGGTTTCCTAAACTAATGGAAGTAAAATTAATGGACTCTAGTGCTCTAAAAATAGTAGGAATCCTGAAAACTTGAAGTTCCCGAAAACAATCAAGTTCTGAAAATAGGACTCGCGAAAATATGAAGTAGCTAAAAAAATAGTATACAGAAAAGTACGGATATTCTTAAACTATTTGTATAATCCTCAAACAAAGTTATATCATTCAATATAGCATTGTGAATTCACATAAACATGTTGAAATTTTTGTCTTCTAAAATTTGACTGAAATTTAAATTAGCAACTAAAATGTTTAGTTATTACTATTTTGAATTACATTCAATCAAACAGAGAGCCTCGGTAGTAAATTATTTTTTGTTACCTACAATCTTTTAGTATTTCCATGTTAGTACTATTAGAATCTAATAAGTATACAGGGACAAACTGTGACAATGGAATTAGACACATGTCACCCAGTGAAGGCCTAGGTGAGTAAAATGGAAGAGCAAAAATGCTCTCATAATTATAAGGCTAAAACTTATAACACAATATAGTACATCGTATGTAACACCCGTACCCGGGGGACGGGTAAATTATTATTTTTATATGCATTAATTAATATAATTAGTGTATAAAATGGGTTAAGGAGAGGCTTGGACTCGCCCATGGAAAAGTCCCCAGTGAGGAGGGACAGGTTTGGAAGTGGGACCCAGTGAAGGGCCCGGATAAAATATGAAATAAATTGCATTTAAATAATTAGATGCATTTTATATGACTATTTGGAATATGTTTAGTTGTTTCAATATCAAATTATTAATATGTTAGCTTTTGATATCTACTAATTAACCCAATAAGGGCATTTTTGCAAAAAGGTGCATAATTAGTAGGTACGATAGTAACTTCACAAAATATGTGGGACCACGTTGGGACCCATACGAAACTTAGACAAACACCATTTAAATATTTGGGTAGTTAATGAAATGTTCGGGGGATTTCAGTATAAGAACCTAGGAAATTTGGAGGGTGTAAATGAAAGAAGGAAGAAACTTACTTGACACCTCAATGCATGAGGATGCATGGGTGTCAAGAGTTTGTTAACTCTAAAAAATTAGACAGATTGGGTGAGGAAGAGAGAGAGCCGGCGAGATAGGGAGGAAGACGAGAGTCACCGTTCGCCGTAATCTTGCCGTTCCGTCGCCGTCCGTCGTCCAATTCGCGAACCGGAGCCGTATTCGGACTCGTGGAGGTGAGACGAACGTTTCTATACCTTTAATTTACATTTTACTCGTCGTAATTTCGGTAGCTTACGCCAATCGGTGAACCACGGGTTGCCGGATTCTTGTAGGATTACACCGGAGTAGAAATTGAGCTGGGTTTTGGGTGGAAATCAACATCTAGAGGCTTAATTTGGGGTAAAATCTGAAATTGGTGAGTTTTCTAACTTAAGCTTTGATGTGGGTACATGTTATGTGCTTATATTTCTAGTTAGAAATAATAATTCTGGATTTAGTAGTCAAATTCATGTTAAAGTTAGAATTACATGTTGATTTGGTAAAGAAATATTCATGATTATGTGACTTTGTGCTTATGTGTTAAGTGGTCAATGAATGATTGGGAACAATGGTTCATTATGGTGAAATAAGGGAGGAGAAGAGGAAGAAATCCGCTTTAAGAACGGATGTCCAAGGAATAGAAGTGGCCGCGGGACCAAGGGAATGGTCTTCGGGTCGGAGTGAACCATTAGCTTATGAATTCTGCGATTACATATGTTTATGTGCTTAAATTGTTGCATTACACATGTTCATGACATCATTAGCATGTTAGTTAATTCACTAAGCAAAATGCTTAAGAAAACCGTTTTCCTATTTCTGTTGTGGTACATAACAACCACCGCAGGTTCGGAGCAAGGTACGGAAAGGAGGTGAATCGAGCTTGGAGATGGGGAAAGGCTTAGGATTTATTGTATCAGTTTAACCGTATAATATGATGTAAATTATGGTTTGGGCTTATGGTGCTTAAGTTATAATGTTTTTAGTTGGAGGAGTTGTTGTTAAATCTTGTGGAACCTATGTAAGTCCTTTTGTTAAAACTATGGATTTTGTAGGTTCGTTGAGTTGGACCACCCCGGCAAGTCCGGGTGTATGTCACAACCATTTTGGGCAAGTTTGGTTTGTAACTAAGTTGAATGTAAAACTTTTGAACTCTTTTTATGTAAAATTCTATGTTCATACAAGTTTATGCAAGGTTTGGGCTTTAATGTCTTAATTTGATTTAATTAAGCTTAAGTACAAGTCTAAAGTGTTTGAAGGTACCCCAATGTGTATTAGGATCAAGGTTAAGAAGTTTTACAAGGTTTCAAAGTGTTTGAGTGAGTTTTTGGTTTCAAAACTTCATGTAAATAGGTTGAAAGTTGTTGCTGCAGAAATGGTTCTGCAGAGGGGCTTTCGACCGGTCGAAGGGACCCGTTCGACCGGTCGAAAAACCTACTGCCAGCCCTTTGATTTTAATTGTTCCTATGTTTTGTTTTAATTTATAAAAGGCCAAGAGGGTACCTTTGGGGTCCCATTGACCTATAGAAACTTTACTTTTAGTTCCAAAGGTTGATAAGTATTTTTCGCGGAATTTCTTAATCAACACAAGTTATACTAGTGTTCTTTGGCTCAAACTTGTTTAAACAAAGCTTCAAACTCTTCCTCAAAATGTTTTCATGCATATGCTAGCTCTTAGAATGAACTTGAGTTAGTTTCTTGTTGAAATTCAATTGGAATAAGTTGAAATCTTCCAACGGTTGCGTGATTTGATGAGTTTCGGTGCTTTTGTGCACTTTTCGGTAGTTCTAAGTTGGTTGGGAAGTAATCCCAAGTGACTTGTGTGTTTGGGGACTTCTTAGAATGTTAAATGGGGGAAAATATGGTTCAGAGGGTATCTGGACCGGTCGAATTGACCCGCTCGACCGGTCGAATGCCCCTCTGCACAAGACAGTGATTTCAAAGGTATTTTTCGTCGCCTTTTACGGAAACGGGCATAACTCTTTATAGAAAATTCGAATTCATGCGCCGTTTTTTGAATTGGAACCGGGACTTAAAGAGCTATCTTTTGATGTAAAATTTTGTCATATTTTATTAATGACCATTTTGCCCTTGGGCTATTTTATCTCAGCATAGTAGTTTTAAGCTACTTCAAATCATGTTTTTCCTTAATAACTAACATGGTTCTTACTTATGAGTGTATTTTGGGTGCGTATAGTCTTGTTACACGTGTCCTAATCCGTGGGGGCGGGTTAGGGGTGTGACATCGTAATTGGACCAAAATTGAAGTTTGGGCCTTGATCATTAATTGGAACACTTAAGGCCTCCAGTTTACAAACCCATGTCACTTAATGACAATTGGTAACAACATCGATAAAATGGGACAGAATGAACCTCGAGAAGGCACTGAACAGAAGTTTGGTATAATTAAAGGGGTACTAAAATGAAACTTTGGTGCAATTGCAAGGCGTTAAAAAATACTTTCTCCGTCCCATTTTTAGAGGGGTAATGATAGGGATACAACTCATTCCAAATAATCATCTTTATCTCTCTCTTAAGTGGCTCTGGGGCCCATTGAAATTTAACCGGACTCCACAGTGTCTCTTAGGAGAGAGATAGAGATGGTTGTAAATGAGTTTTACCCCTAGTATTACTCTTTTTATAGTCCACTATTCTATTTTGGGATATCCCAAAATTATTGTCCACTTTTCAAATTGGTATACAATTTTTACTTTTTTTGTAAAAACTACAATTCTTTGAAATTTACACCAAGACAAAATCAAACAAACAATTGTAATGATTAGAGGCAATTGTGGAACGTAGGTGTAAATACTTCTTGTCCCCTTAAAAAGTTGAGCTCCCAAAGTGGGACTCTAAATTTGGGACGGATGGAGTAATATTTAACCTTAATTTTTTTAGGCAAGTGGTTTATTCTGTTACTTTTTTCTAATGTCGTTAACGATTGTCCTTAAATGATGCGCAGTTATAATTTGATGGCCTTAAGTGTTCCAGTGAACAATGTAGAACCAAGAATGAAAGCTTTGGTATAATTACTGGGGTACTAATATGTAGTTTTGAAATGGAACTTTAAACGGACACAAATTTTTCTTTGTCTTTGGGTCATATTTGGGTTTTGTGTGTGTGTGTGTGTGTGTGTGTTTTTAAAAAAATTTATCTTAAGTCTATGCATGCCAAATTTGCAAAAGAAGCCTATTTTTATTTTATCAATCCAAAAAAAGGTGTTTTTGCCTTTTAGTACAATTTTTTCGTGCAGAATTTCATAGTCAGTACAGATCTAGTTTGATAGATCACTTATAAATCCCAATTTTACTCCTCAAAAATGATATTTAAATAGATAAATAAATAAATCCCACTATTACTCTTAAAACTTGAAAATGTTTGCAGTAGTTTTACATTTGTCTTTGAATTTTTCCATCTTTACAGACATTTTAAAAGTTGACGTCAAGCCAAAATTTTTTGTATTTTTATAATTAACAAAAACAAAATAAATTAAAATTGGAATCTAATGTGGCAGGTACAATGGCTATTTGTCAAAAAAAAAAAACCACTGAGGACCTTAAAAGGTGTTGAAAAATTTTGTGAACCTTTGTTGAGTACTTGCCAAGAACCTTAGACCAAGTGCCCCTTTTATTTATCCCTAAATTCACACTTTTCCTTTAAGTGATCTTTCAATAGTAATTACTTTTATGGGTACATGAACCCGTTTGGGTTAGCTGAAACATACAAATTAAGTGATGAATTGCAAATTTTGAGGAAAAAAGTGATTTTTTGTAAAATGGAAGAATTTAGGTTAGTTTAAAATTTCAGCACTTAAGTAAATTAGCTGAAAAATCAAGCTAAAAATTAAGCTGAAAATCACTTTTAATTCGTTAAAGACAAAAACCATCCATGCCCTAAAATTTAACGATGTTGAAAAATATTTATATACTGTCCTTTTTGGTCATTTTATAAAAACTATTATTTTTTTAGCTTGTTTGCCAGACATTCTCATTTAGAAGAATCACTTATTATTTCAGCTAACTCAAACACCAAACAACTTAATATTTCATCACTTAAAAAATGATCACTTAATATTTTAACGTACCCAAACGGGCTCTATGTCTCCATGAAGATTAAAAAAATAGAAAAAAGAAAAGAAAAAAGTTAGGTAGTTATATTGATCGAAGTTGGATTCTAAAATAGTGTTATACTTAAGAGTGGTACTACATCCACCGGATTTTCTCACCTAAAATTTTTACCGTGTAATGTGGTAGATGATGTGGCATGTCCATATGGGTCCAAAGTATACAAAAATATACACAATTTACTAAATATAAGGTAATAAAAGAAGAAGTATTTGACAAGGAAATTGGAGCCAGATTCTCCTCTTTTGACTAATGTTTATGCAGTAATATATATGGAAGTTATACTTGTGTATAAACACACGTATATATTATTCTATACATTAATCCCAGTTCCTCTCATTTTCCGATACTTAATTATGACTCTTTTACATGACTTATATTATGGAATAATGACTCTCTACATGACTAATATTATGGAATGAAGGAATCTTGATAACCCAAAATTGTATCATACGAATCAAGTAAGTATAGAAAATTTTGAGTCCTACATTCATAAAATTTGATAATAGGAAGTTGGTTATTTAAACCAAACGTGAGTAAAGCTAAGATTTACCAATATATATATATATATATAAGTTATATATGGTAACACTCTCATGGGACCAAAAAAAAAGTGGCATACTAAACTTATTAAAACTCTAAGAAAAATCATTTAAGTAAAAATGCACCGATTGATAAAAGTGTAAAACACTTATGGGCATCGGTGCACTTATATATATTATAGATATAGATATAGATATGTGTGTATATATACATATCTATATGGATGTGTGTGTATAAATATAAACACACACTCTCTCTCACACTAAATTATAAACTCTCTCAAACCAAACAAAACCTCACACACACAATTCGGACACATATATATATAGAAAAGAGGGAAGGGCAGGGGTAGTCCAGCGCACAAATTGAGATGAAATATCCAGACGAGTTCGATCAATTGAAGCTTCTTCGATCGCTTGAGAGCAGATCGGCCAGTTTTGATCGATTGAACAAGGGAACACGTAATAAATTCATGTCGGCTGGGGTTGTTAACCAAAATGTGTTGGGATGTAAAATCTGTATAAATCTGATATCTAAAACACACAAATAAATACTGTAAATAAAAGCAGAACCTTGTATAGATGAAAACCGGACAATAGATCGAGTCTAGTGTTTGACACTACATCCTTAAGACAATTTATGCCCTGCATTGGTGCTCGCGGATTTGCAGCATTTGTCTCCTAGCATACAACGATCTCCCCCTTACTATAGAAGCACTTCAAACAATAAGGTTCCAGCGAACCATACTTGTGTTTGCATTCTCTCAAACACTTAACATACTCTATATGTAATACATGAACTAATATTAATTACTTGCTATTAATTTCTTCCTCTAAATGAATGAATAAGACCCATATATATAGATTGTAGGAGACTGTTCGTCAACAGTCACAACCTTTCGAAAGGAGACTGTTCGTCAACAGTCACATCTATTCGACTAAGGGTTTGTTTGGCATGACCAAATAATCTATTCAACTAAAAGCTAATTTATCATTCAAACTTTCCAACAATCCCTCACATGAATGACAAATTGACTATAGAACATGCAAATACAAATGCAGACACAATAGAGGGAGTACAGCGGAAAAACACTGCATCGGGATAGGTAACTTTTGGCCTTGAACCTTCCGTAGTGAAGAACTATCGGATTTACTGGCTAAACAGTGAACGCGATGTCTTGAACTGTTCAGACTTTGGTGTAAACCTAGACAATAGAACTCACACAATATCTCTCCAAACACTTTCAGTTCTCACGGTTGTGTTTATTTTGGTCCTGAACAACTCCTGGATTCATGATCGTGCTCTAGAGAATTCAACCTTAATTAAATTCTCATAGAAGCGGCCACATTTCACACTCACATAGGTGATTTCTTATTAAGAGTATTATGCTATACCCCACTTGGATTTCCAAGATATAAGAATCATTAAAAGCATAGCTTATCCTATTCTTGCTGCAGTTAACACTGTTTTCATCACTGAAATGGGTAGGAATTTTGAACTCCTCAGTGGCTAAAGTTACATAATTTAGTTGTCCCTTTTGAACCTAGATCTTGGGATCTCCAGTCAGCTAGGTTGGGTTTCCACTATGTTGACTCTTTATTAAAAGGCTTTATCCTATTTCCCCTCGATGAATAGCAAACTTGCTCTCTTGTAATATATACCTTAACGGTACGCGGATCCGCATTATATTTCTTTGACTTTTCCTAGTCAATAGAATTAATTTCAATTGAGAGCAGTTGCTTCACGGTAATATATCTATGACAAATGTGTCAAGATATAACGTCATATTACTTTGTGCCCTTACAATCACTGATTGACTATCTCACTATATATAAACAAGTGGCACAAGTTTCGTTCTTTATGGAATATTCTCTAATTAAGAAATGGAGAAGTGACTCAACTTCCTCTTACTTTATCTAGAGCATTGAATTCAGACTCTATTGTTGATCAAGCAATGCAAGTCTATTTAGAAAATTTCTTAGGGACGACTGCACTACACTATAAATATTCACGTTTGGATTTTGAGTCTTTTGAAACAAATACCCAGTTTCTTATGCAATTCAGACTCCATTGTTGATCAAGCAATGCAAGTCTATTTAGAAAATTTCTTAGGGACAACTACACCACACTATAAATATTCACGTTTAGATTTTGAGTCTTTTGAAACTAATACCCAGTTTCTTATGCAGTTCATAGTTCAGGAGGTGTCTCAAATATTTGAGAACCCTAACTATCACTTCTAGTGGTCAATAGAGAAAACTATTGACATAACTCTATTTCTTGCTTGACACAAATTTTCTCAAGCCGTTACTTAGCACTTGTTTTAATCCATGAAGTTATTTCACAAGTGTAAACCACTTTTCCCCCTTTCTGTAGAACAATTAACTCTTATGATTGTTCCACATTTATTTTTTAGCAATTCCCATAAATTCTTTTTATGGTTGCTACTCCCAAAGTAATGTCTTTAAGCTCCAATGCATGTGAGCTAACTTTTTGACTAATATTTCAAGTTTACCACACTTAGTCATCTTGGGTTTCAATGTTAATCATCTTAGTTAACTCCAAGGCTAGCTATCCATATAATTAATTTACAAGAGCACATGTACACAAAATTTTCATACTTACAAAATATAAATTATTCATGTCTTTTCCCCACATTTGTAAGTGAAGACAAGTGGACTAGCTCCATTAATATGTATTGACTAAAGATGTTAAAAGGACAGTAGATATAATAAAAGATTATAAATCCATTACTACTCTTTTGTATTATTCTAGTCTTTGGTCTTTGGAAGTAAATGGGTTGGTACAACATTTATTATAGATAAGTATCGGATGTAAAAATATGATTTTGAAGTCCACTACAGTAGACTCCTTGTAAGTCTATATAATGAGACTTAGACTTGTATTAGGGGAATCATTTATCACTTGTAATACTTCTCCCAATATAATAAATACTTCTTTTGTAAACTTTCCTACTACGTCTTCTTCTTCACTTTGTCTTTGTTTTGTGTAATTGGTATCAGAGCTTCAATGTTCATAGCATAAGTGTTCTATCTGTAAGATATATTGAAAATCTATATAGCATCTTTGTAAGTATTCTCTTTGTTTACATCTTCTCTAAATACATTATACTTGCTTATATTATTATGATTTATGGTTGTTATTTCTCTTGATTATTAGTTGTCAGAGCCCATATACCCGTTTGTTCCTGACCTTTTGTTGCCGTAGTTAGGCTTGTTCAGGTCTTTTGTGAACTCTTGGGAGGTCTTAGGCACTAGACAATTACTAAGCTTGAGAAAGAAATTTCCATAATGACAGATAAGTATAAGACAGTAATGTGTGTAGGAAATACTGTATAATGTATAAATGACTCGTATGATCATGCCCTTCATATTGAAAAAGAGTCAGCTACTATAGGTAGTATGTGTTCAAGTTTAAATAGTATAACGGATATTATGTGTTATTATTTTTCTAAACTAGAAAAACCCAACAAATAAACCATAACTATCTAGAGTCAGTAGTAACTTCCATAGATCATAAGATAGATAATCTTGAATCTATTACTAGTATTGATCTGGAAAAAGAAACAAAAAAACATAATAGCCTTTTGATCAAAAGTTTGGAAAAACCAACTAAAGTAAAAATAGAAAATGGTATGAATAATCCAGGTGATAATAAAATTCCTCAATTATATTATGGATCTGAAGATATTCTGATGTTACAAGAAAAATCCTATAATAAGACTGAATATGAGAATATCGTCAAAATCCTAGATTACTGGCGTCAACTATATAAAGACCCAGATTTAACTGTTGAAGAAAGAAATAAGATAATAACGCAGATAAGAGACACTTCTCTGCAGTATGAAGAATTATTAAGGCATTTTGATTTTTCTATAAATGTCTTATCAGATGATGATAATCAATCATCCTCTTCAGAAGAATCCTCAGATGAAACTCATGAGAAAGAAACCCCAACTCCTTAGGGAAAAAGAAAAGCTAGTGAACCCTTAGATCCAAAATATTTTGGGGATTTTGGAACAAATGAGTTCAATCTAGACGAATTTATTCAAGCAGGGGAAGATGGAAAAGCTAAAGTAGACAAACCCTCTACTTTAGAATCAACTCCTGAACCAGTAGCAGCCAGGAGAGATGATAACCTGTCACACCCCAACCCACTCCCGGCGGAATAGGACACGTATAACAAGAGTAACCGCACCCAAAACACACACTAATTAGAAAGAAAATGTGGATAAACCACTTTTTAGAATTCCCTTGTGACAAAACAGCCCCCAAGGGCAAAATGGTCATTACGAAAGTATATAAATTTTTATACCAAAAGTTAGATTTTTGAGTCCCGGTTCTAACGCAACAAACGGTGCGCGAATCCGAATTTTCTAAAAAGAGTTATGCACGTTTCCGTAAAAGCGGGCGTGCTGTGAAAAATACAAGCAGATCGATCCCTTCAAAAAATCCGGATCGATCCATTTATAAGATCCACTGGCAGAATGCTCCTCGGAAAGGCCGGATTGATCCCTTCATAAACCTGGATCGATACACGACCTGCAGAACATGTTCTGCTGCTAAATTTTGCTGTCAAAACATTACCAAATCCTACCAACACTCATCCAAACCACATGGAACTTGCAAGAAACTTCCCAAACACATTTCTAAATGCATTTTAGCACTAACCAAGTATGTGGAACACATTCACACTTATGATTGGATCAAACCAACTATGAGTTCACCTCAATTTGAATAAAAAACAAGTGTTGAAGTTTTAAACTCAATTCTCATCCAAAGTTTATAAAACTTACTAGACATGAACCCAAGATTATAACCAACATTACACATACAAATTTAACTTGTCAACAACACTTGCGACTCATCCGGCTTGCCCAGATGGTCCCAACTACCAACTTACACCACTTGAACAAAACAAGAGAGATTATACATTAGTTCTCAAATTCACTTCCAACTACCAAAATACTATTTTAGGATGCAAACTCTTTTCCTACAACCCAAATATGAACATTAATATAAAAGAAACCATAATTTACATCATTTTACAAGTTCAAAGAAGTTCTTATACTCAAGATCCCAAATCTCTCCCATCTCTCCCATCGCGCGTCATTTCCTCTCCGGATAAGGCTCCGAACCTGCGGTGGTTGTTATGTACCACAACAGAAATAGGAAAACGGCTTTCTTAAGCAATTTGCTTAGTGAGAATTCTAAACATGATTGTATGTTTAACACGTGCAATGCTACAATTAACACGCAAAATATAAACGTAATCGCCGAGTCACCAGTTATATGGTTCATTCAAACCCGAAGACCTCCCTTGGTCCCGTGGTCACTTCTATTCCTTGGACTTCCGTATTTATCAGATTCTTCCTCTTCACCACCCTTATTACTCCCAATAATGAACCATTTTCCCGGTGCTCATTGACTACCACATAGACATATAAGCACATAAACACATATTCATGTATCAACATATACTTTTCATAGAATTGACATGGAATTCACATGATTAACATCTTTATAACTCCTAATCATGAATTATCATCTCTAACATCACATATAGCTTTGAACCTATTAAACACAATCATTTGATTTGCATAGAAAACTCACCTTAAGCAAGATTATACCCAAATTCAAGTTATAGAAGTGCTGAATTTCACCAATTAGAGCTCAATTTCAACACCAAAATGAATCCTACAAGAATTCGGTAGACGACCTCTCACCGTTAAGTATGAGCTACCAAAATCCAGCAATTTAAACATAAATTAAGGATATAGAAACCTTCGTCTCACCTCCACGAGTCCGAAAATGGCTTCGATTCGTGAATTCGACGAACGGCGGCGACGGAACGGCGAAATTTCGATGTCAGCGTCTCGGGGTCGTCTTCTCTCTCGGTGATCTCTTTTCTTTTTTTTTTTTAATTTCTGTGCAAATGAGAGACTCCATGGTCTCTTGACACATACTTGCATGTATGTGAGGTGTCATCACCTCAATTCCCATTATTTCCGTTTACACCCCCGGAACTTCTTAAGTTCTTATTATGAAATCCCCCAAACATTTTATTAACTACCCAATTATTTAATTAGTGTTTGTCTAAGTTCTGTATGGGTCCCAACGTAGGTCCCACATATTTTGTGAAATTGCTATCGTACCTACAAATTTTAAATCCGTTTCATTTATACCCTTATAACACCAAATGTTACACATATATCAACATGTAATATGAAAGCATGTAATCAAATATTCATGTAATCACATAAAATGCATTTAATCATTTAAAATGAAAATTACCAATTTACCCTTCGCTGGGTTCCATTTCAATACCTGTCCCACCTTACTGGGGACTTTTCCAACTAGTGTCCCCCTCTGAACACTTTTTACATGGGCGAGTCCAAGCCTCCCCTTAATCTGTTTATACACTAATTATACTAATTAATGCATATTAACACAATAATTAACCCGTTCTCCGGGTACGGGTGTTACATAACCATAAGTACCCAATAGCCTAGAATGGTACTTATTTAAATCTTACTAATGTACCATTTAGAGACCAAATAGCCGCTATTGAAGATTGGGCACAGTCACTGTCCATCATCATTACAAATTAGTGTACTATATGGACTAAAGCAAAGTTCCTAAATTATATTGCAGCCACCCTACAAGGTGATGCAATACAATGGCTAAAACAATGGGAAAAAAGTGAGTTAGGACAAGCCCAGAAAAATGAATTGTTAGAATATGACTCCTTTGACAAAATCCTAGCCAAATTTGCCCTTCTTTAAAAACTAATTTATGTGGCTTTGTAGGTGACAGTAATTTGCAAGAAGATGCAAATTATATTCTCGCTAAGATAGAATTGTGTAATATGTCTTTATGAAGACTATGTTGCAACTTTAAAAAAAATTATTATCAACTTGATCCATCAGCCACAACATATTGGCTTGATCAATTTTTTCATAAACTTACTAATCCATGGGATGAGTTAGCCATTAAAGGCTATCCTGACTTTCTTAAGAAAATAGGAAAGGAAGATTTAGATAACTTAGGTTTTCGCATACAATATGTTCTTCGGTTGATAACCCATCACTGTTTAGAACTAAAAGCGAAAAAACAGGTAAAAAACCATATTCCCAATAATAAATATGGTCAACAATGTTGTGACAAAATTTTAAGGAAAAATCTAAAGATAAGATGTTCAACTCAATCCTATAGGAAAAAGAAGGGATTTAAGAAACGAAAGTTCAAGTGGAAACTATGGAATAAAAATAAAAAAAATTTCAAAAAGAAAAAATATGTTCGTAGGAAAAAACCAAAAATATACATGTACTTTCAAAAAGAAAACCTGTAGGTGCTTCATATGTAATGAAGAAGGTCATTATGCACCTGACTGCCCCAAAAAATGGAAAAATGCAAAAAAAAAAAAATGATTAAAGTTCTTGAACAACAAGAATACGAAGTACTCTTCGGAGAAGAAATCTCAGATAAAGAAGAAATTCTTTATGAAATTTCTAGCGAAGACTACAGTTCTTCAGATGAAGAAATTAATGAATATATCTTCATGATGCAAGATAACATTCAAGAAGTTCCACAAGACGAATTACAAAATATTCGCTTTAAAAATGTAGGAGATGAAGTCACTCTCACTGAATCTGAATTAGCATGATTTTATAGAAGAAACCACTAGCCCTCACTCTAGTCCAGCCTTCATGGTAAGAAACCATGCAGAAATTAAGAGAGAAAAAGCTAGGATGGTAGTTAATTATAAAAGGCTAAATGAGCAATTAGAGTTTGATGGATATTTTATACCTAGAAAAGATATTTTGATTTCCTTAACCAAAGGATCAAAATACTTTAGTAAATTTGATTGTAAAAGTGGCTTTTGGCAAATCCAATTAACTGAAGAGTCAAAACCCTTGACAACATTTAACACCCCTAGAGATCATTACCAATGGAAGGTTATGCCCTTTGGTTTAAACATCACACCTCAAGTTTATCAGCAATGGATGGATACAATTTTCAAAGATCTAAAAACATTTTGTGTTGTATACATTGATGACATACTCATCTTCTCCAAAACCAGGGAGAAGAATAAACAACATTTAAAAATTCTCTTGAACGATTTCAAAAACATGGAATCATCTTGTCCCCAAAAAAGATTGAGCTAGAAAAAGAATCAATTGAATTTTTGGGAATAATTTTAAATCAAAATGGTTTAAAATTACAAGAACATATTTTATCAAAAGTTCGTGATTTTCCTGATATTCTGAAAAATAAAACTCAATTACAAAATTTATTAGGAATTCTAAATTACAGACGAAATTTTATTCAGGATTTATCAAAAATAGAAATTCATTGGTTAGCCAAACTAAGGAAAGATATTATTTTTGATTGGACTGATAAGAATGTTACCTTACTCAAACAGATTAAGGATAATATCTCACAATTACCAAATGTTTATCTTCCAAAAAATGGAGATAAATTAATCCTAGAAACAGATGATTCTGATACATGCTGGGGATGTGTATTAAAAGTTATTCCTGCTTCTTTATGGCCAGAAGAGGAATCACCTCTTTCTGTTAATATTATAACAAACCAAGAAAAAAACAAATTCCTTTGTATCTTCAAAAGGAAGAACTTATTTGTGGATATAGTTCTGGTACGTTTAAACCAAACGAAAAGAAATATATTATTTTTGAAAAAGAATTACTTGTTATTAAATTAGCAATCAAAAGATTTCATATTTACTTGGCACCAAAAAACTTTATTGTTAGAATAGACAATAAAGCTGGCAAAGATTTCCTTGTAAATAAAAAATCCATTGAACAAGGAAGAAGATTGGCTTGGTATAATAAAATTTCTGAATATACTTTTGAGGTAGAACATCTTAAAGGTACTAATAATTTGCTTGCAGATTTGCTTAGCAGGAACTGCTACGCTAAGGATGAATAAGGGTAAACAGCCCTCACAAGGAGATTGGGTTACTATTGCCACAAAGGCAAATGAACTCCAAAAGAAAGTTTATGTTGTTTTTACTAGAAGAAAACCAGGCATTTATCAAACATGGCCAGAATGTCATCAGCAAATTAATCAATTTCCTGGAGCATGCTATCAGTTTTATGAGAGCATGACAAAGGCTAGAAAAGCCTATTACA
The DNA here is from genome assembly GCA_033977485.1 of Hydrangea macrophylla. Lineage (NCBI taxonomy): Eukaryota > Viridiplantae > Streptophyta > Magnoliopsida > Cornales > Hydrangeaceae > Hydrangea > Hydrangea macrophylla. The sequence goes on along the minus strand of CM066982.1, from coordinate 94,365,160 downwards.
CTTCTTTTCTTATGCCATTGCCAAACAAGCAATTTGAGCATATGCCAAGATTTGAAAATACCCAGATACCAAAAAATGATGAATCTGGGAGTTCTAATTTTTATAATCCTGGACTACCCATGGAAATTTATGATGAAATCAATGGTGCATGGAAAACCCATTGTGCTAATGAAAGATCAAATTAAGAAAGCATATGAGTGCTTTGGCAGATAAAATAGCTGAAAAAATAGCTAGATTAGATGAGAAAACAACAAAATTATTTAATTTTCAAAATCTTTGTTTCAATATCATTAAACAAATGAATTGGGCAGAAGATTTTAATTTTGAGAAAATAAACAATTTTCTTCAAATATCTGATATCATAAGCTATGATTTTTTAGATCCAATTTTTGAAAAAATTAAGAGAATTTGTCTCTTTGAAAAAACAAGACATCTTCTACCAAGAGAAATTTTTGTTCAAATTAAAGAATTGGTGGAAGATCATCAAGAAATAGTTCTTGCATTACTTTCTCGATCCCATGAAAAAATTAATTTTCGTGATGGGATTCCTAAAATAACCATCTTTGTAAACCACGAAGAATGGTTTTATGAAGACATTCAATGGGGAATAGCTAATCAAGTTATTTTTCAGATTCTTGAAACACATAGTTGGATTCATTTCCCACACTACAAGGAAATTGACTTTTAGTGACGAAAATTTTCGTCGCTAAAGGTCTGATTTTCGTCACAAAAGGTCTTTAGTGATGAAAAAAATTTCGTCGCATGTTCGTCGCTAATTCCTCGACGCGAAAGGTCTTTCGCGATGAAATTATATTTCGTCACCAAAGAGTAGCATTTAGCGATGAAATTTTTTGTCGCGAAAAGTGTATTTTTCCCAACGAACAAAATTTCGTCACGAAAGAGTCCTACTATTTCGTCGCTAAACGTACCCTTTAGTGACGAATATTTCGTCGAAAAAAGTGTATTTTTCCCAATGAACTAAATTTCGTCACGAAAGAGTCCTATTATTAGTGACAAAACTTCGTTGCTAAAAGTACCCTTTAGTGACGAATATTTCGTCAGAAAAAGTGTATTTTTCCCAACGAATCAAATTTCATCACGAAAGAGTAATACTATTAGTGACGAAATTTCGTCGCTAAAAGTACCCTTTAGTAACGAATATTTCATTGGAAAAAGTGTATTTTTCCCAACAAAATCAAATTTCGTCAAGAAATATCATCTACTTTAGCGACAAAATTTTGTCCAGAAAAGCAGTATTAACGACGAAATAAGTCGTTGCTAAAGGTTACTAATTGCTTACGAAGTAGTTTCATCGTTAATAGTATACTATTATTGACGAGATATTTCGTCACTAAACGTAACTAATTGCCAACGAAATAATTTCGTCGTTAAATGATATGATTGTCTACGCAATATTTCGTCACTAATAGTATACTATTACCGACGAAATATTTCGTCATTTGTCAAAAGGAAAATGAAATTTGAACCATTAGCGACAAAATATTTTGTCACTAAAAGTGTATGTCCTTGTTAGAAATATATTGCATTTTCAAACTAAATATTTTTTTTATCCACCTACTAATTAAATAATCTAAAAAAATTCACAACATCCATATCATTCACATTAAAGCAATCAAATGTCCATTCATTAATAAAGTCATCTACTCAATCCAATATAACAAAATGGTATACTTAGAATTCAAAAAATACATAACAAATATAAAATCCAAAAAAATCGAACGTCAATGCCCGTAATACAAGAATTTCCTCACTCCAAAAGATCAAAATAAAGCGTTGAATTCAATCACTCCCAATGCCTGTAAATCTGCAATACAAAAATTTAAACATCAATGTAAAAAAAAAAAAAAAAAAAAAAAAAAACAAAATTTGGAACATTACTTTATATTCAAAGTTTTGAAAATCCTATTTTGCGTCAATCTTCCTAACTGGGAGTCGGTTTTCGATTCTATTTGCTCCTACAATTTTCTTTAAGCACAAGCGAGATGCTCGAATCGGTTTCTAGACCACTTTATGTTATTTTTTTTAAAAAAAAAAAAGAAGAAGAAGAAAAGTCCAAAAAAGGGGTTTTAAACCCAATTGAAATCACCAACTCACCTCTGCTTTGTATTTATATATATATGAATTAAAGGTTAAAAAAAAATTGGATTGTAAACCCAGTCGAGTCTTCAGTCAGTGGTTGGGGGTGTTTCATGTATGTAAGTGGTTTTTTTTATTCTTTTTTCATATACATATATATATATATTGCTGGTATTTGGGTCGACGTAGCTCTAATGGGTTTCATTTGGGTTTTGCGAACCAAATTAGGGGGAAAAAGTTCAAAACTCCAGTCAAAATATGAATCGTATGTATCACAATTCTGATACGATTCTCTGCGATACACGTATGAATTGTCGATTCACATACGATTAAATGAGCTTCTTCGAATTGTTTCCCTTGTGTATCGTATCGAATCGTACGATACTTACGCGTATCGTATGATTTTCACAATAGATCATAGAGCACATTAAACACAGGAAATCATATTAAGCATGTAGAACACATAGAAAACATCAATGATCAAACACACCTTAGGGATTAAGTATGTTAATCCATGATTTTTGCAAATTAGTTCTTAGCTTCCTAACTATTGCTGAAACTTAATAAATTCGCAGAAAAATCTATGTTTCAGATTTGAACAGTCTTCCCGCATGTCCTATGTAAAACATTATTCTGCACAACTTTTGTTCTTCGAGTTTATCCTGATTCTACACCGTTTGGATAGAATCTTTGAATTACAGTATCAGTTTTTGGGGAATAATAGCAGCAGATTTTGAGAAGTTTTGATAGCAGGTTTTGGGAAGTTTCAATAGCAGTTTTTCTTTGGTAGCTAGCCAAAATTAGTTTTCAAGATTTAGGTTTCAAGAATGAGCAAGTAAAACCCAAAATCAACAAGAAATCTCCTAACTTTACACTAGTTTACATGTATTACATACTTATTAAGGGTTATATTACCTGGGGGTTTTGAGAAAAACCCAAACCTTCCCCCCTCTTGGTGATTAGTGACTGAAAATCAGCAAGAGATTAGCGATTAGCCACAAAAAAAATGGTGAAAGAACAAAAACTACAAATAAGAATTAAAAAAACAAAGTATTTACCTATTTCAAATTTGTTGGGGTTCAAATCAACACCAATAATTCTAGTTGCTCTTCATAGTCTTGCTCCCTCTGCAACCTAACACAGAATGACAGTCATGACACTCTCACAAAAGCCTATCATATGTCATGTGAGTAAAACATACATACTACTAGTAATAACACAAATCGTGTGCTAATGGTAGTAATTTGAATATCATGCTGCTAATCCAATTGCTCCCTGCCCAACTATAAGAGCAGTAGATAATCATATGTTAAGAACTTAAAAAGTTTCCATAAATAGGGCAAGTACTCACATGGATCTCCAAAACTGGACATTTAACCAAAGGAATTTTGTCAATATTCTGCACCACAAAAAGCAGTTACCCATGATAAGAGTTAATCTCAATCATCATTAAAATTAATAAAAGATCAGTCTTGCTACTGGTGCATAGGAGAGAACATAAACGTTATATATGTCAAAACCAATACATCCGCTTCACCGGATACATGACTCGGAGTCCAGATAAGATCTGACTATGAAATACGGCGGCTCTTAATCTTGACAAACGAGAAGCTAAATCTAAATCTTGACAAACGAGAAGCTAAAGCTTATTCAAAATTCAACCATCAAACTATCCATGTTACAAGTAAATCTTCAAACTTCAATCTGCTACCTTGCCTGTGGAATGTCCATAGCCTGAATAATCATATCTGCAAAAAAAAAAAAAAATAAATAAATAAACATAGAACTTATAAATTATTACACAATTCAAAGTAGAAATACCCAAAGTCTTTTTCCTTGTTTGGTGCATTTGTGTACTTTACTCGAGTCCAACGGATCATTTGATTCATCCATCAAACAGTATTTTCAAGAATTCCAATTATTTTCAGAAATTAAATAGGGAAATATTTGAATTCTGAACAATGAGTTTTTCATAAGTTCATAAATTGTAGTACTAGATTTGGATTGTAGGCCAAAAAAAAAAACAACTTACTCTTGATATATCAACAAAAAAAGACTTGTTTCAAGCAAAGTTCATCAACCATACCATGTGAAAATCACTATAAATTAATGGAGCCATTTCCACTTTATGTTTTTAGCTACCATAATCAGTTTTCTACTAATCAAACAAAATATCAAAACAAACTAATTAACAAGACATGCCAATTAATGAATCTGATGTCCAATCCACCATATAAAAGTCAAACAATTCCAGATGAATTAGAAAGTGTAAACATCAAACATCTAAATTGATCAAATCAACTCAGATTATGTATGTTAATAGATACAAAAATTACAACTAGCATTGTATCGCAGACATCCAAATACATCAATCTTCAGTCTGCTCCACTGTAGTAAGGTTTACAATGATCCTGATTTGATCAACATTTGTTTATGGGTTTATCTAGCACCAATGTGTTAAATAAGGGCCAAGTATGCTTATTTGTAGGCTTTTTTTCTGAGCAGCAATGGAAATTGAATCGACAGTACAAAATCAACACTGAAGAGATTTTTTCAAGTTAAATAGCATGAAAACAGAATATAAATTTGATGATCAAGCTTTACCCAAATAGCCCAAATCCATAATCAAAACCCATTTGGAGAGAATCCCAGTATAGGTTAGGGTGGAAAAGATGTTTCTAACTCTGTTCAATCTTCTCCCAACCAGATCTGAAAAGCCCAAAAAAAAGAAGAGAAATTAAAGTGGCTAGGGTCAGGGTTAAGGAGGTAGGGATGAAGATAGGGGTAAAGGTTTGGCAGAAGGGTGGAGAGAGAGATTCTTACCTCCTTCGTTGGTGCCTCATCACGCGGTGAGCTCCATCTCTCGATCATCGCCACCACCGGAGCCGAAGAGAGAGAGAGGGGGGTAGATGCCGGAGGGCGAGAAAGAACAAGAGGGTTCTGGTGGTGATTAGTGAGTTTTAGACCGTCTGTTTTGCAACGCCATCAATTTTGACAAATTTTCACAAGTCGATCAGTCGAACCTCAACCATTGTACTTGAATCGATAGCTGCAGAGGACCACAACTAGGTTTTCACAAGTCGAAGAAGAAAACAAGAACGTGGTGGTTCTTTCTCGCCATCGCCGTAGCCGCTGGTCTCTGCTCAACGTCGATACTCACCACCGCTGCTCATGGCTGCCACTACTTCCTAGGTCCATCTCTGTTCTCCTCTTCTCTCTCTCTCTCTCTTCATCCAATCTCTCTCTCTATCTTTATCTCTAACTCATAGTTCAGAATAGTAGCGGTCGTTTGGCCTGATTTGGGTAAAATCGATGACAAAGACAGGGGAAAATGAGGGGGAATTTTGTTTTTTGGGTCCAAGAATGAGAGGGAAATGAAAACTCTTTAATTTTTTTTTCTTGTAATGTATGTGGGAATAACTTTTACACTAATTATGAGGTTAACTTCTTATGTAGGGTTAATTTTAATAGTTAACTCTTTTATGTGGAATAATTTTAACACTTAATTCTCATGTGAAACTAGGGATGGCAATGGGGTGGGTTTCCCGGGTTCCCCGCCCTGCCCCGCCCCTAATAGGTAGGGTATGGGGAGAGGTTTCCCAACACGAGTCGGGTTCGGGTCAGGGTCGGGGTCGGGGTAGGGTCCAAAAACCCGAACCCGCCCGATTATGGGTTGTGAGTTAAGTTTCCTTAGATGTATGGGAGGTGTGAGTTAAGTTTCGTGATTATCGGATCAACAGTTTGCATTTTGACCCCCCAAACCCCAAAAACTTAGTTTCTTTTAGTCTACGAGGAGAAAAAGTTGTTCTATATTGTATCTTGATAACCGGAAGTCCGATTCCCATTGTGTTTCTTCCAGCAACTTTCTTTAGACGTATGGGAGGTGCGAGTTAAGTTTCATGGTTACCGGATCGACGGTTTGCATTTTGACCCCCCAAATCCCAAAAACTTAGTTTTTCTTAGTCTACGAGGTGAAAAAGTTATTTTGTAGTGTATTTTGATAACCGGGATTCCGATTCTCATTCTGTTTCTTCCTGAAACTTTCTTTAGACGTGTGGGAGGTGCGAGTGAAGTTTCATGATTGCTGAATCGACGGTTTGCATTTTGACCCCCCAAACCCCATAAACTTTGTTTTTGATAGTCTACGAGGTAAAAAACGTTTTTTGTAGTGTATCTTGATAATTGGGAGTCTGATTCCCGTTCTGTTTCTTCTTGCAACTTTCTTTCGATGTCTGAGAGGTGCGAGTCAAGTTTTGTGATTACCGGATGGATGGTTTGTATTTTGAACCCCCAAACCCCAAAAACTTAGTTTTTCTTAGTCTACGAGGTGAAAAAGTTGTTTTGTAGTACATCTTGATAATCGGGAGGCCGATTCCGATTCTATTGCTTCCTATAACATTCTTTAGACGTGTGGGAGGTGCAAGTTAAGTTTCGTGATTACCGGATCAATGGATTGAATTTTGACCCCCAAACCCCAAAACTTAGTTTTTCTTAGTCTACGTGGTGAAAAAGTTATTTATAGTGTTTCTTGATAACCGGGAGACCGATTCTGATTCCGTTTCTTCCTGCAACTTTCTTTAGACGTGTGGGAGGTGCGAGTTAAGTTTCATGATTACCGGATCGACGGTTTGCATTTTGACCCCCCAAATCCCAAAAACTTAGTTTCTCTTAGTCTACGAGGTGAAAAAGTTGTTTTGTATTGTATCTTGATAACCGGGAGTTCGATTCCTATTCTGTTTCTTCCAGCAACTTTCTTTATATGTATGGGTGGTGCGAGTTAAGTTTTTTGGTTACAGGATTGACGGTTTGCATTTTGACCCCCAAACCCCAAAAACTTAGGGCTCGCATGGTAACGTTTCCTGTTTTCAGTTTTCAGTTTTTTTAAAACGAAAACCAGTTTTGGTTTTTTTTTTTGAAAAAAAAAACAAAAACTTGTTTGGTAACATTGTTGATTTTTTTTAAAAACAAAAAAAAACAAAAACAGAAAACTCAAAACGACTTTTTGGTGTTTTCATTTTTTACCCAAAATTTGAAAACGTTTTTTAAAAACAAAAAACAAAAACGTTACCAAACGTGTTTTCAATTTTCGTTTTCTAAAAAACGAAAACAAAAACAGAAAACAGAAAACGACAATGTTACCAAACGAGCCCTTAGTTTTTCTTAGTCTACGAGGTGAAAAAGTTATTTTGTAGTGTATTTTGATAACCGGGAGTTCGATTCTCGTTCCGTTTTTTCTTAAAACTTTCTTTAGACGTGTGGGACCCAAACCCCATAAACTTTGTTTTTGATAGTCTACAAAGTAAAAAAGGTTTTTTTGTAGTGTATCTTGATAACCGGGAGTCTGATTCCCATTCAGTTTCTTCTTACAACTTTCTTTCTATGTCTGAGAGGTGCGAGTCAAGTTTCGTGATTACCGGATGGATGGTTTGTATTTTGACCCCCCAAACCCCAAAAACTTAGTTTTTCTTGGTCTACAAGGTGAAAAAGTTGTTTTATAGTGTATCTTGATAATCGGGAGTCCGATTCTGATTCTGTTTCTTCCTACAACATTCTTTAGATGTGTGGGAGGTGCAAGTTAAGTTTCGTGATTACCGGATCGACGGATTGAATTTTAACCCCCAAACCCCCAAAAACTTAGTTTTTCTTAGTCTACGTGGTGAAAAAGTTATTTTATAGTGTTTCTTGATAACCGGAAGACCGATTCCGATTCCGTTTCTTCCTGTAACTTTCTTTATATGTGTGGGAGGTGTGAGTTAAGTTTCATGATTACCGGATCGACTGTTTGCATTTTGACCCCCCAAACCCCAAAAGCTTAGTTTCTCTTAGTCTACGAGGTGAAAAAGTTATTTTGTATTGTATCTTGATAACCGGGAGTCCGATTCCTGTTCCGTTTCTTCTACCAACTTTCTTTAAATGTATGGGAGGTGTGAGTTAAGTTTCGTGGTTACCGGATCGACGGTTTGCATTTTGACCCCCCAAACCCCAAAAACATAGTTTTTCTTAGTCTACGAGTTGAAAAAGTTGTTTTGTAGTGTATTTTAATAACCGGGAGTCCGATTCTCATTTCGTTTCTTCTTGAAACTTTCTTTAGACGTGTGGGAGGTGCGAGTAAAGTTTCATGGTTACCAAATCGACGGTTTGCATTTTGACCCCCGAACCCCATAAACTTTGTTTTTGATAGTGTATGAGGTAAAAAAAAGTTTTTTGTAGTGTATCTTGATAACCGGGAGTCTGATTCCTGTTCTGTTTTATCTTGAAACTTTATTTCGATTTCTAAGAGGTGCGAGTCAAGTTTGGTGATTACCGGATGGATGGTTTGTATTTTGACCCCCTAAACCCCCAAAAACTTAGTTTTTCTTAGTCTACGAGGTAAAAAAGTTGTTTTGTAGTGTATCTTGATAATCGGGAGTCCGATTCTGATTTTGGTTCTCTCTGGAACATTCTTTAGACATGTGGGAGATGCGAGTTATGTTTTGTGATTATCGGATCAACGGTTTGCATTTCGACCCCCAAACCCCAAAAACTTAGTTTCTCTTAGTCTACGAGGTGAAAAAGTTGTTTTGTATTGTATCTTGATAATCGGGAGTCTGATTCCTGTTCCGTTTCTTCTTCCAACTTTCTTTAGACTTGTGGGAGGTGCGAGTGAAGTTTCATGGTTATCGGATCGACGGTTTGCATTTTGACACCCCAAACCCCCAAAACTTTGTTTTTGATAGTCTACGAGGTGAAAAAGTTGTTTTGTAGTGTATCTTGATAACCGGGAGTCCGATTCCCATTCCGTTTCTTCTTGCAACTTTCTTTCGATGTCTGAGAGGTGTTAGTCAAGTTTCATGATTACCGGATTGACGTTGCATTTTGACCCCCCCAAACCCCAAAAACTTAGTTTTTCTTAGTCTACGAGGTGAAAAAGTTATTTTGTAGTGTATCTTGATAATCGGGTGTCCGATTCCCATTCTGTTTCTTCCTGCAATTTCTTTCGATGTCTGAGAGGTGCAAGTCAAGTTTTTTGATTACCGGATCAACGGTTTGCATTTCGACCCCCAAACCCCAAAAACTTAGTTTCTCTTAGGCTACGAGGTAAAAAAGTTGTTTTGTATTGTATCTTGATAATCGGGAGTCCGATTCCTGTTCCGTTTCTTCCTGCAACTTTCTTTAGACTTGTGGGAGGTGCGAGTGAAGTTTCATGGTTATCGGATCGATGGTTTGCATTTTGACACCCCAAACCCCCAAAACTTTGTTTTTGATAGTCTACGAGGTAAAAAAGTTGTTTTGTAGTGTATCTTGATAACCGGGAGTCCGATTCCCGTTCCGTTTCTTCTTGCAACTTTCTTTCGATGTCTGAGAGGTGTTAGTCAAGTTTCGTGATTACCGGATTGACGTTGCATTTTGACCCCCCCCAAACCCCAAAACTTAGTTTTTCTTAGTCTACGAGGTGAAAAAGTTATTTTGTAGTGTATCTTGATAATCGGGTGTCCGATTCCCGTTCTGTTTCTTCCTGCAATTTCTTTCGATGTCTGAAAGGTGCAAGTCAAGTTTTGTGATTACCGGATCGACGGTTTGCATTTTGACCCCCAAACCCCAAAAACTTAGTTTTTCTTAGTCTACGAGGTGAAAAAGTTGTTTTGTAGTGTATCTTGATAACCGGGAGTCCGATTCCCGTTCCCGTTTCGTTTCCGTTTCTTGCAATAATTCCTGACAAAAGTCTTTCATCACGAAAGCTTAAACAATTTCTAACGAAATATTTCGTCACTAAAAGTAAAACAATTATCGACGAAACAATTTCGTCACCAATTGTAATAATTCCCGACGAAAGTTTTTTGTCACGAAAGCTTAAATAATTCCCGACGAAATATTTCGTCACTAAACGTAAAATAATTAGCGATGAAACAATTTCGTCACCAATTATAACAATTACTGACGAAAGTTTTTCGTCTCAAAAGGTTAAACAATTCCCGACGAAATATTTCGTCACTAAAAGTAAAAGAATTACCGACGAAAAAATTTCGTCACCATTTGTAATAATTCCCGACGAAAGTTTTTCGTCACGAAAGGCTAAACAATTCCCGACGAAATATTTCGTCACTATAAGTAAAACAATTACTGACGAAACAATTTCGTAACCAATTGTAGCAAGTCCTGACGAAAGTTTTTCGTCACGAAAGGGTAAACAATTCCCGACGAAATATTTCGTCACTAAAAGTAAAACAATTACCGACGAAAACATTTCGTCACCAATTGATAACGTTTCGTCGCCTAAAATTTTCCCACCAAAATTTTGTTGGGGGAATTTTCCCGCCAACTATTAGCGACGAACTTTAGTGACGAAATGAATTTTCGTTGGTAATTCTTTTACTTTTACCCGCAAAAATTGGTTTCGTCGAGAAAGATAAACACTTTTGCTGACGAACGTTGATTTCGTCACTAATAGTATACTATTAGTGACGAAAATAATTTCGCGTGTAAAAGTTTCATCACTAAAGGCCAGATTTGTTGTAGTGGGCCAGCTATGATTAAGTGTATGCTTTCCTATATAGTACAAACCTATATGTGGAATAAATACTTTACTTTTTGGATAGCAAGCACCGTTGGATCGATGAAGAGAATGAGAAAAATTCTTTCAACCATATCAGATTTGGTATCTTAAACCCACAGAAGAATGGGAATTTGAAAATGATTTAATAAAAACTGATTCATTGGATGTGGTTAGAAAATTAAATCCACCATAATATTGGGTAGATAGTCTTTTATATATCTCCTTAAATGCTTCAGATATTAATGGATCAACGACTCTCCCATATATGGTAACAGATGGTAGAATCCTATTTGTTACTCACTATGCCATGGCCTATACAAGGTCAGATGAACAAATAAAAGAAGCAGAAGAACTGCTACTGAGAATAAAGAAGAGAGATCAACTATATCTTCCTATAGATCTGTCTATGACAGCAGATGACGTGGAATAATTTCGTTCACAACAGTTCAGCCAGGACCCAGGTGACGAAAACATCCACGACTTTGATGACGAAGCATACCAAAACCTGGTAAATGCAATAGAAGCATAGTGGGACCCAGACAAGGGTGAATTATTGTAGAAGACTCCAGAACGACTCCAATCTTATTCAGGACATGTGGAGATTTCTGCAATAGAAAGAAAAAGTAATCCAGACAAGGTCACTTTTTAAAATGCGGGATTGAGGACAAGTGGACTAGCTCCATTAAAATGTATTGACTAAAGATGTTAAAAGGACAGTAGATATAATAAAAGATTATAAATCCATTAATTACTACTCTTTTGTATTATTCTAGTCTTTGGTCTTTGGAAGTAAATGGGTTGGTACAACATTTATTACAGATAAGTATCGGATGTAAAAATATGATTTTGAAGTCCACTACAGTAGACTCCTTGTAAGTCTATATAATGAGACTTAGACTTGTATTAGGGGAATCATCTATCACTTGTAATATTTCTCTCAATATAATAAATACTTCTTTTGTAAACTTTCCTACTACGACTTCTTCTTCACTTTGTCTTTGTTTTGTGTAATTCATGATTACATGGTAATACCGAATACGTGCATTTTCTCATTACCCCCACATATATAATATTGTCAACAATTTTAATATTAGCCTTAAATTTTAAACCTTTAGGGGCTGCAAAATAAATTCCAAATTACATGGGTACGTTAATAAAACAAATTCCAGTGACTAAGGGGTATAACTGGAAAACGTACACTCAGGAAATGAAACCATACTACAAGGCGAAATTATCCCGTGTGACGGATTTTGGTGTGACGGATCATCGTGGAACGTTGATCTTGTGGGCCCCACATTGATCTAGCGGTCCACGATGATCCGTCACACCAAAACCCGTCACATGAAATAATTTCTCTACTACAAGTCCAAATGCTTGCTTACTACACATTTATAGAAAGTCTTAATTTGTGACTAATATATATAACTAACAAGGAACATACAGATATGGTAACATTTCACTAAAATTTCAACACCAGTTTAACATATTAATTACGTGAACATATAGCAATCAAGCCATGTATCAAATCACAGTAAAGAGTTCAACACTGTCATACGGTTTAACCAAACATAACTTTTCTTTGTATATTGAATGACATTCATCTTTTAAGACTACAATATATACATATATATATATATATATATACCAAAAAGCTCTGTTATATATGCAAAACTGTTAAGCAATTTCAGATTTGAACCTAATGCTTATTCAAGCATATATTATCAGAGGGTCAATACTAAAATTAAAAGATTTTCGACCACTTGCAATTATTAATTCACTCTCATACCCGATCTGGGTTTGGATATTTCAAACGGCACCATTTATCACACAAGCTTCTTCATGAATGCAATATCAATAATAAATAATTTAGCATCACCCCTTCATGAATAGCCACCTTTCCACGAATAGGTGTCACACAAGGATGACATCATCTAATTCATTAACGGTAGTCTTTATGATGTGAGCAACAGTAGATATTACAAACCAGTTTATGAACCTAGCTTCTAATATTAATTTGCAAAGTGATATATGACCAGTTTCTTTAATTTCAATGAAAAGGAAAAATTGTTCTACGAAAATTAATAGTCACAACGGTTCATAAAATATGCACTGGTTTGTAAATATACACAAAAGGATGACTTTGATGATGAAAACCCACTACTCAATTGAACCAACACAATTAGCAAAAGACACATTGTCCAGAAATCTGAACAAACACGGCTGGTATAAAGAGATTTAAAGAAACTGCACTAAATAGCAATTCTATAATATATTTCAAAAAGTCACTTCACTATTTGAGAACATTAATTTTATATTTTTCTGGTTCTCTAAACATCATGATTGTTCAATACTATCAAACACAGTATAAGCGCCCACTGAGGTGACTTGTCAAAACACATGTATAGTATGTCTGGTAGATGATGACCCAATTTGTTAATACAGAATCAGAATGAAATTTCAAGATTATATACCCCCTGTTCCTATAAATGTATCTTCAACAAAATGACAAACTTCACTGTTTGTTATGATTTAAAGCAAAAGATAACATGAAACAAGTCAAACCAAATAGTACACATGCAATACACTTTTTGATTGCAAAGAGAAACAAAAAAAAAAATAGATTGAGAATCCGAACTCGCAAAAAGAAAAAAAAAATATATATATATATATATATATTCAGATTCGATTATGTTAAATCCAAATTATCCAATCACGATCAGTTTCAAATTCAGGAATCATGTTCAATTTGTGAACAAGTTTCCACATCAGTGTTTTATAACCAGATTACTATTTCCGAAACGGTATTTATCCTATACATATAACCAGAGTTTGAAAAATGTCCAGATTTATGTATAGGTGACTTTAAGATGAACTGCCATTTTCAATTTTTTTTTTCCAAATAGTGCACTGTTTCGAAAATGTAAAAAGGTTACTATCACACTGCTTGCTGAAAACTGCTTTATATATATATATATATATATATCTAAAATATGCTTCATGTATCTACACAGAGGATGACTCACAATCCAATTGATAAAAGGTTTAAACATAATTGCACTAGAATCCAAACATTTACTCTTTAGTGGTTAATCTCAAAGTAACAAGCATATAGATATTGAGTGTCAAATATGTTAGTGTGTATAACATAAATGGTTTTTTTTTTTTTCCCGAAAAGGTTTGAACCAGTTTGATTGTAAAGCAATTTTTCAGATTGTGAACCGGATCATAAATCTGAATAGGAACAGAGTCAACAGAAACGGATTTATACTTATACATTGCAAACAGTGAATTTGTCTTAAGATTATTAACCAAAATATGTTAGGATGTAAAATCTATATAAATTTGAAATCTAAAACACACAAATAAATACTATAAATAAAAACAAAACCTGATATAGATGAAAACCAGATAATAGATCGAGTATAGTGTTTGACACTACGTCCTTAAGACAATTTATGCCCTACATTGGTGCTCACGGATTTGCGGTATTTGTCTCCTAGGATACAACGATCTCCCTTTACTATAGAAGCACTTCAAATAATAAGATTCCAGCGAACCATACTTGTGTTTGCACTCTCTCAGATACTTGACATACTCTATATGTAATACATGAACAAGTATTAATTACTTGTTATTAATTTCTTTCTCTAAATGAATGAATAAGACTCATATATATATATATATATATATATTGTAGGAGACTGTTCGTTAACAGTCACAACATTTCGAAAGGAGACTGTTCATCAACAATCACATCCAGTCGACTAAGGGTCTGTTTGGCATGACCAAATAATCCATTCAACTAAAAGCTAATTTATCATTCAAATTTTCCAACAGGGGTATGCCCTTTTAATTTTTTTGTAGTTGCCGTTTGACTTTTTTCTTGTTGATTAACTCTTAACCCCCCCCCCCCCCCCCCCCCACACCACACACACACACACACACACACACACAAAGAAAAAGAAAAAAAACTGTCTTAAAAGCTCTGAGTTATAGGAAAATCCTGCATTGTTGAGTTGAGTGTAATACTAATTAGATTTGAGGTGAGGACAGTCCTAGGGGTAAACCTCATAATCGGATGACCGGATGCAATTGATAAATTGAAACTAACCACCAAATTTATGCACGAGTAATACTTGGGACACAAGCTTCACATAAGTTTTTCTACACAACCTAAAGATGTGTTTATCTCTCTCATGTGTCACTATGGACATCACAAGAGAGAGATACACACATCTTTTAAGAAGGTTGTGTGAAAGTCGTTTGAAGGTTATGTCCCAAGTATTGCTCTTTATGCACTTTGCTAGTCACTACCAAGCTGTGAATCCTCGATGATGCTTATTCCACGCTATGCTCATGTTAGACAAAATTCAACTTGTTGCCATATATGCACCAATACGCGCTATGTCAACGGGTAATTTGATCCAACATGAGTAATGGCTATATTCGTGTTTGAAATTTGAAGTGGTTCGTATGCTTTGGGGTTGCACGGACAAGATCAAAAACCCAGAAGGAATCTTTTTTTTTTTTTTTGCAATTTGGAAATGGTTTGAAACCCAATGAATTCACCTTTTCCGTAATAATAGTAATCGCGCCTTATAAACACACCTTCTAAAGTTTTGATCCCGTCCTACAGCTTCATGGTCATATATACTTTTGTTCAGCGCTGAGTTTGAGAGGTTACACAGATTAATTTGAAGAATCATGAAGTTTTATTTTATGTCAGGTATTTGATGAAATTGTAGAAAAAGATGTTTATGTCATGGAAGCGTTGATTTTGGGAATATATGGATCTCAGCTTAACACATGAGGCTTGAGCGTGACTTTATTAAGGAGTTTGATATTGAAGCTAAAGATGATAATGGGGTTTTAATTCTGACTAAAATCAGAGTAGAATACCATTGGACACCGATAAGATGTTCCAAGTGCTCCAAATTTGCACACGATTGCACTAAAATTGCAAAATCGGCTTTTGTTCCTAAACACTCCATTTCAAGCCATATAGTAGTAATTTCAGCCAGACACACAACTGAAATAAGACAAATGCTGAGGTGGGGGTATGGAAAGTGATCACCAATTCAGGTAAGGGGGAACAGATCAATGTAGATCGAACTCTCTCATAATCCCCAAGTTAAGGTCTCTTGGACAGCGCCCAATGAGATATGCAATAGGTTCTCAGTTTTGTCCCAAGAACCTGAAGAGGTTGTTCATAGGTTAGAGAAGAATGAAGTGGTAATCCCCCATTTTGCAAGGATTCATGTTCTGAGCCACACATTTGTTGTGTATGAACCAGTTGGGGAGGTTGGAAATTACTATAGATTAATAATTAACCACTTAAAAGTTTCAGTTCTACAATTAATTAGAATCATAAAGCATAAACACTTACAGGTTTTGCGAATCGACACAATAGAAATCTGGAAATACAAATTCTAAATGAAAAGAATCAAATCTAGTGTTGAACACTATCTCCTAAAGACAAATTTCACCCCCACTCCGGTGATTATGGCTCAAAATAGACGTCTTCCTCCCAGGATAATTTGATTGATAGACACAGAAGCACCACTTCAATCTGTGAATCTATCGAACCCACTAATGGCAATTGTTTTCTCTAAATATGTATAACTATATTCCTACACATGTATGAATGTTAAAAAAAAGAACTAACTTAAATAAAGTGGGACGTATGTAATATATAGATAATGAGAAAACTGGTCAATGAATAGCCACACCCATTTACCCAGGAGACTGTTCGAACAGTCACAAGTATTGGGAGATAGAGATGATCTGATACAAAATGAAAAGATGCAAAGGTACATTTAAGACCTTTGTTTGGCAGTGCAACTAATTGCACCTTTCAACCAATACTTCAAGTGCATAAAGACACAATTTATCATTCACCTCTTTAAAGGATTTTATACCAATGTATTCAATGTGGACCCGTGGGACCCATTTGAACCAAAGTTTACTAAAAACTTTATTAGAAAATGCATTTTTTTTCCAAACAATTACTTCCATGAAGTGGAGGAGGATAAGTTAGAGGAGGAGTTAATACGAATTATGAGGATGCGTCTTTCAATCTGAAAATCCATGTCTTCCAAACAGAATAAGAAAGCAGCTAAGGCGAATTTCAGAGGAAGCCACCATAAGGGTCGTGGACGACAATAGATTTTCTTTGATTTGAGCATGGTTGGTAGCCTTTTGGCTAATGGTAGCTTCGTTTGATGGTGTTTGATTTTCTTTTTTCATTCTTGGTGCTTTGCATTCAAAGCATTTTTTTTATCTTATTATAACATCCTAAGGTATGACCCCTTTTTTGGATTGAATTTACCTTTTCCGAAAAAAAAGCTTAACACATGAGGCTTGAAGAAGAGCGTTTGAAATGACGTCTGAGAAAAATATTATTTCTAGGACTAATTTGGTTTCTGGGTATAATATTATTATTATATGTATATTAACAATAAGAAGCTTATCGAGGCTCGATCATTCTGTGATTGCACTAATTGAAACCAACTACTATCCATTATCCTCTGACTGTATATATATAGAGAGTAAGGCTTCAGTGCGCACTGGGTGAACGCACTCGGCTTTTAAGCCTAAAAATCCGTGGGTCAAGAGTTAGGCGCCAATGCGCACTGGGTGAACGCATTGGGCTTTTAAGCCTAAAAAATCCACGGGTCAGCGGGGCGGCAGGATGGGCGTGGGTTAGTGGAGTGCCCTGCGGTTTTTTTAGGTTTAAAAGCCCAGTGCGTTTACCCAGTGCGCTTACCCAGTGCACACTGGAGCCTAACTCTATATGTATATATATGGATGTGCGTATATAAATATAAACACACACACACTCTCTCTCTCACTGAACTCTCAACTCTCTCAAACCAAACAAACCTCACACACACAATTCGATCACATATATATAGAAAAGAGGAAAAGGCAGGTGGCAGTCCAGCGCACAAACTGAGATGAAATATCTAGACGAGTTCGATCGATTAAAGGTTCTTCGATCACTTGAGAGCAGATCGGTCAGTTTTGATCGATTGAAAAGGGGTTTGATCAATTGAACAAAGGAACACGTAATAAATTCATGTCTGCAGGGTTTCGATTGATTGAACATGGTTCGATCGCTAGAACTCAGAAATTTTCGATCGCTTGAAAGGACTTCGATCGATTGAAAGCAAAATGAGTTCGATCGCTTGAAAGAACTTCGATCGATTGAAAGCAAAATGAATTCGATCGCTTGAGAGGACTTCAATCGATTGAAAGAAAAATTTCAAGTATGACCAAGGGAGTATATAGAATCTCTTGTATTAATAATTACTAAAAATACAGGGTATTACAGAGTCCCTATACATTATCAATTGCACTGAAAAAATATGTACTGGCAATCCTCTTTAACATTTGATTGGATTATCAAACAAAACCTTAAACCCTGGTTGTTGTGACTGAAGCAAAGGTCGTTAATAACGCATTGAGTCCTATATAAGGTTAATATTATGGGTTAATTACCTTTTCACCCTATGATTAGGCCCGTTTTAATTTTACTCCCATGTGCTTCAAAGTGAACACTTAACTCCACGTGGTTTCAGTCCAAAGTCAAACTGTTAAGATTTTTCGCAAAATTGATGAAAATTCTAAAATTGGCTAAAAGTATTGGCATTTAACCACCATTGTGAGGTTAATTTTAGGGCCAACCACCTATGTGAGTATAATGCTGTTATTTATCCCACCTGTATTGGGTCAATTTTTAACATTTAATCCCTTTTAGGGGCTAATTTTGGAGTTAACAACATGTGTGTGATTAATTTCGGCACTTAAACTATCTTGTATTTGGCTAATTTTAACATTTAATCCACATGAGAGATTTGTTTTGAGAGAAATAATCGATGGACAACATGTGAATATTCATATACTTCATAGCGATTTAACAACTTTTTTTTTAATACTTTTAAAAAGATCCTAATAAGTTGTTGAGTAAATTACGCTAATACCCCTTCAACTATGACCATTTTAAAATTAAAAAGAAAAAAAAAAAAAAAAAACCCTAATCTATAAAACTCAACAAATTTACCCTACAACTATAACAAATTTGCACTAACGTTAACACCCCTTCAGATAGGTTTTGTCCAAAAAAATAAATAGTTTTATATCATGTACAAATACATGATATAAAAGTGTTAACAACATGACATTTTGACTCTTCTTTGAATCATTGAATATTTTAGAACAAGATTGTCTAAAATTTTATGTACATCAATAAAAGAACAATTATGTATGCAACAAGGATAATTTTATCTTAAAATTTCCAACGACTCAATGAGAAGATAAATTAATATCAGGTCAATGATTTCAGCTCGATCGTCATCCACTTTTAGAATTAGGAAGATTACTAGTTGATGTTCCTCTCAAGTCTCATCCAACTGAGGCTTGCTAGCTCAGTGAAGTACTAGACGTCTTCACATACAGTACTGTTCTTGTTGCACAGTCGACCCAAGAAGACCCAATTCCTCAAATGGGCCGGGAACATTTGGTACGTTGAGTGCCAATCCACACTTATATAAATACATATACACGTATATTTAGTCAATTACTGTATATATTAGCAGCAAATTTATGTACTATTACAAATTACAAGTCAAAAGTATAGATACGTATCACTTTATAAAATTAGCCTCGATCTTGAAGCAATTTCGATAATTAACTGGTGCATGCTGAACTCATCCTTATAAGATTGAAGTGGAG
This sequence comes from Hydrangea macrophylla, assembly GCA_033977485.1. Lineage (NCBI taxonomy): Eukaryota > Viridiplantae > Streptophyta > Magnoliopsida > Cornales > Hydrangeaceae > Hydrangea > Hydrangea macrophylla. Next base: position 94,345,797 of record CM066982.1, on the reverse strand, counting down.
TACTGATCTCTTGCACAGGCAGCTGATTGGTACTGCAGGGGTTTCCTCAGAAGCATCAGCTAACGGCACTTCCGCTGCGTGTCAACCATGAGACAGGGGACGATGAAAAGAAAAATGAGGAAGAGAAAGAAAATAAGGATGACAGAGAAAGCCATGAGCTTGCCATGCAGGGCAAACTGGTGGTCACTCAAGAACCGAAGCTCATCTGGTTGGTTTGAATTATGAGGAACCATGGCTGGTGATATTTCCACTTTTGAAGCTTCCCAATATCCCATCACCATCTCATATAACATACTTATCTCTTCTTTACTTACACACACACACATATATATATATATATATATATATACAGTCAGGCTCTAAAGAGGGTGCCCTCTCTGTAATAAAGAGAACTTCTGTTTTAGCCGTCGGATTGTGTTTTCATTAATGGCAGTTTTGTCATTTCACAGTTTTTAAACACAATCTGACGGTCAAAACAAAGGTCCTCCCTTTAATAAAGAGAGGTGACCCTCTTTAGAGAATCTTTGTATATATATATATATATACTCATTGGAGCTTTGCGCGTTACGCAGCAAATTTAATTGTGTCATTTCGTGTGGTTAAGTGATTGTTAAAAGTGTATAATAAGATATTAAAACAGTTAAATAGGAAATTGTAAATGTAGCTATTTAATCTAAAACTCTTCTTACAGAAGAAGTTGATAATTCTGACTATCTTATAAATCAGTAGTAAATGTACCTAATAAAGCGCCACTAAAAGTATATAACACAAGTAGGGTATTTCCTCTAAAAAAAAGGGCATGAATGCGTTTGTAGGCCTTCATTGATATTCGAATACAATCTATAAATCATGAAGTGGAGGGAAGAAGTTGACCAAAATGTAAATATTAGTGACCAATTCATAATAGCTAGTAAAATAGCCACTTTGTTTGACATTTTATATATACCAGAACTTAAATTTTAGAGAAGAAGTTGACCAAAATGTGAAATTAGTGACCAATTCCTAAATAGCCACCAAAATAGCCACTTTTTAAAACTTTTTTAAAGTGAATAATAAATATCCAAAATCTGCTGATCTAAATGCAATTACACATATTACAATATATGAATCCTAAATTTGAGAGAAGAAGTTGAGCAAATTGTAAATATTAGTGACCAATTCCTAAATAACCACTAAAATAGCCTTTTTTTTTTACTTTTTATGAAGTGCATAATAAATATCCCAAAAATTATTGACCCAAATGTAATTAGACACAAATTGTTGATTGAAATCTCATTTCAGAGAAGCAGTTGCCCAAATTGTAAATATTAGTGACCAATTCGTAAATAGCCACCAACATAGCCACTTTTGTTGACTTTTTTTGAAATCAATAATAAATATCCCAAAAATTGTTGATCCAAATGTAATTAAACACAAGATTGTTGATTAAAACCTCATTATTATATTAAATAAAATTTCAAAAGCTGACTTGAATGTAATTATTTGTCAAAAATTACAGATTTACCCTCACACAAATCAATATATCCTTACGATCGATGTATAGATAGATATGAGTAATTATGTTGTAGTGAAGGGCAAAATAGGAAGTTCATATTTTTTGACGTGCTTGTTTGTTCGTTTTTATAGTATAGTATATATATATATCTACTTACTATATTATAAGAGCGGATCGATGTTTTTAAGTCCAAAGCCAAAACGACGCCGTTTAACCGTTTAAAGCTCTACTGTACTCTACTTATAACTCTAATTATAGCCTGCGGCTGTCTGCTTCTTGTCTTCACCTGCTTCGTCTTTATGGGTTGTGTGCTACCGCTCTCTCAAGATCTGTTTTTTGTTGCCTAGCAAATCAAAATCTGATTTTTGTTGCTTCTCATCTCTCTCTCGCTCTCTCTTGGGTCTCGCTCTCTCTCTCTCTGAGCTGTGTGCTTCTTGTCTTCACCTGCTTCGTCTTTATGGCTTGTGTGCTACCCCTCTCTCAAGATCTGATTTTTGTTGCCTAGCAAATCAAAATCTGATTTTTGTTGCTTCTCATCTCTCTCTCGCTCTCTCTTGGGTCTCGCTCTCTCTCTCTGAATCTCAAATTTGTGGGTGTGTCTTTGGAGGAAATTTTGTCTGAAGTCTGATATGATTTGGGGAGTTTATGTTGAATTTATTTGCATTTACATTTCTTTAAACAGGCAACAAAAAATAGATCTTGATTTGCACCTAATTAAAGCTAATTCCACCACCAAATCACCCAATTAGGGCTAATTTCAATCCCTATTTGTCCTGCTCGGCTGCTCTGCCTGCTTCACCTCCTTGCTCAGCCATTCACTGCTTGCCGTGCGATCGACAGAGTTATCGTTTGGGTAGTGCCACCTCAACTGTGTGCTTCACTGCGTTCAGGCCATGTGCTGTGTTTGCGCTTTACACGTCATGATATGTGCTGTCGTTCCACCCTTCATCCTCAGAACACACATGCCACACCTACTTCTACAACTACGCCTACGGACCTGTGAATTCTCCTTCTCGGAATTCTGGGCTTTTGAAGGAGTCGGAGTCGTATTCAGTGGGAACAGGTAACACTTATTCTTCATCTACCAGACTTTCTATCTGCTGTTCTCTACCTTGTAGCAAAGACCCCACATGGGTTCTGCTGCAACCTGTTAAATTACAGTTTGATTGAACGATAATTTCTTCTACTTTTGGCTAACCAACTTATTGACAAAAGCCCCACATGGGTGCTGCTGCTACCTGTTAAATTACCATTTGATTGGCTGCTAATTTCTTCTACTTTTTGCTAACAGATTTGGGTTTCAAAATTGGGGTCACATATACCTAGATTTGTATCTCGATTGAAATGTCAAAAAACTCCAAACACAACTTGAATCTTGTGAAGTGTGGCTATTATAAAATTCTCAAGCTCATAATTAATTTCTTGTAGCCTTTGAAACAATAGAACATGTAAACAGCTTCTGGCTCAGTTGATCAAAAGTTGGCGAATTCTGTTCTAAATTACATGCTACTTTTGGCTTACAGATCATATTTTTTCCCCTTCAAAACATAAATTGTTTTGCCCATATATCCCTTTCATTTCCTTCTTACTTTTTGGCTCAACTACAATTATTGAATGCCCACTTTTGATTTCTTCTTCTCGTTGGGAGAAGGAGGGGTAGAGGCATGCCACCTATCCATTTACTTAAGCCTTCGCACAGGGTACAAGACTTTTAAAGCCCTGTTGTGCAATATGTTGCATCTGTAGCATTACTCATTTTATAATTGTACATGATGTCACAAATCAGAAACTTTAAGAATTCAAATTTTTTTATACCATATTGTTACTTATTTTCCGTATATGTGCATTTCAATCAGATTTGCACTTTACTTTTAGCTCCCTTAGGTCACATGGAGATTATATGGCTTCCCTAAGAGTCTGGTGTACTTTTTCCTTTTACTTCTCCTTTTTCTTTCTTTTTCCCTCTTTTTAAAATGGGCTTAACGTTAAAGATGAGCTAATAAAACTTGCTGTATATCCTCGTGTTTTATTAACTGCACATATCCCTTTGTTTTAACGCTACAGTTCTGTTGGATTTTGTATTCTTTTATATATATATGGACATACACAAACTGCAAATCTAGATACAGAGGCAGCATGGGACCAGGGGGACTCAGGCCACCCCCTGAGATTTTAGGAATTAAAATTTTTTCCTAAATTTTTTTAGTATTTTACGTTTAAACCCCTCTCAACTTATGTTTAGCCCCCCCCCCCCCCCCCCCTATGGGATCCAAGGCCTAATTTAGTGTCATCAACTACATATATATTAATATACATGTATATACAACCAGGGGCAGATTATCATTCTAGGGGGGGTTTGAATTTTTTTTTTTTTTTTGGGCCTAGTTATACATATTTTGCATATATTTTAGACCTTATATGACAAATTTATAATGTCAGAGGGGGGATTTTTGACATATTTAGATATATTTTGTGTATATTTTAGACCTAATATGACAAAATTTATAATGTCATGGGGGCTTTTGGATCTATTTATACATATTTTGTGTATATTTAGACCTAATTTGACAAAATTTTTTTTTTTAACAAGCAGAAAGGGTGGGATCCAAGAATTTTTATTGAATGTTTGGTAGACCATCGTTGATAGAACAGTTCAAAATTTCAAGCAAGTATCAAAACAAAAATTATAAGGGATAATTACATCAACACCCCTTGACCTATGTCTTAAAAACACATAACACCCCTGAATTATAAAACATGACGAGTTACCCCATCAAGTTAACTCGGTCCAGACAGTGTTAATGAAAAATTCTAAAACTACCATTTTGCCCTCAATACAATCCTTCCTTTTAATTCCAAGATCTTCTCCGTTTGCACCGACCAAATCTTTCTCGATCTACACCTCTACTCCTAAACAAACCCAAATGATTGTCTTTCCCTATTGATCATTGATTGGTTTTATAGAGAGAAAACGTGGTTATTGAAATTGAGTCCCATGGCTAATAGCCATGGTTTTAGAGAAGGAAGACGTGGCTATAGAAATTGAATCCCATGGCTATTAGCTATAAGTAGGATGGGTGAAAGATGAAGCCGGTGAGGTTGGTTGTTGAATACGAAAATAAAACGGGGAGATGGTCATTGACGCATGAAAATGTATGTTGTCGAAGATGAGGGTTAGGTCTTATGTCCGGTGCACCCAAATTCACACTATAGCAAACCCAAATGCTTTTCATTTTGGGTATTCTCTCTAATAGGCAACCAATTGATAAGTATGGACATGTTCTTGACAAAAATATTTTTTACTCCATTGTATGCAGACAGATGTGTGGGTGTGTGGGTGTATTTGTATGTGTGTGTATAACATAGAACACACACACACATTGTAGATCTTATATATTTATACAAGTTTAAGCAACCTTTTCACCAAGTTTAGCAACTAATAGCCAACAAAACTACTAAAATTGCCAGAGAACATAAGTTATAAAACCATAACAGTTCTGCCTATAATGATTGTATCGGTGGTGGGGCTGGTGAGGTTGGTCCGGTAGGGTGGAGTCTTCAAGTCTGGTACAAATTAACCAAAAGTAAAGAAAATGGTATATTTGTAATAAACCCACTATAATTTCTTTTTCTGTTAAAACTTCAAACCGCAATTTAACAGAAGGGTGTTAAGTATAATGGGTCAATATTTGGAGGGGTGTATCTGTTGGGTAAAATAATTAAGGGGAGTGAGTTAAAACTGAGTTAGAGGGATGTTCTAGTAATTATCCCAAATTATAAATATCAAAACTACGAAGTTGACGGACCCATTCCGTGATACTACGTGCCATCTCCTCAATGATGACTTGAGAAATGCTAGGCACACACTTCAAACCACATCCCAAACTACAACATTGCTTTAAATACATGTACTCTGTGCTGTGTAAATGGTGTACAGAAAAGTGTGAAAAATTCAAACAGCACAGAGTACATGCATTTAAAGCATAGGGTGTGATTTAAGGTGTGGTTTGAGATGTGTGCCTAACACTTCTCTTTCACTTTTTCAGTAACAACAATACTAGTTACGTACTTTCAATCACACCTCAAAATACATCTTTGTTTTAATAGATAATTGTTGAAAAATCCCTCAAGTAACCCTCATAAGTCTAAAATTCTAATTGGTTTGACTATTTTCTAAAAGGTCAAAAAGAATCTAAGTCACTGCTCACATGGTATAAGTGCACGCACCATAGAATATCTCATGTCACCATAGCCCCACGCGCGTGTTTTTGGTTACAGCCACTCACATTGTGTGAGTGGCTGTACCATATGATATCCATTACGAAAATATTTTTTTAAACTTTAAACCTCCATAACTTTTGATCTACAACTCTGTTTCTTACAAATTTTATAGCGTTAAGTTGGAACCGTGTCGACGAGAGCTACAAAACTAGCACCGTTGTTGATACCTTTTGAGCAAAAGAAAAAAATTCTTATTTTTACATGTCATGTTCCAGATGAACTTAATAGAATTTTCACATAAATATTTGTGTATAGGTTATTGAATTTTCACGTAATATTCACGTATGCCAAGTTGATATGATGTGAGGAAAAAAAACCGAATGGTCACTTTGTTCTTAAGGGGAGTTTTAGTGAATTTTTACAAGAATTTTGCATTTGTGAAAAACTATGTTTTATAATTGATTTGTGAAATTTGATTTTTTTTTTAAACGAAATATGCATTGTTTAATATGAAAGAGAAAAAAAAAAAAGTAAAATTTCACTTGACATATATGAATATTAAGTGAAATTTCACTTGGCATATATAAATATTAAGTAAAATTTCACTGAACTTGTACATGAATACTAAGTGAAATTTTACTTAAATCGACACTTGAGGGACTTTTTAACAAAGTAAGTATCAAATTAGACCTTAAACTCTAAAGAGTTACTTCTAGTGACTTTTGGGATAGTTAGTGAATTTTCACTTAACCTATTAAGTGAAATCTCACTAAACGAGTACACGAATGTTAAGTTTAACTTCAAGTTTTTTATGAAGAAAGCATGTACAGGTTCAATGAATTTTCAATTAATATTTATGTATGCCAAATTTAAATGTTTAAAAAAAGGCGAATTGCAATAAAGTCATTGCTGCCTCATTAAGGCTTAGTTGGCGGTGTTACTGTAATTTACCCTAAAATTTTACTATTGATCCACCAGTGTGTCATGTAGGCGGACATGTACCACCTTTTGGGTAGGGGTAGATGCAAGCCGAGTCGAGCTCATGTGTTCGTGAGCTTGCTCACGAGCTTAAATAAGTCGAGCTTTCAAGTGATTGCGAGTTTTCTCGCGAGTTTTTTCGTGCACCCTTTAAAATTATATAGTTTAATGATAAATCTGTCATTTAACAAGTCTATTTTACGAGATTTGTCATAGATTCTCTTAAATTATGTAGTTTTATAATAAATACATATATAAAAGTTAATATACAAGCTCTTTATCAAGTCTATTAATGAACTTTTTCATGAGCCTGCTCCTTAATCAATCGTGTTCACAAGCTCTGTTGAGTGAACCGATGTATGAGCCCTTATTGAGCGACTTAGCTCATGTTCACTACTTGTGGGTCAATCACACTTGAGAATAATAATTAAAAATAAAAAAAAAAGTACATAAGAAAAATGCAACTAAGTTTTTTCCTTGTTCTTGAAAATGTACAATCAGGACAGTAGTAAAATATTTACTTTCGAGTTGTTGAAAAGAGATCAAGAATTATATGGTAAAGTCTTTAAAGCCAAAACATGACCAGGGACGGGTTGGTTTATACTTATGTTGACAAAAGTTTATGAGATGCTAATTTCATAATCATTTGGTGGAACTCAAAATTTTGAAAAGAAATCATTAAGCATACATATATGTTAGATATTAATTTATTAGGGTATGTGAAATAACTCTTTTGTGACCTGGAAGTCACTGGTTCGAATCTGGAAACAACCTCTCTGCTTGTAGGGGTAAGACTGCATACATCTCATGTCACACTTGTTCCGAGAAAATCATGATTTTAACATGCATATTCGAAATTCGTGAATTATCAATGTTATATGATAATTGAGGATGCGGTTGACTGTGAGTCAACGGTGAGGTGTCAGTGAAGACACATGAACATGGTACTTGATCGGGATAGAACAAATCCTTATTATACGCCTTAATTCACATTTGTTAGCTGTTTTTATCATGTTTTTGTATAATTATAATTCGTTTTTCACTTTCTGTCAGGATTTAGAAGAAAGCAAGAGTCCTGGGCTAAATAAGGTGAAAAAGCAAGAAGAAAGAAGCAGAAAAAGCGATATCGCGCGAGCGGCCCCCTCGCGCGACAACCCCGCATATCGCTCGCGCGACCTCCCAATTACGCGCTCGCGCGGCACACTCGCGCGATCCGTACAAAAACCTAAAATGCGTGGAATTAAGTGTTGAAGGCCCCTGCGTAGATGAAATTTCCTAATTACGTCCAGAAAGTGAATTATAGCAGTTTCAATCGGATTAGGTTTACAAAAGCCTTCCAAAACCCTTTACAACTATATGTAGATGAATTGAAAGCTATGGGAAGGACACACATCTTTACACAACTTTACATTCATCAACTTTGAAGGCAAGAGGAAGAGATGATCTAGCTTGAAGGTCTCTAATGGCAACCATCATCTCAATTTTCATGTTTTCATCAACCATGTGCAACTAAACCACTCTTCTAGAATTCCAATGAAACCCTAGCTATTTAAAGGAGGAATTCTGTACTTTCTTATTTTAGGATTTTATGTATTGGATAGTAATTGTATGTTTGAGGATTATTTATATGTAATCAGTTTTTAATGATAATAATCAAGAGTATTTTGGATCTATTCTTGTCTTAGATTTTTCCTTATATATGCTTATTGAACTCAATATTCTTTGATTTCTGTGATTGATAGGAGTATTTACCTACAATAGTGCTTATGTGATTGTGATGTTTACATATTTTATAATTCATGCTTAAGAAAGATGAGTTATGCTACACCCTAGTTATAGGTAGATAATTCATGTGAACCGAAGATGAGTTATGCTTAGATTGAACTAGCGATATACTCTTGTTGATACTATTGAGCTTGTAGCTACGATAGATCGTGACTATCCAATCGTAAAACTTAAAATAGAAAGTCTAGACCCCGATGCACAGTTAGTGGTGAATTTGTAATCCTAGATCTCATCCACTCATACATAAAACAATATTTAATTTCGCACTAGTTTACTTAGATTCAATTTTAGAATTCTATTTTCATAATTTCATTACTTAATCTCATAGTTTAGTCAATAGTAGGAATTAAACCAAAAACCAATCAAACTTCTGTTTTTAATAACTAAATGGATTTAGGTTTTATTAATTAAAGGATAAAATAAACAATCTTTGTGGGTTCGACCTTTACTTCCACACTACAAATCATTATAAAGTAAAGCATACTTTTTATTTTGATTTTGACGAGATCAGTTCTTCATGTTGCATTGACATGGTTAAATGGCATTTATGTGATTTGAATATTACTTGACTTTTCTAGTATTTTATGAATAGTAAATTATACATGTGTAATATAATTTCTGGTAATTTTAATATCGCTGTAGAGTATTTGGAGAATTGTGGTGAGAACGTGAGTGTCACGTTATATTAAAGGTAGGTTGTGTAGAAATTCCATAGAATTTAGTTTTCGAACGTAATTTTGGACCCAAACGAGACTTAGTCGAAAACTTTTGAAATTGATAATTTTTACTCATAAAGGCATAAAATGGACGTGTGCGACGTTTCATGAGTAAATTAGAAGTTTTGAGAACTTATGGAGAGGTAAGCGCAATTCTTGAAGAGTTTTTGTAACGACCCACCTCCCCATCTAGCAACAATATTGTCCGCTTTGGGCCTAAACACAAAGAACTTCCCAGGGGGTCACCCATCCCTGGTACTGCTCTGACAGCAGCACGCTTAACTGTGGAGTTCTTTTGTATTTAGCTCCCTCACGATTTTAAAAGGCTTTATTGCATATAGAGGGGCGATTAATCCTTATAAACTAGTCTAGGAACTTCACCCTAGGCGATGTAGGACAAGCCCCTACACCCGACCTCACCTCATCCATCTTGGCCATCCTGCCTCAGGAGTATTGGCTTTTGGTCGTCACAGTTTTTCTATAAATAGGTGAGGGTGAGTTTGCATTAGTTGCAAAACTTTCTAAAATATCTTGAGAAAGGAGAGAGAAGGAAATTTAATCATTGGGATTTTTGACGACGATCGGCGACCTTTCGTCCGTCAGAATTTTCTCAAATTCGATATCAAATTCGATATTTGAACTCGTGGAGGTAAGATCTACATTTTGATACCACTTAGGCCATGTTTGGAAAACTTTCGTAAAAATCTAATTTCTAGACTTTTGGAGAAAACCCAATAAAACTTGTAGGAATCACTTCAAATCTGAAATCCGACGTTTAATTGGCCCTCTCGTCGATCCTTCAAAGTTTGGAGGAATCGTACAAGGTATGAAATTCTAACTTGTGAAATATAAAAAAATACATGTTTTATATTTCGACGACGAAATTGTGATCCGGGTAAAATTCATGTGTTAATAGTAGGGCCATTAATTATGCACGCGCTTAAATGTGAAAAGCATGTCTAAATTTATGCGAGCACGTTGAGTTGTCTATGTGGGTCAAAGGGGGGACTTGTACAAATTCATGCGGGGGTAAGCTTCTCGATGTTTGAGAATTTTAGTAGCGACGGCTACTGTGCATGGTTTAAGGCTTGGACTTGTCAGGGCACTTGGGGATGTAATGGTTGTAAGCTTGAATTAGCCATTGACATCGCGGTTTAAGGCTTGGACTTGCCGCTACCGGATGAAGGCGTATTTTTCTCCCTAGAGACTATTGATGTGAATTATGAGATTAAAGCATGTTTTGTCATATATTGAATATGTTAGAACTTGTGCACTCAGCATATAGCTGAGCAGTGGAGATTTACTCCATTGTAGATAAGAAAAAAGATAAGAAGAAGCGGGAGGAGTGAGGCCGATGAGACAACGGGAATCACTATTGTTTATATGTTGTTCATTTCCTAAACTTGTATAAGATGTTGGGACGTGAAATTATTTTGTAATAGAAGTTTGGACTATTTCTGTAGTGTTGTACTTGCTAGTAAACTCTTGTAGATATGTTGTAAATCGTTGGTATACAATCGTGTTTGTGTTGGTTTTGAATCGGAAAAGTGTAGCTTGAATTTTATAGAATACATAGTGTGCCGAGGCCGATCAGTCGACTGGATCACTGTGTTAAACTGAGCTCTGCTTTGATATGTTTGGGGATCAGTCGACTGGGTTGAGAAAACAGTCGACTCGACGGGATCCTAGAACATGACTTTCTGCTTGTATAGTGTACTTGTCAATCGGACAATTTCAGTCGACTGATAAGTTTAGGCCCCAGTCACAGTCGACTGGACGGGCTGGTGAATTTTGAAAACCTTTCTGATTTAGGTCTTCAGTCGACTGGACTTCCGATTCAGTTTACTGGACCTCTGTTTTCTTCAAAATGTATTCTATTAGAAGTGTTCCAATTGGAAAAACTTTTTATAACTCTAATTTTAAAGGATTGTATTTATGTTTTTCTGCTGCGAGTTTACTTTAATGGAACTGGATAAGCCTTAATGGCATGCCACGTGTCCTATTTCCACGCGTAGCAGGATGGGTCGTGACATTTATTGGTATCAAAGCTATAGGTAATAAAACTTTGGGAACGATCGACGTCGAGTGGAGTGTTGAGTGAATTGACACATATTCTAGAATGTATCCACATATTGTAGAGATGTTTGATGCATATGGTATGTTGTTATACATACATGATTATGTTATTGCCATACATGCATAGTATTTATGCATTCGTGAATTGGTGGAATCACACGAATGTAGAGATGTGCGATGAGATGAGGCTTACCATGCATTATCATAGACCTTGTGAAGGGGCACGAGGAAGAGATGGTATCTTTCTAGTGATGAACAGTAGAATTTCTAAACGAAACTAAAATGATTTTTGATCGAATCGGTGGATGTTTTCAACGATAGTGACGAGTATCCTTTGGGCGATCTAACCGAGAACGGAGTTTGAGTAGTGAACGTCAGAAGAGATTTCCTTATAGTTCACATAGAAAATGAAAAAATGATTATTCGTAGTTAAGTTCTTCAGACATGGATTAGATGTTGTGACGTGAGAGAATAGAGATGAACAGTTGGGTTGTCTGACAGATGGTCCAACATCATGTATTGCTCATGTATGGGATGGGTGAGGAATCTCTCACCTTATCTTATGGTGTTAGCCTATGGTGTGATCGTATGGGGTTATCTTATGATGGTACCTTATGGTATATATGGGGTATGTCAGGTAGTTGAAGAATCTTTCAACTTATTGTATGGTATTGAAACGATTGGATGGTTGAGGAATCTCTTAACTTATCTTACGGTGCTAGTCACATGATTCAAAAGCGTTATTCTTGAACTAACCAACAATGTCATCGAACCCTTTATCTGAGAATCTGTCACACACCTCCTCGGCAAACTCAGTCCAATAAACCCCATCTAAGGACTCATAGTGGGCTTGAAACCACGAATCTACTTTTCCTTCCAAATTGATTGAAACTAGTAAAACTTTCTGTTCTTCAGCTACTGGGGTCAATTGAAAGTATTGACGGCACTTTTTCAACCAACCTTTAGGATCGATTCCGCTGAATTTCGAAAAATCAACTTTAGGCATATAGAAATTGTGGTTCATCAACCCATGTCGTTGTTCTCGAACTTCGTTGTAATCATTCATAATTCTAAACTCCCTCTGATCTGGATGAGAGTAATTCTGACCACCGCCCTGATTATTCACATGACCCACTTCTGAATTTCTTCCAACACTCTCTTCTGGAATAGGCAAGACTCTAACCTTCTCTTTTCCTTTATCCACGACCAAACGATTGACATATCCCATTAGGGCTTCCAATTTGGATTCCACACTTCCCATTTTGCCACTGACCACTTCCACTTGTTCTTGTAAGGAGTCAAGAACAATCTGACTTTGCTGCTTCCATTCTACCAATTCTTGAACTATCTTATCCGAGGGCTTGTTTTCTGTTACTAATGCTGCAGAGTAAGATTTCATGTTTTCTACAGGCGGTCCCATATCTAGAACGAATAAGCTTTGATACCAATTATAAGGATTTGACTCCTATTTACTGAAATGAGAAGAATTAATGTGAAATGCAGAGAAGAAGAAGATGAGTTACAAAAGACTATTGAGAGATTAGGGAAGAACTAGAGAGAGAGACTAAGAATTGAAATCTAGAGAGAGAAAACGAAATGTTATTCATCAAAATCGTTACACTTGTTACAGAGAAACAGAGCTATACACATCTCACTTCAACTAACCTCCCCTTAGAACCAATGAAAAATGAACACGTGTACTTATTTTTACAACAAATTTCACTCTCACTCTTCAATTAAATCGATGCCTTTTTTACTCATTTTTCTGTAAACCAACGGCTAAATGAATCAACGAATGCCTTTAATCCAGATCAACGGTTGTGATCACTTGATCCGTGGTCTATTACAGGGGCAGCAACTCTTCCGTCGACATTCAACAGTTTTAAGGTGAGCACTCTCTCTCTCTCTCTCTCACTCTCTCTCTCTATAACAAAGACAAATATTGTTTGTTGTATCGATTTGTAAGTTTATATGTATAATTTCTAGTTTTAAAACGGTGATTAAGGGCATGTTTGGTTGTCCCTTTAAATTGAATAATTCCATTCAAATTTTGTATAGAAGTTAAAGGTAAAATTCATCACCATGAATGAATCCATTTACAAATATGAGAGATTTCACCATATTTCTTCTTACGAGGCAATTTGTTCATTTTTCTAGAATGCCAAAATTCATGATTGCAAGCAGCATTTTTTAAACGAGCATCCGTTTTCTAAATGAAACCATTCAAGCTCTTCATCTTTTTATATAAAATTGTGTACGAAAACATGAATAGAATTATTTCATTTAAGAACAACCAAACAGACCCTAATTGCATTGCATGAATTGTTAATTTCTTTTGTATTGTCAAGAAATTGTTTTCAGTTGAGACCTACCGACTGTGTAATCTCTACGCAAATCATATCCAATTGATGATTTATAGTTTCTCGGATTACTCTTACCTCTGATACTCAGATGAAGGGTCTTACAGGTTCTGGGTCTTTTTTGGCCCTAATAATTATTGGTTGGTTGAAGTGGATTGCACTCTTTTCTTGCAATCCTAAGTATTAAATTATTTAGTGTTTTCTTTAATTTGTTTAAATTAATTCAACTGTTGAAGTTTAAATTTGAGGAACTGTGATCTCAACAGTGTGAGTAGAATTGTGCATTTTTTCTGAATCAATTTGTATTTGATCATTAGATGTTATCAATGAAGCACGGACTCTGCGCCATGAATTCTTTGAGTTCTTTTGGAGCATGGCTAAGCCTTTTTGTAGAGTTTTTTTTTTAAAAAAAAAAATGCAAATTCTTCTTACAATTTTGAAAACTTTGGGGATTTAAAAGAGAAATAATAGAAAATAATAATAGCAATTATCTAGGGTATACACTAATGCACTAATAGTTATAAAATAATTATTTGCATATACTGTTATATAAAAATTTATAATATTTTATCCAAGTACTCCCGCCACACCCGCACCCTTACTTTTAGAAAATTTGGCGAATTTCTCGTACCCCATCCCCGTACCCAAATCCCCGCAGCAGCACTGGTGCTACCTAGGATGTTATACACTGAAGGTGTTTCTTGACCTGTATCCTCAGATTGCTTTTAGAGAACCCTCTAATGCAATGATTGTTCTTACATCTCTTGCTTGTTGATAGGACCCAGTCGACACATTAATTTCCCAAGGAAATAAGTTAGCAACATGGTGATTGGTATAGAAATTGAGTAGAGCTGGTAGATAATGTTGTGTGGAATTGTAGAACTTGCAGATACTCTCTCTCTCCAAGAAGTCTGGATCTCATGTGAGATGAGGAAAAAAACCGAAAGATACACTTAAAACAATACATAGCACAAAACATGCCAACTTTTTTATCTTTAAGAGACGGTTAATTTTTAATCAGAAGCATTTGAGTAATGGCCCTTCTTTAGAGAAAGGCTAATGACTAGTAAGATCGGAAATGCTAGATGCACAAAAAAAGTGCACAACGAAATGCACAACCAGCTTAAAATTGTTGGACTTCGTGCTGAAAAGTCTGTACACACAAAAAGACAAAAAAAAGAGTGTATAACTTTTTCAGCACGAGGTCCAATAAATTAAAGCAGGTTGTGCATTTCGTTGTGCACTTTTTTTGTGCATCTAGCATTACTCCTAGTAAGATAGAGTGCTTGTCTTATAGACTCAAGGTTTACCTTGTGAAGCTTGATATACATTTTTTGGCCCATTCTCTAATGCTCAAGCTCTTGGAGCAATTGGTGACTTAACATAGAACCAGAACCTTGTTTTGCGGGAGGTCTCATGTTCGAGTCTTTGTCCCCGCTTTAATGCGCTTATTTGTATTTGGTTATTTGCTTCCACTCTGATGGAGTGTAGTTTGTTGCCTCTCCCGTGCAAGACGAAGTCGCATGTGAGGGAGGGTATTGAAGCTTGATATATATTGTTTGGCCCATTCTCTAATAACATAAGTTTTTGGAGTAATTGGTAACTTAACATACCATAAGGTAAATAGTGTGATGATACGCTCAACATAAAGCTTGCATGGAAGCATTATAACATTTTTTATTATTGTTACAAGTATTTCATGATAGCTACAGATCATGTAGATTTAATTCTTTATACTCTTCTTTTCATCTAAATTGATTATTAAATGAACCATTAAGTGATTTGTTTTCTGTACTGACGTATTTCCCTTTTTTGCAAGGTCAGAAAGCTATTCTTACTCCAATTTAAGGTTTCAGTAAGTAGACTTACCGAAATTAGTACTTCTTTTGCTAAAGAATTATGTCAGTGCCAATTGCCAAACGATCATGGTATGTCTTCCCATTCTCAGGTACAGATTGCTTTACTCGTGTTAAACACACTCCTTGAAAAGACTGATAATGTTCTATAATGTTGGTGGCTAAGAGACTACAATTTGAAGTAAGATATTGACCCCCAAATCCGTTAATTATAGCTTTCTTCCAACTTCTCCCTTGTTACATGGTTATTCCAAAATGTGATGTGCAGACGGTAACTTCACGATGTAACTTTATGTCATTTCCCTGTGCCCGGTGTTCTTGGGTGTGGTGATAAACATGAGTTAAGATCGGACACGTACAAGCTTACCCAACCTTGACACATATACAAGTCCGTTTAACCTTAACTTTATCTCCTGCTATATGTCTTCCCTATAGACCTTGGGAAGGCCTTCATCTTGAATGCTATAGTTTAGTCTAATCTAATCGCTAGTTAAATTTTCCAGCAGCAGAGAAATTAAATTAGGTCATTCTATCCAAAATACCCTTTTCATGAAAGTTGACACGAAAGATGAAATGTGACAAGCAGAGAAATATAGGGGATATATATAGGAAACAAGCCAATGGCAGATATGTAATAGCTAGACTGACTAGTTTGAGGAATAGCTGTCTGTGCTTCATTTTGTGGGAGTTCTCTAATTATTACAGAAAGTGCATATCTCGAAATTTTAAGTGGAAAATGCATATAGCAATTCCCTTGTGAATCTCTCTTTCGTATCCTTTTGACTTGACAAATCATTTCTTCCGTGATTACTTCCAGAATTATTGCAAGGCTAGCTTGTATTTTGTGAATCTGTACAACTATATCCTGTGTTTTGCAGCTTTCATCGCACTTTTTTAAGTGACCTTCTTCATTCCATTATTGTTGATGTTGCATCTGATCAGTGTCAAAGAATAGCGAGTACTCTAGGTCTTGGATCATAATTTGGAAGAGGAAGAAGAAGAACTAAGGCAGGCAGCACATGCAGTCGGTCCTAGTAATAACAGTGAAGCTAAAAAAGCAAATATGCATGTGATTGACATATTTGGTCATTCTCATCCTCCTGTAGCCAATGATGTATTTGATTGCTGCATGAACTTTGGGCAGTCAATTAAGGCTGGACGGTTTGCTCCTCAACTGGAGAAGTGCATGGGAAAGGTAATTTCGTACCCCCATAACATCCTTCTCTATCCTGATCAGTTCTACTCGATAAGAGTTTTTAATCCTAACTAGTTGAAATCTTGCAATTCATATTCCCTATCTCACCGTTCGGTTTGGTTGGTTATCAAAACATAGCATTACTCTTTGTTAATAAAGATGAAATGGAATTTACAATTTGCACATGCATGCTGTGTTACACAGGGTAGAAAGGCTCTTGTATTAAGGCAGCGAGAAGTGGCACAGGAGGGAGCCCTGTTTCCACTCCCCTTAATTCAAACTCCACCAGGTTATCAAATGGCATCTTAGAAGAGCCATGAACGCCTCCTTGTTCACTTCCAAGTCGACAATGGAGATCTACCCATATTACACCTGGTTGATGAATCATGATTAATTGGTTGGTTTTCTTTACGCCTGCACCCTTTATTTAATGTTTTCTCTAACATTGGGAGGAAAGTTTGAAAGGGGTGTGTTGGTTTTTGTCACATCAACATAATCTGTCTAGATACATTATATATGGAAAACTCATACTCACTTTTGAAGAAGACTTGCGCCAAACAGTGCTCAAGCATGTTAGATTTTACTGTCAAGTACACTAGATAGATATGTAGAGGAAAGTAAATGTAAATATTTGTTACTGGATGGAAATGTTATTTGATATTCCCAACGTACCTTTTCCTTTCCATATATATATATATATATATATTCTGAGCATCCTTGATGACCTCTTCATATATTTGATTTTATAGAAATCCTAAGTCTTAACTGACCTATTGTAAGAAGAACTACTTAACATCGTCCTCTACCTTGTCCATTTGAGGGGAGATTTTTAGGTACCTTAACGGTACAAGGTGGTAATAGCATGCTGGGGTGGTAATCTAATCCTTACAAACACGTGGAGCCTCTAACCAATGAGAGTTGGTTAATTGGATGAGATGGTGTGATGGACAGCTCTACAAACAAGAGAACCCATTTTTTGTAGCTCCCGAAATGTGGGTCCCACTTAATTAAGTCATTCTTATTACATATCTGAGCTATATTCCTTAAGGCTTAAAGTGCAACACTTAACCACAATCTTTAATTGTATTTCATACTGCTCTAAAATATTTCGGTTCTCGTTACCCAAGTGCAATTAGAAATTCAAAGTAAGCTCTTCGAAGTCATTTATAGGTAGACACTTGTTATTGTGTTCATTTTGTATTCTATTTTGCTATGTTGGTCAGCTGGTTAGGTTGGTTTTGTTTAAACACATATTATGTAAATGCATGTATATATTGGTGTACAAAAAGGAATATTTTAACAAATTGAACGATCAAACTGGTTAAACATTTGACTCGTACAAACAATTCCTAATTTCGATTGTTGAAGTGAAGTACTCAAAACACTTCGGGTGCGTTTGATAAAACTGAAAATTAAGTACTGAAAATTAAGTGCTGAATTTTAAGTGCTGAAAATTTTAAGTGATTGAATTTACAGTACTGAAAATAGTTTTTCAAGTGCTGAAATAGACTGCATTCGGTGATTATTTTTAGTAGAAAGTTTTCACTTAAAGTTTTCAGTAGTTTTTTGGCTGCTTTTTCAATTAAGTGATATGTTATCAAACGCACTGAAACAAAATAAGTGCTGAAAGTTTTCATTTCAGCACTTAATTGAGTTATCAAACACACCCTTCCTAATTGTTTGATTAAATTTAAGTCTTAATTTTTAGGATTAATTATATTTTACCCCTTGTGACTAGACCCATTTTCACTTTACCCATATGCTTTAAAAGTGGACACTTAACCCCGTTGGTTACTGTTAAGGCTTCTCTCAAAACAGCCCTATATGGTGATTAAGTGTTAAAATTAGTTCCAAATAGAGAATCCATCTTTACACAATTTATTTTGCCCTTATACTTCAGTCTTTGAAATTAAATAAAAAAATCGCATTGTGGAATATAAAACTCGAGTAGCCTTTGATTGCGGCTTACATTATGAGTATAATTTTTATCTATATATCTTTTAAAAAAATTATTCGACCTTGTATTCTTCATTATGGTAAATGCAAAGTTATACAAATATATTGAGTTTATAGCACAAAATAGTGTCATGTTGATTATCTATGTAACTATACCATAAATAGACAATGAAATTATTGCTTGGGTGAGCAAAATTTGGGAGAGTAAATTTATTTTTTGTAACAAAATAGGTTTTGATCAAATAGGGATTAACCAGTTATTCATAAATTGAACAAAAAATATGCGACAAATGTTCAAATAATAGAATGTACGTACTGAAATCAAATCTTTTTCTTACTATATTTTATCATAGAAGATAATCAAATCAAAGTCGTAGTGGATATCTAATAACTAAAAATTTCTAACTCTAAAATAAGTCTTAAATGGAATACTTAACAATTATATTGTTACAAAATCGTGCTGCAAAATTGTTCGAGATATGCAGTGACATATAAAATTACAAAAAGTTAATGCAAATGAAATTCACAATTAGTTCGATAGAATAAATAAAATAGTAAGAAATTGTGATTACCTTGAATAAATCACTTGAATGTTATCTATGTAATGATCAATCAAGTTTAGTTTGATTGTATTGATTGTAATACTATATTAGAAGAGCATCTAATTCGTGACTATTAAATTAAGGAGAAAGCCTCAAAACCATGGACGTCTATTTCTCACTCTATTTGGATATAATTTGGATGATTTTTAGAAGTAGGTATATATTATTAGTCTTCTAATATAAAAATGATTGGAAGCATGAACCTGGCAAAACTTCAAACAAAAAAGAAATAAAACTTAAATCTCAATATGAACTTTAGATTTAGCATATCAATCCAATACCGATTCGATCTGAGCTCTCTTTTCATCTAGTTGTGTAGCACCAGCGTGCACATGGATGTGCCCTTTTAATTTTTACTTATGTCTTAAATTTTGTAAGTTGCTAAACTTAATGCATGAAAGTAGTGGACAAAAAAAATATGCAACTTTATTATGATATAATTCATATAACAATGTTCTTTTGTAAGTATGTAATATAGTTGTACTATCATAATCATTATGAGTGAAGTTAGATATTGATATGTCCAAAATAATCTAGTCAAGAAGACAGTGCCACGTCATCCAGAGGCGCCGGTTATTCCGGTAAGGGCGCACCTCGTGGGGCCGAGCATTCCCGAGGTGTTCATGCAAACCGCGCGGACATATCAACAGGCCGGGCATAAAGGTCGCGGTGTCCCGCTATCCCGACCTGTCCAGTAGTTTCCTAAATCAACTATAAGTCTGCGAAAGGAGATGTGGCAGTTTCCTAAACCACTTAGGAAACTCTCCTAAGATCATGCAAATCTATTGTGATTAGATTAGGCTTCTTAATCCTATCAACTTACCATGTAAGGGTGGACTCTTGCATCTATAAAAGAGCCTACCTACCCTGTTTACAGGGATCGGAATTTCAATTCGACAACTATTCTCTAAGCTTACAAGCATTCAACAGAGAACTCACCATCAATACGCATACACCCGGCCGGTATTACTGGTAGTGCCGCCCACCTTTGTTGGCTCACCAGGCCCGCCGGTGATCTGCTAGTGAGAGCGCACAGACGCAACCGTGGACGTAGGTCACCTCGTTAACGGGACCGAACCACACACAAATTGTTCTCATCTCTTTTTCTCTCAAAACCTTTCTTACCAATTTTAGGCATCATCAATTTTGCGCCGTCTGTGGGAACGACTGAGTCTTCTCATCAACAAATTCTCAACTAATCAACATGTTGCCAAAGACGGGTAAGAAGGCCGCTAATCTGACCGGTCAGGAGAACCCGCAGCCTGAACATCAGGCTGCCTCCATGACGACCGAACAGATAACGGCAGCGCTGGCACAACTCTTGGAGGGCCAGCGCCGAACACGGGAACATATAGAGGTGCTTATGGCGCAACAGGAGAGGCGCCCTGCATCAGAGAATCAACCTGAGAGGAGCGCCCCTATTCAGAGGCCCGCTCGGGCACGAAGGAAAGCCCGTTCCGCCCCAGTGTCACCACCAGACCGGGAACCCCTCGGTGATGGTGAGCGCAACCAGGCAACCAGGCGCTCGCAAAGACGACCTCAGCCCAATCCTCGCCGAGTGGAAGATGCCAGAACTATCATCGATCGGCGCCGTGCGGCCAGAGGGGAGGAGTCCGGACGTAGAGCCCGGGAATCGATTGAGGGCCCTCCGGCCCTGAGCCGGGGGGATCTTAGGCACAAGCTTTCCCGGACCCAGAGCCGGGCCCTATCCCCGAAGTCGACGCGCTTTGAGGAAGAGGCCTCGTCGTCCGACCCAACCTACCGCTCAGACACAGATAGGAGGGCCGGGCAGGATGACGTAAAGGCCTAGGTCGAGGAGCTGCAGCAGCAAATCGAGAGGTTGAACCGCAAGTCCGGTCACGACCTCACCAACATGGAGACTGAATCACCCTATACCGCTCGGGTGACACGGTTTCCTATTCCACGAAAGTTCAAACCCCCTTACCTTCTTAGCTCCTACGACGGCACAGGGAGTCCGGTGGACCACATCCGCACTTACAAGGCTCAGATGACGCTGGTCACTACGGTGGATGAGCTGTTGTGCCTGGCCTTCCCCAGCACCCTCAAGGGGCCAGCCGCACAGTGGTTCCACGCTTTAAAGCCCCAGACTGTCGACAACTTCAAAGCTCTCGGCAAGCTGTTCATTAGCCAGTTTGTCGGGATGCTCGACTGGTCGCAACCAGACACTCAGCTGCTGACCGTCAAACAGCAAAGGGGAGTCCTTGAGGGAGTATGTGGACCGTTTCAACCTGCAAAGGCTCCAGATTCGCAATCTTAATGAAACGGCCGCAATCATGGCTTTCTGCTCGGGAGTTCAACACACCAAGGTCGTCACGTGGTTCCATCGTGACCGATCAGCGACCCTGGTGGAGCTCTCGGAGAGGGTTGGAAAGTACATTAATACCGAAGAGTTCCTAAAGGCGAAGCGTGCCAGCCAGGCGGGAGATGAATCCCCGAAGGCCAAGCGCAAGCGTGAAGGATTCGAGAAGGGCTCAGGAAAGAAGCCAAAGCAAGATTAGAGAGATGCCCGGGGTCAGTCCCCAACAGCTTTCACACCTCTTTCCCGGCCTATACAGGAAGTTATGGCCGCCGCAGATGCACAGAGGCTACTTCCGCAGCCAGCTAAACTCAGAGCCCCGCCCGGTAAGAGGAACCTGGACAAGTTTTGCCGCTACCACAGGGATCATGGCCATGAAACGGAGGATTGCTTCAACTTGAAGATAGCAATAGAGAAGCTGATCGAGCAGGGACACCTCGCGGAGTTTGTCACAGCGGACAGACGGCCTCGGCAGGACACCCGAGCTCCCGATCAGCCACCACCACCACTTGGCCACATCCACGTGATCTCCGGAGGAACATTAGGCAGAGGTGATTCACAGTCGGCACGGAAGAGGCATGTCCGGGCGTCCCGAGCGGATGTCTCGCAGGTCCAATCCACCGGCTCCTCCCCAACCAATGTTCTAACAATTACGTCCGACGACTTGCTGGGCATCCACTGCCCCCATGATGATCCGCTAGTAGTGATACTTTCTATCGCCAACTATATGGTCCAAAGGGTGCTACTGGACACAGGCAGCTCGTCCGACATTATGTTCACGTCGGCATTCGATCAACTCGGGATCTCTAGGGATCGACTCCGGCCTGTCGCTACTCCCCTGGTTGGATTTAACGGCTCTAGCACACAACCGCTCGGTACAATCGAGCTCCCAGTTCTCATGGGGGGACCTACCCTCAGCAGGCCTCCGTCCTCACCAATTTTGTGATCGTAGAAGCCCCGTCACCTACAACGTCATCCTCGGCAGGCCAACCCTCAACAAGGCCAGAGCGGTCGTCTCCACCTATAGCTTAACAGTAAAGTTCCCAACTCCCCAGGGACCCGGATGCTTGCGAGGAGATCAAACTACCGCTCGGAGCTGTTATATCAGCTCGTTACGCCGGGGGGCAATCACAGAAACATTGAACACCCAAGAGATGGACCCCCGGGACCAGAGCGACATGATAGGTCCGATGGAAGAACTGGAATAAGTGATGCTGGATCCTGAGTACCCAGACTGCACGGTCAGCATAGGTACCCTACTGGAGCCCGGCTTGAAGGAAAAACTGACTCAGTTCCTGAGGCAAATTCAAGACGTTTTTGCTTGGAGTCATGAGGATATGCCCGGGATTGACCCCCCCGGTAATGTCCCATCGTCTCAATGTCAGCCCGGATTGCCGCCCAGTTAAATAGAAGAGAAGTTGCATGGCCCCGAGAGACAGAAGATAGTGAGTGAGGAGGTCGGAAGCTCCTAAAGCCGAAGTCCATCCGAGAGGTCCACTATCCCGACTGGTTAGCTAACGTTGTTCTTGTCAAAAAAAAAAAGCAATGGGAAGTGGAGAATGTGTGTGGACTTCACCGACCTCAACAAGGCCTGCCCCAAGGACTACTATCCGCTGCCCAGGACAGACCTCCTTGTGGACTCCACTGCAGGTCACTCACTCTTCTCATTCATGGACGCTTACTCGGGGTACAACCAGATCAGCATGTACCCCGGGGACGAAGAGAAGATTGCGTTCATCACTGACCAAGGCACGTATTGCTACAAGGTTATGCCCTTCGGTCTCAAGAATGTCGGGGCTACCTACCAGCGCCTGGTCAACTACATGTTCAAAGACCTTATTGGAAAGTCTATGGAGGTATATGTGGACGATTTGCTGGTCAAGAGCCGGGACGAGCCCGACCACCTCGAGCACCTGGCCGGGGCCTTCAGCATTTTGAGAAAATTCAGGATGAGGTTGAACCCGGCCAAATGCACTTTTGGTGTCTCGTCCGGGAAATTTCTTGACCATCTAGTCAGCAGACGGGAGATTGAGGCAAACCCCGAGAAGATCAAAGCCATCATCAACATGCGGTCGCCCAAATCAATGAAGGAGGTTCAGAGCCTAGCCGGACGGGTGGCCGCACTGAACAGATTTGTCTCCCGAGCTACCGACCGGTGCCTGCCATTCTTTAAAATCCTCCGCAAAGCATTTCAGTGGTCAGAAGAGTGTGAAAAGGCATTCCAGGAACTCAGGAAGTACCTGGCGTCCCCTCCTCTACTCTCAACACCCGTGCCCGGGGAAGAGCTATTTCTATACTTGGCAGTGTCACCATCGGCGGTTAGCTCGGTACTTATCCGGGAAGATCACGGGATACAGTTCCCAGTGTACTACACCAGTCGGGCGTTGCAGGGCGCAGAGAGTAGATACTCCCGCATTGAAAAACTGGTGTTCGCCCTTATCACCTCAGCCCGAAGGCTCCGCCCATACTTTCAGGCTCACGCCATTATGGTCCTCACAGATCAACCCCTTCGCAGAATCCTCAGTCGCCCAGACACGTCCGGGAGGCCCGTCAAGTGGGCATTGGAACTGGAAGAGTTTGAAGTGATCTACCGACCCCGAACAGCCATCAAGGGACAAGCCGTAGCAGACTTCTTAGTCGAGTTTACGTACCCCGAAGACCCGGTTGAAGAGCCTGAGCCCCCGGCCTTACCACCCGGGTTACACTCCGACATCCCCACCTGGGTACTGCATGTGGACGGTTCCTCCAATCAGCAAGGCAGTGGGGTAGGAATCATCCTGACTACCCCCGACGGTATCCAGCTCGAATATGCACTAAGGTTTGGGTTCCGCGCCTCCAACAACGAGGCCGAATATGAAGCCCTCTTGGTCGGGTTACAGTTGGCCATCTCCATGAGTGCACAACAGGTTCAGGGTTACAGCGACTCCCAGCTCGTGGTCAACCAGGTTAACCAAGAGTACGAAGGATGGGAAGACAACATGGTAGCCTACTTGGCCCTTGTCCTAGCGGTTTCCAAAAAGCTCCGAGGATTCTCCATCACTTAGCTACCCAGAGAAGAGAATACCAGAGCCGACCGGTTGGCTCGCCTCGCCTCGTCTTCTGAGTCAGACTTGCCCGGGATAAGGATACAATATCTACCTGAGCCAAGTATGATCAACTCAGAGGGCATGGAGGTAGACCCGGTCACTCTGGGACCCAGCTGGATGGACCCACTCGTGACATTCCTGACAACAGGGACGCTACCAGACGACAGAGAAGAAGCCCGTTGGGTTAAATACCGAGCGGCACGGTACCATCTTCTCGACGGCATCCTCTACAAGAGGGGATTCACTATCCCATACCTCCGCTGTATTCACCCTGCGTAAGTCCAAGCAATACTGTTCGAAATCCACGAAGTAGTGTGTGGGAATCACATCGGAGGCCGGGCACTCTCCAGAAAGGCCCTACTACAAGGATACTACTGGCCAACCATGGCTCGGGATTCTCAAGAGTATGTCTGGAGGTGTGACAAATGCCAAAGATACTCTCCCATGATCAACTGATCGGGAGAACTCCAGACACCAATCCACAGTCCCTGGCCATTCACCCAGTGAGGAATTGACATTGTTGGTCCCTTACCAATGGGAAAAGGATAGGTCAAATTTGCCGTGATAGTTGTTGATTACTTCACCAAATGGGCAGAGGCCGAGCCCTTGGCGACGATTACTGAACGGAAAATGGAGAGTTTTGTGGAAAGGAATATTCTCAGTAGATTCGGCATTCCCTGGGTCCTGGTCAGCAATAATGGTAGACAATTTGACACACACATCTTCAGGCAATTCTGCTCGGGTTATGGGATACTGAATCATTACTCCTCCCCCGAGCACCTATAAGCCAACGGTCAAGCCGAGGTAACCAACCGGACAATCTTACAGTCAATTAAAACAAGGCTTGAAGGCGCCAAAGGGCTGTGGGCTGAAGGATTACCGACCCTCCTGTGGGCCTACCGCACCACACCCCGAGCGGCAACAGGAGAGACGCCGTTCTCTCTGACCTACGGATTTAAGGCGGTGGTCCCCACAAAGCTCGGGCTGCCAACATACCAGGTGGCCAACTTCAGTACTCCGGACAACGACGAAGCCCTTTGGTCAAAACTGGATCTGGTGGAGGAAATGAGGGACCAAGCCTACCTAAAGGTGGCAGCCTACAAGCAACGGGTTTATCGATACTAAAATCGCAAGGTGAAGCACCACAGTTTTCAAGTTGGAGACCTCGTCCTTAAAGCAGTGAACCAGTCTACCTGAGTCCCGAGCCATGGGAAATTGGGGCCAAACTGGGAAGGCCCAAATAAAGTAACCCGGGTCAACTGACTAGGAACTTACTGGCTACAGAGCATGTACGGGAACGATCTCTCTCATCCTTGGAATATGCAACACCTCCGCAAGTCCTATCAGTAGCATCTGACCAAGGGAGTTTAGTACTGTAGAGAAATTTCTTTTTTGTAGCTCTGATTGAGCAACCATCATCAATTTTTATTTTTAAATAAAATAGAATAGTTTACTTTGAAAATTTACTCCTGTCAGTACACCGTACAATGCTAAAAAAAACCTTGGACCTAACCCCAAGGCACAAAAGACCTCGGGCCTAACCCCGAGGCACCAAAGACCTTGGGCCTAACCCCAAGGCACGAAAGGCCTCGGGCCTAACCCCGAGGCACCAAAGACCTTGGGCTCCGAACCCAGGCACAAAAGGACCCTATAACCACCCATGTTCCAGGTCGGTTTCCTATGGTCGCTCCTCAGCACGCCTCCACCTTCACAGGACGCTCAGGGAAAAGAGGATACTAGACCTAAACAGGAAATTACTTAAAGCTTTGCTTAGGTCCAGCCGACGACGGGGCCAAACCCCTAGGTGACCGACGATGGCAAGCTTCAAATGACCCTGCAACCACCCATGTTCCAGGTCGGTTCCCTACGGCTACTCACTCCTGCACTCCCGCCTTAGCAAAATGCTTTGGGGGCAGGGGAATATTAGGCCAAAATAGGGAATCACACCGGTCACTACGAGAACTTGGAAGATATTCCCAAGTACCTACAGTGATCAGAGATATATCCCGGACGGTAAAATAGGATACACCTATAATACACCGGGACATCCCGGACGGTAATACAGGGTACTCCTAGAATACACCGGGCGATCCCGGATGCTAAATAGGACCAGTTCCTACAACACTCCGGGTAATTACCTTTTAAACAAGTCAGGAAGACTAGGTGTTCTACTGGTTACGGTCCTAAAACATTTGCTAAGGCAGGTGTTAGGTTGGCCAAAAACCAAGAGGATACTAGCAATTATAAACAGGCACCGTGCAGAGAAAGAAGACAGTTAATGGAAAGGAAATTTGACCTCAGGAGCCTTTTCATTAATTAAGAGGAAACTGTACAAAGCCTGGGGGGCAGTTGTAGTAGCCTCCCCACGAAAAGAAAAAACTACAACAAGAAACAAAAAAATTAATCTACAACCACCACTTCCTCCTCCTCAGCGGCCTGCTCATCAACGGAGGGATCCCCGGTCGGTGCAGCTTCAGCAGCGACCTCAGCTTTGGCAGCAACCTCAGTTTCAGCAGCGACCTCGGAGTCAGCCTGACCTTCTTTCCAATAACCGGACTCGGCCCAGGGGTACCCGGACAGATCCCAGTCGGGATGGTCAGCGGCGGCCCGCTTCGCCAGATCGGCGTAGCTGTGAGGAACCCAGCTTCGAATTCCTCCTCAGCTTCTTTGGCTTTAGCCTCCCGAGCAGCAGTAAGCTCCGAGAGCATGGCCGTCATAGCTTCGAGATCCTTCTTGGCTGAGGTCTTCGCGGACTATGAGGCTGCAACCTTGGCCTCAGCGATCTTCTCGGCAGTGACCCTCCCGACCTCCACAGTCGCAGCCTTAGCCTCTGCGACCTTCCAGGCAGCCCGCTCAGTTGATAAGGAGTCGTGGACCTCCCCCATCTATAAGGTCGTTGCCCGGGACCTCTCTTCCTCCACGGTCAGGGCGAACTCCGCGGACTCCCAAGCAGCCCTCTCCGCGGAAAGGTTAGCCTCAGCAGCGGCCAACCTTTCAACAACGCCGGGAAGGGTAGTCTCGGCCCCGGCCGTAATACAGCCAACCTGCAAGAACAACACGATGTCAGTACAAGCATGGAAAAAAAAAGAAGTTAGTGTTCACGCTGCAAAGATACTCACCATGTTGCTGATATTGTATAGCCAACCGATGATGGCCTCGGGCTGAGCAGGCTGCACTTGTCGATTTGGCTCTGTAGCAGCCCGGGACGTACCCTCCCACGGACGTCGTCCGTTGTCTCGACCTCTGGCCTGGAAGAGGGGCCCGCGCGAGCTTCCTCCGAGGTCGAGAAGGAGATCCCGGTCGGTCGGGCAGCAGGTGGTGGTAGTGGTGCAGCAATCGTTACCACGGGCGTGGAAGTAGCAGCAGCTTTCTTTCCCAGCCCGAATGGAGATCCCCCGGGAGATCTTCTTCAACGGCTAGCCCTCAGCGGGGGCTGGTTTCTTCTTCTTCTAGCTAGCATGGGCCATCAGAGCCGTCTCTTTCTCCTTTAACGCCGTCGCGTTCTTGGGAGCCATCTTTACAAAACCAGGAGCATGTCAGAATTTAGCAAATTGCAAAGAAACCCGACGATCAAGAATGGAATTTACCAGAAATGATCGTCGGAAGAATGAGAACTGTGAATCCCTGGGACTTGTAGGAAGTCTTCGGACTCCCCGACCGGGTCAGCACCTTATTGATATCAGTCGGGTCCTCTGCCAGAGACAGGACCCGCGTCTGGAGCTCGTTCGGGAGACTCGGCGGGTCCACTGATCCCACTGCAAGACAAATGCACCGACGGGTTAGTCAAGGCAAAGTAATGTAACTAAGCAAAAAAGGAGCAAGAAAGAAAGGATGCTTGGGCTTACTCCTCAGCTTCCCCGCCCAGGAGGTCCTCAGCTGGATACCCGGCGCCTTCTCGCGCAGGCCCAGGGTGGACACTTGGAAGAACTTCTTCATCCATCCTTTATTGTTGCTCAGGCAGTTCACGATTATCTTCCGCCCTTGCTTGGCCCCGAGCGAGAAGAAGTCGGCCTCCCCGTGGACTTGGAAAGGTTGGTGAGTCCAGAAGAACTCCTAAAGTGTGAGCTCGTACCCGAGGACTTGGGGCCACAAGGAGATGCACCCCATCAGGTACCGCCAACCGTTCGGGGCAAGTTGCCCGGGGGAGATCCCGAGGAAGATGAGCGCATCCCAGGCAACTAGGTGAAGAGGCAATCGAAGGCCCGCCGTGAAGGCGTCCTCGTACAAGGTAACGAAGCTTGACTCGTGGAAGTGGGCTCCGCCATCGTGCACGAAAAGAGAAAAGTGGGCGGGAAGCTCATATCTATCCCTGATCCGGTCCAAATCAGGGCCTCGCAGGGTACTAATGATGGACTTGATGAGAGCTGATATTAGCTTAATATTAGCTCGATAAGGAGTAAAAACTGACTGGATTTAACCCCATTTCTCTAGTGTTACCTGCACTTGTGTTTTAATTCGTTTCTTTACACAATGATGTATTTTTCGTGGTATGTTGTTGTGTTTAGCTCTTTGAATGCAGGTTCTGAAGTTAAAATGAATAACAAGTTGAAAGGAATAACTCAAGAAACAAATTGATGAAGTCTGGATACCAATCGATTGACATAATATCAATCGATTAACATGTTTTCTTTACCAATCGATTGAACTCTTTATCAATCGATTGACATATTAATCAATCGATTGACATCTTTTTCAATCGATTGACTTAAACTGGAAACAGTCTGTTTTAATGGCGCAAGATTTCAGCAATCAGGACGACGACCAGCCGTTATGGAATGAACCTGGACGCCTCTAGCCTGTATATTTGACATTATATATAGAGGAGAGTGAAGGGAAGAGGGGGTTAGCTCATTTTTGTTTTGTTTTGTAGGATTTCCATGTTTTTCTGAGATTAAAACAAAGCTCAAGTTAGAGAATTTTTTTGTATTTTGCGACTCAGTTGGAGTTCAGGTTCATTTATATTCTTGTTATGCTGCTTTTATAGTTGTGAGATACTTTGGTTTGATTTGAATTTGATTTTTGAAATTTCTTGTTTTTAAAGTTTAATCCATGCCTATTGGTTATAATTTCCTTCGAAATATTTCTGCTTATATTAGGTTAAACATGTTTGAGTAGATCCTGGTTGAGAATAATGTGAAGAAACATTGTTCCCAGCCCACTGCCATGATTCTGTGAAAGAGTCAATGTCAATCGATTGGATACAGAATCCAATCGATTGACATAGATTCCAAGTCAATCGATTGATATACTGTCAATCGATTGAAAGTCATTTCTTATCAATCGATTGACATACTGTCAATCGATTGGTATGTTTATGACTTGGGTTTACTCCTTTTTGTATTCCAGTAACTTTTGTTTCAGAAACTAAGTCCAATTCGATCTTTCTAGTTCAAATTGCAATCTGATTTTGAAATAAGAGTTCTTTTGATTAATTAACTCAGTGAACACTCATAACAAACACATTAAATATTTCATACTCAATTTGTTAGTTATTGTTCATGGCTTTAATTAATTTTTTTTATTTCAGTCCTTCATAAATAAGTTAGGTAAACAAACCACTAAGTATGCAAGATTTACATACTTAGTGTCTAGAATGCTAACTTAATCATTTTTCGAAATAAGGAATACTCTAAGGACAAAACCCCAGCTGTTCGTTTTTGTTAAATCATGGTAGTGGCTGGTACTTTGTGGACTCACATATTCCCAACTCTTTTTCATATTTAATTTTCATATCACGGTTTTAAATTCTATCTAGTTAAGTTATTGCTTCACTTTATCTTGTTTCTTTTATTTAATCTATAGAACTGTTAGCAACCCCCATCTCAAAGAAATCACCTTTTATTTCATGTTAGGATTCAATTTAGAGTTTTCTGTCTTTATCTTCCGTCCTTTGGGATTCGACCCGGTCTTACCGGTTTTAACGCAACGCGACCGTCTACACTTGGACGTACTCTTCTGAGAACACATTTCAAGTCGTGTCAGGACTCACACGCGAAGACGATCTTGGAGCTGTTTGCCACAGACCGTCGCCTGACCCCCGAGACGTCGAGGCTACGGGAGAAAATTGGTGCGCTTGCTCGTGAAACGCCCGAGCGGGGATTATTCCCTCACTATGCTGGTTATAGGGGGCTAAAGAGGGAGGATCCGGGCTTGTGCTCATAGACCCGGATCGTAACTGCTCGTCTTCTGACCGGAACGACGAGTTAAAATCCGAATGACACATGGCTACACCTGTGGAAGACCTAAAGGGTTGATGACCTAAGAATGGGTCGAGAACTCCGAATCTGACGTACAGGGGAGGTAAATCTAACAACCTAAAGGGTAGGACGTACAAGATTCGGGAAGAAAGACAACACTCTCTCAAGACTCTCTCAGGAATTACCGCTCGTTCAATCTGCTCTAGTGTAACCCCAGACTGAAAGAAGTGACAAAACAGGAAAAATAAGAAGCCCCAGGTTCGCTCTAACCTAAGTGGGTTCACTCCCTCCAGCTTCGTTCAAGAAAAGAAGAAGACAATGAAGAACTGAGGACAGAAAGGAAGGACTTACAAGATTAGGCGCAGAAAAGGACTCGGGAACTTTGCTCGGGAATCTTGGTTGCTCTCCAACCGCTCGGTAAAATCTCTCAGTTAGCAGCAGCAACTAGAGAAGTGAGCCAAGTGTTCCTTATATAGGAACTGTGGACAGCCAAGATCAGGACAGATCCAACGGTCCAGGCGATTTCCTACCGAAACTGTTGCTTTGGGCACGTGAAGCATTGCCTCAAAAGGCGCGCGCATTAAATGTGTGACAGGACGGTTCGGTTAGCACGCAAATGATTTGGTTGCGACTACGCAGTCATCGTTGAATCCTGACCAAGCCAGTGACCAGTTGGCACGTGGCAGCGGGAGTCCTCGGGCCCACGATGTTACCTCCTGGGCTATATCCCGACTAAACAAAATCAATCCTGTCTTAGGCCCACGGTATTACCGACCGGGCGGGTCCTTCACATGCAGTACTAATTTTCAAATCTGATCTTACCTTGGGCGTTCGCTCCAGAATGGTCCCGCATGGGCACGCCATTAGGCTACTCGGCTACTGCCCAACAAGCCCTCGAGCAGTGTCCTATCTCGGTTAGCCCTCAAGTGTTCAGATCGGCTAACAACAGGCTGGGTATTGGCAATCACGAACAATTCAATTGGTGCAAAAAGGTGGCCTCAGAGGACCTTTTCATTAATTAAAGTGTTTTGTACATTGAGGGGGCAGTTTTAGCAGCTTCCCCAGCAAAAAAAAAAGAGTCTTCAGGTCCCCTTGCCCTTCAGGGCCTTGATTTTCTCTTCCATGGCAGCCATCATGGCCACCAGTTCTTTGACAGTGAGCTCCAGAGCATGAAAGTCCACATCCCGCATGACAGAGTTTGTCTGCAGAAGAGTACTTTGCTTTTCCACCTCCTACAGACGACCTTCCAGATTATTAAGGGAGAGGCCTGTCCAGGAGCTAGGCATATGAGGGCCGGCATGTGCTTCCAACCGACCCCTTTTTGGTTGGGGTTGAGATTCCTCCTCAACCGCCTTCTCATTACCCTTCCTGGTCGGGCCTAGTGGCGGACCTGTATTCCCAGACAAGGATGAATCAGAGCTGGTGGATAGAGTGATTGGCCCTTCAGGCAGGGCGGCCCCGCCCATGGCATGCAGATCGAAAGCCATAGACCGGGTAAAGCGGCGCGACCCAGAAGCAGCCGCGACGGGAGCTGCACTAAGATCTTCACCGCCAACCTCATCAACAGGTCCCCCGATCAAATCAGAAAACCTGAGGCCGGCCTCGACCGCTCGGTTGATCGCCTCCACATCAGCAACAGTGGAAGCAATGTCACAGAAAGCAGCAAAAGACGCCTTGTAAAGTTCAGGATCAAAGGCTG
The DNA here is from genome assembly GCA_033977485.1 of Hydrangea macrophylla. Taxonomy (NCBI): domain Eukaryota; kingdom Viridiplantae; phylum Streptophyta; class Magnoliopsida; order Cornales; family Hydrangeaceae; genus Hydrangea; species Hydrangea macrophylla. Next base: position 94,313,258 of record CM066982.1, on the reverse strand, counting down.
CAGAAGGGTAAATAGAGGGGTCCACCAACCAGTTGCCGGAGACAACGACCCAAGGGTATTGACGCCAGTTCTTATTGGGGAAGTCCAGACCCCGGACAAGATGTTTTCCTTCCGCTCCGGCACGTAGGTAAGGGTCCCCGCAGTCGATGCTCAAGGTATAGCACCTAGCGACATCAACAGAGCGGAGGAATATCCCGAGCCGCTCGTTCAGCGCCGATATACCCCAAAGAAGACGGGCGAGATTTGAACGGCACTTGGTCAGCGGAAAGCGTAATCCCTGTAAGAGATCACAGAAGGAGGCAGAGAAAGGGAAGCGCAGCCCCACTATTAGCAACAGATAACTGCTAATAATGACTGAAGGGAAAGCCACCTCTTCTCCTTCAACGTAGGGACGGATCCTGACGTCATCAGGGATCTCACAGTCCCTCCTGAAGGCAGTAAGTCCTTCATTAGAGATCAGGTCGACGTGAGAGGCCATCGGGGAGAAGCCTAGATTGTAAAAAAGAATAGGAAAGGAGCTCGGGAATACTTCGCTCTCAAAGACCGCTCGATATATTCAATCTTCAAACAGCAGGAATATATGGAATGAATAAGTACTCCTTATATAGAAACCATGCACGGCTCAGATCAAAACTGATCGAACGGCTCAGATGCTTTCCCGCCAAAAGTCGCCGACAGTTGTCAGCTCAGGCACGTGAAGGGTTGCCTAAAACGACGCGCGCATTAAATGCGTGACGTGATGGTCCGGTTACTACGTGACTGTTTGGTTACATCCGAACTGACTCCGCTGAACCCTGACCAGGCCAATTACTCCCTGACACATGGCAATACCCACACCCGAGCTCCTACCTTTACCGGTCGGTTACTCCACCGGGGGACCTAGAGTGTGGGCCCTCATCCAGAGCAGCATTCCCGAACCACATCCGGACGGTTTCTAAGACGCTACTGATTTTTGAATCCTCACCCGATGACGCATCTGGTCAGTTCTGAAAATGGGGGGCAGCTGATATGTCCAAAATAATCTAGCCAAGAAGACAGTGCCACGTCACTCAGAGGCGCCGGTTATTCAGAGGCGTCGGTTATTCCGTTAAGGGCGCACCTCGTGGGGCCGAGCATTCCCGAGGTATTCATGCAAACCGCGCGGACATATCAACAGGCCGGGCATAAAGGTCGCGGTGTCCCGCTATCCCGACCTGTCCAGCAGTTTCCTAAATCAACTATAAGTCTGCGAAAGGAAATGTGGCAGTTTCCTAAACCACTTAGGAAACTCTCCTAAGATCATGCAAATCTATTGTGATTAGATTAGGCTTCCTAATCCTATCAACTTACCATGTAAGGGTGGACTCTTGCATCTATAAAAGAGCCCACCTACCCTGTTTACGGGGATCAAAATTCCAATTCAACAACTATTCTCTAAGCTTACAAGCATTCAACAGAGAACTCACCATCAATACGCATACACCCGGCTGGTATTACTGGTAGTGCCGCCTACCTTTGTTGGCTCACCAGGCCCGCCGGTGATCTGCTAGTGAGAGCGCACAGACGCAACCGTGGACGTAGGTCACCTCATTAACGAGACCGAACCACACACAAATTGTTCTCATCTCTTTCTCTCTCAAAACCTTTCTTACCAATTTTAGGCATCATCAGATATAATATTAAATCAAGTTAAATATTAATTATGCTTTGTACTTTCTTCCTAAAACACTATTTTGAGGTTTTTTTTTTTTTTTTTTTTGTAAAGAAAATTAAAGTTAAATCCTCACCATATGGTTAAAGGATAGTTAACAAAAGATTCCAGTGGTAAGTATTAGCACAATATAATCGTGATTAGGACTTTAGCTAATTGATCAACACAATTTTTGGACTAATCTACCCTTCTATATAGCAGATTTTCACTACCACCGACTTCATAATTTTTTAAAATGTAATTTTTATAAAAATAAAAAAAAAATTAATTTTTAATTTGAAAGTTATAGATTTTTGAAGTTTGAAAAATCTTTTAAAAAGTTAGTTTTGGGATAGACTGTCAGTGAGCTAGAGAGCTTGCATGATAATTCATTTTAAATTAATAAACAATGCTGGACATATAACACAATAGAGTCAAATTAAAATAAAATAATTTTAAAAATGAGTTGTAAATGTTCATTTTATTCCTCTCCCAACTTCCAAAAGATTCCATTTTTTTAAGCCTCATGTTGATGTTTTTGTTTTAAAAATATTAAGTCTAGTTCCATATGTATATATATATATACATATATATATATATATATATATGTTTTTGTTTCCTTCTTGGTTTAGTTTTCATTTGATGTCTTCTATGACTATTTTAAAATGAAAAATTATAGTCTTAATTTTGTTTTTAACTTTCCACTCCATAAGGTTTCACCCTTTTTTTTAAAGTCATCTATGAAACTATTTATTCTAAAATTATTGAGTTTTGATTTTGTACTCCTCTTCGAATTCTTCTATTTTTTTTTATTCCAACAATTGTTTTAAAAACTAGCTTAGTATCATTTGCTTCATCTGCCTCCATTGAACCCACCTTTTTTTTTGGTCTCTTCTCACCTTTATTTATTCTTGAAAAACACATTTAGTCTGTATTACGTGGTTTTCTTCTATTTTTGATTCAGTCACGCTTTCCAAAAATCCCACAGTTATTTTTTTTAAGTCCAAACTTTATCTCAAATGAAACACCATTACACCTATAAAGAATTAATAACGAAAATGAAGCTATGTAATTACTCATGAATAAGTATTCAGAATCTTTTCAAATGCATTTTTCAAATTTTATACATTCTAGATTTTTGTATGTATGTGATATTATTTATATCTATAATGATATTCTCATAAAATTTTACACAATAAATTTTTACAATGAATGCAATTTTCTCAATATTTATGTGCTCTATTTACTATAAGATTATTTATCTAATGTAAATAAGTATATGACAGTAATATTGATAGTGTGTGTGTATATATATAAGGCTATCCTAAGTAAATAAGTAGCCATGGTTATTGTACCTAGCGATGTTAATCGTTCGGTCGGCCATTTTTTTTTTCTTGTATAAAAACCGACCATATAGGGATGTTTCAATCGATTTTGTCATGTTTTTATCTGTTTGAATTTTTATTAAGCTATGTGTTTTTTTTTTTAAATCGATCGGTCAGTCAGTTGGTTCAGTCCAATCGATTTTCCTAACACCTCTGTCTATGATCAAAAGGGAATAAAGAGCCACACACACGCACAAAAAAAAAGTAAAATAAAATAAAATTAAAATTAAAAAAAAAAGAGGACGAAGAAAAGAAATTAACAAACTTCTAATTGGATAAAAATGTGAATACTTTGAAGATGTTGATTTGAAGTTGTACCTAATAATGAAAACAATATAGATAGAGAAAGTAGAAAACCAATGACATTGCTAATAAAAATTGGCATTCTTTTATTTGCATAGAACTTAGAGAATCTGTTTTAGAAAATAGCTAAAATCTTCTATCGGATTATCTAAATGATCATTTTATTGTAATTAGCAGTCACCACCAAAGATACTAACATGAACTACCCAACAAATTTTTAACTAATAAACTGTGAATTAAAAAAAAATGCATTCAAACGAAGTATAGTGAAGTATGTAATATGCATATGCGCACAATACATGTAAAATAAAATTATCACATATATTCTAATAAATATTCTTATTTATTACTCGCATTTTCTTATAAGTTGGAACATATGTTGTATGGTATTGATTAATATTGCTATTTAAATACAATAGTTAATACTCATAGAATGGGGAGGAAGATAAACCAATACATAAAATTCCTATTTTGATTGTACTACTTAGGTCAATAATAATGAGTCTTAATGATATGATAAACAATTTTAATAGGTGGCTTCAGCCACAGTCCCCTCAAATAAAATATGCTCAAGGTAAAACCAAAGCTACTTTTCTTTAACTCGCTAAGTCTTTTTTTTTTTCTTGTTTTGATACAACAATGCCCTTTTATGCCTAAAAAATTTCGAATTGTTATAATAAAAACATATTCCTTTTGTAAAATTGGCACTATAGATGCATAGATCTAAAAGAATACATGAAAAAAAAAAAAACACACACACACACACACACACACAAAGTCCAAATAATTATTAATTTTTTTATTTGCAGACAGACAAAATCCCAAAATCAGGTTGCAAATTACCTGTTTTTGTAAAGTTTCTAGGTCAAATGCGTAGATCTCAAAAAAAAAAAAAAACCACCCAAATAGCCCAAGAATTGAGAATGTTGACGTCGTTAATACATATTACCTATTTGCAGACATATAACATATAATATTACTAGTTGTAGACAGATAAAATCTCAAAATCAGGCAGCAACTTATCTTTTTTTGTAAAATTTTCAAGTCCAATGCATAGATCTCGAGGAAATACATAAAATCAAATAAACAAATAAAAAATCATCCACAAAGGCCAAAAATGAGGAAATTATATATAGTCATTTTCGTCAATATTATCTATCTATCACCAGATAATATTGTCTATTTTGATAGATAAAATAAAAAAACTGGGTTTCAAATTATTATTTTTTGGGTACAATTTCCAGTTGCAATACGTAGATCTCAAACAAATACATGAAATTCAAAAATAAAAAAAAATAAAAAAATCACCCAAAAAACAAAGAGCGGGTAAGTTATAGTAGTTTAAAATTGACGGATAATATTATCTGTGGGTAGCGATGGGCTTTTCACCAAATTGAAAAAGTAGCGAGGAGATTTTTAAAAATGGCAAAATCCTGTGAATTTTTTACTAATACACCTATTATTAATGAGGGGTCTATCACCTAATATTCCTTTCTTATAAGAAGTAGAGTTCTTGATGGTTTAGGACTCCATTTAGTGACATTTATAGAATAAATAGGACTCATTCACGTGGGGAACCTAATGGGTAATCTAGAAACAATTAAAAAATAATAATTTGTGTACCAATAGAATTCTATTCAACCTACTAAATAGAGATCGGACCAATGGTAAAAAAAAATTGGCAATTGTAAAACATTAGAAATTGGGTAAATTAATTAGTGGAAAAAAAGTGGTATAGTAGGACTCTCATTGACGAGCCAAATAAAAAAATTGGTATAATAAAAAAAAGGTTAATAAACTCTAAGAAAATCACTAAAGTGAAAGTGCACCGATTGATAAAAGTGTAAAACACTTATCCCCATTGCCATTGGTACATTTACATATATATTATATTATATTATATTATATTATATTTTATATATATATATATATATATCTATTATAGATAGATTATAGATTATAGATAGATATATATAGGTATCTATCTTCAATATAGAACGTATCATGTCAGATATTTAATCGGGGCGGTTACAGAAAACCAAACTAGGGGACTTTGGTAGGGGCAAAAACTAGATGTTTATTGGGCTGATTGAGTTAACAGAGGTGCTGCCACGAAGAAATTTTTTGGGTTGTGTGATATTTACATCAAAGTTACATTAATCACAGCCTGGTCCTACAATAGCAAAACCAGAGCCCGTGGCACGCCACCGAGGCTAATCCAATTCATAAACGTTCTCAAAAATTAGTTTTAAGAACACACGCAGCGAAAAACAAAACAAAACATTTGAAAAACTAGTAGTTCAGTCAACTGCACCTCATGCCCAGTCGACTGATACTGGTCCAGTAGAAACTTTGATTTTGAACCATAATCCAGTCAACTGTTTTTTATGTCCAGTTGACTGGGCCTTCAAATCTTTAGTTGACTGGTACGGTCCGGTCAACCGAAGTCTAGCTTGGACACAAAATATCTTATTTGAAAACACAACCCAGTCGACTATGTTGGGGACCCAGTCGACTGACTTTTGATAAAAGGATGCAGTGAGTTGCTAAAAAAAAAGGCTCCAGTCGACTGTTTCCACAACCAGTCGACTGGTTTATGGCAACAATACATGCTGCAGAATTTTCCAAGTTAAAAGCTTTCTGAATTCATTCAGGGATTAAACACAAACACTAAACTCACACCAAAGTGACTTAATTGGACTATAATATTACTAAAACATAATTACAATATGTTATGTATATTACAAATCCGTTCTACAATTCTAAGTTAAACATAGTTAAAAGTCATAACGATTCTTATTACAACAAGTCTATTACAAAACGACGAGACCAATATAATGAGTCGCCTTCTAAGTGAACTCCCAAACCCACGTACGTGCTCACTTCTGCGATTCCTCGCCAGCATTAATACCTGCAATGATTATTTGAATAACCACACATAACCGATTTGTTTAAGCTAACGCTTAGTGAATAAAACAACAAGTGCACATGAATGATAAATATGCTCGCAATCACATCTCTACACTTCATACTAGTCTCCGGAGATCCCACGTGTATGTTCCATACTTCCTAATCCGCAACTCCTCGCCAATAAGTCCACGCGAAAAGGTAAGACCCACGTTTCTTCTCTTCAAACGTGCAACCCTATGCCTATAACGGCTCCACAATGATGGCTTGATACACGCACTTCTTTGACCCAAATAACAACTCATGCTCAAATCAAATATCACTGTGCGTTCGATGTTATCAAATTAAACATTTCACCGTGCTATTGGACCCACTTATCTATATATATATATATATCTATAAACTAACAAATGCTTTTCATATCAAAATATGAATACATGTCAAGAAATCATTCCAAACACATAGTTGAGTCACTCGCCTCTGAATACGCTCCTATAATTCGATCCAAAGAAAACCCAAGTACAAAGAACGTGCAGTAGTCCTTCTAGTACGCTTCCTATGGATAAAAAAAATAACTTTTATGAAAAATTCTAGAAAATAACTTTTCGAAAGACTTAGCCAAACAAGGCATAACGTATATCAAAACGAAGCCCTTACCTCAAGGAGTTCGACTATGAAATCTAGGAGATCGAAAACAAACGGACAGAAGGTCGTCGTTTGGCATCGAAAGACTCTAAGCTCCAAAATCTCCCTTTGGCCTCCTTTAGCTTTTAGGTTAGAAAACTTTATGAAAATATCAAGATCATCTCTATCTATATATAGGCCACACTCTCGGGAATTACGTTTACCTCCTCGCGAGTTCTCAAAACTCCTAAATCAGTCTCTGAAACTTTCTACACAGCTAATTCGTAACTCCACGAATGAAACCTCAAAATTATAAAAGTTTCCGGCTAAGTTCCGTTTGGTTGCTAAAACGCAAATTCTACATGACTTTTACGAAGTTGTTAATTAGCCTACCAAATTAATAGCGTGTTAATTCGTCCTTACCAGGATACTAAAATTAACAACAGAAATAAATTCTAAACCAGAAGATAACACAGATAATGAAATACACAGGTAAACACTTATTTTCATATAAACATTTAAGGTATTCTACAATGACCGTCTCATACTCGGAAATACGTCACAACCACAAAACACTCATTCAACACCACCTCAGAGGGTTCTCTAACACAGACACCCAAATCAACTCGTGAGTCAAAACTCATACAAAAATGTGTCAAAATGCACAACACATCACATTATCATGCATGACAATGTAATGAAATGCAATAACACAATTACGAGTGTTATACTTTTAAAATACACTTAATTTACAGCACATGCATGCCAAAGGGCTATTTGAGGAGGCTAGGAACTAGTTATAGTTCATACTTAAACTGATTATATAAATTTAAGTGTATATATAGTAGATCCCCTTTATTATGTAGGAGTACAAATCACCCTTAATCAAACTAAAATGACGGTATTTAAAAAAAAAGTTTGAGATTTAATTAATATGATCATGTTTTATCATGTAGTTTCAAACAGTGGCTAATTATAATACCTTCTTATAGTTATTTTGTGGAACGTGGAGAAGTTTATGTTAAAAATCAAAGCACACAAGATCTATCCTTTACTTAATTTTGGGTCCCACTGCATTGGCCAATGAGATGCTTGAGTGAGCATTGGTGAACCATTTTTTGGGTGAGCAAAAGTATTTTCATATTTTAGATGCTAGATACATCGTAATCGAGTAGATTCACTAAGATTATAACACATTAGGAGGCACACTTACATATATAGAAAGGCCATGGTCCCATTGCCTAGTTTTTCATCCATGTGTTGAAGGCCTACATCACATGGAATTTATACCTAAGAATGTAATCTGGCTAATGTATAAAAGGGGGGAAGAGAAGTGGATAGAGATGATTAAAAGAGCCTCTTTTAAAGCATACCAAGAAGTAGCACATTTGTGAGAAATTATCCCATGACATGTCATAACATATGATAGTCAATGTGATTTTTCAAAATCGTAGAATACACGTGCAGAGAAATTATTTCATGTGATTGTCGCATTGTGTGATGGTCACTGTGATCTTTTTATTATTGTAGGACTCACGATACCCACAAAATACTCAAATCACAGTACAAATATCACGGAGTGACAGTCACACGTACAAGATAATTTCTTTCATGTGAGACTTACGGATTACTCAAATTGTAATAGAAGTCACATAAATATGACGATACTATGAGATAATTTCTCCACTTGAGCACACCTATCATTAGAGTTCAAAATATTAAGTTAGATGTGAAATGTATGTGGGGAAGGGAAAGGAGAATTAAGAACTCAACCTGGCCCAACCAATAAACTCCAAAACAATTAGAAGATTTGCCCCAACCCACCAAGTGTTTATTGGATGGAACCCACTTCCCCCAAAAATGTGGGGTCCCACTACTCATGGACACATTATAAATACCTCCAAAGTATCATCCATAAATTAAAGCAAGCAGACAACATAATGCATGCAAAGAAAACACAGAGTAGACAGATAGAGTACACTTGTTGGAGCACTTGAGGAGCTTCAATCATGAATCAGGGGACCCACCTTGTCAAAGATGTGTAAGCAATGTTCTAACCCTGTGCTTTAGTGGTGGGACCGAGATAAGGTAGTCGGTGAGACCATCATACCACAGCATAATATGGTGTGATGCATCAATAATATAAAGTTATAGACTCATGTGACTCCAACAAATGGAGGCACATGACAAGTATCACGAGCAGTTGTTTGAAGTCATTTGTAAAGTCATGAATTCATGTGACTCCAACAAATAGAGGCACATGACAAATATCATGAGCAGTTGTTTGGAGTGATTAATTACTTGTCAGTGTCCCCTAAAAATAGAGTTATACTGTTGGGATTTCACACCGTGCTAGTGTGACGATGTGACACTGAATAATTTCTCATAGATGCACGTACATGTGAGAGAGTCTTGCCACGTTTACGGTTGATGATTGGTTTGGGACCTATGGTGCACGTGTCCTTTTTTTGGTAATAATGGGGTGGCCTGTTTGATTAGTGAATAATTGTGAGGTAGTTGAGACTAAGTAGGTTAAAGTGCGATATACACAAAAAGGGATTGAGATAGAGACAGTTAGGGTTTCTAGAGCCATTTGTGTGCGATTATGAGATGATTAAGTGTGTTATATAGTGCAATGGTGCTATATGCAACTAGAGTTTGTCTTCATGGCTTAATTGGATTACAATCAACTTGGCTTTTTCACTTTTTTTTTTAAATCCTTTAAAACAAAATTCCTTTAGTTAATTGTCTTTAATCAGTCTTTCAAAAATAATTCTGTAAGTGCCTTTCCATTATTGTAGTTTGTTAACCATCATAACTCCTGTCATGTAGGCACTCTAGTCTCACAACTTTCTGAAGTACTTAAAAACTAATTAGCCAACTAATGCACTCTAATGATATTTTGTTAACCATTATTAAGTTTCCACTTTTCTTCACTTGGATCCCTCATCTCATTCCCCAAAGGACAACTTCTACCTACCTAATTATGGCTATCATAAATCTAAAGAATTGAATGACAAAGAGGGAATGAAAAAAAATTAATACAATTGCCACCATTAATTTGCACAGTGGCTAGCTAAACTGCTAGCCACAATAAGCACATATTTTAGCCACTTGCATATGCTAGCTCATCATTTTAATTGCTTCATTGGAGCATAATTTTCACAACTCCTCCTAATGCTAACACCTACACACCAAGTTAGTTCATTGGAGTTAACGTTGCTCTAACAAATTTTCACACATGATAATCTTTTTTTTTTTTTAAACCTTGACGGCACGAGGATGATTGTATTAAAGAAGTCAACTTGAAACAGCAAAAAGAGAGGGGGACATAAATCACCTTACCCTCCACAAGCAACTTAAAAACCAAGACCTAAACAAAGAGCATACACGATAATCTTTTAACTTGAGTACGTCTCATAGTTTGAATGGAATGCAGTTTTAAGCTCCCTTTTATGAAATTGCCTGAAAATTGTAGCATGCACGCCAATTTCGCAACTTATATATATATATATATATATATATAGTTATGCTTTTAGATAATCATTAAACTTTACTTGATTCTCAAAGTTTCAGACTATACCCATGTTTGATTTGTGTAGCAAGGCCGGTGATGAATATGTAAGGTTAGGAAAAACTATATATTGCTGCGATTCATGTTAGTGTCTTCATAATTCTTTTATAATTTGGCAATTTTTGAAGATTGTGTGCCTGGTAAACTTAAAAGGTAGTGTGTTCATTTTATGTCTACTAAAGAAATCAAGCGCACATAAGAGGGGCAACTTTGTAACCCATCTTATACACATGCTTAAAGCACGTGACATGTATTAATTCGATATAGATCAATGATCATGATTAATTATTTATTTTCTTTATGAGCTGAAAATGAGACAAGGTCATAGTGGGGTTTCACTTTCACTTTCGAATCTAAGTGTTTAAGATGGTGGACCATTGGCGCACACACACCCTGCATACAACGAACCACAAAATAGTTCAAATATTAAAAGATCATTGTGGACAGAAAAGGACCTCACCTCTCACCATAAATCAAATAAAATTAAAAACGGGAGGCTCAAACTAACATACCCTAATTAAGTACTCAATAATTTATAATCTTGCACTAATAATGGTGTTACTTAAGCCCTAAGTCATACACGTATCCCACTCGACGTAATCTAACTTAATTAAATCTCATCTTCCCACACCAGCATATACATGTCTTTAGTTACTTGTTGATACTAGTATATGAAAATTTTAATAATTTCATATCTTAAAAAGAGCGACTTATGATTAGATTCTAGATATTTAAGACTTGTATATGTATATTTATGGTACGAATTAACATTTGGGTTAGGTACGTGTACATGTATGATCTATGTGCCAAGAGTTACAAATCTTTTTGTATAAATAAATTAATATGTACAATTGTATATGGCAATTATACCATGAAAATATTAGGTCGGCCAACAACACATATGCTAAGGAGTGTAGTTTTATTATTAATTTTGTTTTGCTGTTCAAAAAAAAAAAAAAAAAGAGTGTAGTTATATTAGTGCATGTCGTGAGGCTGAGGTTATCCTAACGTGGATAGGCTAATTAATTAAGTTAATATGGGTAAAGGCTAGCTAAAGACAAAAAACACATTCTATGATTATAATCACCTTTTGTCTACTATGAGTGTTGATGCCTAGGTTGATGTTGATCATTACACAAAACATTCCCCCACCTCACCTATATATACACATTATACATTTAGATAAGATGTAGATATATAGATATATATTAATGTATTGTGCCTTTAGTACTTGTATTTGAGGCTAGAACTAGAAGAACTCTACATCTCCTCTGCATGCTTTTAATTATTTATCTTACTATAACTAGCGCACAACTCTTTTGTGTTCTGTGGACTTAAGGTTCATATATCTGTAGTTGTAAAAAAAATGGCATTTGAGAAGATTAGTATACGAAGCTACGACGAACAAATCGATAGAGCACGAGTTGAAAATCTCGAAAGAAGATGTGAGGTAGGCCCATCGGAGCATGTTTTTCTCTTCACAGATACCATGGGTGACCCCATTTGTAGAATCCGTAACAGCCCCATGTACAACATGTTGGTACGTACCACTATATATATATATATATATATTTCATTTTTATTGTCTCTCTCTATATATTTTTTGTATATTTGTATTGATGTCTTATCGATGAAAATTTGTTCATGATTTGTTAGGTAGCGGAGTTAGACAATGAGCTTGTTGGTGTCATTCAAGGCTCTATAAAGCTTGTGACGGTCCATAAGCCTCCCAAGGATTTAGCCAAGGTGGGGTACATATTAGGCCTAAGGGTTTCACCCATTCACCGCCGAAAAGGGATTGGTTTGAGCTTAGTGCGACATTTAGAGGATTGGTTCGTAGCCAATTTAGTGGATTACGCGTACATGGCCACAGAGAAAGACAATGAAGCCTCGGTTAAGCTATTCGTGGATAAGCTCGGGTTTTCCAAGTTCAGGACTCCAGCAATTCTCGTTCACCCAGTGAACAATACCTATTTTCGTGTACCATCCAATGTTGAGATAACGAAGATCAAGATTGAACAATCCGAGTTCTTGTATAGAAAATTCATGGGCAAAACCGACTTTTTCCCACATGACATAGATAAGGTACTTAAAAACAAGCTAAGTTTGGGAACATGGGTGGCCTATCCCCGAGGGGTAGTGCCAAGGGGCGAATTTGGACAAAATGGTCATTTTCCGAGCAATTGGGCAATGCTGAGTGTTTGGAATAGTGGAGAGCTATTCAAGTTAAGGATAGGCAAAGCCCCATTATCATGCTTCTTATATTCAAAGGTCTCAAGATTAATCAGTAAGGTACTACCATGCTTCAAAGTGCCTGCACTACCTGATTTTTTTCACCCATTTGGGTTCTACTTCATGTATGGGGTGCACCATGAGGGTCCGTTTTCAGGGACCCTGGTCCAGACCCTGTGCCGATTTGTTCACAACATGGCTACAAAATCCAAGGACTGCAAAGTCATTGTAACAGAAGTTGGGGGTTGTGACAAGCTGAAACTTCACATCCCACATTGGAAATTACTATCTTGCCCTGAAGACTTGTGGTGCATTAAGGCAATGAAAAATGAAGAGAGAAACAGACTCCATGAATTGACAAAAAACCCACCAACAAGAGCTCTTTTTGTAGACCCAAGAGAGGTATAGAAAAGGAAAAAAAGAAAAAAAAAAATATATGTTGGCTAGCAAGTCCTCATGATGATCACTTAAACCTTGATTGAGCCAAAAACCAAACATCTCTCTCATGTATTGGATTTTGTTTTGATAAGTCCACATCCAACTCTTCTGGTGGGGGGTTTTCTCTTGTTCCTTTCACATCTCTGTGACACAATATATCTAAAGATTTCCTTAATTGGGTGCCCCCACACCCTCCTGTGCCTTTTGTTGGTATGTAAATTCATTTTTTTGCATGCCTCAGCTTTGTGATTTGGACTGATCAAGCTGAGCCAGTGGTCCATCTTTGTCCTATCTACCCAGAGCTTAGATCACGACTATGCCCTTCCACCACATAGTTGTTCGCCGCGACACTCTAACATGCTGATGTTGAATATTAAGGGGTTTTTTTTTTTTTTTTTTTTAAAGATGTTAAGAATCGTTTCTGTGATTTATGGAGTAATATTTATTTAATGTATTTAAATTATGGAATGCGTACTTTTATTGCATCAGATCGACCCCATGTCCTACTTTAAACCATTACTAAAGCGGGTTATTTCTCATACTCCATCCGTCCCATGATAAGTGTTCATTTTTTTTTGCACAATATTTAAGAAAGTTGTATTATACTAATTTATTTGGTTCATTAAAGAGTCACTTTCCAATTTTACCCTTAGATGTGATAGGTGTTTGACTTTTTGGGTAGTTTTGGAAAGTAAGTAAAAGATATATGCCAATTTAGGAAAGTGGACACTTATTGTGGGACATCCAAAAAAAAAAATGTAGACACTTATTATGGGACGGAGGGAGTATCACATAGAACATGACAGTGATGACTTTCTTCCCACCCCCCCCCCCCCCCCTCCACAGCTATTAGCTACACAATGAATTATACAATCAATTGCACAAGGGTGTTGGACCTCCATTTCCAAACACCCCCCCCCCACCCCCCCCCCCCCCCCCCCCCCCCCCCCCCCTCAATTTTTTTATGAGAGAGGGGGGGGGGGGGGGGGGGGGTCCGTCGCCCCTAGATTTGGAAGAAAAAAAAAAACTTAATTATACTAGCATTATTCGTAGATACACGTTAAGTATACACTCCCCCCCCCCCCCCCCAGATTTTTAAAACTGATATGTATATGTAATTTTTGAAAAAGTTTGGTGTATTTATAAAGATATATTGTGAATTTAGTTTATAAATTGCTCCATACCTTGTTAATTCAAATAGTTTGTATTTTTCTCTCCTTATATAGTTATCTCATTATCAAAAATGTATAAGTAAGGCCACTTTTTTTTTTTTTTTTTGGGTTCGCTCCCCCTAGACTGGATTCCTGGATCCGTCCCTATTACTCACGCTAGCCACTACTGGGTGATATGTGTTCAATTCTAGTAATTATGCTGTAATACAGGGATAAAATAGAAATGGAATGGGAATGATGTCACCTAGTGAAAGGGAGGGTGAACAAAAGTACTCTCAGGTTTGCTAGGGAAGAAGTCAATCCATATTTTGAATTAGTTAAGAAATTGGCCCTTCCAAATTTTTAACATTCACAATATATATAAATCATCCATATAAAGGCAATTAAGTCTAAGGCCACATTTGTTTTGTATGACTAATATAGGGACACAAGAAACTAGACTAATTATCCATTTTTTGGATAGACTAAAGAGTGCTGGATTAATTGTGAGTATCAATTTAATTAATAGTTCTCATATAGAGGACTATTTACTCTGGGACTGGGAGTGTGACATTAACAGTCCCTCGATCATAATAGTGAAGGGAAAAAGTAATACCCCATTATCCGCTCGTGAGATAAACAAGGTCTAAATATAATCCCAAAATTATTCTTTCGACTCTATGTCTCGCACCAAAAATATACAAAAATAGACCAAAAAATTTATCTCAGGACGCTACCCCCAAACCCTCACATAGAATTGGTTTGCTAGCGGATTCAAATTTTTTTAATTTTACCCCTCTTAACACAAAATCCTAGATCTATCACTAATGTCAATCATAGTTGATGTGGAAGAAACCCAAAGTAGGTTAGGGTTCAAGTCAAAATAGTCCGTCCAGGTCTAGATCAAGTTTAGGTAAAGCAGCATGAGTTAGGCTATATTTATTCTCACCTTGCGAAGAAGGTAGCTAGACTCTGTATTTATATGTCATGTATGTATGTGTATAAATATATATATATATATATATTATTATATAACGAAGCACCAGTGTGAATGTGGAGATGCGAGTGTGGGGAGTTTGACAATTTTCTCAAAATTAAGAGTGCGAGTAAAAATACTAAATATATTTTATATATTATTTTTATATACTATTCTAATTTCTAATTAAGACACAAAATACACATAAATTACTTGTTTAATAATAAACAACATTATAATTCAACTATCAACAAATTAAACCACAAACAAGTAAATTAATATTAACCATAACAAAGTCTTGTACAAAAAGCACTACAAAAATACTAAGGTGCACTAAAGTACGTACTCCCAATAACACTAAGTATGCGTGCAACACCATCTTAATTTGAAACACTCGTGCCTCATAGATATTATATATATATATATATATGTATATGTATAATTCCTCCATTCCTTTTTGTTGACAAGTATGTGTAACACTAAATACTAATGATAATTAGCAGCATGATGTTAATAATGACAAAGTTGCTGACGACCGATTATGATTCCCATTAGAAGGTGGGAGAGGCCAATCGAAAGCCAATGTTGTTCATAATTAATGAACTTATTTGATTCTTCATCCATACCATAATATTTTTTATGCTTAGCAAAAAAAAAAAATTACCATAATATTTTTTGGGAAAATTACACTGACACCCCTTGAGGTTTGGCACTTTGTCACTCACACCTCTTGAGGTTTTAGACATATCACTCACACCCCCTGTCAGAGATGTCAAGCTAACACCGTTAACATTGGCATTAAAAAGACAATTATACCCCTGCTCTCTCTCTCTCTCTCTCTCTCTCTCTCTCTCTCTCCAGAGCTCTCTCGGTTATTATGCTATTTGGTTTCACTCTCTTGGCATTTTCATTACTTGGGGTCTCATTATTAACTTCTTGGTTCTTAGCCTTTTTGATTGCATCTCATTCAATGATCACTTGTTCATGATCTGGGTCTCTCAATTCTCTCTGAATGTGGATTTGCTTGGTAAGAAAGGGCTTTATAAAGACAGATGAATTTGTGAGACTAATCATTCAATCCCTTTACTCATTAGGCTTCAATGATTCTGCAAAACTTTTGGAACAAGATTCCAATAAATCATACAAGTCTCCCCAATTTGCTCTTCTTGAATCACTTGTTCTTCAAGGGAGGGGATGGGTTTTGAGAAAATTGTTGTTAGATAGAGAAAAGATTACCGTAAGGGCCTCTTTCATGGTGATAGGAGCATTAGCGGCTGCCATGGTTGACGAGATTGAACCTTCGAGGTCACAAACTTAGATCTGTGTATTGATTGGCCAATTGAGAGTCAACAACGAACTAAGAGTGGGAGTGAAAGCCAATCCAACTTCATACCTATTTGGATTCTAATTTGGGATTTTTAAAGCCCTAATCTTCTATTGTCATGGGGTTTTTCTAGTTTGGGGAGAAATTAGCAAAGTTATTGATGATGAGTTCAAATCAGAGGCTCAATGTTGTGAAGCTTAACCAGTTTAAGAGAAATTTGGGTTTTCTGATTTGTTGATTCGGATTGTGCCCAAATACCCATAAATGTTTCAGATTTTAAATTACAGTGGGAGGCGGAGTTCGATGGAGATTGAACTCATATGGTGGAACCCAGAATTTGCTATTTCTACAATTGAAATGGAAGCTCAGAAATAAGGTTCTGATCCGTGTTTTTCGTGTTCGTTGCCTTCGAGTTGGGTGTGAGAGTGTGGATGTAGCAGTGAGATGAGTTGGGTGGTGAGAGTGTGGTGTTCATAGAAGACTCTCCTTTTTGGGTGTATATGTATGTGTGTGTGTATGTGTGTGTGTGTGTGTGTGAAGGAAGGAGAAGGCATTTTGGACATTTTACAAAATTAGCTAGCTAATGTCAGCCATTTTTTAACGTTGGTTAACGGCAAGGGGTGTTAGTGTTACCAACCATAAACTTGAAGGGAGGTCAGTGTAACCTAAAAAATCTCAGGGGGTGTGAGTGACAAAGTGCCAAACCTCAAGGGGTGTCAGTATAATTTTTCCATATTTTTTTGTAGTTGCCCAAGGTAAGGCATTGATATAATTCCATATATAAAGTTAATGTGTGCATGGTCTGTATATCCTTGACTCTTAGTGGACAATATTTTGAACAGTATTTATATGGTGTTTGTAGAACTATAAAAACTATATATATATATATATATATATTAAACATTTTTGTAGTCTTGCAAATACCGCATGTGTGCTACTCACAAAATGACTGCCAGAAGATTCTTAGGCTTGTATAAATGGATTAGTTGCTTTAAGGATGATTTAACTGATTCCTATATATATGTTAGTTTGAAGGGTATATATATATATATATATATACAGTCCGAATCTTAAGCGGGTGTTAAAAGACGGACTTTGAAACGGATTATTTTTAGCGACGAAAATGTCACTTTTAGCAACGAAAAATTTCTTTCGTCGCTAAAACAATAATTTTTAGCGACGAAAAATTTCGTCGCTAAAAACGACATTTTCGTCGCTAAAAGTGGTCCGCTCCTTAACACCCGCACCTGATCTCACTATATATATATATATGTATATATTTCCATTTTCCTGTTTTTGATATATTTATGTATTCAGGATAAGGTGTATTATCTTCTATCAAGAATCAAGACATCCACAAGTACAAGTAATTAATGTAAGATACATAACAATGAGTATTACAATTATGAAAAGGACGACTCGTTGCAACAATGTGCGTTTAGGCATGTACTATCTGTTCATTTGCATGTCATATATATATACTAGTAATGATGACCCGTGGCCGCTGGGCACGAAATAAAAAAAAAATAGAAAAAGAAATTTAATATTTTAAAAGATTAAATCTTTTGCATAAAATTGTCCATGTCATTGCAGTTGAGTGATACGTCTTTTATGTTTATAAAATTGAGTATGAAGGTTCTAGATATATGATACTCTTTTAATCATTCTAAAGACTGTAAAGCTCTGTGTAATAAATCAAGAGCAGAACTGCTTAAATTAAGAATAAAAAAAAAGTTGAATTTTCTAGAGAGTAACCAAGTTTAGGTATCATTACTTCAAACATGAATAAAAAAAATAAAATAAAAAAAGATGTTACTTTTTTTTTCATGTTGTTTTTTCTTTTTTCCTTCTAAAGCCTGGAAAAAATGCCAATATGACTGTTTCTTTTATATGTTTTATTTTTATTTAAGACCTAAGGCTCTGTTTAGCAACCCAACTTCCTAACACATAAAAGTCCGCCCATATACTGATTTCCCAAACGGGCCTTAACCCAACCTATCTTCTTCCTTGCGTGAACACACAGTGAGTATATATATAGTAGCATGGGTACTGGAAACAAAATGCGGAGTATAATGATTGTAAATATGGGCTGTAAATTTGTTAGGAAAAAAAAAAACATAATTTCACATGCATATCTCTTTCATTTCAGGTCATAACTTATTTAGCGTATTGAGTTTGCAGCAACCTACATGTGAATTTTAGTTTCAAATAACGCAATGCTTCTCAAATTTAGTTATTCCAATTATTTCTAAAACATGTTGTAGAAACCTTCAATATTATTGGATTACTTTAACACTCTCCAATGAAAAATCAAGTGGTCCCATTACCATACAAATCTGAAAAAGCATAATATTACTCAGTAATTTTAGATAGTTGCATGTGTTGTGGCCCACACATCTCTTGAACTACTTAATCAATCTATACTTAGCATTTTTTTCCTTCTAGAAACTTTTGAAAAACTACACTTTCCATGCATTTAGAAGGGAAAAACAAAAAAGAAAAAAATAAAGAAGAAGAAAGAACAAAGACTTTTCCTAAGATTTAGGAAAGAACCAGAAAAAAAAATTAAGCAAAATTAATCAATCTATACTTAGTCTTTGTTGGCCTTTTTTAAAGTTTCTGGAAGGGAAAAAAAAAAAACAAAGGCTTAAGAGACATGAGTGATATATGGGTCTCTCCATTTGGGTGTGTGTGTGTGTGTGTGTGTGTGTGTGTGTGTGTGTGTGTGAGAGAGAGAGAGAGAGAGAGAGAGAGAGAGAGAACCGAATTGAAAGGTATAGGAGTAAATTGAAAACTGATTTGGTGTGTGCGCATGTTATCATTTTTGGTGGATTAATAATCGGACGGTTTAAAATATCTAAACTTGTCTGAATGGCTCGGATTGAAAGTTACTAATTTGGGAGGGACCCACACCACTCAAACTTATTATATAGATATATATATATATATATATACGGATCAATCGCACTTTAAAATACTCCTTCCGTCCCATTTTTTGAGTTCAACTTTGGGAACTTAACTTATTAAGGGGACAAAAAGATTCTACACCTACTTTCCACAATTATCCCTAATCATTACAATAACTTTTTTAGTTTTGTCTTAGTATAGATTTCAAGAAAGGATAGTTTTAAAAAATAAGTAAAAATTGTATACCAATTTAAGAAAGTGGACACTAATTTTGGAACATCCCAAAATGTAATATAAGACTCAAAAAAATGGAACGGAGGGAGTAGTAGAAATAATACATAAGCTTTGTTTCTATTTAGTTCATAGATTTTATGGGGAAAAAAATGGAAAGAAAAAGAAGAAGGAAAACTAATTCTCCTGTGTTTTTCCTTTATGTTTTCCTTCATATATGCTTAAGTAACATTAAAATTAAAAATAAATAAAATTTAACTGTAGTATATGGATAAAAAAAGAAAGAAAAATGACTCACAATATTTAAAATATTTAATTTATTTCTCAATTTATTATATTTTCTTTCTTTTTCTTTTTTTTTTTTTCTTTTTTTGGGGAAGGTATAAGAGATCTTTAGCAGAAGGATCGAATTAAGGACCACCCAAACGGAGATTTAACCAGTATAAGGAGAATTTAATTAGGGATCGAGATACAAACAATCCAAATCGAAAAGATAAACAAAGCATAGGCCCACCTCCGCCATGTAACAATTAAACTCACAAACCGACCCGACCAAACAAAGCCTTGCGAAAAGGTACCCAAGTCCTTTTCAATAATTCTCTTTTAAGTTTTTGGTAATTAATACTCCTTCCGTCTCATTTTATGTGTCCATCCTGCGGAATTTATCTATTTAATGGGATAAAAAGAATTTACATCTACTTTCCACAATTGCCTATAATCATTGTACTTTCTTTTTTTGTTTTGTTTTGGTGTTCATTGTAAAGAATGATAGTTTGGAAAACTAAGTAAAATTTACATACTAATTTAAGAAATTGAACAATAATTTTGAGACATCCCAAAAAAAAATGAACACATAAAATAAGACGAAAAGAGTAGTTAATACGATTATGACCATCAATCACACACTCTAGTAAACGTCACCAAGAATGACTCTCCTAAATATCCTAGTAGAAAATAAATATCGGAAATGCTAGATGCACAAAAAATATGCACAACCTGTTTAAAATTGTTGGACTTCGTGCTGAAAAGTCTGTACACACAAAAAGACAAAAAAAAAAAAAAAAAAGGGTGTACAGTTTTTTCAGCACGATGTCCAACAATTTTAAGCTGATTGTGCATTTAGTTGTGCATTTTTGTTGTACATCTAGCATTACTCAATAAATATTTGGCAATTTGACCACATTCAACTGCAGTGGACTACTTGAATTTTATTAAATTTTGTTTTGAGTGATAGAGTACTTCTTTTAAAAACTTTGATGTATACAAAGTATCGATGCTGATCCATGGGCTATGCTTGGCCCAGCTCATGATAAAGCCACTAACATTTGTTAGGTGTTTAGGCTCACCTCAATAAATGGCGATGTTAAACTTGCAAACTGCATAATTGGCTCAAACTTGCAAATACTTATTGATCCAGAAAGAATCTCTTTAGAGATAGGTGATTTGTTAGCTCTACAATGTTAGGGGTGCACTCTTACACATTCAAAAAGCATCCACACTCTGAGGTGGACCAATGAGAAGAGACTTGACAATGGACTCGCAATCTCTATCTCTCTTCTCATTGGTCCACCTCAAGGTGTGAATGCCTTTTGAGTGTATAAGGGTGTGCCCCAAACATTACTCTTGTTAATTTTTCCCAATTTTGGTATATTTAGCTCTGTTAAATAGTTCTGACTTATTGAACCCTTATCGAGGTTGTATTGAATTCATAGTTCAAAGTTCAAACTAACCACAATAGCCGTGTGTAAAAAAAGAGTAAAATTTCACCCCATTTTCACAACCTCACCTCACCCCCACATATTCATTTTCGTTTTTGTAGAAAATGAAAAATGAAAATATGAGATGCTACAAATCAATCATTGGTGCTGCCAAAAATTTGCTCTCGCAGAAGACTTGTGTACCCAAATGTCTTGAACCTATGCTAAGGCCCATCTAGTGTAGTTCTGTTTTTGGCTGCCCATATGCTGCCTTAAGCAACGCATGTCGCTCGAGTCTTTTTGTTTTTCTTTGGGTTCAAGAAGAAGCCCAAAAGACTTAACACAAACAAACACATTTCTTTTTTCCTTCTGTTTTACTTTTCTTGGGTTTAATAGGAAGCCCAAAAAGGGGTAAGCTTAACATCAATCTGGGCCTGCCTTCCGCTTGCTGTCACCCGTGGACCTCAGGTCCTCAACCTGCATGTTTGTATGTATAAGATATAGTCCGTTTCTCTATGCTGTTGGTTTTGCAATTTTAATCGTGATTGGTAGAAGTACTTAAAAGTATAACTGTTTATTATATCTTAGGTATTTGATAAATATTGTGGAATTCATTCAAACAGAGAAAATCTTGAAAAGCAACCCTCCACATGCTCATTGCCCAACTAATTTTTTTTTTTTTTTTTTTTACCAAATTTACATTTTTTTTTTTTTGAAATAAACAAATCAAAAAACAGTTTAGGCCACAAAAATTACTTAAAATGGAAGAATAAGCAATAGTAAAAACAGGCACATACTAATGTCATACACTCATAAGAGGTAATGATCACATGCTACAAGAGACGTAATATGAAGTATCAGTGTCAGGCCTTTTTAACTTGCACAACAATGGTTCAATTTGCCATTACCACTTGTGGAGTAACTCAACACAATATTAAACTCACACAACACTACTAAGTTTATTATTAGGCACAACTCTATACTTTTTAAAAATTTAAAAACAAAAAAGTTAATGTTTTCTAAATTTTATTTATGCATTTTTAAAATTTTATTTTAAGTTAATTTATTATTATTATTATTTACAAATAGGTGTAGACTGACACATAAAGATAGGTGAATTCTTATTAACCCTTTTAATATTGTCACAGTCTGGTATCATAATAGCGGAATCGGAGCCCGTAGCACGCCACCGAGGCTCTTCCTACTCATTTTAAAGTTGTAGCAGCGGAAAAGAACTTTAAAGATAACAAGGAGTAGTCGTTTTTTTTTTAAATAATACACCCGAAGTTAGTAAATTCCTAATAAATTTGAAAACGTAATTATATTTTGAAACGAATGAGTTTATATTCAAAGTAGTCCCAAAGGTGCCCTAAAAACCAATCAAAACATTTAAATAAATTGTGGAAAGGGTATAAAGCATTTTCATGCAGGGGTCATTTCGATCGGTCGAGATGCCCCATTAGACCAGTCGAGTGACCCCTCGGCAATAATCCTTCATAGCAAAGGGCACTTCAACCAGTCGAACTGTCCCCTTCGACCGGTCGAATGACCCCCTAACAGCAATCCTTCGTGCACTAGGATATTGCCTAAGGTCAAGCGACCCTTGCGATCGTAACATACTTCAACATTAAATCAAGACATGAAGTCAACAAGTATAACTTTCAAAACGTGAACTCCATGTTCAAATTCATAATAACTTAACCAACTCAATCCATGTTTTCCAAGTCAATACAAAACGTAGTCTAGCTACTCAAAAGTAATTCCTTACAATACTTTGAACTAAAGCAAAACATACACAAGGCTATTATCCATTTCTATTACAAAACTACGAGATGGGCATGACAAGTCGCCTTCTAAGTGAACTTCCGACATCTCGTGATCACTTCCCCGATTCTTCACCGGCATTAACACCTGAAATGGTTATTTGAATAACTACACATACTCGATTTATTTAAGCTAATGCTTAGTGAATAAAATGACAAATGCACATGAATGATAAACATGTTTACATTCACATCTCTACATTTCATACTAGTCTTCGGAGTGCCACGTTCCACACTCCTAATTTGCGACTCCTCGCCAATAAGTCCACGCGAAAAGGTAAGACCCGCGTTTCTTTTCTTCAAACGTGCGACCTTATGCCTCTAATGGCTCCACAACAATGGCTTGATACGCACACTCCTTTGACCCAAATAACAACTCAACATACTCAAATACATGTCACCGTACTCTCGACATAATCAAAACATTTCACCGTACAATTGGGCCTATTTATCAATATAATCGCCCAATATGAACTACACAATATATGTCTATAAACTAACACATGCTTTTTTTTTATATAAAAACATGAATACATGTCAAGAAATCATTCCAAAACACATAGTTGAATCATTCTCCTCCGATACGTCTCTAAACTTCGATCCAAAGAAAACCTAAGTACAAAGATCGTGCAGAAGTTCGTTTACTACAATTCCTATGGATCAAAAATTCAATTATCAACTTTTATGAAGGAAAAAAAACTAGAAAATGAGTTTTCGGAAAACTTAACCAAACAAGTCCTAACGTATATCAAAACGAAGCTCTTACCTCTAAGAGCTCGAATATGAAATCTAGAAGAAAATAAACAGACAGAAGTCCGTCGTTTGTCGTCGTGAAGCTCTAACTTTCCAAATCCTTCTTTTGGCCTCTTCTTGAAACTTAGGTTAGAAGTTTTATAAAAATCTCAAATTCATCTCTATCTACATATAGTCAATATTTTCAAAAATTGTGTTTACCTCCCCACGAGTTTTCAAAACTCCTAATTATTTTCCAGAACTTCTTATACGCCTAATTCATCACTTCACGAGTGAAAGCTAAAAATATAAAAGTTTTCCTCTAAGTTCCGTTTGGTTGCTAAAACGCAAGTTTTTACATGACTTTCACGAAATTGCTAATTAGCCTTCCAAATTAATAGCGTGTTAATTCGTCCTCAACAGGTTGCCAAAATTAACAACAGAAATAAATTCTAAACCAGAAATAATACAGACAGTGAAATACACAGGTAAACATATATTTTTCGATAAACATTTAAGGTATTCTACAGTGAACGTCTCATAATCGGAGAGATTTCACAACAACAAAACACTCATTCTACACCGTCTCAAAGGGTTCTCTTACATAGATACCAAAATCGACTCGTGAGTCAAAACTCACTCAAACATGTGTCACAAAAGCACAACACTTCGCATTATCATGCATGGCAATGTAATGAAATGCAATAACACGTATATGGGTGTTATTGGGTAAGATTCTTATAATTGGAGACCTGTATTTGGAGAGAAGATTCTTATAATTGGATTGTCATTAAAATACTAATGCTTATTGGGTATTTATAATTGAGAGATCAAAATTTATATCATATATATATATATTAAATAGCATAGGTTGGCATGGCTCACGTGGCAAAGAACTTGGCATATATAAGTCTCCTTCAATGTATAGATTCGTTGTTTGAACCTCAACCCCCTTCCCATATCAAAAAAAAAAAAAAAAACTACTAGTAAATAGTCGAAGTGCATGAGATCTGTAATTTAGTATTTTGACTATTTATGGTTGAAGTGCATGAGATCTGTAAAGTAGTATTTTTGGTACTCATTGAATACTATGTATTTGTTTGGAGAGTCTCTAATCACATAAAACTACTATTAAATGGAATCATATGTACATAACACATGTCATTTTTTTTGCCTTTTTTGATTTGTTTTTAATTTCATTCTCTCTCCCTTTCAACTTCCCACATCTCATAAATAATGGCGCACTTCCAGTAGCAACTCTTCATCTCCAATTTCTTCAATATAAGTCTCTTCAAATCTCGGGTTTTCTCTACAGGCAATTTTAAGGGGTTGTGTTTACTAAATTAACAAGCTATGAGCCCCGTGCAATGCACCGGTAATTAGTCGAAAATCAAAAAATATTAATAGTGTTCACATTAAAATTAGTAAAACTTAATAGCTTATATTTTAGTAAAAATAAATAAAAAATCACTCTTGACAGAAGTATATATATGTAGTTTATTATGTGTAATGAGTCCCACAACAACATACATGTATTATATATATACATATATATATTGAGTCTGACTCCAGCGCACACTGGGTAAACGCATTGGGTGAGCGCACTAGACTTTTAAGCCTAAAAAAATCGTGGGTTGCCCCGTTGACCCGAGCCCCATTCTGCTGCCCCGTTGACCCATAATTTTTTTAGGCTTAAAAATCTAGTGTGCTTACCTAGTGCGTATTGGAGCCTGACTCTATAAATATTTTTTCACTTGATATAACTAATAAGACTTTAACCATATTATTTCATCAATTTATATATTGAATAAACTTGAAAAAAAAAATAAAAATACGTTCCAGAAGAGTTGTATTTTCTTTTCTTTCTTTTTTTTTTTAATGGTAAAAATTAGTTGTGGATCAAATTATTAGTTTATTTATCTTTTATTAATGATCTTCAGGACTCTCCCCAGATAAAACAAAAAATGTTACCATTATACTTTCTTTTTATTGTGACATTATATATAACAAATAAGTGAAAAGAAAACTCGAATATATATACACACACATTTATACAATAGTCGTAGAATATAATGTCATATATTTATAAATGTATGTTATTAAACACTAATATATACTCTAATTATCCTTTAATTGCATACATCTTTTCTAGTGTAATTTCAAATTTCATTAGTTTTTTTTTTAGATTCTGTAAACATTATGTATATATCAAGCAAACAAAAATAGATGATTTTTTAGCTTCATAATTAATAGTAATAAGAGCAGTCTAAAAAAATCATGATTTGTATTGTTAATGTCAATATGACCAGAAAAATATAAAGTATGCAACATAAACGTCAAAAGAATTGAAATCTTAATATTGGTAAGGGTTAATTGCAAAAACACCCCCTCAACTATGACCCGTTTTTTAGTACACCCCCTGATTTAAAAAGTGAACAACTTCACCCCCTCAACTATCAAAATTTATTTAGCCTCAAACGCCGTTAACGGATGATATAAAATGTCGTATATACCCTTGGTCTGAATTGCAAAAACACCCCTCAACTATTACCCGTTTTCGAGTACACCTCCTGATCTAAAAAAGTGTAACAACTTCACCCTATTTCCCCTCTCGCTCTCTCTCTCTCTCTCTCTCTCTCACACACACACACACACACATACACATACACCCCATCACGGCCCACCACCACTGCCACCCACCACCCCACCCCCCTTGCCACCACGACCACCAATGGCCTCTCTTCCAATTTCAATCCACCCCCACTATTTAATTGAAACCAAATCAACACCACCAACAACTACACATCAACAACTCAATTTCCAAACCCCTTCTCTCTAGGGATGTTTATGAGAGTGAGTTTCATAAAGGGAAGTGATGTAGAAGTGGGGTTTATTACTATCATGCGAGAGAAAATTCGGAGAAGAGATAGAAAATCACAAAATCTGGTGTTCGGTGGTGGTGATTTTGGGTATGGATGGTAATGATTGGATGGTGCGGTCATGGGCGGATCCAGGAGTTTAGTTCAAGGGGAAAAAAATTATACGAGGGTTTGGGGGCAGTGCTCCTGACTCGAATTTTTTTAGCTTCAAAAGAGATAAATTAGAAATTTAAGGGACAAAAAATGAATAAAGTATGGAATAATTAAATTGAAAGAATAATTTTAAAAAGTTGATGGTGCAACTAAGGGGCAACATTGAATAAAAATATGTATTATATTAGGTAAAAGAATTGTTTTTTAAGGGTTGAGGGGGGGCAAAATGAACAAAATAAAAAATATATAAGGTAAAATAATTATTTTGAAAAGTTGGGGCAATTAAGTGGCAAAAATGAATAAAGTATGAAATATATAAGATAAAAGGATTATTTTGAAAAGTTGAGGGGGGGAAATTAAGGGGTGAAAATGAATAAAGTATGAAATATGTAGGGTAAAAAATAATTTTAAAAAGGGTAAAATTAGGGTAGAGAGAGAGAGAGAGAGAGAGAGAGATCAGACCCATTTTGGGCACAAAGGGTAAATGTGTTCATTTTTACACTCACGTGATGGGCACATGCCCATTTTTTTATTGCAAACAAACGGAGGGGGTCAACTTGTCAAGTAAGACAAACAGAGGGGTTCAATTTGTCGGAAAAAATAGTTCAGGGGAGCGAGTTGAAAACTGGTCATAGTTGAGGGGGTGTTTTTGTAATTATCCCTATTAGTAATTATGTTAGATTGAGTAATGCTATGCTTCCCAACTTTTACAGTTCAAATATGGTTCCTAACACATGTAGTAGTGGTACCACTCTAAAAAAAATAGTGAGAGCACTTAAATATCGTGTTAGGAACCAAATATAGATATGAATTTAGAAAACATAGCATTATTCGTTAATAAACTCTAACTAATTTACGTTAGATTCAAAAATTCAGATCATATTTTAGTCTTGCACATCTTGTTAGATCGCATTGTAACCAAATATCACTACTTTATCAAAAATCATATCAAAAACCATATAGAGAATGCATAATACCAAAATAAAAAGCACATAATAGAAAACTAACATTCAATCTCTTTAAAGTACTCTTCTTATGTCCTTAATTTGAAGTCAAAACACTATCAAACACAAAACAATCAAGCCAAATATAAAAGTTAAATAAAATCCATGTACATGTTAGAGAAACAAAATCAAGTAATTGTATAGTGAAGATTCTAACCAAGAAAATAAAAGACTATGTTGATGAAAAGTGGTCAATAACTGTAATGCTAGGATATTGGTCAATCCTTGTTTAATTCCAATTCAAGTGTATATGATAAATAGTATATCAAATTTAATCTACAATAAATTGGTCAATCCTTTTTTTTTTATATATATATATATAGGTCAATTTAATCTACATTAAATTGATTCTTTATTTTTTGCCAATCCTTAATTGTGAATATTAACACAAACATGTAAAAAAAAATTAATTTAAATAAGTAAAATTCTCATAAATTGCCACTTAGCAAAACTAAAGTCTTTACATATATATATATATATATATATATTATATTTTTGAGCAATAAATTGTTTAATTTTCTTAAAATTTAACTTCATGTCTTCCTGAATGACAATGCACAGGGTTTTTAACTAGTACGGAGTACTAGTTTTTTTTTTTTCGGGAGGTGTGGTCAAAGACTAGTTTAGGTGAAATAGAGAACATTTAAAGCTGTTCTATTTAGAAACTTCAAAACATCATTTCGATGTCTCTATCCCAAAATGAAGTAAAATTTCTAAGAATACTCAAAGCTACCATTTTCCCCACTTATATATATATATATATATATGTGTGTGTGTGTGCACGCGGACTTAATTACACCATTTTTTTCTTTTTTTCTTTTTGTGATCAGGTGTGTTCGGACTAGCTTGCGGAGCCAAAAATTTTGGTCAGGAGGGCCTAAGCCACACGGGGGGGGGGGGGGGGGGGGGGGCATCGCCCTTGAGGCGATTATTTTGAGATCTATTTATACATAATTGGCAATTTTTTTAGGGTCTACTTATATATAATTGCAATTTTTTTGAGATATGCTTATAATATGAGTCTATTTGGAGACAAGTAAATATTGTTAATTGTATAGTGTGTTTCAAAATTCTAAGGGGACCTATTTCTAAAACGTATAAAATTCTTACACTAAAAGTGTAATTTTCAAAATTGTAGACGCCTTTCTTTGAGTTGCATATACTTGTATATCAATATATATGTAGTTGATGGCATTAAATTAGGCCTTATGGCCATTTTGGAAAGCCTAAACATAAGTTTAAGGGGGGCCTAAATATAAGTTAAAGGGGGCTTAAATGTAAAACCTATAACAGATGTAGGGTAAAAAAATTTTTGCCAAAAAGTGAGTGGGGGCACGTGCCCCCACTGGCCCCTGAAAGCCTCTGCCCCTGTTCTTCGAGGCATTGGAGTCGTCAGGTGAATTCCCTAGTAGCCACTCCCCATGACTCGAATACGAAACTTTTTGAATAGTATACCAAAAAAAACTTATCACTCAACCACAAAGATGTAGTTATATTAGGCCTGGCAAATGGGCGGACTTGGACGGGTTCAGACTTGGGCGGATTGGGGTCGGGTTTGGTTGTAATCGGGCCGGGTCGGGTTATCGACGGATCGGGTGGGGTTATGGACCATGACCCGTATTTTTTTTGGGTTATATATGTATAATTTTTTTTTATTTTAGCCTTTTGTAAATTTTTTTCCCCCTCCCCTTTTTCCCCTACTTTCTTCCCTCTAACTTTTAACTTGATCAAATCTATTTAGGTGGAAAAAAACTAATTATTTAAGTTACCAATTATTTATCTGTTGTAGGACTAAACACAATAGATTTCATTGTGTTTAAAAGCTCCTAAAAAAAATATCATAACTAAACTAATCATTCTTGTTCCGGCAATAAAAAAATACTCACACACACACATATATATATATATATATATATATATGTATATACACTTTAATACTATTTGAGTTTATAATATCAACCAAATTACAGTCCTACTATACTTATATTACAGACCATAGATAGAATCTTCTCTGTCAATTTACGAAAACAAAATTATATCACAACTAAGCTAAATACTCTCATCTTCTCCCATCGAATCACCTTCCATCTCTTCTATCAATTCATAAGCACAAAATACACCTGTAAATAAACCAGTAAAAAAAAAAATGAGCCACTAGCTAAAAAAATAAAAGTAAAAGGAACACATAGAGAGATGTTGAACATGTATTGTTATACCTAATCAAAAGAATTTCAACATTGGCCAGGTTCCGCAATTACACCTTCAAAGTCTTCAACAAGTTCTTCCTCAGATTCATCAAAAGCTATATTAAATTAAAACAATGTTAAATAGATACAAGAAAATTAGACATCAAATAGAAATATAACACTTTACCTTTGGTTCCGTATAGCCAATCCCTTGTAACGAAGAAAATGAAATTAGTTTAGTTTTTAAACCCATCATAGAACTACAGCTCTACCCATTGAAACCCAATACAGAGGATGTGGAAAAAATAATATGACCACAGCCAAACCCAACTAATGTTTTTTTTTTTTGATTGATGGTTGTAGTTCCAAATAATAAAAATAACATTACTACTATTTGAGTTTAAATTCTAAGTGAATATACTAAATTGTGCAAGCTTCAATGGATAAAAAAAAATCAGCAAAAAAATTGAAGCTTCAAATATCAATTAAAAATCAATACAGCCCAAAGGTCAATTAAAAATCAATTTTGAAGCTTCAAAGGTTTTGGAGCCCCTTTTGTGACACATAGTAACTCAATCATGCTTATGGTTTTGAACACAGCGAAACCCAAAAAGAAAAAAGAAAAAAAAATGCAAATAAATACATCATGAAATCAGAAGTTTCAGTAGTTGAGCAAAGAGGTAAGTGAAAATCCAAAAAACCCAGAAGAAATTAATCCAAAAAAAAAAACCCATGACAGTCAAGGTCTAGTTTTTAAAGAAAATTATTCCACCTCTCCATTATATTGATCAATCTATCACTTAATAGCAGAAATACAAACCAAAAAAATAAAAAATAAAAAAGCAGAATTTTTATAGATGAAACCAAAGAACCCTAAAAGGGAAATATGCTTCTGCACAAGAGCTTGCAATAATCAGAGGTTTGAATGAAGGATAACCCAGAAGAAAGGGAATTACAAAGGTAAAAAGGGAATATTTGCTTCAGAATTAAATTTATTCCAAATATAGATACATGGGCCTCTTCAATACCTGTTTTGGCTAAAAATTAATATGTGACCGGGCGTGCCAGGGGCTTTGTACGAAGACCCAAACGTGTAACCAAAACGATCCCTAAATGTGGTTTGAGTGGGATCAAGCGATGGTTGGGAAGTAGGGATTACCCTCCCCTTGAGGTTCAATCACTCTGAAGCGAGTAATTTGGTGGAGTGATGAAACTGAATACAAAATTATAAAAGATTTGAACAAGTGATGCACCGTACTTGATATGTTTACATTGAACAAACAGCAACACCAATACATAAAAAGAAAAGAAAAGAGACTAACAAGACAAGTCTTGCACGGCTGGAGGAAAAAGGTGAAAAGTAAAACAATACATGATCTTGGACAGTAGCATAATTACAAAACAAGGAAAAGAAAGGAAAAGTGAGCAGGGTTCTGCTTTTCAGCCGCAGGGGGCTGTGTGGGCTGTGTGTAGCCTCCCTTGAATGTTGCTTTGCATCATGTATAAATAGGATTGCTGAATAGAACTCCCCACCAAGCACTTCTCCACTAGTAGTTAGCCACCACCCACTAATTGGTACCCCACTACTAGATAACTTTTCTACTATTGCAGTTAATTTGCCACTTGTCCAATCCACAACCGGTCATGTAGATAGTAACCACCCAACTCACTTTAACTTTCACCATTACATGTAGATAGTAATGTTAGCACACGTGTTAATCATACACCCACTTGCATATATTACCCATTTTCATGTGCAAGTAGTAACTGCCCCTCCATATGATAATAAGCTATGCTTCCAAAAATCGGTCATCTCAGAGTAGCAAATTATGGTTTTGATAACTATCCACTTGTAAGGAAAAACACCCATAAGCTTGAGTCACCCAATAAATTTCCAATATTCTTGATAAAAATATAAGCAATAATATTTTACCCAAATAATCGGTCAAATATGTATAAATAATTTCATATTTAGGGTGTAAACATTGCCCCCCTGGTTCTTTGAAAATGAAATGTAGTGTAATTTTTGAAGAACCATGTATTCAACTGACCGATTTTTTGTGGTCATTATCGGCCTCTAAGACCGATATTTGTGGCCACGTGTACCATGTTGACTGGAATATGGACCAGCACCAAAACTTCACCAAGTAAGACCGATGAGATCGGTCCTTGAGTAGACCGATGGACCAACTTGAAGCACCATGAATTTTAAAATTTCGGTCTTGAACTGCATAGGGCTCAAGTCATAGACAGTAGACAAGTTACCTCGGCCTCGATCATACAGTAGACCGATTTATATGGCCGATATATATATGTATTATATATATTTTGATCGAGTGCAACATCGGTCTTAAATCAAAGCCCGATAGTCTGACAAACTGACTTTTATTGTGACCACATGTACACAGTTATCAGATTAGAAACACTTTTCATAAGTTGAAACAACTGTTAACAACTGTTGGCCACTGCTCCTATATGTTGATTTCCTCGGGCTCAACTATACTGCTCGGGCTTAGCTTTTCACCTCGGGCTAGCTTTTCATCTTGGGCCATCTATTTCCCCCACATATTTTAACATTCTTTTTTATTTTGACTTTGAAGTTCTCCTCGGGCCCACCACATGTATTCAAGAATTCATATCTACCACCATTAGATCAGCAACATGAACACTGACAACACAGTGACCGAATCCCTTTCAGCTCAAATTGACCCATTAGCCCAATTGATTAGTCAAGAACAGACCGCAAGAAAGTCGTGCTCTCAAACAGTTGATCACAGTCTTGTAGTGAGACATTCACCAAATGGGAAATTACATGCCATCAATCATGGAATTGGAATCTATGCAAAGCAATCAATCGGGCTCAGCACCTATAGACTTTGAATTGTTCCCAATCCAACTTACGAATCGGCCTTTTGCAGTCCGATTAATTCAAGGCCGAAATTAGTAATTAACTTCGGTCAATATTCTTTTTTTTTTTTTTTTTTATAATAATAATGTTGAAGAAAATTCCACCACACTAAAGTCCATATTTGATGGACTCCACAAACCCAATGAGGATTTGAATTTGCAAAAACCAAATAATTTGTTAGCTTCATGTGTGAATAATTTTTGGCAATTATGCCAAAAAATTTGAACAACTCCTCGGCCATCATTTTTCTCCACGGGGGTTGTTCATTTTTAATAAATTTGGGGACCGAATTGAAATTACTCGGCCTACGTGGAACTTGCCCCCCAACCGCCTTCTCGTCGTCGCCAACACTAGCGGAAGGAGTGTTAGCCGAAATTGAAATTATTGGCCTATCACTAACAATTATTTCTTCGCCGTCTTGCCCCCCGAGTGGGTTAGACGGCGTAGAGCCAAGATGGTCAAAGAGACCGATCTCTGGATTTGTGGAAGTGCCATTGGCCACTTTTGGCCGTTTAAATTTTTTCGCGGCCTCTTGAAAAGTTGTTTTCATGGCCGCGATCATGGTTGTCCGTGTCTCTTCGAGATAGAGAGCATACTCTTTCTGAATTCGAATGGTTTCATTGAGCACGTTTTCAAGGCGCTCACATGAATCAATAATCACCGCTTGGTTGCTGTTCTCGAGCGGTGAATCCGATTTACTAATCGGTTCTTTTATCCATTCGTTGCTCAAAAAATCGTCCATAGACATGAAGTTGTCTTGCCCCCCGGGAGGTGGATCGTCAACTCCACTTGACGCTTCAATAAGGTCGATTTCACGGCCAAAAAATCGTATATCAGTCTCAAATCGGTGAATCTCACCATATAATCGACCGATTTTAACGTCATATCGACGCGCTTCAGTGTCATGCTGATCACGTAAATACGGCCCCCATGGCAATGCACAAACTTGGTGCCATAAATTCTTACAAATAGTTGATTTATCGTTTTTAAGACGATAAATTTCATCATGAAAATGGCTTATTCCCTCACGTCGCCAACGGATCTGATCGTTGTAAAAACGTAGCCATGCATCGGTGAACATCCTTCATCACTCAGTGGTCCCACCGGGCGTGCCAAATTGTTTTGGCTAAAAATTAATATGTGACCGGGCGTGCCAGGGGCTTTGTACGAAGACCCAAACGTGTAACCAAAACGATCCCTAAATGTGGTTTGAGTGGGATCAAGCGATGGTTGGGAAGTAGGGATTACCCTCCCCTTGAGGTTCAATCACTCTGAAGCGAGTAATTTGGTGGAGTGATGAAACTGAATACAAAATTATAAAAGATTTGAACAAGTGATGCACCGTACTTGATATGTTTACATTGAACAAACAGCAACACCAATACATAAAAAGAAAAGAAAAGAGACTAACAAGACAAGTCTTGCACGGCTGGAGGAAAAAGGTGAAAAGTAAAACAATACATGATCTTGGACAGTAGCATAATTACAAAACAAGGAAAAGAAAGGAAAAGTGAGCAGGGTTCTGCTTTTCAGCCGCAGGGGGCTGTGTGGGCTGTGTGTAGCCTCCCTTGAATGTTGCTTTGCATCATGTATAAATAGGATTGCTGAATAGAACTCCCCACCAAGCACTTCTCCACTAGTAGTTAGCCACCACCCACTAATTGGTACCCCACTACTAGATAACTTTTCTACTATTGCAGTTAATTTGCCACTTGTCCAATCCACAACCGGTCATGTAGATAGTAACCACCCAACTCACTTTAACTTTCACCATTACATGTAGATAGTAATGTTAGCACACGTGTTAATCATACACCCACTTGCATATATTACCCATTTTCATGTGCAAGTAGTAACTGCCCCTCCATATGATAATAAGCTATGCTTCCAAAAATCGGTCATCTCAGAGTAGCAAATTATGGTTTTGATAACTATCCACTTGTAAGGAAAAACACCCATAAGCTTGAGTCACCCAATAAATTTCCAATATTCTTGATAAAAATATAAGCAATAATATTTTACCCAAATAATCGGTCAAATATGTATAAATAATTTCATATTTAGGGTGTAAACAATACCTAACTACAAATTTAAATCCAAGAAGAAGAAAATACCCACAATTAATAACTCCATAGATCATAAACAAACAAACATGAAGTGGGTATCTCTAATATCCAACTAAGCGAAACCCAAAAAAAAACAACAAACACTCACCAACAACTAGGTTAATCTGGGAGTCCTCTGAAACCCAAATCTTTATCACTTTATTTTGAGTCCTTGAGCACTGAAAATGATCGCATGGAGCTCTGGTGACAAGTATCAAGGGAACCACTGATCAGAGATATCATAGAGTGGAATAATGAGTGTATATCATCATTTGAATCCTAAGAAGCATATGACCCAAAGGTAAAGAAGAGACAGAGAGAGAGAGAGAGAGAGCGAGAGAGACAGAGAGAGAGAGAGAGAGACCTGCGGACCTCCGATTGGCCTTGAGAAGCAAATCTTCTGTGAAATTGTTTGAAGAAAAGTACCAGATCTTGCTTACAATTGTGATTATATACTTGATCTTGCTTCGGCTACCTCCGTTTGGCCTAGAGAGAGACGATAATCAGAGAGAGAGGGAACCTAGGGTTTGAGAAACCAGAGAGAGAGAGAGAGGCTGAGAGAGAAAGAGAGACGATCGTGTGTTGAGAGAGTTGTGTTTGTTTTATTTTTGCCCCAACCACGGCCCGAAAAGCCCGCAATTCAACCCTAATCAACCCGTCACTTTAGTGACATTGACCCAATTCAACCCGCGAAAAATTCAGCTAACCCGAAGACAAAAATCTCGGGCCGAATAGGGCGGGCTGGCAGAATCGGGCCTTGTTTGCCAAGCCTAAGTTATATGCACTTACACTTGCACACAGTATATATATATAAACATTATAATCATACAAACAGATCCAGTACCCAAGTAGAAAATCTCATTGATCGGTATTCACTTGTATCGTATGAAAAAAGTGCGGAAATAAAACCCAACAAATCCTATTATAAATTCAATTTGAGTAATATTAGATGTATTATTTATTCTTATAATTTATTTATAATTATTTTTATTTCTTTTTTAAGTAGTATTATAATTCTATTAAATTTTAATAGACCCCTAAAAATAATTATAAATGAGTTATAAGAAAAAATAGTAACCCCAATATATCCAGTTGATGGAACTTGCACGTATTATACTATTCCCATTTGATACTCTTTTCCTATCACTATGCTCCTGAGTTTGCTTTAAATTATTACAAAAAAAGTAGATTTCATTGGTCAGTGGCAGGGGAGGACGTAAAGTGAGTAAAAGGGGACTTGAGTCTTCCTAATTTTTGAAAAATTATAAATTTATATTTTAAAAAAAAAATTTATAGTTAAGTCTTTTTAAAAATTATAAAAATCCTTCCTAACATTATAAAATTATTCCCCTCTCTTACAATTTTGTGTTAATTATAAAATAGTATATATAGAATATATATATATATATATAAATAGGTTTAAAATATATACAAAAAAAATATAAATAGGTCTAACATATACACAAAAAATATATAAATATATCTAAAATATGCATAAAAAGTCTAAAATATGTATAAATAAATTTAAAATATTTTTTTTTTTCAGAAATAGTATCCCGAGCCCCCGAACTCAAACCCTTTGAATTGGTTTTTTGGATCCACCCTGGCCAGTGGCCATGCTCTTCCATTTTCATCCAACAGACTGAAAATCAGAAGTAATTCTTTGGTGACAACTTTCATACAACCTCCTTAAAAGATGTGTCTATCTCTCTCTTGTGATGTTATTGGACCCTACAGTGACACAGGAAAGAGATAGACATATCTTTTAAGAAATTGTATGAAAGTTATATAAAAGTTATCACTAAAAAATTACCCGAAAATTAGTAAGTGTGGTGGCCCACCGTGGCTCCACCTCATTTAGAAAAATCCAACAATCTCATCAGCCTTAATACACCATCAGTACCACACACTAGTAGTCACAATTGGCAACAAAGTCCACAAAAGACTTCACAAAGAAAAGCACATGGAGGAGTAGTAAGTGTGGTGGCCCACCGTGGCTCCACCTCATTTAGAAAAATCCAACAATCTCATCAGCCTTAATACACCATCAGTACCACACACTAGTAGTCACAATTGGCAACAAAGTCCACAAAAGACTTCACAAAGAAAAGCACATGGAGTAGTAGTACTATAGCAAAGGCCGACACCACTTTCTCTCTCTAAAAAACTTCCAATCTCTATCTTCCTTCAGCTATTGAGCTCAAATTGGGGGAGAGATCGAGATCGAGTCGAGAGAGAGCCATGGCGGTGTGCGCGACCGACACGGCTCGAGCCCTCTCATGCCGCGACAGCCGAGCCGCTTCGAAACTCAAGCTCATATCGATCTTTGTAATCTTCATCACCAGCGTCGTCGGAATTTCGCTGCCTGTGTTGCTGGCGCGTCTGTTTCACGGCAAGCCGGTCTACGACAAAGCAATCCTCATAATCAAGTGCTTCGCGGCCGGCGTGATCCTCTCCACGTCACTCGTCCACGTCCTCCCAGACGCCTTCGACGCCCTCTCCGACTGCCAGGTGTCGTCGCGCCACCCGTGGAAGGACTTCCCCTTCTCGGGACTCGTGACCTTAATCGGAGTACTAACGGCTCTTTTAGTTGACTTAACGGCGACCTCACACGTGGACAGCATCGGACACGGACACGGACACGGGAACAAGACGAGGAGTACTGAGTATACCCCGATCGGGACGAACGAGGAATTGATGATGGCTAGGAAGAAATTGGAAGAGAGCCGAGTTGAATCGGGGGAGTCGGCGACGGTGAGTTTGGATCTAAGGCAAGCCGAGGAAATGGTGAAGATGAAACAGAGACTGGTGTCACAAGTGTTGGAGATTGGGATAATATTTCATTCAGTGATAATAGGGGTAACGATGGGAATGTCTCAAAATCAGTGCACGATCAGGCCGCTTGTTGCTGCACTCGCGTTCCACCAGATCTTTGAAGGCATGGGCCTCGGAGGCTGTATTGCTCAGGTAACCAATAATTTTATGATACTTTCTTTAATATACTTCTCGGGATTACTGATTCGGATAACTCCTCTCTGTCTGATTCTTTCAGTTGACTTAAAAGTCGTTAGATATCATTAAAAATTGAAACCACTTGGCTACAGTTGCTTTAAATAAATTTTTTTTTTTTTTTTTTTTTGGCAAACACTAATACTACTATAGATAGTGTTTACACAGTATTAGAGCAACAAAAATGATAAGGATACACACCAAACCACACACTAAACGACACACCAGCTTTAAATGCATGTACTCTGTGCTGTGTAAGTGATGCACAAAAAAATGTAAAAAAATCAAACAACACAAGGTACATGCATTTAAAGCACAATGTGTCGTTTGGTGTGTCATTTGATGTGTCTCCCTATCATTGTTGTTAAAGCAACTATACCAAAGTTGTTTTCCATTAAAAATTAAGTGCTGCTAAAATTTTAAATAATATTTTTATTTTAAAGTTTTCAATTGAA
Organism: Hydrangea macrophylla; assembly: GCA_033977485.1. Taxonomy (NCBI): domain Eukaryota; kingdom Viridiplantae; phylum Streptophyta; class Magnoliopsida; order Cornales; family Hydrangeaceae; genus Hydrangea; species Hydrangea macrophylla. Next base: position 94,274,586 of record CM066982.1, on the reverse strand, counting down.
TATTTCAGCAATTTTTTTACACTTACTCCTAAAAGAGTTGGGTTAATTAGTGTTAAATTCTTTGTTGGGAAAAATAATTGATTAAATGACACAATGAAATTTTGTTTTGCGTAAAGTCTTTTAATACATACTTGGGCAAAAAATTTCAACAAGTTTGAGAAATTTCACAAACTTTTCTAAATTTTGAAAATTTTCATAAAAAAAAAAAGCTTGTAAAATTTTTCAAACTTGCAAAATTTATACTAATGGAGAAATTTTCATTTTTGGACCTAATACTAATTAAAAAAATATTCTAGAATGGACCGAAACTTAATTACTCCAATAAGTTTTAATTGGTAAACTCTTATACATTTCTATATTAGCAGACACAGTACTCTAATCAAACACGCACCATGGATTTCTCATCAATGACATAAATGGGCATTAAAGAGTGGGACCAGCTTAATAATTCTTTGGCTTTCTTGTAACCCTTTAGTACTCACGAGTCACGATAACTTCAATTATGGACCACCCTCTGCATCAAATTCATGTGCAGCAAAAAAAAAAAAAAAAAGTGAAAAAGAAAGGAAGAAAAAATATGTATCAAATTGTAGACAATATCATTGTTACATAAAGTTGGGGACACTAGGTTGCAGTATTTTTTTTATAGATATAAGTAGCCCTATGACCTCAAATTCTCCATTATGGAAATGCTAGTGCGATTTCGTTAAAAACTGTGTTTTTAATGCTTTTTAAACATACGCCAAGCAAAAAATTACAAGTATAAACTTTTTTGCATTTGAAATTCATATAAATTAATTTTACAAACTTGATAAATCCAATTCTGGTTGTGTCTAGGCTCTAAGCTAGTCACAAGTAGACACGCAATTGTTATATTTGACGAGTGTATCAGTAGTTCGTTTACATTTATTCAACATACAAGGCCCACTGATTTTTCCTTTGTCCTTTGGTCTTACATCTTAGGCCGCATAGAGAATATATTCAGGCCACGTTTGGATGAGAGGGACGAGATTGGACAATTAGTTCCTTTTAATTGATAGTCCTAGGACTAATAATACCACCTCCCCCATGGTATAACTTAGACCCCCATATGGGGAACTATTCTTTTTAAAATGGACAATTAGCCCCGGGCAGAATGGTCACGCCAAACGTCGGACTATTCAATTAAAATGGACTATTAGTCCAATCCCCCTCTATTCCACCCTTAATCCCGCGAAACAAACGAAGCAATGTAAATGAGCGGTTAGAGGAGAGTGTAACACCCAGGATAAATTTTTTACAGGCCTATCTACGACTATTTTTAGAAACTAATTAATAATAATAATGACTAAAGTTGTGCGATAACCCAATTAAGTGTTTATATTTTTAAACTAACAATAATGACTAAAAGTCGTTTGGGTTAGCTGGAATTTTCAGAGATTGTTTTTTAAGTAATGAAATATTAATTTATTATTAATTTTGGTGGTTTGGAGATTTTGTCTTTTGGGTATATGGGATGTCCTCCACCTCAGTTTTTGGTGTTTTGATTTTGTAGAGATATATGGAGGTATATCCTTTACAGGGTCATGAGAGATTTTTGGTAGACCTTTGTAAATTGTAAACCTTTTTTTTAACTCAATGAAATTTCGTTGATAAAATATATATATATATATATATATATATATATTAATGTATCATTTTTTAAGTGATGAAATATACGATAATTTTTAACTAACAACAATGACGAAGAGTGTGTTTAATAACCCACAATTAAGTGCTGAAGATAAAAATGTTCAACAATTTTTTTTCAGTACATTTGATAATGTACTACTTAATTAAAAAAGTTAGCCAAAAAATCTTTGAAATTAAACTTTTAAGTGAAAAAAATTGTACTAAAACTAATCACTGAATACAGTCTATTTCAGTACTTGAACTATTGTTTTTAGTATTGCAAACTCAGTCGCTAAAAACTTTTAATACTTTATTTTTAAGTTTATCAAACAGACCCTAATTAGTTAAAAGTAGTGAAACATTGTTTCTTTTGAATTGAAACTAATGAAGAATTTCAATCCTGCCCTTTGTTTTCTGCCTTGATTCTTGAAGAATACATTTTTCCTTGCATTGCAATGGTGTATCCTCCTTGCGTATGAGAACATTAAGTAAGAGCTAGTGCTTGATAAAAATAAAAAATAAAAAAATAAAAAAATATTTCCTTACAAAATTGATCAAGGACACCTGAAAAGTACTCATAAAAAATGCATGATCGTCCAAGATTGGAACTCTCGAAAAATTTACTCTCAATAAGTTTTGATTAGAACACAAGTTGCATTTTAATTTTAAAGAGTAATGCTATGGTTTCTAATTTTTTTTGCAAAAAGTGTTTCTCAACACATATGGAACCCTCTTCAATTATGATTGGATCACTTCAACATCAATCAATCAAAATTAATTGGGCCTATTGCCACATGTGTTGAGAAACACTTTTGAAAAAAAAAAATTGGAAAGCATAACATTACTCAATTTTAAATCAGAATGCATCCACTATGTCACGTTTATTACGGGTTTGAAGTTTGAACCAGGGTTGTAAGTTTTTTTTTTTCGAATAACTGAACTAGTCAGTTTTTTTTTCTTCGAATAACTGAACTAGTCAGTTTTTTTTTTAAAATTACACAACTAAAAAAACTGAACTGACCGTCCAAAACCAACCAAAAAAAAAAATCGACCGAATCGACCACTTTAGTCGGTTTTCAAAAAATAAAAAATCCCGATGATTTACACCCATAATTTGAACCATGAAATACCATGCCCTAGGGTGAGGCTCGTATACAACCCTACTTCAAATCATCGTGCCAAAACTATGGACTGGATTTGCCCTTTGGTCCTGTTAAGAAGGAACCAATGGCAGGGCTTGTGGAAGGTTTAGGCTTTCATCTGGAGAGCGGCAAATTACACCCACCCAATTCTCCATACACTTGCACAATAATCCCTTGATGTACATTCTGGTGTAGAGAGAATTTTGTGGGTGTTCGGTTTGGTTAGCCGTAAAGTAGAAATGATTTCATTTGTAATTCTTATTTATGACAATTCTTGTGTTTGCATTGACATAAAAATAAGAATTGATTTCATTTCCAATTACACCCATTTTCTTGTTTTAGGGGCTTTACAAATCCGACCAAAAATGGTTGGATTTGTCTATAATTCATTTCATTTGCATGAATTTACTAACTTACCCCTTTATTTTAGTTCGACTTACAATATAGCAGGGGTATTATAAGAAATCATATTAAAATTAAAATTCATTTGTATTTCAAGCCAAACAAGAAAATTAGAATTACAAATCAATTCAATTCTATTCAATCATTTTCTATTTTATTCTTGTTCAAAATCAAACCAAACAGACTGTGCTTTCCGTATTCACACCCAGCACATTGTAGAAACTTGAATCAAATCCAACTTTATGGGCTAATTTTTACCAAAAATAAGTACACTGTAATATGCTTTAGTACATTTTGAGTAAATTAAGGGGATAGGGGGGGATTGGACTAATAGTCCATTTTAATCGACAAAAATGCTAGACACACAATACATTCCACAACGCATTCCACAACAGGGCTTTAAATGTGTTGTATTATGTGCTGTTTGAATTTTCACACTTTTCTATGCACCACTTACACAGCACATGGTACATGCATTTAAAGCCTTGTTGTGAAATGTGTTGTGTGCCTAGCATTTATCTTTAAAATTAAATAGTCTGCCGTTTAGCGCGGTTATTCCACTCGAGATTATTTGACCATTTTGAAAGAATAGTCCAAACTTCCCTAGTTGTCATATTAATTTGATGTAGGCTAAATCTCACATCCTAAACATCCACAATAAATTGGTTAATTGTACCAAAATCAATTAATTCAAAATGACATTCATGGCGATCACAGGCAGGTTTTGGGTTTGGAACAACGGCCTACATGTGCTTCATGTTTGCAGTGACAACACCAATGGGGATCGTACTAGGAATGATCGTCTTCTCGCTCACAGGGTACGATGATAGTAGCCCAAATGCTCTAATTCTGGAAGGACTTTTGGGATCTCTGTCTTCAGGTATATTGATATACATGGGTCTTGTAGATCTCATAGCTCTTGATTTCTTCCATGACAAGTTGATGACTGCTCACTCTTGGTTGAAAAAGGCTTCTTTCATTGCCCTTGTTCTTGGCTCTACTTCGATGTCTATTCTTGCTCTATGGGCTTGAAAAATTAAGCATATAATTAAATCCTAAGTTTTGTGTTCATATTGGATAAAGATTGTTAGAAATTAATCATTGTATTGTAGAGAATCAATATATGGTTGTGATGTCTTGAAATATGGTGATTAAATTCATTGCTACAAGGAGAGTTGTCTCAAGTGGTATGGCTGGCTTCTCTCATGCGGAAGGCCAGTATTCGACTCCTAGGGGAGTCACTCCCTTTCTGGAGTTTGTTTGTTCTATATGAAAATGCATCCATTATCACTAAGCACAATTGTAAAGGATTTTTGTTGAAATAAAGTTTTTTTTTACCTTCTTTCTTCTTCTCTATCTCTTCTGGAAAGGTAGAAATATTGGATTTGATGAACTAGTGGAGAATGTGTTACACATGGGCGGAGCTAGGCCTGTAAACGGATCGGATTTGTGATGTCCGAATCCGAATCCGAATCCGAATCCGATAAGAATCTGTTAACTAAATCCGAATCCGATCCGATAAAAAATCCGTTAACCAAAATCCGAATCCGAATTTGTTTGATAGGATTCGAATATCCGATGGATAACCGTTAAGCAATAAAAAAAAACCCTTAAGCAAATCAAGTTATTTATTTATTTATTAATTGGATATCCGTTAAGCACCAAAGGAAATTTTTAATCGGATATCCGTTGTAGCGCCCCGACCCGCTGTGGCCGGAACGCTCGCGAAGACCCCGCTAAACGCAAATAATAAAAAAAAAAACTACTAAATAAAGTCTATGCCAAAGTTTAATCCCAAGGGCAAAAAGGTCATTTAAAATTTTTTGCCCAAATATAATATCAAAAAAAAAATATTTGAAACACGGTTCTAACGGTTCGAGCGGTATGAGGTTTGAGTTTTCTAGAGAAAACTGTGCCTGTTTCCGTAAAAGCCAATGTATCAATATTTATTATTAATATTAATTTTTTTTTTTCTTGGCTTAAGCCTCAAAACTCCATTTTTAAAACCACCAAACTTCCAACTCAAAGGGATATTTCAATTCACTTCAAACACAATATTTTAGGCCTCTAATACACAACAAACATCACCATAAACACCATAAACATATTCCTATTCTTTAATCCAAGATTAAAACATGGATTTCTCAAGAACGCAACATGTATTATAAATCCAGAACCTCCAAAACAATCACATAAATCCGTCATACCCATTGGTCCGTACTAACGTGATGACAAAGCTCAGAATATATACAAACCCAACCTCAAATATATACATCATAAACATTACCCCAACCATCAACCAAAATACACATATAGAAATTCGTTTACAACATAAGTTTAACCCAAATGTTTACAGCTCCAACAAGTCAAACTAAACGACGCACATACATTCTAAACATACACCACGACTCGAGACTCATGGCAGTGGCGCCTACACCGCAATACCTGCAAAAATGCCTATGTGGGTGTGAGCAACCCTTGGCTCACAGCAAGAAAACCAAGAATAATGCAATATAAACATTCAAGTCACCACCTAATCCGCATCCAAGTTAGTTCAACTAAACATATACGCTAATGCAATGCATTCCCATAAATGAATGACGGACGCACCCGGGCCCATTTCGCTCGGCTCTTTTGGCCGTTTCCAAGTTTCGCTACTTGGATTTTTATCGCTTTCGCTATGCATGTGCATGACATAGAATATTCGTGCCATGCCCAATATATGTATTTCATACAACCCACTTAAGATTTTCATTCAACTAAAATATAAACTCAACAAGTAATGTCCATACTACATTATTATGGTTTCCAGAAAAACCCACCTCGAGTCTTTATGAAAATAAGTGCAACGATTTACTCCGCTCGCTCTGGCGGCTCTTTCGGGGCGCTTCCACTTGCCTCTGAACCTAAAATCTTACATAATTAGGTTCTATCTCATATATAGGCTAATAAGCATAATTTATAATCAAAATGACACTTAAATATTGATTTTACAAGCCAATTTTAATTATTTTTAAAGCAGCCCATGTCCTCCCAGATTTCTCACTCAAAACATCGCATATAGCGTTTTCATTTGTGACAATCCTTCATCTCATTGTGATTCACTTTGTACACATCATTTCAACATCATAATCATTCAATACATGCTTTATCATTAAACATGGATTAAACATAACAATTTAATCTCAATACATGAATTAATTCGCTGCCACTGTAATTGGCCAAAATCTCCCACTAGATGACGTTTTATGGAAAAACTTAAAACATGAAAAAGTTCCAGATCGTCGATTCTAGTCAGCTACGCGGGACTTTTCGCAAAATAATGACGTTTACTATTTATTTCCGAATTTACACAAAACAGGGCAAATTCTAACATTCATGGTTTATCTAACATGAATTTAATTTAACATACCCAATCAATCAATTGTCACACAAACATCGTTAAACACCCAATTTTAACCCAATTCCAGATTTGCAAAAACACCCAAATGTTCTTCTTCAAGCTCTTGAAAGCTTCAAGAACACAACAATGGTGAAACCCCCAATTCACAACCAATCTTTACCCAACTTGAAACCAAGGATCCTAATGGTATATAAAGCATATATAAACACTCAAACAACTCAAAAATCCAACTAAAATCAAACACCTAAACTTTCAATTTTCGGATTTTTTACAAACCCTAAAAAAAATCCATTTTTCAAACTTCACCAAAACTCAATTTTAACATGTAAGCTTCATACCACATCATATATATAACCTAAGAATCATCTTAGCAAAGTCTAAACATGAATTTTAAACACCAATTTTCAGATTTTAAAAACCAACAACTAAAACCCACATATAGCAAAGAACCCTAGAGAGAGAGACATACCCACTTGTTCTTCCCTTTTCAACTTGATATTTGTAGCTCAATTGAAGTTTGATTATTAAAACTCCATTTCTTCAAGCTCTTGTTCTTCTTCTCTCCTTTCTCTCTTTTTTTCTTCTTCTTCTAAACCCTCTCCAAAATGAAGAAGAAATGAAACTAACGTATATCTCCTAAAAATCTGTTTTTCAACTTTTAAAAATTATGTTTAACACCCCAACATTTCTTAAAACATGCACTTGAGTCCCCAACTTCCCCATATCATCTTAGGACCCCCAAGATATCAATAGTTAACAATATAAACCCCCATATCACAAATATAAATGCCCATAAAATAAATAAATATATATAATATATATAATTTTTTGCATCGCATTCGCTTGACTAATTAATTTAAATTACCCTATTTGGTTCTGGGTCTCACAACTCTCCCCCCGTTAAAATAAAATTCGTCCCCGAAATTACTTACTGTGATTGAAGAGATACGGATATTGCTTTCGCATGCTTTCCTCGGTTTCCCACGTCATCTCCTCGATCGCTTGACTTCGCCACAAAACTTTCACCATAGGAATCTCTTTGCTCCTCAACTGCCGCACTTGTCGGTCTAAGATTTGAACCGGTTTCTCTTCATACGTTAGATTTTCATCAAGCTCTAATGGTTCTGATTCTAACACGTGCGATGGATCTTTGACATATTTACGTAACATTGAGACATGGAACACATCATGTAGTCGCGACAATTCGGCCGGTAATTTCAATTTATATGCCACAGTTCCGATTTTCTCTATAATTTCGTAAGGCCCAATGTACCTCGGAGATAGTTTCCCTTTCTTCCCAAATCGCATAACGCCTTTCCACGGTGAGACTTTTAAAAACACTTGATCGCCCACTTCAAATTCAAGTTCTCGCCTACGAGTATCTGCGTAGCTTTTCTGCCGACTCTGAGAGGTTTTCAACTTTTCACGAATAATATCAATCTTACTCGCCGTTTCCTGAATAATCTCAGGCCCAAATATTCTGATTTCAATTTACTTTCGCCCACTTCACCCCAGCATATAGGAGTCCTACACTTCCTCCCATAAAGAGCCTCAAATGGTGCCATACCGATGCTACTGTGATAGCTGTTGTTATACGCAAATTCGACCAATGGTAGATGATTCTCCCAATTGCCTGAAAACTCCATCACGCACGCTCGTAACATGTCCTCAAGTGTTTGAATTGTTCTCTCTGACTGTCCATCGGTTTGAGGGTGAAACGCAGTGCTAAATTTCAATTTAGTTCCCATCGCTTCTTGTAGATGTTTCCAAAAATGCGAGGTAAAATTAGGATCGCGGTCAGAAATAATAGATACTGGGGCTCCATGCAATCGGACGATTTCATTCACATAAATTCTTGCATATCTATCAAGAGTGAACGTTGCTTTCACAGGTAGAAAATGTGCTGACTTAGTCAATCGGTCAACAATGACCCAAATTGACTCATTACCTTTTTGTGTTAGCGGAAGTCCTCGCACAAAATCCATGGTAACATGTTCCCATTTCCACTCGGGAATCGGTAGTGGTTGCAACAAGCCCCCCGGTCGCTGGTGTTCAGCTTTTACTTGTTGACATACCAAGCATCGAGCCACAAATTCTGCTATTTCTCTCTTCATCGCTGGCCACCAATAGTATTCCTTGATTGTCTTATAAAGTTTAGTACTTCCTGGGTGCATGGCATACGCTGAACTGTGCGCTTCTTCTAAAATCTCCTTTCGCAACTCCTTATTTCGGGGTACACACATTCGAGTTCCATAACAGAGAACTCCATCGACTCGAATATTAAAGTCTTTTCGCTTTCCACTTATCACTTCTTCTCTAAATTTCATCAACCTTGAATCAGTATTTTGTAGCTCTTGAATTCTATCCACTAGAATCGGTCTCACTTGAATCGCGCTATAAAGGCTTCAGTGTCTAACATTGCTAGTTCAACTTCCATTATTTTCATCTCTCGAATAAAATCAACCCCAGTGCATTGGATACAAGAAAGTAGGCCTTGAGATTTTCGACTTAGCGCATCGGCCACTATATTCGCCTTCCCTAGATGATAATGAATCGTGCAATCATAATCTTTGATTAGTTCAAGCCAACGCCTCTGTCTCAAATTCAATTCCTTCTGCGTGAATAAGTACTTCAAGCTTTGGTGATCAGTAAAGATTTCACAACTTTCCCCATACAAATAGTGTCTCCACAATTTCAATGCAAAAACAATCGCCGCCAATTCCAAATCGTGCACCGGATAATTCAACTCATGTGGTTTTAACTGTCTTGACGCATATGCTATCACCTTTCCATTTTGCATCAAAACGCAGCCCAGACCCTGATGTGACGCATCGCTGTATACCACAAAACCTTCAGTACTTGTTGGAATAGTTAGTACTGGCGCTTGTGTTAATCGATTTTTCAGTTCCTGAAAACTTTCTTCGCATTCTCTACTCCAATGATATTGCACCCCTTTTCTGGTCAGCTTAGTCAACGGCAGCGCAATCGATGAGAAATTCTTGATAAATCGGCGATAATAGCCTGCTAATCCCAGAAAACTTCGAATTTCTGTAACGCTCACTGGTGTCGGCCACAACAACACAGCTTCAACTTTTTTGGGATCAACTTTAATTCCATCACTAGAAACTACATGCCCCAGAAATGCTACTTCATCTAGCCAGAATTCGCACTTGCTTAATTTAGCGTATAATCGCTCTTCCCTCAATTTCTGCAATACTAATCTCAATTGATTTCTGTGTTCTTCAACACTGCGCGAATATACCAAAATATCGTCAATGAACACTATCACAAAGCTGTCTAAAAATGGCTTGAACACTCTGTTCATCAAATCCATAAACACTGCCGGCGCATTCGTCAACCCAAATGGCATCACAAGGAATTCAAAATGACCATATCGGACTCGGAAAGCAGTCTTCTCTACATCGCTTTCTCTGACTCTAAGCTGATGATAGCCCGATCTCAAATCAATTTTCGAAAATATTTTTGCTCCTTGAAGCTGATCAAACAAATCATCCACCCTAGGCATCGGATATTTGTTTCTAATGGTCACCTTATTTAATTGCCTGTAATCAATGCATAATCGCATGGTCCCATCTTTCTTTTTAACGAATAATACTGGCGCTCCCCATGGTGACACACTGGGTTGAATAAATCCCCTTTTTAACAAATCATCCAACTGTATTTTCAATTCTTTTAATTCCGCTGGTGCCATTCTATAAGGTGGAATCGATATCGGCATAGTTCCAGGAACTAGATCAATAGTAAACTCTACTTCTCTTTCTGGCACAACACCTGGCAATTCCTCGGGAAACACGTCCGAATACTCATTCACAATCGGAACTGTTTCTATGTGCATTTCTACTTTCGTCGCATCAATCGCATACGCAATAACGCATTCATACCCTTTTTTTAACATTTGTCTCGCGTCTATTACTGAAATCAAACTCGTTGGTATTACCCGTCGCTCCCCGCAAAATACAAACTCGGCCTCATTCGGGATTCTAAAGGTTACCTCTTTATTAAAACAATTTATTGACGCGTGATACGTTGACAACCAATTCATTCCCAGAATAACATCGAAGTCTTCTATATCTAACGGCAATAAATTCACCCCCATTCCATGATTTTCTATTTGTACCACACACCCTTCATAAACCCACTTAATCTCCACTTTATTTCCCAATGGCGTAGATACTATTAACTTTTCTCTCAACTCAGTCAAATAATCGTTAAATTTTTTTGCAAAGTTTATAGATATAAAGGAGTGAGTAGAACCCGAGTCAAACAATGTATATGCAACATAGTTTGAAATTAGAATCATACCCGTCACTACTTGCGGTGTCGCCTCCGCATCCTTCTTTGTCATCGCAAAAACTCGAGCTTGTCCTCCAGTACCACTCGTGCTAGAACCCCCTCTTGGTTGTCCTCGCCCCTGACCTCGACCCCTGCCTGACGAAACAGTCGTTGAGGATACGGCCTCGGTCACCACAGTGCAATCTCTTGCCATATGACCCGGTCGCCTACACTTATAGCATTCTCGCCTATCGGGCATCGGGCAATCACGAGAAATATGCCCAGGAGTCCCACATCGGTAGCAAGTAACACCCCCTGAAGAACCACTACGGCCTGAAGGTGGTCTTATAGATCCTGAACCCGATCCACTGGCACCGCTTGATCCTCCGCCTCGTTGTGGTTGTACAAACCCTCGACCTCTACCCGCAGTCTCTTGTAATCTCGGTCTTGGACCCCCACGGCTAGGCCCACTCACTTCGATCCTTCCTCGTTTTTGTTGTTCTCGAAAGGTCATGGATTCTCGTACATCTTTCTCTACCAACTTCGCTCTCTCCACCAATTCGAGATAGTTTCGTATATCCAGCGCTGAAAGTTTCGATCGGATCGAGAATTGCAAACCGTCCTGAAATTTTCTGCACTTTTCATATTCATCTTCTACCAACCTCATTGCAAATCGGGACAAAGCCGTAAACTGAGCTTCATACTCCTCCACCGTCATATCTCGGCCTTGCACAAGATTTATTAACTCTCGCCGCTTCTCGTTACGGTATGTTTCAGTAAAATATTTCTTGTTGAACTCTAACTCAAATTTTTCCCAAGTAATCTCATTAGGTTCTCTTCTCCCCACCATCGGCGTCTTCAAATGGGCCTTCAAGTCCTTCCACCAATAATCTGCTCTGTCAGTGAATGTAAATGCGGCTAGCATCACACGGTTATCATTGTCGATTTGCAAAACTTCGAATATGTCTACCATCTTTTTAAACCATTTTTCAGTTTCTAATGGGGTACCCATTCCCGAGAATGTCGGTGGATGATACTTCATAAATTTTTCGTACAACCTCCCCGGCTCCTCTTTACTCTTACTAGACCCTGCCACTGCTGCTTCAATTTTTGAGTCAAAATATCTTGTCATCGATTCGATCATGTGTTCTGCTTGGGAAGGTTGTCCTTGTCCCGTCGGTCGTGATTGTTCGACCTCTTGATTACCCTGTGGATGATGTGTCCCCTCCCCCTCTTGGCCTTCCGACCGGTCTCCCGGAATCATTTTTTCGCAATTTCTATAAATAACACAAGTTTGCAAAGCAAACATAATAATAACATTTATTGTTAGTCCACAAACGAGAACCCATACAACCCAACTCAACGCCTAATCCACTGCCATGACCTAAACACAATGACAACAACACATACAGAACCTATAAACCTAGGCTCTGATACCAAGCTGTAGCGCCCCGACCCGCTGTGGCCGGAACGCTCGCGAAGACCCCGCTAAACGCAAATAATAAAAAAAAACTACTAAATAAAGTCTATGCCAAAGTTTAATCCCAAGGGCAAAAAGGTCATTTAAAAATTTTTGCCCAAATATAATATCAAAAAGAAAATATTTGAAACACGGTTTTAACGGTTCGAGCGGTATGAGGTTTTGAGTTTTCTAGAGAAAACTGTGCATGTTTCCGTAAAAGCCAATGTATCAATATTTATTATTAATATTAATATTTTTTTTTTCTTGGCTTAAGTCTCAAAACTCCATTTTTAAAACCACCAAACTTCCAACTCAAAGGGATATTTCAATTCACTTCAAACACAATATTTTAGGCCTCTAATACACAACAAACATCACCATAAACACCATAAACATATTCCTATTCTTTAATCCAAGATTAAAACATGGATTTCTCAAGAACGCAACATGTATTATAAATCTAGAACCTCCAAAACAATCACATAAATCCGTCATACCCATTGGTCCGTACTAACGTGATGACAAAGCTCAGAATATATACAAACCCAACCTCAAATATATACATCATAAACATTACCCCAACCATCAACCAAAATACACATATAGAAATTCGTTTACAACATAAGTTTAACCCAAATGTTTACAGCTCCAACAAGTCAAACTAAACGACGCACATACATTCTAAACATACACCACGACTCGAGACTCATGGCAGTGGCGCCTACACCGCAATACCTGCAAAAATGCCTGTGTGGGTGTGAGCAACCCTTGGCTCACAGCAAGAAAACCAAGAATAATGCAATATAAACATTCAAGTCACCACCTAATCCGCATCCAAGTTAGTTCAACTAAACATATACGCTAATGCAATGCATTCCCATAAATGAATGACGCACGCACCCGGGCCCATTTCGCTCGGCTCTTTTGGTCGTTTCCAAGTTTCGCTACTTGGATTTTTATCGCTTTCGCTATGCATGTGCATGACATAGAATATTCGTGCCATGCCCAATATATGTATTTCATACAACCCACTTAAGATTTTCATTCAACTAAAATATAAACTCAACAAGTAATGTCCATACTACATTATTATGGTTTCCAGAAAAACCCACCTCGAGTCTTTATGAAAATAAGTGCAACGATTTACTCCGCTCGCTCCGGCGGCTCTTTCGGGGCGCTTCCACTTGCCTCTGAACCTGAAATCTTACATAATTAGGTTCTATCGCATATATAGGCTAATAAGCATAATTTATAATCAAAATGACACTTAAATATTGATTTTACAAGCCAATTTTAATTATTTTTAAAGCAGCCCATGTCCTCCCAGATTTCTCACTCAAAACATCGCATATAGCGTTTTCATTTGTGACAATCCTTCATCTCATTGTGATTCACTTTGTACACATCATTTCAACATCATAATCATTCAATACATGCTTTATCATTAAACATGGATTAAACATAACAATTTAATCTCAATACATGAATTAATTCGCTGCCACTGTAATTGGCCAAAATCTCCCACTAGATGACGTTTTATGGAAAAACTTAAAACATGAAAAAGTTCCAGATCGTCGATTCTAGTCAGCCACGCGGGACTTTTCGCAAAATAATGACGTTTACTATTTATTTCCGAATTTACACAAAACAGGGCAAATTCTAACATTCATGGTTTATCTAACATGAATTTAATTTAACATACCCAATCAATCAATTGTCACACAAACATCGTTAAACACCCAATTTTAACCCAATTCCAGATTTGCAAAAACACCCAAATGTTCTTCTTCAAGCTCTTGAAAGCTTCAAGAACACAACAATGGTGAAACCCCCAATTCACAACCAATCTTTACCCAACTTGAAACCAAGGATCCTAATGGTATATAAAGCATATATAAACACTCAAACAACTCAAAAATCCAACTAAAATCAAACACCTAAACTTTCAATTTTCGGATTTTTTACAAACCCTAAAAAAAACCCATTTTTCAAACTTCACCAAAACTCAATTTTAACATGTAAGCTTCATACCACATCATATATATAACCTAAGAATCATCTTAGCAAAGTCTAAACATGAATTTTAAACACCAATTTTCAGATTTTAAAAACCAACAACTAAAACCCACATATAGCAAAGAACCCTAGAGAGAGAGACATACCCACTTGTTCTTCCCTTTTCAACTTGATATTTGTAGCTCAATTGAAGTTTGATTATTAAAACTCCATTTCTTCAAGCTCTTGTTCTTCTTCTCTCCTTTCTCTCTTTTTTTCTTCTTCTTCTAAACCCTCTCCAAAATGAAGAAGAAATGAAACTAACGTATATCTCCTAAAAATCTGTTTTTCAACTTTTAAAAATTATGTTTAACACCCCAACATTTCTTAAAACATGCACTTGAGTCCCCAACTTCCCCATATCATCTTAGGACCCCCAAGATATCAATAGTTAACAATATAAACCCCCATATCACAAATATAAATGCCCATAAAATAAATAAATATATATAATATATATAATTTTTTGCATCGCATTCGCTTGACTAATTAATTTAAATTACCCTATTTGGTTCTGGGTCTCACATCCGTTAAGCACCAATTTTTTTTTCCTAATCGGATATCTGTTAAGCACCAAAAGAATTTTATAGTGTAGGGTCATTATGTAATTTTCACAAAACAAGGGGAGTTAAATTATAATTTTCACAAAACAAGGGGAGCTAAACGTATCGAATCCGGATCGGATTTATGATATTCGAATCCGATCCGTTTGCTAACAAAATGTTCGGATTCGGATATTATTATCGGATATTTTCTTTCGGATCGGATCCAATCCAAATCCGATCCGTTTACAGGCCTAGGCGGAGCCATCTGATGACCACATGCCCCCACTCAAAATTACCCAACCAGATCTGCTCAAGTAGAAAATCTCGGTGACCGATGTTCACTCGTATGATCATCTGCAATTAGAGAGGGATATAAAACACACAAAATTCTATTATAAAATTCAGTTTATGGAATTTACACATTACAGTATTCCCATTTAATAGTCTTCTCCTACAAGGAAACTCGGTGGCTCACGTGCTTGCACGGATGGCTAAGGGAGTTAAGGAACTTAGAGTGTGGTTGGAGGAGGAATGCCCTCATTCAATTCTCCACCTTGCTATTAAGGATTGTAACTCGTTGTTTCCTTGATCTTTGAATACTACAGTGGCTGTTTTCATCACACACACAACCCCCAACCACCCCCCCCCCCCCCCTCCAAAAAAAAAAAAGGTCTTCTCCTATCATTATGGTCCTGAGTTTACTTTTAATTATTAGAGAGAAAAAGTAGATTTCATCGGTTAGTGGTCCAGTCATCAAACAGACTAATCAC
Organism: Hydrangea macrophylla; assembly: GCA_033977485.1. Lineage (NCBI taxonomy): Eukaryota > Viridiplantae > Streptophyta > Magnoliopsida > Cornales > Hydrangeaceae > Hydrangea > Hydrangea macrophylla. The sequence continues at coordinate 94,258,864 of CM066982.1, read as the reverse complement.
TAACGGCATGTTTGGTTCACGGATTATTAAAGGTGGATTGTGATTACCAGGAATCATTATACCAGTAATTAATTTACCAAGATTCTGAATCCCTGCAAATTGTTTGGTTCACCCGTGAAATCTTTGCTAGATTTAGAATCCTTGGGGCAAGAAAAACGAATAAAAATATTGTTAAATATCTAGGATACCCTTAGAAGCTAAAACAAAATATGTTAATTGTCACATCTCTCTAGATGAATGATGATTAAGAAAATAATGGCTCAAGTCTAAAAGTTAATAAGCCATTATCAAGAAAGAATTAAAAATAATAAGAGAGACATAAATATGAGTCAACGGTTTTTTTGTGCTTATAAATATTCTAAATCATAATACAAGTTTAATTGTCTTTCGAAATGTCAAACACGTGCTAACCAAAAAAAAAGAAGAAGAAAGAAACAAAATGTCAAACAAGTATCCACTTTTAATTTTCATTGAATAAAAATCGATTACTTTTTCACTCAAAATGTTGCAAAATTATGGTTGTATCAAAAGTCCAAAATTTTCTCATTTGCAGGACTGCTACTAAAGTAATAACTTCTCCACTTCAAATTATGAATTCTCAGCTTTAGGCTAGTTTTAAATAAATTTTTAGACAATGTAAATTATTAAATCCATGTGATATATATATATATACACATGTAAAAGTGGTTAAGGTCAGTAACCAAACAAATCCTAATTGAGGTCAGTAACCAAATAAATTACATAAGATATACATACAAAATTGTTTCTTAACCTAACATATACCCTTCACAACTATAAACGCTAGTTTAGGTATTATGAAAATATAAAATCAAAACCCAAGTAAAATTTGAGAAGATCACCTCCAACCTAGGATTTAAAATTAATCCACCTTATTTTTCACCTTTGGGTGGATTTGAAATCCAGTAGGACCTACAATTGTGTAAATAATCCATAAACCAAACAGGGGTGGAAACCAGGAATTTGCTTTGGGGGGGCCAAGTTACATCGTTAGGCTGTCTAACAATGACACACAGGGCCCCAAGACGATTTTTTTGGTTCTATTTATACATTAGTACACCCCTTTTTTTCTCTTTTTTCATTTTTTTTTTGTTTTTGTTTTTGTTTTTTCCGCTTATCAGTAAGACTACAAATTTACTATGTGAGGTTATTTTGCACTGTTTGAGAATTGTGGAGGGAAGGTTGAGTTTATCACAATGAGTCTTCTAATTGTACAGAGTAATGCTATTCTACCCAAATCTTGTATCCCAAATGATTCTCAAACACATGTGGTTGAAGTTTAGAGTTGAAAGAAAGCAATAAAATGATTTAAGATGACTTAGAGAGTCGCATATTTTTTTGTTTGGGGGTGTCAGAAGACAACAAAATATGAGGAGTAGCAGATTTTTTTGTTTAGGGATGCCAACAGACAACAAAATATGAGAAATAGCACACATACATAAATATATATATATATATATATATTAGTAAAAAAAAACACATGTAAGGGGTGCCATGGCACCTTACACCATACACACAGTTCCGCCCCTGCAACCAACAAGGGAAAATATAAAGATTACCGATAATCTTAGGGAGGAATCGAAATCCACCCTAATAATTCATCAACCAAATGAGGTCTATAAGTGTCACGCCCCAAATTCACACATACGAATCTAGGTTACGTGGCACGCCAACGAGGTTCTTCCTACTCATTTTAAAGTTGTAGCAGCGGAAAATGAACTTTAAAGATAACAACGAGTAGTCGCTATTTTGAAACAATACACCCGAAGTTAGTAAAATTCGTATAAAATTGATAACGTAATTATATTTCGAAACGAATGAATTTATATTCAAATGTATAACACCCGCATGCGTGTTATTGTATTTCATTACATTGTCATGCATGATAATGTGATGTGTTGTGCATTTTGGCACATGTTTGAGTGAGTTTTGACTCACGAGTCGATTTGGGTGTCTGTGCTATAGAACCCTTTGAGACGGTGTTGATGAGTGTTTTGAATGTTGTGAAGTCTCTCCGAGTATGAGACGGTCATTGTGGAACACTTTAAATGTTATCTGGAATTAAATGTTTACCTGTGTATTTCTATATCTGTATGTATTTCTGGCTTAGAAGTTATATCTGTTATTAGTTTTAGTATCCTGGTGAAGACAAATTAACACGCTATTAATTTAGTAGGCTAATTAGCAATTTCGGAAACGTCATGTAGAAATTCACATTTTAGCAACCAAACAGAACTTAGTCAGAAACTTTTATAATTTTGAGGTTTCACTCGTGAAGTTATGATTTAGCTGTGTAGAAAGTTTCAGAGACTGATTTGAAGTTTTGAAAACTCGTGGGGAGGTAAGCGTAATTTTGGAAAATGTTGCCTATATATAAAAAGTGATGACTTTCATATTTTTTTTTACAAGTCTTAACCTAAATTCCAAAAAGGGGGCCATAGGGAGATTCAAGAGCTTAGAGCTTTGCGGCGCCAAACGACGACCTTCTGTCCTTCTGTTTTCTTCTAGATTTCATACTCGAACTCCCCGAGGTAAGAGCTTCGTTTTGATACCCACTAGGGTCTGTTTGGCTAAGTTTTCCAAAAAGTCATTTTCTAGAATTTTTCATAAAAGTTGATAATTGAAATTCTGATCGATATGAATTGTACTAGACGGACTTCTGCACGTTCTTTGTGCATGGGTTTTCTTCGGAGTGAATTATACGAGCCTTATTCGGAGGTGAGTGATTCAACCTTGCAATTTGGAATGATTTCTTGACATGTATTTATGTTGTGATATGAAAAGCATGGGTTAGTATAGATATATATTGTGTAGTTCATATTGGGCAATCATATTGATAAATAGGCCCAATAGTATGGTGAAATGTTTTGTTTACTGCGAGTATGGTGATAGGTATTTGAGCATGTTGAGTTGCTTATTTGGGTCAGAAGGAGCACGTGGTCACTAATGTGGAGCCGACATAGGCATTAAGGTCGCACGATTGAAGAGAAGAATCGTGGGTCTTACCCTTTCGCGTGGACTTATTGGCGAGGAGTCGCGGATTGGGAGTATGGAATGTGCACGTGAGTCTCCCACGACTAGTATGAAATGTAGAGATGTGAATGCGAGCATGTTTATCATTCATGTGCATATGTTGTTTCATTCATTAAGCGTTTGCTTAAACAAATCAAAATATGTGTGGTTATTCAAATAACCATTTCAGGTGTTAATGCCGGCGAGGAATCGGAGAAGTGAGCACGTGGATTTTGGGAGTTCACTTAGAAGACGACTCAATGTATTGACCTCGTCGTTTTGTATTAGGCTTGTTATAATAAGAATCTTTATGACTTTTAACTATGTATAACTTAGAATCATAGATCGGATTTGGAATGTTGTAATAAGTTGTAACCTTGTGTAATTATGCATTAGTAATGTTTTAATCCAGTTGAAATCGTTTTTGGTATGAGTTTGGAGTGCGTATTTAAATCTTGGTTGATTCAGAAAGCTTTTAAACTTTGAAATGCTGCAGAATAGAAACTGGTGCCATAAAACAGTCGACTGGAAGAGGCTCCAGTCGACTGGACCCCTGTTTTCTAAAGGCAAATTTCTTTTAGCTTCAGGACTTCAGTCGACTGGAGCCCCGATCCAGTCGACTGGTTTCTGCACCAAAAACATACATTCTGCATGCATAGTGCCCAGTCGACTGGACGAGGTCAGTCGACTGAAAATTTGAGGCATCAGTCGACTGGACCGAGGCATCAGTCGACTGGACCGAGGGATCAGTCGACTGAAGGTGGCACTTGGGATTTTCTTGTTTCTCTGTGACTGATGGATCAGTCGACTGGATTACTACTTTCAAATGTTTGTTTTGTTTCGCTACGTGTGTTCTTAAAACTAATTTTTGGGAACATTAATAAATTGGTTTAGCCTCGGTGGCGTACCACGGGCTTCGGTTCTGCTATTGTGGGACCGGGCTGTGGCATTTAGTGGTATTAGAGCTTTAAGTTTAGGGCCTTGGAAATGAGTGACGTTATTATGTTGAGTGACGTCGAGTGGAGTGTATGACTGTGACGATAATTTTGTTATCATATTAGAAATGCTTCATGTGTTAGCATTTGTTGATTGTGATGAACTGTGCACATATATATCTTGTGGCATAGCATGCATCGTCTTTATGCATCGAACTTAGCAGGACGACCTCTTGAAACGTTATGGCTTATCCGGTAAGAGAGTTGTCATCGCATTCGCGGATGGACCAAATAGTGAATATGGTGGGAAATTTTATACAAGCGGTAAGTGAAAAGGAGCAGATGAGCGTTCAGCCTCCACCAGTTGAAATCCATTATATCAATGCACCACCGGTACCACAACCTCAACACACAATCGTAAAACAATTCCATAAACGGAAACCGACCTTGTATCATGGACAGGTTGACATAGACTTGGCCGATCTCTGGATGATGGACATGGAACGACACTTCCGTACTGTGAAATGTACCGACGAGGAGAAAATTATGTGCACATCCGATACGTTGATGGGCGAAGCATTGGATTGGTGGAACAACGTACTTGAACAAGGAAAGCCGACCATATGGGAAGCATTTAAAGAAGAATTTAACCGACGATTCTTTTCGCAATCTGCTTATACTCAGAAACGCCAAGAGTTTGCAAGTTTGGTTCAGGGAGACATGACTGTGAGTGAGTATGTATCCCGTTACAATGCTTTTGTTGCGATTTGGGAAAACTACCATTCCGACTGATAGGGATAAAGCTCGTAAGTTTGAGGAAGGACTTAGGGAGAATATCCGTGGCCGTGTGGATATGTTACAACACCCGACCATTTCTCTCGTTGAGGAAGCTGCTCGTATTGCTGAGAAAAGTGTCGACAGATATCGACAGGGACAACAAGGGAAGAGAGCAAATGACAGTCGGGGTAAGAGTCAAGGGAATGCGAAGAAACCGTTTACGCAAGGTTCAGGATCGTATATGGTAACCAAGGAGGAAGTACATTTACGGGTGATTCGAGACCGTTGTGCCTGACATGTAACCTACAACATAGAGGAACATGTTATCAATTGACCACCTGCTATATTTGCAAGTAATTAGGGCACGTATCCAGGAATTGTCCTATGAATACGAATGTGACTACACCGAACATAACCTCGAACGCAAAGAGCTACAACCCAGAGATGAGGGAGAAATGTTTTGAGTGTGGACAACCGGGATATATAGCAAAGAATTGCCTGAGTAAGAGACAACCGGGAATGAGTACCGGAGCATCGAGTGTGCCAAGCGGATCAAGGGTAGAACCACGAGCGAACAAATGGAAAGGAGTCGCACAACAGCAAGGACGATATTTCCAGCTCAGGCCGGGGAATACAGATGATACCGTTGTATCAGGTATTCTTCTTATTTGTTCGTATCCTGCACGTATACTTATGAATTCTGGTTCCACGCATTCATTTGTATCACGTGATTTTGTTAAGCACTTAACTGTTAATTCTGAACCGCTAGGATATGATTTGTGTGTATTATTGCCTAATAGTGAACCGTTAGTAACTTCTTTGGTATTCAAGGCGTGTGAGATCAAGATAGGTGATAAGGTCTTGAGCGTCGATTTGTTTCCGTTGAAAATGAATTACTTTGATGTTATCTTGGGTATGGATTGGTTGTCAGTAAATCAAGCTAGAATTGATTGTGAACAGAAGAGGGTTAGCTTCTATCCAGCAGGGCAAGAAGAGTTTACTTTTCAGGGTAAGGGTGTAACCATACCGCTGTACTTGATAGCGACGATTCGAGCAACGAAGATGTTGAAGAAAGGTTGTTCGGGTTTCTTATGTTCAATTGTTAACATGCGAGTTCTTGGACCACTAGTGGAAGACATTCTAGTAGTTCGAGAATTTTTAGATGTTTTTCCCGATGAGTTACCCGATGTATTAATTGAAAGAGAGCTTGAGTTCACAATAGAAGTAGTACCAGGGTCATAACCGGTATCTAAGGCACCGTACCGAATGACACCAATAGAGTTGAAAGAATTGAAAGTTCAGTTACAGGAACTGCTTGAGAAGGGTTTTATTCGACCTAGTGTTTCACCGTGGAGAGCTCCAGTCTTGTTTGTGAAGAAGACGGATGGGACAATGCGTATGTGCATCGACTATCGAGAGCTGAATAAGTTGACCGTCAAGAACAAGTATCTGTTGCCGCGAATAGATGACTTGTTTGATCAGTTGCAAGGGGTACAGGTATTTTCAAAGATTGACTTGAGATCCGGCTACCACTAGTTGAAAGTCAATGAGGAAGATGTAGAGAAGACAGCTTTCAGGACTAGATATGGTCACTTTGAATTTCTGGTTATGCCGTTTAGAGTGACTAACGCACCAGCCGCTTTCATGGATTTGATGAATCGTGTTTTCAAAGACTACTTAGATGAGTTTGTCATTGTGTTTATAGATGATATTCTAATCTATTCCAAGAGTGTTGAAGATCACGAACATCATTTGAGATTAGCCTTACAACAATTACATGAGAAGAGATTATTCGGCAAATTGAAGAAGTGTGAGTTTTGGTTGACAGAGATTGCTTTTCTTGGACAGATAGTATCAGCGAAGGGAATTTCAGTAGATCCTTAGAAGATAGAAGCAGTTACCAATTGGTTGAGACCGACGAATGTGACAGATATCCGAAGTTTCTTAGGATTAGCTTGTTTTTATCGGAGGTTCGTAAAAGACTTTTCACGTATAGCAATGCCAATGACACTGATGTTGTCAATATCAAGATATAAAAGTATTCTTTACATTTCTAAAGATTTGTAGTGTGGAAGTAAAGGTCGAACACACAGAGATTGAATTACTACGACTCTTAATTTTAAAACCTAAATATAATTAATTATAAAAACGAGATTTTGATTTTGAATTTAATTAAACTAAGAACAATAAAATAAATCTAAATTATGAAAGCAATTAAATATTTATTTTTATAATAAGTTTAAGGAACCTAGGATTGCAAATCCACCACTAACTTCATAATAAGGGTATTTATGAATTACTTTAGCTTATTAAGTTGGATGATAATGGGGTATTATAGCTACAAGCCCAATTCCTCCGCCAAGAAAATAACTATGGTTCAAGCACCAACATAATCCATCTTCGGTTAGCACGAATTATCCTACACTAAACTAGGGTTGTGGCATAATCCGTCTAATCTAGGCATGGACTATTCGGATACTTGATAGCACAATTCAATTTAAGCACCATTATATGTAAATAATCTAAACAAGCACAGCAAGCATAGATCATTGAGCACATCACAGTCAAAATAGATCTAAGACAAGAATAAACTTTGAAAGTAATGATTTAATCAATAAAAGCACAATTTATTTATAAAAATCATCGGAACATGTAACTGTCATCCATACATAATAAAACTAAAATAACAACATAAAATACACCCTATTACTTGGCTAGGGTTTCATTGAAACCCTAGATCTAGAGTCTAGTTGTCCATAGAAGCAGCGGATGGCAAGAGGTTGATGGAGGAGGCCATGGAAATCCTTGGTCTTCTTCTTCTTCTCCTTGCTTTCCTCCCTTCAATGGCTGAAAGTGTGGTTGTATATTGTGTGTATAATAATTGCCAACCCTTTAATTGAAGTAAAATAGGGTATATATAGATTTACAACAAGTTTTTGGAAGCTTTCCTAACCCGAAACGCACTAAAACTGTTGTATTTATCTTTCCAGACGTAATTAGGCAGTTTCGTTTGCGTAGGAATCATCAGTAGAGTGAAATACATGTATTTGATTTTTACACATGTCGCGCGAGCGATTTCTGGGATTTTGCGCGAGCGGGTCGCGCGCGCGATGTGGTTTTTTCAGCTTCTTTTTGCTTACTTTTTCACCCCATTTAGCTTGGTTTACTTGATTTCTTCCAAATCCTATCAGAAAATAGAAAACGAAGTAAAAATATACAAAAATAGGATAAAAAGGTACTAACAAACGTAAGTTAAGGCATATAAATAGGATTTGTTCTCTCCCGATCACACCCCCAAACCTACATTTTGCTAGTCCTCGAGCAAAACTAAAAATAAAACTAAACTACTAACAAAATATACTACTCCATTTTCGCATGGATCACAATTGCATTTAGCATATCCAACAAGCCTTTTAAACCTCTAGGTGTCCCTATTCGGACGAGTAAAGTCTCGTGAGGGTTCTCGTCAACAAGTCACCCACAACCATCTTTATTAACTTATAAATTTAAAAAATTTTATTAAAAATGAAAAACAAAACAAACAATACTCCTTATCATATAACAAAGATTCGATATAGAATAACGAACAAAAGAAACATAATGAAACATCCACCTAAATCATGAAAAACAATCCCAAGCACATGCATCGTACAAATCAATAGAGTTTCTCATAAAATTGCATGTGTGTGATATGGTAGTCAATTGAACACGCGTATGTCATGAACTTGGAATATAACTCGGATGACCATCTAACTATGCTTCGACTACGAATCTCACAATGTTAATTACACTCTAAAATGAAACACTCAGAAACATGTGTAATTTATCGGGTATATACGAGCAAAGAAAATATGTTTTCAAAACGAGAAATGCTCACATATGACTCGGAAAAGACGCATGACACGAAAGAACAGTAGTCTCATGGATAGGACGCCAATAGTCAAGAAAAATTAATCATTACCATGTTTTAATCCCTCTCCCATCGTTTTCATATCCAAACCATGTTTCCTAGGATCAAATAGGACTTTTCAAAGGTTATAACGTGGCTCAGGCAATGAAAAAGGATAGAAATGATTCATTAGGTAGTTTTAGAATGGCATTGTAAGGCATGTTCGATTTCTTTCATTTGTCTCTTCTACCAACTTTCATCTTTTCATTCTCTTCTTTTCATAGTCTCTTTCAATTTTTTCTCCTTCTGTTTCTTTTTCTTTTTTTTCTTTTTTTTTTCTCTATTTTTTTCCTCTTCGTTGCTTTTGAAACAAACATTCATTGAATACCAAGGCAACCACCCCAAACATCATCTTATCTTCTTTTTCTTCTCAATCACACATCACCTTAACACCACTAAAAGTTGACAAATCTCTCAGTGGTGAACTCCAAGTTTGTCAAGTCGGAGCAAAAACAGGATAATGGTAGTTAAAGAAAAAGACATTTTAACGGCTCAAAGGGCGAACTAAGGAAATTTTATCATTTATCGGTCGGTAATAAACAAAGAAGGCCTAAAATCATGTCCTATAGTTATATGGTTCTTCAATATTTACGACGGAAGATTATTTAGCATGGTAGTAAATATTTTAACTTGACTCTCAACCAAAACAAGAATAATGAGACTAAACAATGAGTAGATGCGCTATTTCAATGAAATTCGACAAACACGAGATGTTTTCATAACCCTCTAAAAAGAAAAGATAGGCTCAAAAGCTCACCGGGTCTAGTCTCCACCTTGTGTTATCTAGAAATCCGAATCATATTATAGTTCACATCAAACATGTATTCAAGTGACTACGTGCAGTGCATAGGTTTATGTGCAAATTTATGATATAAAACTACGATTCAAACGATACATGACCTAAAATGTTTCAACATGACTTCAGTAATTATTTAATCACATCTTTCCTTATTTACCATTCTATAACAATCAGAGTTACATAACAAGAAGTATCAAATTGAGATTGCAAAAATGTCGGTAACATCATTTATTTAAGCAAAAGAATCGAAAATTTTTAAAAAATTAGTGCATAATAATGTGCATGTGTGTGCATACCCCCAAACCTAAACCTTTCATTGTCCCCAATGAAACAATAAAATGAAAGAAAGGAGAGTAGGTAAGAAAGGAACGATAATACCTCAAATTCGATAACCACAAACCAGGTGAACACATAGGAATATGGCAATAAAGTTCAATGTTACCTGTTACTTCGTAACGAAAGAAAATTAAACGAACAAAGAAATAATAAAAGCCAACATATAAGGTTTTTTTTTTTTTACATTAGAAACCAAACTATAAGTAAAAGAACGCAATGAAAAGAAAACAAATAGAAACAAAACTATCTAAACAAAGACAAACTTAAATGAAAAGAACTGAAAAGAACAAACAGAAAAGAAAATAACTAACCAGGTGTGAAAAACAGAGGGTAAAAGAACAACAAGAAAAAGTGGAAAAAATCCCCACCTCGCGCGAGCGGACCGCGCGAGCGACCATCGCTCGAGCGAATCCCCTCCGCGAGGTAAACCTGAGCCTCTTTATTTGTTTTTTTTTAGAAAAGTTTCTAAGGCACAAGCTCGCGCGAGCGGACCCCTCGCGCGCGCGAAGTCAAGCGCGAATTGATACTGAAGCTATATATAAAAAAAAACTTGAAAAAATTTGTCTATTGGGGAATCTCGCGCGAGCGACCTGTCGTGCGAGCGGGTAACTCGAGCGACTGTGGTCTTTTCCTCTTTTTTAGTATAAAAATGTATATAAGTTTAAATAAATTATCCCCGACCCCCAAACCTGTTCAGAAAATTCAAAAATTGACCAAAACGACCCAAAAACATGCAAAAATAAGACAAACAGACAAAATAAAGCTTGGGTTGCTTCCCAAGAAGCGCTATCTTTACGTCCTTAGCTAGACCGTTCTAGCTCAAGATTTATGGAGGCCGTAACTCAGATTTTGTACCCCTTAAGATATCAGGAAGACTCCGGTGGAAAGTAGAACTAACGTCACTATGAGTCAATTCATTTAACGGTTCATCTTGCTCATGTTCATATCGATTTCTCATCTTTCGAGTAAATTCATCGTTAGGATCTAAATTATTCAAATTCGTCCGCTCATTTTCCAATATATTATTGTCATTACTCACAGGTATTACGTAATTGGATTCAATAGTTTGTCTTACCCCACTCTCCGCCTCACATAGATAGTCATCACCTTCAGGAGGTTGCTCAATAGCGTTAAAGACGTTTAATTTTAAGTTCATGTTCCCAAATGACACTTTCATTACCCCCGTCCGACAGTTAACATGAGCGTTAGCGGTTGCTAAGAATGGACGACCTAAGATGACCGGAGTGTGTTTCCTAGCATCTAGCACCAGTTCAGTGTCAAGGATCATGAAGTCAACAGGATAATAGCATTTATCAACTTTAACCAAGACGTCCTCGACAATTCCTCTAGGGATTTTAATAGAACGATCCGCTAACTGTATTGTAGCGGCCGTAGGTTTAAGTTCACCTAGTCGTAGTTGTTTATAGACGTGGTAAGGTAGGAGATTAACACTAGCTCCTAAGTCAAGGAGAGCCCTATGGATGATAGTGTCACCTATGACACATGAAATCGTAGGTGTACCTGGATCCTTATACTTTGGAGTAGCATGTTGGAAAATAGAACTTACTTTTTCCGTGAGAAAGACCTTTTTCGGAGTATGACTACGCAATTTACGTTTTTGAGTGCAAAGGTCTTTAAGACATTTAGCGTAAGCGGGAATTTGTTTAATAGCATCGAGGAATCGAATATTAATTTTAACTTGTTTAAATACCTCGAGTATATCTTCAGCTTTTGACCCTTTCTTAGACAAATGTGACGGTCCCTCAACATTTGGTGGAAAAGGTAGTTTTGGAATAATATTAGTTGGGACCGGTTCTTTTTCTTTTCTACTTTGATTCACGTCCTCACCCCTCTCTTTATTCGAGTTAACGTTTGCATCCCTCATAACCTCCCTCGGAATCTCAACAACTTCTTTCCCTCAAGTAGTCGTCCTAGTTGACACAGCGTTTACTTGCTCACTCGTACCACCCACCTCGTATTGTCCCTTAGGGTTCGGAATAAGTTGACTTGGCAACTTACTCTCGGTTAAACGATTTAGTGTGTTAACTATTTATCCCACTTGGGACTCCAGATTTGCAATGGACTGGGTATGGGAATGTACTAACTGGATCACCGGACCAAAACTTTCAAGTGAGGCCAACACCTTCTCCTCAAATGCATTATTACGTGGAGGTGGAGGAGGAGGTTGTTGGTATTGACATTGTTGAGGTCTATAAGCGTTAGGGAAATTGCTCATCTTATTATTATTATTATTATTATTATTATTATTATTATTATTATTATTATTATTCCATGAAAAATTAGGATGGTTTCTCCATGGCGCGTCCGGATTATTAGTAGTCGAATTATAATTATTTCGTGGGTATTGTTGAATAAAATTAATGTGTTGCTCCACGAATTCTGAAAATTGACTCGCCGATGGACATGCTAGGATAGAATGTGACGGATCAGAACATAATGCACAAATTTCATGAGCGGGTGGGGCTGTCGTTTGGTTCATTGTTAAAAGTCGGTCAAGTTTTTTAGATAGTTCTTTTATTTCAATTGAATGACTTGACTCGAACTTTACCTCTCTCTTAGGTTGTGAATGATATCCCTCGGAACGTACTGACAGAGCCTGATGCATCGAATTCTTACTCAGTGTTTCAAAAATTTTCCATGCCTCGTCGGCGCTTTTGTGTAGGAAGGTACCCGCGCAAATAGTGTCGACAGTATTACGGACTGAGGGAATAAGTCCTTCATAAAAAACCTGTACCAACTGCCACTTAGGAACCTGATGATGTGGACACGAGCGTGATAATTCTTTAAATTTTTCCCACGTGTCGTAAAGTGATTCCCCATCTTGCATCACAAAGTTTGTTATGGATTTCCTTATCTGATTCGTACACATAATAGGGAAAAACTTTTGTAAAAATGCGGTGTGTAAGGCTTCCCATGTTCTAATTGTGTTTGGCTCCAAAGATTGGAGCCAGTATTTAGCTTTATCTTTTAAAAAGAATGGAAAGAGCTGCAATTTCAATTCATCATCAGTTAAGTTTTGAATTTTTAAAGTAGAGCATATATCCTTAAAATCTCCTAAGTGTTGATATGGATCTTCATTTAGACGGCCATGGAAAGATGGAAGTAGCGAGATGGTAGACGACTTTATCTCAAAGTGAGATGCCGTTGCCTCCGGTAAGTCGATACATGTTTGTGGCGTGTAAGTCGTAGGAATAAAGTAATCTTTAAGTGGATGAGGTGGCGGTATATTAAGATTATTCATATTATTTCCGTTGTTTCCGTCAGCCATTTTAATCGGTTCAATTGTAAAAGTTCGAGTTCTCCTTAATCGTTTAAGGGTACTTTGAGCTTCGGCCTCAAACAACGACGACGGAATCGGCGTTGATTCGTCGTATTGCAACCTAGCTCTAGAAGCTTGGGTTGCGGACTTACTAACCCTTAAAGTACGTTCAAGTTCAAGATCGATAGAATGTAATTCAGGTTTATTTGAACGCGTACCAAACATAAACTTAAAAAGAAAACTAAACTAAAATAAAAACTGACTCAAAAAAAAAAAAAATAGCAATCACGCAACTAGGATAACAAGCACTCAACTACTATGATGCATGAATATTATCCTGTAATGCAATGACCGCGTCAAGCCCAGCGCCCCGGGTTTCCTAGCTAATGCAGTGCAATTAACCCTAAACTAATGCAAATAGTGCGTCACAGCGCCCTGGCTTACAGTGGTTTAAAGCGAGTTTCACAAGAAGCAATTTATTTGAAATTTTTTTTTTATATTTTTTCGCGTAAGCTCCTTTGATGCGCTAAGCTATTTCTCCCGGAAACGTTAGAATTTGATGACTCGAGAAACTACAAAATAAAAAGAAAAGTTAGTGACTCAAAATAAAACGAAAAATAAGAAAAAGAAAACCTAATCTAATATTTACGAATTAACTAAACTAAGATTCTAAAACTAAAGGTAGTAATGCAATCCCCGACAACGGCGCCAAAAATTGATGTTAATATCAAGATATAAAAGTATTCTTTACTTTTCTAAGGATTTGTAGTGTGGAAGTAAAGGTCGAACCCACAGAGATTGAATTACTACGACTCTTAATTTTAAAACCTAAATATAATTAATTATAAAAACGAGATTTTGATTTTGAATTTAATTAAACTAAGAACAATAAAATAAATCTAAATTATTAAAGCAATTAAATATTTGTTTTTATAATAAGTTTAAGGAACCTAGGATTGCAAATCCACCACTAACTTCATAATAAGGGTATTTATGAATTACTTTAGCTTATTAAGTTGGATGATAATGGGGAATTGTAGCTACAAGCCCAATTCCTCCGTCAAGAAAATAACTATGGTTCAAGCACCAACATAATCCATCTTCGGTTAGCACGAATTATCCCACACTAAACTAGGGTTGTGGCATAATCCGTCTAATCTAGGCATGGACTATTCGGATACTTGATAGCACAATTCAATTTAAGCACCATTACATGCAAATAATCTAAACAAGCACAGCAAGCGTAGATCATTGAGCACATCACAGTCAAAATAGATCTAAGACAAGAATAAACTTTGAAAGTAATGATTTAATCAATAAAAGCACGATTTATTTATAAAAATCCTCGGAACATGTAACTGTCATCCATACATAATAAAACTAAAATAACAACATAAAATACACCCTATTACTTGTCTAGGGTTTCATTGAAACCCTAGATCTAGAGTCTAGTTGTCCATAGAAGCAGCGAATAGCAAGAGGTTGATGGAGGAGGCCACGGAAATCCTTGGTCTTCTTCGTCTTCTCCTTGCTTTCCTCCCTTCAATGGCTGAAAGTGTGGTTGTATATTGTGTGTATAATAATTGCCAACCCTTTAATTGAAGTAAAATAGGGTATATATAGATTTACAACAAGTTTTTGGAAGCTTTCCTAACCTGAAACGCACTAAACTGCTGTATTTAGCTTTCCAGACATAATTAGGCAGTTTCGTTTGCGTAGGAATCATCAGTAGAGTAAAATACACGTATTTGATTTTTACACATGTCGCGCGAGCGGGCCACGCGAGCGCGATTTTGGGACCTCGCGCGAGCGGATCATGCGAGCGATTTCTGGGATTTCGCGCGAGCGGGTCGCGCGCGCGATGTGGTTTTTTCAGCTTCTTTTTGCTTGCTTTTTCACCCCATTTAGCTTGGTTTACTTGATTTCTTTCAAATCCTATCAGAAAATAGAAAACGAAGTAAAAATATACAAAAACAGGATAAAAAGGTACTAACAAACGTAAGTTAAGGCATATAAATAGGATTTGTTCTCTCCCGATCAGACACAATTAATGAGGAAAGATGTTGCCTTTGCATGGAGTCCGGAATGTGAAGAAAGTTTCCAAGAGTTGAAGAGTCGACTAGTGAAAGCACCAATCTTAGCCGTTCCGTCAGGGGCCGAAGGGTTCGTCATTTACAGTGATGCTTCATATAGGGGTTTAGGTTGCGTTCTTATGCAAGGTGACAAGGTTATTGCGTATGCATCAAGACAACTTAGGCCGCATGAGAAGAACTATCCAACATATGATCTAGAATTGGCCGCCGTGATTTTTGCATTGAAGATTTGGCGTTATTATCTGTACGGGAAAAAATGTGAGATCTATATGGATCATAAGAGTTTGAAGTATTTGTTCACACAACGAGATTTGAACATGAGGCAAAGGAGATGGCTAGAGTTGATGAAGGACTATGATTTGTCAATTCAGTATCATCCAGGCAAGGCGAATGTAGTCGCCGATACTCTTAGTCGTAAAGTACCGACCAACAGGGTGTCAGATTTGACATCTCAGAAAGAATTGATGCGAGATATGGAGAATTTGGAACTCAAAGTGATTTCGAGGATTAAAAGTGGCTTGATGTCGGCGATAGTGGCACAACCACTCTTGATTCACGAGATTACGGAGAAACAACTGCAAGATGTGGATTTGAAGAAGATTTGTGATGAGATTCCATTGGGAAACCAACCGGGATTTACTTTTGAGAATGATGTTTTGAGATTGAGGGGTAGAATTTGTGTACCTAACGAGAAAGGTTTGAAACGGAACATCTTAGAGGAAGCACACAATACGAAGTACACCGTTCATCTGGGAAGCACCAAGATGTATAGAGATTTGAGACATGTTTATTGGTGGCCGGGAATGAAGAGAGAAATAGCACGCTATGTTTCACGTTGTACGAGTTGTCAACAAGTGAAGGCCGAACGCCAAGTACCTTCGGAATTGTTACAACCGCTACCGATAATCGAGTAGAAATGGGAACACATTACAATGGACTTTGTTAGTGGGTTTTCGAGATCGAGGAGATCGAATACTATTACTTGGGTAATTGTTGACCGTTTGATGAAGTCGTCACACTTCCTACCACTTCGAACAACTAAGCCGATGACGTTAGCTAAGTTGTATATCCGCGAGATTGTGAGGCTACATGGTATTCCAGTTTCTATTGTTTCAGACAAAGATAGTAGTTTTACATCGAAGTTTTGGAGAGCCTTGCAAGAAGCAATGGGTACCAAATTGCATTTCAATACCTCTTTTCATCCTCAGACCGATGGTCAATCGGAAAGAGTAATCCAGATATTGGAAGACATGTTGCGGTTATGTGTACTTGATTTTCAGGGTGATTGGGAAGACCATTTGCCGTTGATTGAGTTTGCGTATAACAACAGTTTTCAGTCGAGTATTGGGATGGCTCCTTATAAAGCCTTATATGGTCGTGTATGTCATTCACCGATTAGTTGGACAGAAGTGGGAGAACGAACGATTGAAGGACCGAAAATTGTGCAAGAGACGACAGATAAGAAAAAGGTAATTCGACAACGGTTACTGACAGCTCAGAGTCAGTATAAGAGCTATGTTGACAAGCATAGGTGACTATTGAAATTTGACGTGGGCGATTGGGCATATTTGAAGGTGTCACCTTCAAAGGGGATTACTAGATTTGGGAGATACGGGAAACTCAACCCGAGGTATGTAGGTGTTAGGAAACTGCGTTCCCAGAATCCGTTGACAGTGCGTATAAGTTGGTATTGCAAAAAATTAGGTGAGAGCTACAATAACCCTACAAGGGCGGATACTAGGGTTATCTTGAACTGCAAAAATGGATTGCTGTAGTAGACGAATCGAGAACACGGGCTCGATAACAGCTCACGATCTTCTACCGTATTCCTTTGCTGCCAGAATATCGAACTGAGTGTGGGCTCTTTCGAAATCCTTTATGTTTTCTGCTCTTCCCTCTTTACGTTCTGTTTTCTATTCCCAGTTATAACACTCTCTTTGATTGCTGTGACGATTCAATCCCGATCACATTGATCCGACAAAGATGTGTTCGTCAGGAGGACTAAACGATCTCCGATTTACTTGAATTTTTTACAGCAGCTCCGTCTCGACGTCAGGAACGTTGTGTAAAAAATTCAGCAACTTTCGATCAGTATCGAGCAGTCCGAAGTTCTTTTAGTGAGCGTTGTCCGACGCTAGCGATCTTCACTCCTATGTCTCTTGAATGCTCACAGAGACTAGGGTTTGGTGGAAACCCTTCTAAAAGAAAGCTAGGAGGTCAAGGGAAGCTTAGAATGTGAAATCATACAACCTGAGAGAAGAGCCAAGGCAACATATATATAGGCTACGATAGGGACCATAAGAAGTAAATAAGGAATAGGCTTCCTCATGGAATTAGGAAACCCTAATTCGAACTGAATCAGATTCCTATTTCCATAAATTATAATTCATACCACTAAAGAATTATAATTGCACTCCTATCCTTATCTCAAAAATACATTTCGAGCTCCATGTTATTAAATGCTTATTATCTCCCCATGTTAAGATTACAGATATCCATTAATTAAATATAATTACTGACAATCATATTTAATTAATCTCTTAAAATTCCTTGAGATCCTCTGCTTAACTTATCTAATATGTCGGATACAAAATCCACCTGCAGGGTTTGACATAATCAAAACTTATAAGCTTTCTCAAGGGGATATCATCAATCCCAAAATTGAGACATGGATTCCATCATTAATTAATATCCACCATACAATTAATATTGTTACCCAATCCAATGAGATATTGACCCATTTAAGGATCTCACCCTTTTAGGGATCAAAGTGTAAATATCAAATGTACGTGTCTATAAACTAACTTAGGATTTAGAGCATAAGCACTCATAATAGCCATGAGGTATTAATTATCTTATAAGTTAGTATAAAGATAATTGCCCCAAGTCAGTCCTGTTTAATACACAAAGTGTACCAGCATAGTGAGTTAAAACTATACCGTTTTTCGCAGTCAAGACAAACCTACTACAATACTATGCTGCAGTCCTACCGATGGTGTGTCCAATCCCATCTAAGACTGTAAACCAAAATCTTACATTCTACAATATCTGGTGGTCTGATCTTCCGTGTGTAAGCCGAACTCTACACACCAAACCACCTACTATGTAGAATGAGAGACACACATGCATAATATTAAATAAATAATATAATACAAACATTGCCCACACAGATTCTCATAAAAAATGGATTAACTGATTTTATTAAATGAATAATAAATCAACTACATAAAGCATGGCTTTTAGTATATATCCCTAACAATCTCCCACTTAGACTCAAAGCCATGAAGCGACACACCTCACTCCAACTAATGGCTCTACCTCCTAGGGTAAACATATATCCTGAGGTAGACTTTCTGGAATCCCTATCTGACATGAAATCAGAATATGTGTACCCAATGGGTACAAGATTGTCTGCTTGGTAAACTAACATATAGTCTCGAGTCCTTTTCAGGTACTTGACAATATTTTTCACCGCAGTCCAATGTTCTTGCCCTGGATTAGACTAATATCTACTAACCATGCCAACAGCAAAGTAGATGTTAGGTTTAGTACATAGCATAGCATAGCATACATTAGGCTTCCTACTGCCGAGGCATAAGGAACTGCCTTCATCTTCTCTATCTCATCAGGTGTCTTAGGACATTGATCCTTAGATATAGTAATTCCAAGTCTGAAGGGAAGGAATCCCTTCTTGGAATCTTGCATGTTAAACCTTGCAAGAATATTGTCGATATAAGTGCCTTGTGACAAGCCCAACATCCTATTCATGCGATCTCGCATAAGCTTGATTCCTAGGATGTGACCGGCTTCTCCCAAGTCCTTCATATCGAATTGACTGGATAACCATACCCTTACAGAAGATAATACCCCCACATCGTTTTCGATTAGCAAGATATCATCCACATATAGTACTAAGAACACCACCACTCTTCCATTATGTTTCTTGTACACACAGGATTCATCCGCACATTGATCAAAACCAAAAGACTTGATTGCTTGATCAAAGCGGATATTCCAAGACCTAGATGCCTGCTTAAGTCCATAAACGGACTTCTTAAGCTTGCACAATATGTGTTCTTGGCCCTTCGCAATGAACCCATCTGGTTGCATCATATAGATGTACTCGTCAAGATTTCCATTTAGAAATGCTGTCTTGACATCCATTTGCCAAATTTTATTATCGAAATGTGCAACAATGGATAAGAGAATCCGGATAGACTTCAGCATTACCACCAGCGAAAAAGTTTCCTCATAATCGATTCCTTCTTTTTGAGTGAACCCTTTCGCAACAAGCCTTGCTTTAAAGGTTTCCACCTTACCGTCTGCTCCTCTCTTCTTCTTATAGATCCATTTACATCCAATGGGTTTTATTTCATTGGGTGGTTCTACAAGATCCCAGACTTGATTGGAGTACATGGACTCCATTTCAGATTTCATAGCCTTTTGCCAAAGATCTGCATCTTTATCTTGGAGTGCTTCATTGTAGTTACATGGATCGATACCTTGTTCATCAGGGACCCGGTCATAAGACTCTCCCAAGAACATATACCGGTCAGGTTGAATAATAACCCTCCCACTACGATGAGGCACAACCCGTGTTTGTGTATCACTGATATTTCGTTGTGAAGATTCTGAACCTAATACACCATTATCTGCACGCTGTACTGGTTCATGAACCTGCGTGTTAATGGTTGGTTCGGGATCTACACGAGTTTCGATAATCCTCCCACTACGACGTGGAATATCGATAACTCTTTCTTGTGGTGTTTCTTCTCGTACCGTTGGTATCGAAGAAGTATGTCTCGGTGTCTCTCCTCTCATTTCCTCTAGAACAATACGACTTCTGGGCTTGTGGTCCATAACATAGTCCTCTTCTAAGAATGTGGCATTGGTGCTAACAATAACCTTCTGATCCTTAGGACTATAAAACAGACCACCTTTAGTTCCTCTTGGATACCCAACAAAGAAACATACTTCTGTTCTCGATTCCAACTTTTCTGCGTTCCCTTTCAGCACATGTGCTGGACTACCCCAGATCCGAACATGCCGCAGACTAGGCTTTCACCCAGTCCACAATTCCGTGGGAGTAGTAGGTACTGACCTAGATGGTACCAAGTTTAGAATGTATGCAGCTGTCTCTAATGCGTGTCCCCAAAAAGAAATTGGTAAATTCGAGTAACTCATCATAGATCTTGCCATATCCATGAGAGTCCTGTTCCTTCTTTCTGCTACACCATTCTACTGAGGCATACGGGGTGCAGACAATTGGGATGTAATCCCTTGCTCCAATAAGTATTTCGTAAACTCTCCCAAGAGGTACTCTCCACCACGATCAGATCGTAGTGTCTTGATACATTTACCTAGACGCTTCTCCGTTTCAGCCTTGAAGTCTTTAAATTTCTCAAAGCATTCAGACTTACGCCGCATCAAATAAATGTACACATACCTTGAGTAATCATCGATGAAAGTGACGAAGTACTCAAATCCCCCTCTTGCTTGGACAGTCATAGGACCACACAAATCAGAGTGAACCAGTTCCAACGGCTCTTTAGCTCTATAGCCCTTGGCCGAGAACGGCCTCTTGGTCATTTTACCTTCCAAGCAGGATTCATAGACTGGAAGTGCCTCTACTTCCAATGAGCCTAATGGCCCATTTTGAACCAGTCTTTGAATCCTTTTCAAATTAATATGACCAAGGCGTAAGTGCCAAAGATGCGTTTGGTTCATCCTCGAAGGTTCCTTTCTCTTAAATGGCAAACTATTTGTGTTATTTAATTCATTAAGTTGCAGTATAGTAGAGATAGGATTTATAATATAAAAATCATCCACCAATTGACCAGAACAAATAAAACATTTATTTTCTTTAATAACTACTACTTTATTAAAATGAACTGAATATCCATTCTTTACTAAACTAGAAACTGAAACTAAATTCCTTCTAATAGAAGGTACATAAAAGCAATTTCTTAATATTAAAATCCTATCTCTACCAAAACTAAGATGTAGATCTCCTACTGCAACTGCTGCTACTCTCGTAGCATTTCCCATATATAGATAAATCTCTCCATCACTGAGCTGCCTGGTTCCTTGGAACCCCTGCAAAGAGTTGCATACATGATCAGTGGCTCCCGTCTCTACACACCAGGTACCGGTAGATCGGACCGCTAAACACGATTCAACAACTAGTAAATGAGATTTACCTTGATTGTTCTGTCTGGCGAGATAAACTGGACATTGCTTCTTCCAGTGTCCCGACTGCTTACAAACAAAACATTTGCCTTTAGGCTTTCCCGGTTGTCCTCTTGGCCTTTGGATTGGTAGAGGACCCGCGGCCTTCTTTTGAGCCTTTTTCACTTTCTTCTTGCCTTTCGGCTTTGAAGCAGAACCTTTCTCAAACACAAGAGCACTCCCTGACTTTTTGTTGAGACCCTCAGCTGCCTGGAGTTCTTTAAGCAGTTCCGCCAAAGTATATTTAAATTTATTCATGTTGTAATTGAGGCGGAATTGCTTAAAGGACTCTGGCAGTGACTAGAGTACGATATCGACCTGGGTTTCCCCGTCGATTTCAGCTCCAAGGATCTCTAGTTCATTAAGAAGAGATATCATCTTAAGAACATAATCCCTAACAGGGGTCCCCTCAGCCATGGTTGTGTTCATCAAGTCTTTCATGGCAACCTGCCTAGAAGCACGACTTTGATCCCCGAACATCTCTCGGAGGCTCTCCATCATGTCATAGGCACTGGTCATTGACTGATGCTGATGTTGCAGAACATTTGACATGGATGCCAAAATGTAACACCGCTTCATCTCATCAGGCTTGACCCATTTCTTGTGAGCCTGGGTTTCCTCAGCGGTTGCCCCTTTACCAGGTTGCTCAGGACATTCTTGAGTAAGCACAAACTTGTACTCTTCAGCAGTTAACACAATATCCAAATTCCTTTTCCAGTCTATATAGTTTGGTCCAATAAGTTTGTTTTCTTTAAGTATAACAGCAAGTGGATTGAAAGTACCCATTTAAAAGCCTGAGAATCACATAACATAAATAGTTACGTTTGGATTCGAGTTGAAAATATTGGTTCCCTCTACCATATTTGAAAGGAATCCACCAGCAACCTGATACACCGCGAATAGTATGACTCGATGGGAAGCCATATACTATCCATCATTTGTTCAGATAGGCAATTTTGCCTTTTAATTTTACTATCCAGGCGATGTACCTTGCCTAGTAAAATTAAACTACTGACTTGCTTTGGTCCTATAAATAACAACAGTGACTCAGATAGAGAGGATATTATTATTTATAGCTAAGTGTATACCATCACTTAATTCTAGGTCAAGAGTTCCATGAGGAACACCTCTGATGGAGAGATGACCCACACTAACAATCACCCAAAATATTCTTTTAAAGAAGTTTGCACCGATGATTCCATGATCAACTGCATCCGATGGGGAGGATGGCACTAGAGCCATCACACAAAATTAATCATATCATCTACAAACCAGTGATGGAGACCATGGGATTTATATTTGATAAATTCCCTCTCCCACTTAGAATTTTAAAAAAATTGAGGGTTATAATTTTTAGAAAAACTTTTAATTTAATTAATAAAAAATAATGGAACACTTAACATGGATTAGTCCATCCTTACTTGTCAAACACACATGTGTAGATAATAAAATTATTCTATTCTCGTGATTTTAGAAAATAAGTACTTATGTTTTCAAAATATGGAATTAGTTTTATTTCTAAATACACATGTAGTTGTCCATCATTTTAAATTAGTATAAATTAAACATGTAGCTAGACATCTGAAATAGGTCTAGGAACAATTATCTATGTTGTCCTATTCATTAAACAAGAAACAATAATAATCATTCAGTCACACATAAATAAGGAAACCACATTAAAATAGGAATCCCACTATTATGGTCAAGCTGCAACTCTTATGAAGAAATCTTCATTGAACCCGATTAGCTCTATGTCGCCACCACACACGGGGTTGAGCTGCCTTCCAGAACAGTTTCTGAAACTGCCTTATGAAATTGTGTCCTGAAACTGCCTTATGAAATTGTGTTCTGAAACTGCTCACACGAACCATCTTCACGGATTTACTTGAGATAAATTACATAAACCCTATGCCTCTATGAAGGAGTTCACATGCTATTTCTTTGCAGTAAATTAACCACACATCAATCAAGCGTGGGATCCAATACACACAAATCCTATGCCTCCGTAAAGGAGTTCACATGCTATATTAAAACAGCAAAATTAACCACGGATAAAACCATCGTGGGATCCAATCACACAAAATCAGTGACCATAATAGTGGAATAAGAACGCTGCAAAACAAGGGTTAGCACAGTTCTACGTTCTATCCATCCATCAAAACACGCATAAGATCTGTTTTATTGGACAACATGGTTGCGTCCAACCCATACGCAGAATCAACCTTGCTCTGATACCACTGTTAGGAAACTGCATTCCCAGAATCCGTTGACAGTGCGTATAAGTTGGTATTGCAAAAAATTAGGTGAGAGCTACAATAACCCTACAAGGGAGGATACTAGGGTTACCTTGAACTGCAAAAACGGATTGCTGTAGTAGACGAATCGAGAGCACGAGCTCGATAACAGCTCACGATCTTCTACCGTATTCCTTTGCTGCCAGAATATCGAACTGAGTGGGCTCTTTCGAAATCTTTTATGTTTTCTGCTCTTCCCTCTTTACGTCCTGTTTTCTATTCCCAGTTATAACACTCTCTTTGATTGCTGTGACGATTCAATCCCGATCACATTGATCCGACAAAGATGTGTTCGTCAGGAGGACTAAACGATCTCCGATTTACTTGAATTTTTTACAGCAGATCCGTCTCGACGTCAGGAACGTTGTGTAAAAAATTCAGCAACTTTCAATCAGTATCGAGCAGTCCGAAGTTCTTTTAGTGAGCGTTGTCCGACGCTAGCGATCTTCACTCCTATGTCTCTTGAATGCTCACAGAGACTAGGGTTTGGTGGAAACCCTTCTAGAAGAAAGCTAGGAGGTCAAGGGAAGCTTAGAATGTGAAATCATGCAACCTGAGAGAAGAGCCAATGCAACATATATATAGGCTACGATAGGGACCATAAGAAGTCAATAAGGAATAGGCTTCCTCATGGAATTAGGAAACCCTAATTCGAACTGAATCAGATTCCTATTTCCATAAATTATAATTCATACCACTAAAGAATTATAATTGCACTCCTATCCTTATCTCAAAAATATATTTCGAGCTCCATGTTATTAAATGCTTATTATCTCCCCATGTTAAGATTACAGATATCCATTAATTAAATATAATTACTGACAATCATATTTAATTAATCTCTTAAAATTCCTTGAGATCCTCTGCTTAACTTATCTGATATGTCGGATACAAAATCCACCTGCAGGGTTTGACATAATCAAAACTTATAAGCTTTCTCAAGGGGATATCATCAATCCCAAAATTGAGACATGGATTCCATCATTAATTAATATCCACCATACAATTAATATTGTCACCCAATCCAATGAGATATTGACCCATTTAAGGATCTCACCCTTTTAGGGATCAAAGTGTAAATATCAAATGTACGTGTCTATAAACTAACTTAGGATTTAGAGCATAAGCACTCATAATATCCATGAGGTATTAATTATCTTATAAGTCAGTATAAAGATAATTGCCCCAAGTCAGTCCTGTTTAATACACAAAGTGTACCAACATAGTGAGTTGAAACTATACCGTTTTTCGCAGTCAAGACAAACCTACTACAACACTATGCTGTAGTCCTATCGATGGTGTGTCCAATCCCATCTAAGACTGTAAACCAAAATCTTACATTCTACAATATCTGGTGGTCTGATCTTCCGTGTGTAAGTCGAACTCTACACACCAAACCACCTACTATGTAGAATGAGAGACACACATGCATAATATTAAATAAATAATATAATACAAACATTGCCCACACAGATTCTCATAAAAAATGGATTAACTGATTTTATTAAATGAATAATAAATCAACTACATAAAGCATGGCTTTTAGTATATATCCCTAACAGTAGGACCTTTTGAGATCACTGGGAGAGTTGGACTCGCAGCGTATCGTTTGAATTTGTCGAATGAGTATGCCCAAGTTTACAACGTATTCCATGTATTATTACTACAGAAACATTTGACAGACGATAGAGATCAAGTGATGACTCCGACGCCGAATGAGATTCAGAGTGATTTGACGTATGTTGCATACCCAGTAGAGATCTTGGATCAGAAGGATCAAGTCTTGCGAAATAAAGTGATATCAAAGGTTAAAGTGTTATAGCGTACTCAATATCCACACCTTTTCGAGACGTGAGGTATAAGTTTGGGGACAAACTTCTTTTAAAGAGGAGAGTAGTATAACACCCGCATGCGTGTTATTGCATTTCATTACATTGTCATGCATGATAATGTGATATGTTGTGCATTTTGGCACATGTTTGAGTGAGTTTTGACTCACGAGTCGATTTGGGTGTCTGTGTTATAGAACCCTTTGAGACGGTGTTGATGAGTGTTTGTTGTGAAGTCTTTCCGAGTATGAGACGGTCACTGTGGAACACTTTAAATGTTATCTGGAATTAAATGTTTACCTATGTATTTCTATATCTGTATTTATTTCTGGCTTATAATTTATATCTGTTATTAGTTTTAGTATCCTGGTGAGGACGAATTAGCACACTATTAATTTAGTAGGCTAATTAGCAATTTCGAAAACGTCATGTAGAAATGCGTTTTAGCAACCAAACGGAACTTAGTCAGGAACTTTTAAAATTTTGAGGTTTCACTCGTGAAGTTATGATTTAGATGTGTAGAAAATTTTAGAGACTGATTTGAAGTTTTGAAAACTCGTGGGGAGGTAAACACAATTTTGGAAAATATTGCCTATGTATAGAAAGTGATGACTTTCATATTTTTTTACAAGTCTTAACCTAAATTCCAAAAAGGGGGCCATAGGGATATTCAAGAGCTTAGAGCTTTGCAGCGCCAAACGACGACCTTCTGTCCTTCTGTTTTCTTCTAGATTTCATATTCGAACTCCCCGAGGTAAGAGATTCGTTTTGATACCCACTAGGGGCTGTTTGGCTAAGTTTTCTGAAAAGTCATTTTCTAGAATTTTTCATAAAAGTTAATAATTGAAATTCTGATCGATAGGAATTGTACTAGACAAACTTCTGCACGTCCTTTGTGCATGGGTTTTCTTCGGAGTGAATTATAGGAGCCTTATTCGGAGGTGAGTGATTTAACCTTGCAATTTGGAATGATTTCTTAACATGTATTCATGTTGTGATATGAAAAGCATGGGTTAGTATAGATATATATTGTGTAGTTCATATTGGGCAATCATATTGATAAGTAGGCCCAATAGTATGGTGAAATGTTTTGACCTCGTCGTTTTGTATTAGGCTTGTTATAATAAGAATCTTTATGACTTTTAACTATGTATAACTTAGAATCGTAGATCGGATTTGGAATGTTGCAATAAGTTGTAACCTTTTGTAATTATGCATTAGTAATGTTTTAATCCAGTTGAAATCGTTTTTGGTATGAGTTTGGAGTGCGTATTTAAATCTTGGTTGATTAAGAAACCTTTTAAACTTTCAAATGCTGCAGAATAGAAACTGTTGCCATAAAACAGTCGACTGGAAGAGGGCCCAGTCGACTGGACCCCTGTTTTCTAAAGGCAAATTTCTTTTAGCTTCAGGACTTCAGTCGACTGGAGCCCCGATCCAGTCGACTGGTTTCTGCACGAAAAAATACATTCTGCATGCATAGTGCCCAGTCGACTGGACATGCCGACTGAAAATTTGAGGCATCAGTCGACTGGACCGAGGGATCAATTGACTGAAGGTGGCACTTGGGGTTTTCTTGTTTCTCTGTGACTGATGGATCAGTCGACTGGACGCCCGACCCAGTCAACTGGATTACTGCTTTCAAATGTTTATTTTTTTCCACTGCGTGTGTTCTTATAACTAATTTTTGGGAACGTTAATGAATTGGTTTAGCCTCGGTGGTGTGCCACGGGCTTCGGTTCTACTATTGTGGGACCGAGATGTGACAAAATGGGTTCCAAAGGTGCCCTAAGAACCAAACAAAACATTTAAATAAGTTGCGGAAGGGGTATAAAAAGTTTTCATGCAGGGGTCATTTTGACCGGTCGAGATGCCCCGTTCGACCGGTTGAGTGATCCCTCAGAAATAATCCTTCATAGCCGAGGGCACTTCGACCGGTCAAACTGTCCCCTTCGTCTAGTCGAATGACCCCCGATAAGGTCGTCGTTTGGCGTCGGAAAGCTCGAAGCAACTATATCTCCCTTTGGCCTCTTTTTGAAACTTAGGTTAAGACTTATAAAAATTATGAAAGTCATCTCTATCTATATATAAGTAACACTTCCGAAAATTGTGTTTACCTCCCCACGAGTTTCCAAACTCCTAATCAGCCTCCGAAACTTTCTACACAGCTAATTCATAGTTTCACAAGCGAAACCTCAAAATTATAAAAGTTTCTGACCAAGTTCCGTTTGGTTGTTAAAAAGCAAGTTTCTACATAACTTTTACGAAATTGCTAATTAGCCTACCAAATTAATCGTGTGTTAATTTGTCCTCACCAGGTTACTAAATCTAACAACAAAAATATATTCTAGGCCAGAAAATAATACAGGTAGTGAACTACATAGATAAACATTTATTTCCAGATAAACATTTAAGGTATTCCACAATGAACGTCTTATACTCGGAGAGACTTCACAACATCCAAACAACTCATTCGCACCATCTCAGAGGGTTCTCTAACACAGATACCCAATTCGACTCTTGAGTCAAAGTGTATTACCTGTAATTTTCTTTTATTTTAATTTTAATTTTTGGACTGTATTTATAAACTATAGCTTCTAATTTCAGTACCGTTGACTTTATCATAGTTGTAAATTATATTATAGTTTTAATGTCCATGCATTTTTACCCAGACTGTATTTAGAACCCGGACTGAGATTAACACGCAAACCAGTAGAAATACCTGTGTTTGCACGATATTCTATGTACGCACGGTTACCGAGACACGTCGCGTCAATAAATCAAATCCCATGATTTTGGGAAGCAACCAACTACCCCCCTTACATCTCCATACTTCCCCAACCACCTTGACCACTCAAACACCCTAACCCACCTCAATACTCTACCCTCCATACCTTCCCAACCAACCCCATTACACCCTAATCATGTGAGTGTATACACCTAAGTGGGTGTGTGAGTACATGTGAGGAGTGTGTGTGCCGAGAGAGAGAGAGAGAGAGAGAGAGAGAGAGAGAGAGAGAGATGTGAGTGTGCAGTGTGTGTTTGTGTGTGGCAGTGAGGTGAGTGGTAGTGATTAGGTGTGTGGTGTATGTAATGAGTGTGTTCATGCATGTTTGGTAGTGTCCATGTGTGTGTTGTGTTTGTAGTGTGTGTCGTGTGTGGTGTAATTATGTGTGTGTGTGTGTGCAGTGTGGTGTAGTGTGGCAGTGTACCTTGTGTGCTTGAGTGTGTGTTATGTTATATATGTATGTGTGTGGTCTGTGCATGTGTGTACTATAATATGTATATTGTGCATGTGTGTGTGGTCATATTATATATATGGTAAGTAAATCCCCACCTTCCCTCCCTCTATAAATACCACACTTCCCCCTCCCAAATTTCTTTTACACCCAAGAGAGTTAGCCAAAAGTGAGAGTTAGAGAAGGAGGAAAGGAAGCCCACCCCCGAGCCCCACTGCGACCCCGACCCTACGGTAAGTTTCTAACTCACTCGGTATACAAGATTTATGTCTATATTATCTTCATTTCATTATTATGTCTAGGAAATATTGTGCTTAACATGTGGTGTCCCTAACCTAGGCCCGTATTATCAGTCTGTTTTTATTATTATTATTTTGTTAGTAATTTCTGGTTGATACCATGCTTAAACCAGTGGTACCGGACTAATGCCCATGTTATGTGTTCCGTTATTATTATTATTATTATTATTATTATTATTATTATTATTAATTATTATTATAGCCCAGTAAATCTCATGTTTAACATATGTACCCCAAAGATTTATGTCCATATCGTTATTCTGTGAGTAACATTATTATTAATATTATTATTATTATTATTATTATTATTATTATTATTATTATTATTATTATTATTCCGGTTAGAACTCATGTATAATGTATTGTACCAAATTAATGTCCGTGTTATATCGTCACTACTATTATTATTGTTCTTATTATTATTATTATTTATTTTGAATAAACATCATGCTTTAATATGTCGTACCCCAAACACATTTATGTCCATATTATTTATTATTCCGTTAATAATAATATTATTATTATTATTACGATTTATTCCAGATAAACCTCTTGCTTTAATATGTTGTACCCCGAACATATTAATGTCCGTTTTATTATGCCGTTAATATTATTAGTATTATTATTTATTCCGATTTTAGTCTTTTGTAATATGTTGTCCCCCGAGTATATTTTCCTGTTATTATTATTATTATTATTTTTATTATTATTATTATTATTATTATTATTTCTGTTGGTTATTATTAGGATAAATTACAGTAACACCCCCTGAACTATGATCGTTTTTCACTAACACCCCCTGAACTTTAAAACTGAACAGACTCACCCCTGAACTATCCAAAAATGAACAAACTCACCCCCTGCAGAAGGGGTTTTAGTGTCAACAAATGATAGTTTAGGGGGTGAGTTTGTTCAGTTTTAAAGTATAGGGGGTGTTAGGGAAAAACGGTCATAGTTTAGGGGGTGTTACTGTAATTTACCCTTATTATTATTCCAGTTAATACCATGTTTTAACATGTAGTACTACGAGCTTAGAGCCCGTACTTTATTTCAAGAATAGCACCTGTTTAATTAACTTGTACCTCGTGCAGTCACATGATACACCTCACATAGGAGTTGGTGTCGTAACGTCAAGTCGACGTGTACGGGTATAGAGTCGGACGGTCGCGGAGACCAAGTCCCTATGCATTTGGAGTTATGTGTAGTCGACCGCGGAGGTCCGAAAGTTGATATGTAGTGAGTCAGTACTATCAAATGGAATTACAGGATCGCATGTCAGTGATGATTGCTACTATGGCCACGGAGAGGCGAACACGATAGCAAAGTAACCATATTGATAAGCACAAATTGAGAAATGAATAAACACGGTTAGCCTGTAAGGCAAGATTACTGCTACGGTCGCGACGACCAACGATAGTAAAGTAACCGTTTCGCAAATTGGCGACAATATTCATAAGGCAAGGTCCCGGGGACCTAGAGTACTTGGTTAGCTTGTAAAACGAGATTACTACTATGGCCACGGAGAGGCAAACAACGATAGTAAAGTAACCATAGCTCGACCCACTGGGCGAGAACTCTAAGCCAACTGCGTTACACTGGTAATATAACAAAGTCAAGTGAGTCGGATGTTAAGTCGAGTGCAGTCGAATATATCGACGATGCATAGTTCACGCACGGTCTCATTAAAATTCATTCAGCAGTCATAACTATCCGCTATATACTTTTGGATATGTATTTTTATTAGGAGTGTTCGGTTAGGACGCTCACTTAGCTTTTATTAAAGCTAACGGCAAACTACGCCCTGGACATTCCCACGTCTAGGCTTCACAGGATATGACTACCCGGAGGAGCACTACCCGGGAGAAGCCTATGAAGAGGAAGCCTTCGGAGGGGAAGCCTACAACTAGAGGTGTCAATTGGGTCGGGTTTGCCCGAGCCCGACCCGCTTTTTTCGGGTCAAAAGCCCGGCTCGGCCCGCTAAGCCCGACCCTATACATTCGGTCCGAGGCGGACACTCTATTTAGTGTCCACGGCTCGGCCCGGCCCAATGGCCCGTCCGACCCGGCCCAAAACCTAAGATATTTATAGCCGTTGTGGCCCGGCCCGCCCGAAGCCCGGCCCGGTTGGCCCGCCCGGTGACCAACGGCTGCTTTGGGATTTTTCCAATTTTTTTTTCCACTTTTTACCCCTCTAACGGCTATAAAACGGCTAGTTTTGGGGGTAAAAATGTAAAAATGATTTTAGAAACTCCTAAACCATTTTCTATAAATACCAAGACTCCCACAACATATTTTCTCATACCAAATGCAAAATCAATTATCTATCTATTTTCTCTCTACTTAATTAGTTACTTCTCTACAAGACTACAAATTGGTGATTCAAGTTGGTGATTCAAAATCTTCTAGCACTTCCACTTCTACAAGACTACAACTATCAAGTATATTTATTATTCATAGTTCTTCACTTCTTCTTCTTCTATAACAATTTGAGGTAAATTTATTTATTGTTTCACTTATTTCTTATTTAATTGTTGTTATTTTAAATCTTTTATATTCTTTCCCCTACTTTTTTTTTTCTTTTTCAAAAAAAAAAAAATGGCATCTCGTTCAAGATCTTCAAAAAATAGAGAAGGGCCAACTTATGACTTTGAAAATTTAGATTATGGGGAAAGAAATGAGATTAATGATTTGGAATTGGATGAGGATGATGATGAAGTCGAAATTACGGGGTCTAATCCAACTTCTTCAAATCCCACCACCACTAAAAGAAAATTAAAATCAAAAGTTTGGGAATTTTTTTACAAAAACTGAGGATAAATCTAAAGCAATTTGTAACATATGTAAACAAGATTTTTCTTATAAAGGTGGTGGAAATAACACACTTAAAAGGCACGTCGTTAGCAAACATAGTCTTGCATGGGAGGCCGGTACCGCCAAAGTGGGCGGCCCAATACAATCCCAAATTTCTGCTTCTACTGGCACAAGTTATGGAACTTTTCTTTATAACCAAAAAAAAAATGAGGGAAGGCTTGGCAAGATTTGTCTGTGCATCCGATATGCCTTTTACTTTGGTTGAAAAAGAGTGTTTTACACTTTTTATTCAAACTTTTTTACAACCCACCTACCACCCTATTACTAGAAATACCCTTAGAAGTGATATACAATATGTTTTTCAACAAACAAAAAAAAAATTAATTGATGACTTTTCTACTTTTAATATGCAAATCGCATGCACTTCTGATTTATGGACAGGTTGTAATAAAACAGGATATATATGTATGACGGCGCATTTTGTTGATGAAAATTGGAAAATGAATAAAAATATTATTGCTTTTCGCGCATTAGACTATCCTCATACTAGTGAAAATATCTATAATTATATAATTAACGTTTTCATGAGTATGATATTATGAAAAAAAATTATGAGCATTACTTTTGACAACGTTAGTGCTAATACAAGTGCTATTAATATGTTCATAGATCATCTACAACCAATCATGAATGGAAAATTATTCCATGGTCGTTGTGTATGTCACATCATTAATTTGATAATCCAAGATGGATTATCAAAAATTAATAATCAGATATCTAAAGTTAGAGAGGCAGTGGTCTATTGTGCTGCAACGCCTACTCGTGTACAAGCATTTCTTCATCTTTGTAAACAAAATCGTCTTAATCCTCGTAAATTGCAAACGGATATTAAAACTCGTTGGAGTTCTACTTATCTTATGATAGAATCTTGTAAAAAGTATAGTGGGATTATTACTCAATTTATTAATGTTAATTATCCATCACTCGGCTTGACTTCTCATGATTGGGATATGACATTTGAATTTCATGGATTTTTAGAGGTGTTTTACAAGGCTACAAATAATCTTTCTGGTGTTTACTATTCCACTTGTTGTTTAGTTCTTATGGAATTACTTAATATGTCTCATGCATTTAATTTTTATAAACAAAAAAATTCTATTTTTATTGAGATTTGCAAGGATATGGAAAAAAATTCAAAAAATATTGGTCTGACCTTCCATCTATATTTTACTTATCTGCAATCTTGGATCCTAGACTCAATTTTGATGGTGTTTGTGAAGTGGTTAAACAAATATCTGAATTGTTGGAAGGGCCAGAAGGTGAGCCTGGTTTAGAAATAACTAATTCTGAAATGGAAAATACTTTGGAAACTTTATATCGTATTTACTATGAAAAATATGCAAATAAAGAAAGTACTACTTCTTCTTCTACTCCTACTGTTGAGTTAACCTCGGGAGCATCAGGTAGTTCATATGCGAGTAGGTTTCTGAATTGTCGAAAGAAACAAAAGGGTCCTACTCAATCATTTGTAAGTAGTTCTAACATCCTTGGTGAATTAAATAAGTATAGAGAAACCGAGTGGGACAACCGATTAACTCCCGAGGAAATGATAAATTTGGATCTTTTGACATGGTGGAAAGAACATGTAAGAGCTTTCCCTGTTCTTTCCATCATGGCTCGTGATTTACTAACTCCTCCAGCTTCTACAGTTGCATCGGAGTCTGCTTTTAGTATAAGTGGAAGAGTGCTAGAGGAAAGGAGGAGCAGATTATCTCCTGATATGCTTGACTGCTTGATGTGCTTGAAGGATTGGCAGGCTGCGCAATATCGAACTCAAGACCGAAAAGATTATTTTGCAGAAGAATTCGAAAAATTGAAAGTTACGGGGAAGGAAATTGAAGAATGAAGAATTGAAGATCAACCATTCCCAAATAAATGTAATACTCCTGGCCCGCATGAGTCTAAACTGTGAACGGCTTAAAAAAAAATAAAAAAAAAATCAATTCCTTTTAGTGTAAACTGTGTAATCTTAACTTTTTATTTTATGAATTAATGCAATCTTTGGTTTTTAATAGAATAAATGTAAACTTTTTATTTTATGAATTAATGTAATGTTTAGTTTTTATTAGTAATCTTTAATTTTTATTGAATAAAATATAATTTTCTTAAGTAATCTTTATTTTTTATGCAATAATAATCAAGAGTAAAGTTTAATAACAAATGTAAATTACAATTTACATATGATATACTCATATACCTAAACTTTAACAACCAATTTAACAGAATAATAATAATCGTAAAGTTTATAAAATAATAACAATAAAGAGTAAAGTTTACATAAACATAATAACAATAATAATAAAGAGTAAAGTACTAAAGTTTAATAATAAATGTAAATTTTACATATGATGTATTGATGTGAATTAATGTAATCTTTACTTTATGAATTAATGTAATGTTTAGTTTTTATTAGTAATCTTTAATTTTTATTGAATAATAAATAATTTTCTTAGGTAATCTTTATTTTTTTTATAAATTAATAATAAATAGTAAAATTTAATAACAAATATAAATTTACAATTTACATATGATATACAACTAAACTTTCCCAACCAATTTTTCCCCCCAAAACAATAATTCAAATTTTTAAAATTCAAATTTCAAAACTCCCTCCCTAACACTCCCGGCCCCGATCGGCCTGGCCCGCCCAAAAGCCCGGACCTAAAGCCCGGCCCTAAAGCCTGTCTGGCCCGGCCCAAAGCCTGGCCCGTGTAGGCCCGGGCCACCGGTCCGGGGCGGACACACTCCCCCTCCTCCTAAGCCCGGCTCGGCCCGATTTCCAAATGAGCCCGGCCCGGCCCGGCCCGAATGCCCGGTTGGGCCCTCTTTGACCGAGCCCGGCCA
The DNA here is from genome assembly GCA_033977485.1 of Hydrangea macrophylla. Classification (NCBI taxonomy): domain Eukaryota; kingdom Viridiplantae; phylum Streptophyta; class Magnoliopsida; order Cornales; family Hydrangeaceae; genus Hydrangea; species Hydrangea macrophylla. Next base: position 94,224,062 of record CM066982.1, on the reverse strand, counting down.
GGCCCGGCCCAGCCCGACCCGGCCCGTCTGACACCTCTACCTACAACGATGAAGGTTACGGCTACGCCAGCTAGAGGCACGACTTCAAGAAAGAAGACTTAGTTGTCCTTTATAGATTTTTGTCCAGTTATACTAAGTTGTAAATTGGCGTCACACGCCTTACTTCAACGATCTTACACTTTCTTTTGTCCTTACATGTAATGATGTAAACGGCGTCCAACGCCTTAATCTCTTTTGTTATCTTATCTTTTGAAACGACAAACTCTGATGTAATAGATAGTAACCTTTTGATGTATGTATATAGTTTACATTTCTGCTTAAGCTATTCTTTTGTTATCTAGTGTGTTGTGGACAATTAGTTAATGTAACTAGCACTACATCATATGGGCAAATTTGTAACGGATAGGTTTTATGATTTGTAACGGGTATACCCGTATATCCGTTACAAATATTAAAAAATCGTTACTAATTACTATTATTTTGGTTACTTAATTTTTGTAATGGGTGTATTTATATTTATAACGTTTATATCCGTTACAAAATTTAATCTGAATAAAATAAAATAAAATAAAATCATTTATTTTAGAAAACTATCGGGCTCAACTTTCCCTCATTTTTCATTTTTTTTTTCACAAAGAGTGAGAGAGTGAGTGAGAGAAAGGTGAGAGAGGAGAATCGCTACCCTATCGAGCGCCATCAAGCTCTGCTGTCGCCGCCGCTGCCCGCTGTCATCGGAGGTACACGCCTTCTTCTTCCTTTCTTCCTTCCTTCCTTCCTTCCTTCTTCTTCTTCTTCCCAGTGGCAGCCCTAGATCTAAAACCAGTGGATTTTTTTTTTCTTCTCCTCTTATTTGTCTTCCCAATCGATTAGCCCTAAATCTCTTCTCTTGTTTGGCCCAACCCCTTGCATTCTGGGGTTCAATCATCTCCCCAGCATTCTAAGCTCATACCACAAATCGTGGTTCCAGGAGGTCAGATTTGTGGAGCTGAAAGGTAAGCCTCATTTTGCGGACTATGTCGGAGGTCAGATTCGTGTACCTTTGGATTGCGGCCATGCCTAGTAAAAATCTCTCTCTTTCTGTGTGTGTGTGTGTGTGTGTGTGTGTATGTGTGTGTGTGTGTGTGTGTGTTTGTTTGTTTGTTTAACCATTTGATCTTTGTGAAGCGAGAAGGGAAAGCTAATTAGACAAAGAAATCTGAAAAGAAAAGTACATTTTACTTTTCTTAACATTAGTTACTATTGCATCTCTAGGGTTTTTTAGGGTTTATGTTTGTCGTTTTGTGATTTATTCATTATTCTGCTTATATGTACATATATCATTCTATCTACGACTGATCTGTTATGTATGATGCCAAAAGATTGAATTTTTTTGGCAATTCTGATTTTGAATCTGTCATTTTTTGGTTGCTGAATGTTCTGTGTTACATATGCCTCTTTTGATGTTAGATCTTTTAAGTGACATGGGAAAATAATTCATGTGTATACATATTTACATCATATGATTATTTTGCTACATCTAGTGGAAGTAACAGAGACTGTCTAAGGAATTGTGGAATAATCCTAGGATAGGAAGTTTTGATTGAACAAGACTCCAAAAGACTTACTTGGTAAAACTTCACCCTATTTTAACTTTTTTCTTTGACATTTGTTTTTGGGACTTTATTAAACTTGCTTTTTATACCTTAATTTGCACATTGTATTCGTAGGATTTATAGGATCTACAGTCTTTAATGTTGGCTTGTAGTTGCAATATAGGCATTTGTCACTTTTTCAAGTAAAGTTGACAGTTATATGTGCACATTGTATAGTAGTTTGTTAAACTTGATTTACAATTAAGAGCCCATCTGGGATAACTTTTTTAGGACCAACAATCGCTTATAAGTGGTAGTTTGAAAAATTGTGACCATTTTAATTATCCTTTATAATAGCTTTTTAAAAAAATTGATTCCTTTGTAAAGCTAAAAAATAGCTTTTTGTTTTTGAATCTGTTTTACTCTTTAATTCAGTTTATCATATGGATTGTATAATCAAGATTTCAATGCTGAATTTCTTTTGAGTTTCTACCCCATTTCAAAATTGTGATGAAATAGAAATTCAATCTTGTTTTATAAACCTTTTCTTCTTCCTAAATCACGTCCCTCCACCAGCCCCTGGTGGTCTAAACCTTTTCTTCTTCCTAATTTTGTTTCTCTTTTCTTACTTTCTAGGAAAAATTACACTACTATACGGTACCTCACCCCCTTCTTCCAAAATTGGTACACAATTAGCGTTGTATTGATGTTTTCTCACAATCATACAACACTTTAAAAGTTCCATAGAGCTTTAGATGTCAGACATGTCTCTTTGTGGTAATTGTTGGAATTTAAAATAAGTGGTTCAGGTAGATAATAAAAGACATAAAAATTTATTATTTTTTGAGATAACCAAACATTAGAAATACTATTTTCTTTTGATTCACAACTTCTTTGAGTCTTTGAGTCCATAAGTTATGTAGCATCTTATTTAAAACTAAAGCTTCGTTTCTTATTCTCTCACTTTTTAAACTAAATAAAGACAGTTCAAAATATGATGGGTCAAAAGCGGAGGTTAATTTTAAAGTTTCCTTTCTTATTTGATCACTTTTACCTTTTGAGGCTACTGCAAGAATAATTTTGCACGACTGGAATGAAGGTATGCCATAAGTAGCATCAGATGTTATTTTGGAATTGCTTGATGCTCGAGATCCTCTTGGTACTCGATGTATGGATATGGAAAAGATGGTGATGAAAGCAAGTCCTGATAAGCACCTTGTGTTGCTTCTTAATAAAATTGGTACTCTCTCTCTCTCTCTCTCTCTCTCTCTCTCTCTCTTCACCCACTTTGGAAACATGATCCCTATCTCTCCCTTTTATTGACATATGACTTGGAGTTCTGATAATAATAACGAAGTAGAAAAATAGTTAAATTGAATTTGAGAAAACTGTCTATGAGAAAATATGTGTAGTTTTAGGTATTTATAACAATAAATATGGTGGCAGAAGAGCACATATTGAATTTGATCGTATATAACTTTGAAGGTGCATTTTCATGTTAAAGGGACACTGGTTTCTATGAAACCACAATATTAAGACAATTCTTTAACATGAATTTAATTACCTTGATAATTACATTTGCTTTCATCGCAGATCTTGTACCTCGAGAAGCTGTTGAAAAATGGCTCAAGTATCTTAGGGAGGAGTTACCAAAAGTTGCCTTTAAGTGCAGAACACAAGAACAGAGGTCAAATTTGGGGTGGAAATCCGACTCAAAAGGTAGATCCGCCTCATAAGCAGCGAAAATAAGCAATATTCTGCAAACCAGTGACTGTCTTGGAGCTGAAACACTCATTAAATTGCTGAAGAATTACTCAAAAAGCCACGAGGTAAATTTATAATTATGTCCGGATTGATATACATATATATATATGTATATATATGTGCATGTATGGATGTGTTTATTCTGAAGTCAGTTCCACGACTTTAAAGAAATGATAAGGTTAAGCTTTGTCTGCAATTAGATGGGTGTGCGTGTCTAAGTACAAGATAGTTGGCCTGTATAAGTTTGATTTGTGTTGTGTACACATTCAGTTTTGTTCAGGTAGCCACTGAAACACAGATAGCCTGACTGCATGAATAGAAACACTCACAGATTATACATCATAATTGCAGTCCTTTTGGCTTGTGAGGTTTCTTAATTATAATTCTTGCCAAGTTAGGCGCCATTTTTTCTTCAGTCAGTGACTTGTTAACGTGCAAAATGTACATCCTAGGCCTATTTCATCTGTTGGAAGTGGAGCCACAGCTTGTACTTTTACGAATGATATATGTCGGTCTTTGTGTTGTGTTGCTTATGCCATTTGTTCCTTGATTTGGTGGCTAAATGTTGTTAATGATTGGTGCATGCAGTTTAGATGTAATGAACTTTTTGGTGGTTTCTTAGCTTTCTTTAGACTTTGAATATCACTTGTTTGTGCCAGATTTTTCGTGGTTAACGTGGGCCACTAAACCACTGTGAGCTGAAAAGAGATGCAGTGGAGTTGATGTAATTTTTGTATGTCATCGTTCACACCCGAAATCGGGGGAAAAATGGGAGAGTGAAAGTAGTAGGAATTCCTTCCTCACCCACCTTAAAGGGAAAAATGTAAAAGAGATATTTCTTCTATCAGAATTTAGATTTTTTAGATTGCTTTTCAGAGGAACCACAAATGATGCAATTTCTATGGCAATCAATTGTGATGGACAGTGCTAATTTCATTGACTTACAAAATGTTGGAGGTGATCATTGGCAGTCCTATAAAAGGGGTTATAACTCAAGAAATTGCCCCGGATACACAGGATGTTGGAAGGGGACATGAAAGCATACCTACTTCTAGACTTGTACATTCATTCTCATGCTTGGCAACTTGAGCTTTTACTAGTACATCAAACAACCACTATAGAGTATATTCTTCTTCTTCTCATCTTTGGGGGTGATGTACTTACTTTGCCAATTCGCCCTTCCATTGTTAAATAATTGTGGGTTCTTCCTCTTATTTGCATTTATTTTTATTCAGCGAGCATGTTTGAGAAGTTAGAGGATCCAATTGGTCCAGGTAATTTTTTTGCCTCGTGGTTTTAGCTTCATATTTTTACAGTTTTCAAGTAGAAATGTCATCGCGCTTTGTTTGCATGAAAATAAGTTTTACCCTTCAACATACTGTTTGCAGTTCTTAGTAATTCATATAGATTTGATGAAAGTGATAACTGATATGCAGTCGGGAAGTTTGTTGTGGATACATTGAAAAGCTTATCTCGACTCTTTCTCTCTCTCTCTCTCTTTAATTTTTCGCTGGTATGATTTGATGAATTTTTCCTTCGGAGAGATTGTCATTTTTTGTTTACTGAGTTTCAGTCTTTCAGATGCTTTTTCTCTTCTCAAGTTGTGGTTTCCCAGCTTCAGTTTTTTTTGGCTATGGTCTCTAATTACCATAAAACATGCTAACTCAATCTTTTCTGAATCTCTGGACTACACAGTGAAGGAAATTCTCAAGCTTTGCCCTGAACAAATGTTGGTAGCAGCATACAAGCTCCCAAGCTTTGATTCAGTTGATGATTTTCTTCAGAAAGTGGCTACTGTAAAAAAAGGTGGCATTATAGATGTTGAGGCTGCTGGAAGAATAATTATGGACGAGAATAATTCTGCACGACTGGAATGAAGGTATGCCATAAGTAACGTTTCTTATTCTTGCATTCTAAGTTCTAGAGCACACCCCCACCACACCCTTGGCTTTGATTTGTAAAATTGGCTTCACCTCTCATACAATTGTTATTAAAGTTTCTAACTCGTTCATTATGGAATTAAAGTGCTGAAGCCTTGCAGGTGATATGTATTAGTTTGGAAAACTTGATTACACAGAAGAAGACTATATATCAAATACTATAGCTTATTGAGCAGGCCAGACATTACTGCAGCATATACATCATTATTTTTTTAGAAAAACCACAAAAAAAAGGTACTTTGTAATCATATTTTGCTTAAAATGAAGATCACCAGTTTGACTGTGCAAATTGGTACTCAGGTTATTATCTAGATATGCTAGATTCTAAAATGTTTTATATTGAATTTGGTACTCACCTATTGCCTACTATTTCAGCATTTTATATCTCTCTTTTGATTGCTGTGAACCCTTTCCAAAGGCTACCTCACTTGTATGATAAGCATATTGTGACGCCCCGCCCCGCCACGAGTCCCGGCGACGGGGTGTCAACCGGCGGAAGCACAATAATAATCAATAACAGTAGTATGACAGTAGGCTTTGACACCAATCGGTAACTCCTCGAGTCCAAGACTCCGAGGGTTACCTATATTAAACGTTCATCATTTGGAAACATTTATAAAACAGAAGTCTGGTTTTCATTTGAAACATTCTTTCTTGAAACAAAATGTTTTCAACATAAGCAGCGGAAAATCAGAGTTAAGCTATCCTTTTATTTAAAAGCGGGTGGACTAACATGTGTCCAGTTGAAGCATAACATGTTCTTTGAAATCAAATTTCATTACATTAATAAATGATAATCCCTACACACGGGGTCTTCAAACTATAGTAGAAGCATTGTCAAGTCTCGGGGCCTTACCCTTATCTATATCACCTGAAAGAAAGGTTTAATAGTTCATAAGCCAAAAGGCTCGTATAGTCATATAACCGCACAATAACATCTGTTATATAACATGCATGAGTGCAATGAATGCCAATGTCAATGCATGAAAACCATTTTCATGCCTTTTCAAACACTCACCCTCAATCGTCATTATCATTACCCGGACCATGGGCTTCCCGTCCACGTAGGCCTAGCCTCAAACGTGCGGGACTTTGGGCCTTACGAATTACACGGAGGCCTAGCCTTTACCGTTACGGGGGTTTCTTGCAGCACATCCCGCAATTCGAGTTCCTAGTGGTACCCATCTCACATGCCTACCCACAAATCCGAGATTTCTAACTTTTCAAAACAAAATCCCTCCTAGAGGGTTTTATGCATGGAAGCCTCTAAGGTCTTCCCTTTTTAAAACCTGGAAGCCTCTAAGGTCTTCCCTTTTTAAAAATTGAAAGCCTCTAAGGTCTTTCATCCCAAAATTATTTTCGTGATTTTCGTGTTCATGCTTATGCTTATGAAATGATATGACATATGCGAGCTCTAAGCATCCAGACATATTTAATATTTCATAAGACAGATTATTAAGGCATGCTATCAATTCAAAGCAACACAATAGGCGTGCTGAAATTATCCAGGTAAACAAATAAGTCATAGCAACTCAAGTAACCAATGAAGGCATAGCAGCTCAAGTAAACATGTAAGTACACTATTAACATGTTATACAACTTTATTGAGGGTCATACGGAACTACCGTTCACCGAGGATAGACTGAATAATTAATCAGAATAGAAACCGGAACTGCTCAATCTGTTACAAATTTCAATATACAATAATGCGTGTATATTAGTGAGGTACAACACCTCTAAGCATATGTACAACCACTACAAGAAAAAACCCTTTTTATGACTTTTTTTTTTATTTTGGGCTAATGACTATTTTAAAAAAAGAGTCATAAAAAATACTTCTTTCTAACATATATGACTCTTTTTGCAAATATAGTCATAAGATTGGTAAGTGGTGTTTTATTTACGACCATTTTTTTTATTAGTTATAAATAATAAGATTGTTTATGACAGTTTTTTTAACATGGTCATAAATAATAAGATTTTTTATGACAGTTTTTTTGAAAATGGTCATAAATAATAAGATGGTCATAAATAATAAGAGTGTTTATGACAGTTTTTTGAAAATGGTCATAAATAATACGATTTGTTAGGACAATTTTTTGAAACTGGTCATAAATAATAAGATTTTTTATGACAGGTTTTTGAAAAGTGTCATATATAATAAGTATTTAGAATAATGTCATAAATAACAAGTCTTTTATGACTACATTTTTGGGTAGTCATAAATATTCTTTATTTTTATGACTCTTTTTTCTTGGAGTTCTAGAATCAGTACCGTATCTGGGAAAAATAGTGAAAAAGATAGTATGCTATGATTTTTGAAAGTTAATTAAGATTCTTGATTAGGGAAAGGTCCTCTGTACAAAAATATTTAGTGAATTTTCACTTGGCATACACGAATATTATGTGAAATTTCACTGAATCTGTACATGAATATTAAGTAAAATTTCACTTAAATTGACCTTTGAGGGACTAGTTTTTAAGATTTTTGTTTTAAATATATTAACACTTGTTGATAATTACTTTTAGTGTCATGATAAATTTAGATTTACTAAGAATCGTATTAGATTTTTTATGACAGGTTTTTGAACATTGTCATAAATAATAATATTTTTTATGACAGATTTTTGAAAATGGTGTTTAATTTATGACTACATTTTTGGGTAGTCATAAATATTCGTTATTTTTATGACTCAATGCTGAAAAAGTGTCATAAATAATAAGTTTTTTTTGAAAAGTGTCATTAATAGTAAGTTTTTTTATGTCAGTATTCTGAAAAGTGTCATAAGATTGGCAAATGGTATTTAATTTATGACTACATTTTGGAGTAGTCATAAATATTCGTTATTTTTATGACTCAATGATGGAAAAAGTGTCATAAATAATAATTAAGTTTTTTAGAAAAATGTCATAAATAATAAGTTGTTTTTATATCAGTGTTCTGAAAAGTGTCATAAATAATAAGTTTTTTGAAAAGTGTCATAATTAATAAGATTTGTTATGTCAGTGTTTTAAACAATGTCATAAAGAATAGGATTTTTTATGTCAGTGTTCGGAAAAGTGTCATAAAAATAATTTTTTTTAAAAAGTGTCATAATTAATAAGATTTATTATGTCAGTATTTTGAAAAGTGTCATAAATAATCAAATCTGTTATGTTTTGCAAAGTGTCATAAATAATAAGTTTTTTTTTTTCTTCAAAAAGTCATAAAAACCATCTTCAAACAAACAAAAATAAGTAAATAAATTAACGAGTAATGCAATGCTTCTCAAATCCTAATTCCAAATTCTCATCCCAAATAATGTAGCAGTGGGTCCACTGAATTTTGATTGGATGATGTTGAAGTGGTCCCTTTATTATATTTGAAGGTACTCTCACTACCGCATGTATTTTTGGGATTAAGATTTAGAAATTAAAGCATAGTATTATAGTTGTAATAAAATGCCTTATCCTTTTCCATTTTTTTTATCTTCCCTCGTATAGTGAGTGGGGCCCTACTAGTAAGTTTAAGTTTTAACTAAAAAGCTCCAAATTGAAAGCCGTCTCTAAATTGAAAAGCCCTAAGTTCTAAAAGTCCTCTGTAGAGAGAGAGAGAGAGAGAGAGAGAGAGAGCAATATTACAAGAAAAAACCATTTTTTTTATGACTTTTTAAAATTTTGACGTAATGACTCTTTTAAAAAAATAGTCATAACAAGTACTACTTCCTAACATATATGACTCTTTTTCTATTAATAGTCATAAGATTGGTAAGTAGTGTTTATTCATGGCTATATTTTTGGTAGTCAGAACTATTATTAATTTTTATGACTTTTTCTCTGAGTCATATATAGAATCAATTAAACATAAAACTATTTTTGGAAAAATTAGTAAAAAGTACAATATGATAAGATTTTTTGAAGTTAAGAACAAGAGAAATGTTAGGCACACAAACACATTCCACAACATTTTTCACAATAGGGCTTTAAATGCATGTACCTGTGCTGCGTAAGTGGTGCATAGAAAAGTGTGAAAAATTCAAACAGCACAGGGTACAACACATTTAAAACCCTATTGTGCAATGTGTTGTGGAATGTATTGTGTGCCTAACTTTTTTTGTAAGAATAATTAAAGAGTAATATTTGGGACACAACCTTCATACAATTTTCATACAACCTCCCCAAAAGATGTGTCTATCTCTCTCTTGTGATGTCACTGGACCCCACAGTGACACAGGAAAGAGATAGACACATCTTTTGGGGAGGTGGTATGAAAGTTGTATGAAGGTTGTGCCCCAAGTATTACCCATAATTAAACTTCTTGAAAAAGTGTCGTAAATAATGTTTTGGAAAGGGTTATAAATCATAAGACTTTTTATGTCGGTTATCAAAACACTGACATATGTATATGTTTTAAAAAAAATTTATTTTAATACTTGCGCGCGTTAAAATAACACAGAGAAAAAATACACAGACTCCTTCAAAACACTAACTTCAGTACCCTATTGAATCAAATCCCTACCCTATTGAATCAAATCCCTTCATCAGACTCCTCCTTCAGTTCGGCTTCATCTTTTTTCAAACCCTAACAGAGAATACCACACCCCTTCATCAATTCGGCTTCTTCTTCTTCAACCACTCCTTCTTCTTCGAGCTTCAACCACACCTCGCCGCCGCATATCGCCGCCACCACCCCTCGCCGCCGCATATCGCCACTGATTCGGCTCCTTATTCAGGTCGGCTCCTTATTCAGTTCGGCAAATCAAGGTATATCTCTCTCTCTCTCTCTCTCTCTCTCTCTCTATGTATAGCATATCTTCTGGTTTTAATTCATAGTTGTTGTATCTCTCTATATCTGTGATTCTGTTATTGCGCCCTGCCCTGTTTTTGTCTGACCTCATACTTGACATGAAGCTGGGTCTTTTTTTTTTAATCTTAACTTGACACATACATACACTGATAAGTGTACAATTTCTTTTACAAAGCCTTAAGAATAGGCTTCGGGATGATCAGTAAAGAATTCCAAGTATATATAGAAACTGTAAAATTAGATATCATGCTAGCTAAAGCAAGATTGTCTGTTGGGCTAAGGTCTTCAGACCATTAGTTCAATTAACACTTTTTAGCAATGACATAGGAGTTTACAATATGCCAAGTACCAAATTTAGTAAAACTTCTAACAACTATGGATGAACGTGTACAAGAATTATCAACTACAGATTAAAAGTGATGACAATTTTCCTCAAAATACACAATTAACGGCCCGTAGGAATGAGAGACTCAGTTATCACTAGCTAGAATAAGAAGGTATGCTCAGGGCCAACCTTGAGGCAAAGCGGCGAAGCCGCCGCATGGGGCTTCATTTTTAGGCCTCATTTATCGGCCTATTTTCTTCTAATTTCTATAAAACTTATCATTTTTAGGCCTATTTTCTTCTAATTTCTTCTTAATTTCTATGAAACTTATCGTTTTTAGGCCTATTTTCTTCTAATTTGTTCCTAATTTTTATGAAACTTTTCAATTTTAGGCCTATTTTCTTCTAATTTCTTCCTAATTTCTATGAAACTTAGTACAGAGGCCTCATTTTTTAGGCCCCTTTGAATGTTCGCTTGAGGCCTCGGCCAAATATTGGCATCTCAGGGCCGGCTCTGGGTATGCTATATGTGTGTATATCTACACCTGATGGTTTTGAAGATTAAGTCTAGTAGGAGAAGTGAAAAAGAATTGAAGGATGGCCATGTTGTAATTTGGTGGAAGCCATGGCCGGCCTAAAGAGAGGGGGGGGGGGGGGGGGGGGGGGGGTGCAAAAGGGGCAACCGTCCTGGGCTGCCAAAGTTCACAAAATTTTGATGGCCTCTATCAAATGTTTAAGTTTCACAAATAGACTCATTGAATGAAACTTGGATGGCCTGTCCTCTTAGACTAATTAGCACTTTTTTCGCATTTGAATTGAGGAAACTCCCATCTAAGTATTATGATAGCTACTTGCATTTCTTGGAGGTCATTCTGTTAGAGACTCTCAATGAATGAAGCCTATGAAGATGATTGGATCAGTAGCCTCACATATTGACTTATGAATCAAGCTTGCATTCCAAAATAAATTTTCCTGTTTCTAATTTCCATTGCCATCCTAACTGCCATTTTCTTATCAACATCCATTGAAGAAAGTATTGTCTTTAACAAAGTAAGGGAGGGGCCATTGATGTATAAATGTCTTTAAGCATAGTGAAAATGTAAGTGGCTCCATGGACATTTCCCTAGTGTTTGGGTGAACCACGTAAAATCTGGTGCTCTTTCTGTTTGCCTTTCTGTCTATGTTTATGTATCTCACATTTTTTGGGTAGGGGTAAATCTTGAACAATGATATTTTTTTCCTTGGGAAATTTTAATGTTTTCCCTTGTTTCCCCAAATCGGTATTAATATAAAACTTCAAAATAAAATTCATTCTGCTAGTACTATTTTTTTTTGGTCAAAGCAGAAACAACTGGTGCAGTTATGTTTATCAAGCATAAAATATGAAGCATGATCTACAATTACTTATATAAGTAAGAGATATATGGAAAAGTTAGTATTGCTGTCAATTGTCTATTTTGAAAATTGCACTTTTAGTGTAAGAATTTTTTGAGTTTTAGAAATAGGCCCCTCTAGAATTTTGAAAGATATCATACAATGTTTAAGTTTCACAAATAGACTCATATTATAAGTAGACCCCAAAAAAATTGCCAATTATGTATAAGTAAATCTCAAAAAATTGTGGGTAAGTGAGAGGCATATTAAGCATATCACAAGGGGTAGAAACTTGCTGGGGCAAGTGCTGATACCCACCACGCACTGGGTGCTGGAATCATGTGAGAGACAATTGGTACTAACTGGGTGACATTGACCATATGAAATACTATTAACTACAGAGAAAATACTTGAAAGGGTATTTTCCTTCTTGTATATTTATTCCGCTTTTTAGCTAGGATTTGTTCTTATTTGGAACCAAAGATTGTACAAACGTTTTTGTTCCTTTTGGTTTATTATTTCTAGGACTTTTTGATACATAAGCATGTGTCGCCCCACATTTGACTCATGTAGGTGATACAAGTTTCATATTTAAGCTTTTGATGGTTCAAATACCATCAACAATCTTAAAAATCATGACATTGATCACATACCATGACTATTTGATTTATGTTAGAGTGTTAGACCAAAGAACATACAGCTCATTACAATCCACCAATTTTTATTTTTTCATTCAATTTGCTTGGAAGCTTGTTATGGTTTGTTTGGATAGAAAGAAAAGACCTTGTTAGTACTCCCTTCGTCCCATTTTGTGAGTCCACCTTCGGGAACTCAACTTATTAAAGGGACAAGAAGAATCTACACCTACTTTCCACAATTGCCCCTAATCATTACAACAATTTTTTTAGTTTTGTCTTGGTGTAGATTTCAATGAAGGGTAGTTTTAGAAAGTTAGTAAAAATTAGGGTAAATTGCAAATTACACCCCTGTAGTTTAAGCGTTGTGACAGTTTGGTCCCTATAGTTTCAATTTTGGCAATTTACACCATATAATTTGAAAATTGTGCAAAATCCACCCAATTACAAAATAAGCAAGGGCACAATGGGAATATCACATTATTTCCGGTCCAAAATGACCCCATGTGTAGGGACTCACCCAGAAGTGTAGTTCACTAGGAGCAGAAGCTTAAACGGGGGATCGGGTGCAACGCCATGACCCGATATATTTATTTTTTTTGGGGTAGAAATAGTATAAAATTTTTTTTTTATACAAACTAATCTATCCCATAATTTTTTCATGGAAATTTTGTATTATAAGCTTAATTTTTTATTTATTTTTATCAATTTTACTTTGATATTTGTGTGACAGTGTGTGTCCAGCTTTAATGTATTAGATTGTTTAAAAGATTATAAGATATTAGCGTGTGGTTTAAAAGATTATAAGATATTATCAAATTATTATAAGTTTTAAGTGTATCAGATTGTTTAAAAGATTACAAGTCATTTATGGGATAAATTAGGTTGTACAATGAATCACATAAAATTATACTATTTTTACCCAAAAAAAATCTAGTGGGGAAATAATCTGGTCCCATTAAACTACACTCCTGAGTCTATGGACACATAGGGTAATTTTGGGCTGGAAATAATGTGATATTCCCGTTTGATACAAATTCGTTTATGTATTGAATTCAATAAAACATATTGTAAAAATAAGATATCTTAAAAGCCCCTTGGTTTTATTGAATAAGAGAGATAACATGATTTGTTTTGGTTGCTCATTTGTTTGACACGTGGCACCTTGAGGCTTTCATATTATAATAATATAATAAGATAAGATGACAAGGGAAGGAGGGAACTACAAAGTTGCACACTAATTGGGTCCTGGAATAAGAGGAAAAGATATAGGTTGCTGCATTGTCACGAACTAGGTTAGATGAACCCTCCTATCACCTCGAAAGTGTCTCACGACAACATGACGAGTATGGGTAAAAATATGTCTGCAGGCACGAAAACCCTCTACACCTAGCATCACGTTTCTATCCCCGTTCTAGTTTGCAACTGGTTTTAAATGTGTTGTATCATGTGCTGTTTGAATTTTTCACACTTTTTTGTGCACCACTTACACAGCACATGGTACATGCATTTAAAGCCATTTTATGGAATGTATTGTATGCCTAGCATTATTAATTTGATATTTATGATCATTAATTAAGGGACGATCTTGTTGATTTGGTGAGACACTACTACTAGTTGATCATTTGGTGAGACACTATCAATTAATTAAGGACAAGCATGGTCTGTTTATGATCTCGGTCTCGCCAAACTCTCCCTCTCTCTGTGTCTGTTTGTGATCTCTCTCTTGCTATTTTTCATTTACACCCCCCGAAAATTTCTAAAAAGTGTTATGGTAAATACTAATTAAGCAAAAGCTGCATTACTCTTTGTCAACAAATACTAACTACCCAAAAGCAATGGTCCAGAGTATAACTCTTTATCATTATGAGAATTTCGATCATTATGTGTATTTTCAAAAAAATCATATAATCATAGCTTCCCAAATTTTAAAAATACCTTTGATCATTATGAGAATTTCGATCATTATGTGTACTTACTAATTTCTTATTCACGAATAATTGGTTTACTAAATAAATGAGCCATCTCATGTGGGGCCCTCCAATAAATACAAATATTGTGATGAGAATCAAGGGTAGGTTAGTCTGCAAAGTAGTAAATTGTTTAGGTCAGTTTCTGAAAATTTAGGAAAACATCAAACCTTTGAAAGGCTATAACTTTGCGCTCAGATGTCCGAATAGGGTGATTTCTTTTTTGAAATTGGGTATTTGGCTTGCGTTTTAGGAATTTGTGGAATTCAGACAAATCAAGAACACTGTCTTCTAGCTTCAGGATAAAGGTAATTTACTCTTTCTTTCTCTGTTTATCTCATTCGGTCCTGTTCACATTTCACATGGATTTGATAATATAGATGGATACCATTGTTTTTGACTTGGACCATTTATTTGTTTTTTTCAACATTTTTTCCTTTTTCCAGGTAATCTATATTTTTACAATTTAAGAAAATTATATACTCGTTATATAGAATCTAATATATTGATTTCATTTTTGTTTCAGTGTTACACAGTTAGACTACATGGAACAAATATTGCAAATAAGTTGATGTACTAGCGGTGATTGAAGAGTTTAAATAGACACTAATCTTGTTTTTATTTATTTATTTATTTTTTTAACAATGTTACATATACATTATTGGTTTGTTGGTTTAATACATACTTAGTGGTTACTGTCACATTTTTCTTGTACATAACTAATTATTAGATTGATTAATGAAAAATTTTGATTGGAAGGAAGATAATATTTGAATATGGTTCTTGAGTTGATTTGCATATGTATATACATTCTGAATTGTGTAACATGCATGTTTTGATGTATTTGAATTGTGTAATCTTGATTATTGGATTATCAACAAAATATTTTTTTTTCTTTAAATGTGTTTTATATTATATATGACTGTTTCATAAAAAACAATCATAAATTAGCAATAGCTCTACTAAAGTCATAAATAGTGTCATTATTTATGACTTTTTAAAAGGTTATTTATGACTGTATTGAAGATTATTTATGACTATTTAAAGATTATTTATGACTTTTTGAAGGTTATTTATGACTATTTTAAATATTATTTATGACTATTTAAAGGTTATTTATGACTTTTTTAAAGATTGTTTATGATTTTTTAAATGGTTATTTATGACTAATTTGAAGATTATTTATGACTTTTTAAAGGTTATTTATAACTTTTTTGATGATTGTTTATGACTTTTTAAATGGTTATTTATGACTAATTTGAAGATTATTTATGACTTTTTTTAAAAGGCTATTTATGATTTTTTTGAAGATTATTTATGACTTTTTTAAAAGCCTATTTATGACTTTTTTGAAGATTATTTATGACTGTATCAATTAAA
The DNA here is from genome assembly GCA_033977485.1 of Hydrangea macrophylla. Classification (NCBI taxonomy): domain Eukaryota; kingdom Viridiplantae; phylum Streptophyta; class Magnoliopsida; order Cornales; family Hydrangeaceae; genus Hydrangea; species Hydrangea macrophylla. The sequence continues at coordinate 94,208,318 of CM066982.1, read as the reverse complement.
AAACAGTCATAAACAATTTGAAAGCACTCATTTTTTATGACTATTTTTTTACAACTGTTGTAAAAGTAATAATTATTTATGACTTTTTTAACAAACTCGAACTTATTTATGACTGCAATGTTATGACTTATTTTAAAAGCTTAAAAAAAGTCATAAATATACATTTATGACTCTTTTTTAAAGTCATAATAAGGGTTTTTTGTTGTAGTGAACTACTATTAAAGTAAAGTACAACTCTTAAAGCTTAGGGTACAAGGTCCCTTAGCTCGTAGCAGACTTAAATACAACAAAACTGAAGATTTCACCAAACTGCCTGAGGTCGCGCGCGCGGGTCGCTTGCGCGGAATATGTTCAGAAGGGTCACGTGGCCATTTAAAACAGTTTTTCACAAATGGCTTGGTCGCGCGCGCGGGCCGCTCGCGCGACCCCTCGCTCGCGCGGGTCGCGCGCGCGAGTTGTCACAGTTTCGTCTTCTTCTTCCTTTTTCCCCTGTTTTGAAATCAAAGGTTGGTTTTTACCCATTTTGAAAACTTAATCCAAACAGGACTTTCAATATATGAAATTCTTCGTTTTTCCGCATAGATTTCAAATATGAAATCAGATTTTCATGAATTAAAATATAGCTCTCGATTTTATCAAAAATCCGAAAGGCGACAAAACTTTAATTCACCCGTTCGTCGCAACCGTTGCGAATTAGCTTTTGAAATTCGAAATGGAGCCTCGTGGGATCGAGACCTTTCATTTGATATAAAGAAATCAAGATTCTGTGACTGTTTTTCTGCTCGCTATTTTTGGACCCTTAACGATATACAAATGAGATGTCTATATATGTATCTGTATATGTACATATCTACACTAACAGTTTAAATATAAACTGAATTTACAAATACAATAGTAAACTTACCCAATTCCAAAATCCAAAGCTTGGATTGAAACTCCTTGAATCAATATAAGTTATGTGTGTATGTGTGTGTAATAATATGTGTGGTGTGTATGTAATAATATATGAGTGTGTGTGTGTGATGTTGTACCCGAGAGAGAGAAGTGCTGAGAGATGGAGAGTTTGGTTGATTGAGAGGTTAGTAGGAATATATATAACCAAAATTGCTTGGGCTCCAAGCTCAATAATTCTAGTGTGTGTTGAGCTCATGCGATGATACACACACACAGGTATAATTAATACAGAACAAATCTCTAAACTGGTATAATTGCGTATTAAAACACGAGAATAAATAACGGGGTATTACACATATAATGCAACATTACAAAGGGGCAGCTCTTGACGAGTTGAGTTCACACCCATTTGCTATTGCAGATGCTGCATGCAGGTGATATTTATGGGCTAATTTGCGAAGATATGGTCAATATGCACCTCATACTACTGGTGTTATTTTGTGAATTATTTTTTAGAGTAATATGACTTTGGGTCATGCCTTATGTGATGATACTCTAATTGACAATTGTTGAAAGTTAAGAAGTAATACTTATTTTTAATTTTTTTTGTTACTAAATTCTAATAAAGATCACCATAAGGGATAATAACTCATGCACATTTGAATTGTGCTGAAGTTTCCATAAACCTAGTCTCCATGTGAAAAATAAGACCACCCAAAAGATCTGCAAAAGAATCAAAGGAAGGTTTCACAACCTTAAAAGCTAAATTGCACTACTTTAGGAGCCTATACTACTTTGCCAACTTGCTAGATTGTCACTTTAGGAGCCTATCCATTCTAATTTCATTTTAAGCTTTGATGATACCGTTGACTTTTACTTGTAGACAGATACTAAACAAGAAGCTATGAATGCTTATGCTGATGCAGCCCATTGCTATAAGAAGAGACAAATACTAAAGGGATTCAAAACCCTACTTGCTCATCAGATTGGAATTGTTGATAAGGTATATGTCAAATACAAGTTTAGTCCAGCTATTTTTTTCTTTTAGATTTCCAATTTTAGTTTAGTCCAGCTATTTTTTTTCTTGTAGACAGATACCAAACAAGAAGCTGTGAGAGCTTGAGGGCTTGATGAGAGCTTGAGAGAGAGAGAGAGAGAGAGAGAGAGAGAGAGAGAGAGAGAGAAAAGAGATAATTCCTGAGTCATGACTTTTGAGTCTTTGAGGGACTGTGAAGAAGAGAGAGAGAGTTTTTGGGGGGAGTAAGGCGTGTCAAATGGAAATACATTGGGCAGAGTGAGGTGTGGAAAATGGGATACATTGGGCAGTAAAGAGTGATGGGCAAGTGGCATTAGGTGTACCATGTAGCTTTTGGACGGTTGGATTAATATCTAAGGGTGTAAAATATTCAAGTATAACACCCACATTTGTGTTATGTCATTTGCATTACATTGTCATGCATGATAATGTGATGTGGCGTGTCTTATGACACATGGTTGGGTGAGTTTTGACTCACGAGTTGATTTGGGTGTCTGTATTAGAGAACCCTTTGAAACTGTTGTGATTGAGGATTTATTGTTTGTGAAGTCTCTCTGAGTATGAGACGGTCACTGTGGAACATTTTAAATGTTTATATGAAAATAAATGTTTACCTGTGTATTTCAATATCTGTATTATTTTCTGTTTTAAAATTTATTTTTGTTGTTAGATTTAGTATCCTGGTGAGGACGAATGAACACGCTATTAATTTGGTAGGCTAATTAGCAACTTCGGAAACGTGATGTAGAAATTCGTGTTTTAGCGACCAAACGAAACTTAGTCGAAAACTTTTATAATTTTGGGGTTTCACTCGTAAAGCTGTGAATAAGCTGTATAGAAAGTTTCAGAGACTAATTGGGAGTTTTGAAAACTCGTGGGGAGGTAAACGTAATTTCCAAAAGAGTTGCCTATATATAGATAGAGATGGTTGGGATATTTTTTCCAAGTCTTAACCTAAAATTCCAAGAGGAGGCCAAAAGGGGGCTAGAGGGAGATTTTGTTGCTTCAAGCTTTGCGACGCCAAACGACGACCTTTTGTCAGTCTGTTTTCTCCCATATTTCATATTCGAGCTCCTCGAGGTAAGAGCTTCGTTTTGATACCTATTAGGGCCTGTTTGGCTAAGTTTTCCAAATAGTTATTTTCTAGAATTTTCATAAAAGTTGATAAATTGAATTTTGATCCATAGGAATTGTACTAGACGGACTTCTGCACGTTTTTTGTGCACGGGTTTTCTTTGAATCGAAGTTTAAGAGCGTAAATCGGAGGTGAGTGATTCAACTATGTCTTTGGAATGATTTCTTGACATGTATTCATGTTTTGTGTGAATAGCATGTATTAATTCTTAGAGATATATTGTGTAGATCATATTGGGCATTTATATTGATAAGTAGGCTCAATAGCACGTTGATATGTTTTGATTACCGCGAGCATGGTGATATGTATTTGAGCATGTTAAGTTGCTTATTTGGGTCAGAAGGAACACGTGGTCACCGTGCCATTTTGTGGAGCCGATATAGGCATTAAGGTCGCACGATTGAAGAGAAGAATCGTGGGTCTTACCCTTTCGTGTGGACTTATTGGCGAGGAGTCGCGGATTGGGAGTATGGACGGGCACGTGAGTCTCCGGTGACTAGTATGAAATGTAGAGATGTGAATGCGGACATGTTTATCATTCATGTGCATATGTTGTTTTATTCACTAAGCATTAGCTTAAACAAATCGAAATATCTGTGGTTATTCAAATAACCATTTCAGGTGTTAATGCTGGCGAGGAATCGGAGAAGTGAGTACGTGGGTTGGGAGTTCTTTTGGAAGGCAACTTGAATGTTAACCTTGCAGTTTTGGGACAATAGAATGTTGTAATATGAGTTTTTATCGTTTTCACTTATGTTTAACTTCGTATGATAGATGGATTTTAAACCGTTGTAATAGTTAGTGACATGTTGTAATCCTGCTTTAGAAATGTTTTAATACAGCTAGGATTACTTTGGCCTGAGTTTGGTTTGAGTGGTGGATCATTGGTGAAAGTTAGGAAACTTTTCAACTTGAAATTCTGCAGATTGGGCTGCTGCCAAGGGAGCAGTCGACTGGTCCTGTGTTCAGTCGACTGAACCCCTGTGCCTGCTAGCTACTGCTTGTTAATATAGTAAAAGCAGTCGACTGGGCCCTGCCTCAGTCGATTGGACCTCTGTAGATAATGTGTTCTTTTTGCTTCTGCCTGATTCAGTCGACTGGTCCCTGATTCAGTCGACTGAAAGCTGGAGACCTCAGTCGACTGACCCTCGTCTCAGTCGACTGGAATTGCTATTAAACTCTTTTGAAAACTCCCTGCCTTCTTCAGTCGACGGAGCAGTCGACAGAGCAGTCGACTGAACCTCTGGTTACAAAAATGTGTTTTGTTTTTCCGCTGCGTGTGTTCTTCAAATTAAACTTTTGGGAACGTTAATGAATTGGTTTAGCCTCGGTGGCATGCCACGGGCTTCGGTTCCGCTATTGTGGGACCGGGCTGTGACATCAAGCCCCCTTATTGTCTATTATTATAATATATACACATGTATAATCGGGGCGGGTTCGGGAAAATCTGCCCCCACCCCGACCCCGACCCGAACCCGACTCGGGTGAAAAAAATTCCCATACCCGCTCCTACCCCATTTAGCTACACCCCATACCCGGCCTATTAGGGGTTGGGTGGGGCGGGGAACCCGAAAAATCATCGCATTTCCATCCCTAGTTCCACATTGACTTTTCCTTATTTTTTAAAAATAATTTGATTAAAGAATATTTGTGATTTCTTTTTCTAACCATCATCGATTATGGTGAAAAACAGGGTGGTGATGATCCAACGGAAGTGAAGAAGGAAGAGATTGAAGCAATTGTAAAAAGTTAAGTTGATGAACTTGGTTATGGACATTCAGAAATTTGTGTAATTTTATCTTTCTTGAGTTAATTTCATTTGTAAGATGTAATATAGTTAAAACTAAGCACATGGATATGGACAAAGATTTGTAAGATGATATATTTTGTATTCTACTTGTATTTGGTATAGATTGAGCTTGTTATTTTTGTGTTTGTATGAATTATTATGTTTGCTAATTAGGTGCAAAAAAAAAAAAAATAAATAAAATTTAGGCAGCATATAAAATAATAATAATTTTTTTTATTTTATTAAAATTTGTAACGGATATACCCGTTACAAAATCCGTTACTAATTTTATGTATTTTGGAAATTAGTAACGGATATAACCATTACTAATTCGTTACAAACCGTTAGATTATTTAAATAAAATAAAAAAAGTTGTATATCTATCCGTTACTAAACTAATTTGTAACGGGTATATTTGTTATAAAAATTATATTAGTAACGGGTATATCCGTTACAAATATCCGTTACTAATTAGTAACGGATATATCTGTTACAAAAATCCGTTACAAATTTACAACGCCTTATTTGTAATGGGTATATCCGTTACAAATAATTTTTGTAACGGATATTCCCGTTACAAATCGGGCCATATGGTGTAGTGTAGTCATAGCTTACGAACCCAGAAAGGAAAATTTTATTTTCTCCTAATTTCTGCTACTCCGGCGCGTGACACAAAAACTCACTCACACATGTGTCATAAGACACGCCACATCACATTATCATGCATGACAATGTAATAAAATGCAATAACAAGATTAGGGGTGTTATAATAAGTGTTGGATATTGGGATAATATTCAATTCAGTGATGATAGGGGTAATGATAGAAAGGGCACAAAATCAGTGCATGATCAGGCCGCTTGTTGTTGCACTGGTGTTCCACCAGATCTTTGAAGGAATGGGTTTCGGAGGCAGGGACGGACTGACCAAGGGACAGGCGGGGTTAGGTTCTTGAAAAATATCAGATTTATCCTAAAAGTTAAATTTTTTTTTACAGTTAAGTCCCTCTAAAAATTATAAAAGGCCCTCTGACATTATAAATTTATCATATTAAGCCCCCTCTGTCTTATATTTTGTGCTAATTATATGAAAGCCCTCCCTCTTATGTTTTTGTTATGATTTTTATAACATTAGCTTATATCATGCTCTCAAACCCTCGTACACTAGCTTCTATTCAAAACCCCAAGGTTGATTTTCTAGATCCGCCCCTGTCGGAGGGTTGTATTACCCACAAAACTTGTAACTTCCCAAAACATGGACAACTACACATGATATAAATTAACCACCCATCATTTGCCACATGGCATTGCTATAGAGGCTCAAAATTTCCAAATTACAAAAATACTACATACAATTGATACAAATTTCATAGTAAATTAAGATTGGCCGCCCCAAAAATTATATGAATCCTACATATATATTGATTTGCCTCAAAATATAAATTTTCTATGTAGCATGTTGGCCTAACTATAATCCAACCTACCAAAAAAGTTAAATAACAACCATTATATGTAATATTTTGGCTTAATTAATGTAATAGAGAACATCCTAAATATAAGGTAGAGCCACATTTTCTTTTCACTTATTTGACTATCATTTCAAGCTTTGTAAATTATAATTTATAAATCAGAGCTAGTGATAGCCCACGTGCAAGGGTACTATAAAATAGATCAAAAAAATTTACCTCAGAGGCACAGTCCCAGAACCCCAATCATTTTTAACCTCTTGTGCACGGCCCCTAACGAGAAATCCTGGATCCGCTACTGCATTGCTATACTTTGTCCAACATACCATATTGTTCTTGACCAAGTTAGGGCACGTTTGGTAGGCAGGAATGCACCTTGGAATGGAATGGTCATTCCTGGGTTCATTCCATTCCTGTGTTTGATGTGACCAAATGCAGTGGAATGAGCATTCATTTTGGAATGATCATTCCTACTTAAGCAGGAATGGGCATTCCTTGCCAAAACCCAAGGAATGCTCATTCCATTCCCACAGGATTGACTATAATTGTAAAATATAAAACTTTTTCTTAAAATATATTTTATAAAAATATGTATATATTAAATACTATTTAAAATATTAAAAAAATATATTAAATACTTTTTTAAATATTAATTTTTTTATAAAATATTAAATATTTTGATTAAATATTATTCATACTAAAAAAAAATCATAAAATACTTATTAAACTTAACATTGGACTAAAAAAAATTTAATTATAACTAGCAAACATATTAAATTTTCAAAGAGATTTTGCAAATAGATGAATAAAAATAAGGTGGACTAAAATTGTTAAAAATGTAATATTATTTCATAAAAAAAACTAAATATTAACTATTTAGGCTAAAAATATTTAAAAAATTCAAAATTTCAAAATATTGCATAAATAATACTAAATGTTTGTACCATAAATATTTTGTACAAATATTAAATATTTTGCTTAAATCTGATTTTATTCCACTAATTGATTGTTTAAAACCCAAAGTGGAATGTAATTGGCATTTAATTCCTAGAAACTTAGCCAAACAGAGGAATGTAATGACTATTGCTATTCCATTCCTGTTTCATTCCATTCCTGAGTCATTTCCATTCCTGCCTTATTCCATTCCTACCTACCAAACGTGCCCTTAGAGAAATCAACTACATGAAGTTTTGGCCTTCTATTTTATTATTAAGCTTCTTGGGTCCCACAACTAAACTTCATACCGGCCATATACCTTTGATCTCACAAGTTGGTCTTGAATTCGGTCAATCTGCTTGATATATCATTTTGCACATTCTTTTCTAGTCTATCTAGTTATTTGGGTGGAAATATTAATTTGATCGGTTTAAATTTATTTTGGTCAAAATATGATAAAAATGTTTTATCACTGACTAATTTTTACATATTGGTCAACATATGTTAAAAAAAAAAAAAAAACCGTATACCTTTGATCTCACAAGTTGGTCTTGAATTCGGTCATTCTGCTTGATCATTTTGCACATTCTTTTTTAGTCTATCTAGTTATAATTGGGTGGAAATATTAATTTGGTCGGACTAAATTTATTTTGGTCAAAATACAATAAAAATGCTTTATCACCTACTAATTTTTACATATTGGTCAATATATGGAAATATATATATATGTATATATACATATTTTGAGTGTAAAATAGTATTGGAAGAAAAGGCAAGAAATGTAGAAACTACAATTGTCAAAGAGACTGACAATTTCTTATAACCAATTGAAGATAAATAGAAACAAAATCATAATACTTAAATTAGTCCTTAAATTAAAAAATATTAATGTGAAACCTCAAAAGCTCTGGCTAGCCATAGACTGATATAAGCATATTGCATAATGAATATACTAATATACGGATAGGCTCTAGAGTGAACATGGTAGAGTGAATATATCCAGTGAACATATTTTTTTTGCCTGAAAAAATCCGCTGGTAAGTGGGGCGTGCGGGGGTCAACGGATCAACGGGGCAGATCGCGGGTTTTTTCAAGCAAAAAAAAATATTCACTGGGTATGTTCACTCTAGAGCCTGACCATACTAATATAAGCATATTATATATACATCTTTAAAAAAAAAATTAAGTGTGTTTCGAGTTGGGTCAGGTGAATCGGGTTTTCACAACTTGACCCCGTGACTCCACCTGAAACTGTCGAATTTCCACTCTCATGATCCGTGATTCCATCCACATTGTTTAAAAACAAAAAATAAGACTACGATTGAGTTCGGGTGGACGGGTGAATTTTAAGCAGCCCTATACCTCTCAACCAAAAATTGGGATCGCAGCTAGCTGCTGAGGGTTCTCACCTAGGACTAGGCCATTCACCAGTTGTCAGTTGCCGCTCTAGGCCATTCACCCGACTTGGGGCTTTTTGGGGTTTCTTCTATTGAGGTTTTTATATGTGTGTGTGAGTGTTTGCGATATAGGGTCATAGTGGTGGTGGTGGTGGTGGCCTCTAATGGCGATGGTGATTTAGGGGGTTAGTAATGGTGTATTTAAAATTCGGGTGCTGGTAAGGGTCATTTTTTTTTAATTTGGGCACCTTTTTTAGGTAAAAATAAATAAATTTACTATTTCTTTTAAGGGCACCTCCCACAAATTATATTTAAGAAGTTTAGGTTTTATTTTTTTGCATTCTAAGCAAGGGTTTTTTTTTTGTTATTCAATTGATGATATCCAATAAGTCTAAATCTCTCTTTTCTAATTCTCTCCTAACTTTCAATCTTCTTCTTCTTGCTTTTTCATTCTATGTGAATCTCTAACCATGCACTATTCTAGGGTTTATTATAAACGTACAAGAGAAAACCTATGTCTTGAAACCCTCGCTATCTGTAAATTCGACTCTCTGAAATTTTGATTTGTGATTAATTTAATTTGTACATATAACTGAGAACAAAACATACTACACGAGAAGTAGACTAACCTAACTGCTTGATTATGTGTTTACGTGAAACTGTGAAAGAACTGTTGCAGCCACGTTTTGTTTTTATTGTTTTATAATTTTTTTATTGTCATAATTTTAATAAATTCATGAACATGGAGTTTGCTAGCATCTGATCTCCTTTTGTTTGTGTTAGAATCAAAGTTTGTCACTTCTCGTTTTGGTTCTGGGCATGTAATCTTTCATATTTTGTTCTGTTTGACTTCTAATTGCTTGTATGAGCAGTTGAGTTTGATCTAAAAAAAAAAATCAATTCAGCCACATTTTCCTTTTATTGCTTTATTATTATTTTTTTCCAACTATACTCCGTTTTGCTAGTTAAGTATTATACTACCATGTTTTAATTATTATTTTTTACTCAATACAATGAATTCCTTAGTAAATGATGGCCGTATATTTTTTTATTCAGCACATACCGAAAAAAAATTAAGAATAGAAAGATGTTGAAAATTATTTGGTACCTTTACCAAATATAATGGAAGACCAACGTGCAGATATCGATGTAACACCATATTTTTTCATTGATAAGGTGAATATTTTACCATTTTTAATACATTAATAATTAAATTTAAATTATTCTTACATTGTCTTTTTTTATTTATTTATTTTTATTTTTTTTTTATAAATATGTAGGTATTTGACTCGCGATCAGAACTTACCTATTGAGCTCAAGATATTGGTATTAGATTAAATATGGTTGTCGCGATCAGAGCCACATATATATTTTTTGCACTGATTTTTGTCAATTGGGATGATTTAAGTTTATTTGTAAGAATTTTACACCCTTGTATTTTGTTACTTGTGTCAGTTTAGTCTCTGTAATTTAGAAAGTGTTACTTTAGTCCCAGTAGTTTCATAAGTGTGACAAATAAGTCCAATAAGTCCTTTAATGGCAAATAATTTTGTCACTGAAAGTAAAATAAATTTGTCACAAAAAAGTGTTTTGAGTGAATAAAATGACAAACTTATGAAACTACAAGGACTAAAATGATACTTTCTAAACTATATGGACCAAATTAACACAAAGGGCAAACTAAGATGGTGTAAAATGTAGTTAAGCCTTATTTATAAAATATAATGTGCAGTGCAATAAGTGAGGTGCCCTTGCTAATTAAAGTAAAAGGTAAAAATATTAATTTTTTAAATTTAAAATGAGGTGCCCTAATTAAAAAAATGAATGTGTAATACTCTTAAAATTCTGAAAAAATCCAAATATATATATATATATATATATATATATAAATAGTATACAGGAAAACTAGGGCTAATGTTGGAGTCCGATTAAATCCTTTCTGGTTAAAACGCAGTCTATATATATATATATATATATATATAATTGTTTGATTTGGGCAGAGTGTGGAAGTACTGATCGAATGGATGACTATACTCCTCCCTGTACTCGAAAACGTAAACGCTTCCTTGAGGAGGAGAAGGAGAAGTATATCCTCAGAAAAAGCGTTGAAACTGAAGACAAGAAATCATCATCAAAGGTTAAGGTTGAAGCCCGTCATCATGCATCATCATCATCTGTTGAAGCTACTACTACAAAGGGATCTAGGGTTGCAGGCCGCCGTCGTCGTTCATCAATGTCATCATCTGATGAAGGTGAAGGCACACCTGTTCGTTGGATGAGCGAAGAACAATATAAAAGGTATAACGAGCAGATCGAGAAGAGCGAGGTTAGTTTTTTTTTTTTTTTCTTTTTTCTACTCGTATTTGTTTTCTTTTTGCCTAGCTTTTTTGATACTAAAAATATATGTATATGTATATAAGATAGTATATATAAATGTTCATTTATCTGCTTGTTGGTTTTTTCTTGGAGTTCGTATTTTTGTATTTTTACAGGGCTTTGAAGTGGAAGACTTCAGCTATTTTGTGGGTGTCGGTATGATTAGGCCAGTACGTCGTAACGACCCGCCTACTAGAGATCTCTTTACATATTGCAGATTTGCTATGAAACACTACAAGGAGAATGTGAACAAGGTTTTCTGATTCTACTTTATTTTTTCTTCTCACATTAAAAAAAAAAAAAAAAAAAAGCTTTTGATAATGCTAATAATAATTTTGAATAATAACAACATTGATGGTTGGTGTGTAGGATGCGAAGATGAGGCTTTTTGGACTTGTGAGGGCAACAAGAGAGATTTTAGGTACATATTATCGGTACTTCATTACCTTTGAGGCCAAGGACAGTGCTGGTGATAATCAGGTTAAAACCTTTCAAACCATAATTATGGTGGATGCTCTCACTGACGCACCATCCGAGGTGGAACTTTTTAGGCTAAAACCTACTCCTACTACTACTCCTACTCCTTCAGCAGAAAAGGTAAACTTACTACTGCTAATCTGAAATGAAACAAAGAATTTCTTGACTAACATTACATGCAAAATATGAAATTGGTGTTGAGTTGGTTGCTCTCTGATTCCTGATTGATTGCTTTTACAACCATCATGATACTCCATGTGACTGGTGCTAGGAAGCCTTCCAATTTAATGAGATTTAACAAACTCATACCATAGATTTTCAATATATTTTTACTGTCGTGTTGGTCCAAAATTATTACTATTATCATTTTTTGGGGTGGTGGGGGTTGGGGTATTTACGTAGCTAGGGAGAACTGACACTTCTAAGAAGCTAATGTGTCTGTGCCCGTGCTTCATAGGCGCCACATAAAGGTTGTATTGTTAAACAACACCTCTGAGATGCACCATATCATCATTTTTGTCGCAATTTTTGTAGGTACTTGTAAATTGTTGGGTTATGGCTTGTGGATTAATTCTAATTGCATATACTCTCATAGTCCTCCTACCTATAAGGGCATAGTGATTTTAAGTATCTCCTGTGGGACAAACTTAGAAGAGTTCACTGTTTTTCTACTCTTGTGCATTACAAAAGTCCTTTAATAAATAGTGTCTTGGAATTGGAGAACTTCCCATTATTTAGTATATTCCTCTCTTGTGTATAGGATACAATAGTTGATTAGTGTTTTGATGTAAATATATAGTTGCTCACTGGCTTCTTGTGCTCTAGGTATGTCACTACATGATGCATATTAATTACTACTTGTTAAGACTTTGAAATCCTTGTTCGATCATATATCCTTTAATTTGCTATTCCTGATCAAACTTCTGAAATGCTCATTGAGCAATTGAATTCATTGGTTTGTCTAGAATAAAAATGTTGATCCGGATAAGTCTCAAACAAAAATATTCATGGTTGTGGGACCTAAATCAAAGGTTTAGATAGATATATTATACCCTTGATGTAACTTATCGGTTACCCAAAAAAAGAAAACAAAACTTTTATGTTCATCTTTTTATTTTCATCTAATATAACTTGTGAGTTAAAAAAAAATTGAAGAAAATAAATAATTAATTGCGCTGTCTTAAAAAAATATGGGGGATGAAACATGCTTTCTATTGTTTTATTTAGGAGAATAAGTGTTAACATGTTGCAAACATTCATAGTACTATTATTCATTTGCCTTAACAGACAAATCAAAATAAGACGTTAGTGCGAGACATTCATTGTTGGTTTAGTGGTTTTTTTTTTTGCTCAGCAAGGGTGAATTTTTATTCATGACAAAAGCTTTACAATCCTCAATAACCCAAAAGCACAAAAACTCTAAAGCAACCCAAGAAAATAGGAACATGATCTCCATAAAGTTACATCAGCACATTAATCAACCAGAACTAGCAACCCCCAAAATGGACATTCTGACATAAGAAAGAAAAAACCACCACTACATGGTGACCAAAGGCCAGCCCAACCCAGAAGCAATTACAAGGATAAATCAGCATTAGCAGAAAGTGACTAAGAACAGCCTCCTAAGGAACTTTCAGATGATGACTCCCTCGCTAGACATGGTGATACTTTCCATAGCAGAGCCAATATCAGCTACTCTTTTCTGATAGTAACTCTACAAAGCCGGATATATCACACCAAGAGAAGTTGGAAAAAGCATGGAATGGACATCAATCAATATTATAACTCCAAACAGCACACTATCAGCAACAACATTAGCAGAAATCACCAGGTCCAGCAACATCAAAACATTTAAAACTCACCCGCAGCAGAAAAATAAACCCTTTGAAACCTTTCTAACCCATTGTGACAAGACCACAATCTGCTGAAAAAATCCTTAATGCCAGCCAAGTATTTTGGAATTCCAACCAAAACTCATACTAGCATATTCCAAAACAACAGCCACAAAAAACATCCCAAAACAGCCTCTATTAACCATGGCAGCATCAAGAGAGCAACCAACCAAAGCACCTCAGAATCAGCAGCCACAAAAGACTTCCCAAAACAACCTCTAGTAACCATGGCAGCATCCAGAGAGCAGCCATAATTGGGAACAAATTAGACTCCTGTGGCCAATACGCGAAATCAAAATCCAACCAAATGGTAGGCTTCTTAAAGCCAAGGAAACTAAGCAGCAATTCTTTCATATTCCCCTATCCAGCATGTCACCCGAAATGAAACGTGGTGATAGACATTTATACGAACATGAAACGTGGAACTACTTGGATGTTCATACAAATTTGATACCATGCACGTATTACGTATACACATGAAATTTCATAGTTTTGGGTTGACAGAAGATTTGTTTCTTTTCTACTCACTTTTCGGACGTTTTTCTTGGAGTGTCGACGTGCAATTCTTTTTTAGAATTTTGTCGTGTCGGTGTGTCCGTGCCCGTGCTTCACAGGTGCTACATAAAGGTTGTATTGTTAAACAACACTACTGAGATGCACCATATCATCATTGGTGTCGCAATTTTTGTAGCTACTTGCAAATTGTTGGGTTATGGCTTGTGGATTCTAATTGCATATACTCTCGTAGCATACCTATACCTATAAGAGCTTAGTGATTTTAAGTATCTCCTGTGGGACAAATCAAAATAAGACGTTAGTGCGAGACATTCATTGTTGGTTTAGTGGTGATAGACATTCATACTAACGTGAAATGTGGAACTACTTGGGTGTTCATACATTTTTGATACCATGCTCATATGCACATGAAATTTCATAGTTTGTGCTGACAGAAGATTTGTTCTGCTGTCTTTGTTTCTACTGTAATTTTTTCTATTAACCTTCCTATAAGCAGTCCTTCAATTGACAAACATTGTTAGTTTCCCTTTTGAGCATTTCATTTACTTTAGACTATTTTCACAATAATTTTTGTTTATTTCCTTCATCCAAGCTCAACATTGGATCACCATGATCCATGAATAGATTGAATTTCTTGATCACCATGATCCATGAATAGATTAAATACAAATTTCTGAGCTTTCATTGGGACAGCGGTGTGAATCTTTAACACTATTGGAAGAACCTCTTTATATATATATATATATATGTGTGTGTGTGTGTGTGTGTCATTTTTAGTGTCTGTACTTTCTACTTGTTGCCATTCCTTTATATTATTGTATGAACAAACCATGTTTTGTGTGAATGCTATTATAATGTCCTTAACCAAGTGCCATAAGTTTGAAATGGTAAGCTAAAGATAAATTTAGACATGATAGATTTTGCGTGAGGTAGCATCCACCTGAGTATTGAATGCAAACTGGCAAAGTGTAGGTGAATTGAGAATGCAACTATATAAGGGAAAATCAGAAACAGGGTAAGTAATACTAATCGTGTTTCTATTATATAGACGGGTTTTAAGTATTAACAACTAATTATAATATCTTTGGCATTGCCAGATTGATGAGCAAATGTAGCATCTTTAGAAGGTTCGCAAGTCCTGTTGACGTTGAATTGGAATATGTAAATGACAACTTTTTCCTCCTATTTTTTGCAGGTTATATAAGACACTGTGAAGGTTGTTTGTGAGATCAGTTGAAGGAGGTCACCAAAAGTATGTTCCATGTGAATTAAATGAAATGAAAGTAGTTTATAAATTTATGTGGTTTTCAATTGGAAGAGCAGGAGACGGGTCTTTTATACCAACCCCAACATCATATCTGTCTTCTAGAAAAAAGAAAGTAGGTAAGGGTAGTATATTTTAATAAATCTGACATTATTCAATAAATGAAATGGGGGATTTGTTGTGACAAATAAAAGTTCAGGGAGAGAAGTGTTGTCATTCAAAGCCGAGGGGATAAGTGTTCTTAGGTCAGATCTCGGGAGTGGTAGGTGATATTATCCCTATTCGTATTACCATGTGAGTTAAATATTGCCAAACTTTAATGTTGGATTGGTGTAAAGCAAAAAAAAATTTTTTTACTCAGCAAAAAAGTTTCATAAAATATGGTAAAAACCATGAAAGGAAAACAACCTAGGGGACAAGAGACCCCGAAAACCTTAGAGTCAACCTGGCCTAAACTCAAAACCATACATACTGACCATGACAAGAAAGCAGCCCCAAAAAACAACAAAAAAAAAACATTATATCCCTTAAAAACAAGACCAAACACCCAGTCAAAAATCTCCCTATAATCACCAAATAAAGACCAAAAACAAACTCAGCCATATGATGAACCGATACCATCCTAAGGTAGTCCACCATTGAAACAGATTGATTACCTTCACAAGCATCAAGAAATACCTGCACCTTAAAAATCACAGATTGGAAAGCATATATGTAAAGCATATATGTGGAGCTTTTACCTACTTCATTGATTGATTTATTGTTGAATGCTTTGTGCATGTTACGAATGCGTCTTGTCACTTGTGTCTTTTTTATGACTAAATTAATTGTCTCCCTTGACGAGCATGGAATTGCCTCCTTCGATTTCATTCACATGTTCATTTTACATTTCTCAGCTTCTGCAGCGTGTTAGTCAGGTAGACCCCTTCCCCCCTTTTTCTTTCCTTGCAATGGTTGGTGGGTTTTTTTTGGAGGGGCAAAGTCTTCATTCTTATCTTTTTCTGTGCAAAGTCTTCATTCTTTATCTTATATTATAGCAAAGTATATCCAAATTTGAGACATCCCAATATGTTTTATCTAAAACCTAGGTACAAAAAGGTGGAAATATATATTTCTTTAACTCAGAGAATTATTTGTCCTTCATGGTTCAATTTGTATTCAGCCAACATCAGCATAATAGATTTTCCTCAAGTATCCATAAAAGGCATTAAGTTGCTTGTGGACACTTTACAAACGGCCATGTATGACTGACTACCTTCTGATCGGTTGATAGAGTTTTCAACATGTAAGGACACATCAAATAGAATTGCACTTGAACATCACTAGCAACGTATGCCACCAAGCTCGTCTTAAACCACCTGTAAATTTCATGGAGTATTCTTGCATCAAATTGGTACCCAATCATTTTTCTTTGTTATTCACCTTACAACTGTGTTTAGTTTCTGGATTTAGAGATGGAAAACAATAATACTTAAATTGCATTTCTAGAAATACCACAAATTTTTAAAATTTTAATGTATTTTCACCATATTTTCTTTTCCTTTCATTTTCCTTATTAACAAAACAAAGGAGTATGTTTTCTTTCACGTTTCTCTTTTCTTTCTCTCCCTAAATCTATGAACCAAAACATAGCATAGAGCAACTGAATTCAATGTTATAAAACACGAGGAGGCATTATGTGTCACGACCCATCCCGCTATCGCGCAGGAATGAGACACGTGGCACGCCACCAAGGCTTATCCAGTTCCATTAAAGTCAAATAGCAGCGGAAAACATTATAAAATCCATTAAAATCAGAGTTATAAAAAGTTTTGGCCAATTGAATCCTTAAAAAAAAAATTAGTTTTGGAAACAGAGGTTCAGTCAACTGTAATAGGGTTCAGTCGACTGAGGCCTTCAACTTTCAGTCGACTGAATTCCTTTCAGTCGACTGTGCCAGGCAGAACCAAAATCCACATTTTTGTAAAGGGAGTCCAGTCGACTGATCTGGGGACCCTGTCGACTGGTTTTACCATTATTAGAAGCAGTAGCCAAAAATCAACAGTGTTCAGTCGACTGGTCAATGGTCTAGTCGACTGTTTCTTGTACTATTCACTTTCAGTGTCTCAACCATACGGGATCCAGTCGACTGATCCAGGGTCCAGTCGACTGGTTCCCTACTGGGCAGCCCTGCTGTTAAAATTACTACACATGCTTCTCTGATATCCAAAAACAACCACGACTAACACCGATTACAACATTCAAAACATAACTTACAGACGTTCAATTACAGGATTACAATACTACAGGACTATTCCATGATTCTATTACAACATATTACAAAAACTCAAATCCTTATACAAGTCTTAGGATTAAAACAAACACATATACAAATGATTCCCCGGCGTTCTTTAACGGCCTCACTCATCACGCTTCTTCGTGTCTTTCTTCTTACCTGCAATGGAGTAAATCTCCACTGCTCAGCTATATGTTGAGTGCACAAGTCTAACATATGCAATATATGACAAAACATGCTTTAATCTAATAAATCATATCAATAGTCTCTAGGGAGAAAGATACGCATTCATCCGGTAGCGGCAAGTCCAAGCCTTAAACCGCGATGTCAATGGCAAGTCCAAGCCTACAGCCATTACATCCCCACAAGTGCCATGGCAAGTCCACGCCTTAAACCATGCACAGTAGTCGTCGCTACTCAAATTCTCAAACATCGAGAAGCTTACTCCGGCATGAATTTGTATAAAACTCCCCTTTGACCCACATAGACAACTTAACGTGCTCGCGTAAAAATAGACATGCTTTTCACAATTTAGCGCGTGCATAATTAACGGGCCTGCAATTAACGCATGGATTTTGCCCGGATCTCAATTTCGTCGTCGAAATATAAAACATGTATTTTTCTATATTTCACAAGTTAGGACTTCATACCTCGTGCGATTCTCTTCAAACTTTGAAGGATCAACTAGGGGGCCAATTAATCGTCGGATTTCGAATTTGAGATGATTCCTACAAGTTTTACTGGGTTTTCCCCAAAAGTCTAGAATTAAGATTTTTACAAAAGTTGGCCAAACACGGCCTAAGTAGTATCAAAATGAAGATCTTACCTTCACGAGTTCAAATCTCTAATCTGGTGAAAATCTGACGGACGAAAGGTCGCCGATCGTCGTCGGAAAGCCCGTGGAAACAAATCTCCTTTTCTCTCTCCTCTCCCAAGATATTATGTAAAGTTTGTAATAATGCAACCTCACCCTCATCTATTTATAGGCCAACTCTTCGGGAATTACGTTTATCTCCCCACGAGTTCTCAAAACTTCTAATTAACTCCCGAAACTTCACACACGTCCATTTTATGCCTTTACACAGGTATAATTCACTATTCATGAAATACCAGATATTTCAAATAACATTTAATTCATGTAAATGTCATTTAATCATGCCAATGCAACATGAATTACTATGCTCCTGTGTCTTTCCTGACACCTCACCGTTGACTACAGTCAACCACTTATCCTCATTTATCATATATCAATGATAATTCATAAAATTTCATATCATGCATGATGAGACTGTGAAATTCTGGAACGGGCGTGACAACTCTCCCCTCCAAAAAGGAAGTTTGTCCCCAAACTTTACCTTATACGTCGAACAGGTGCGGGTATTCATTTCTCATTTCTTCTTCACTTTCCCACGTAGCCTCTTCAACCGTGTGGTTACGCCATAACACTTTTACCATCGGAATCGTCTTGGTTCTCAACACTTGCTCTTTTTGATCTAAAATCTCCACAGGATGCTCAATATACGTCAAGTCCTCTTGAATTTGCAATGGTTCTGGTACTATGATCTTACTTATATCTGACATACACTGTCTCAACATCGACACGTGAAACACGTTGTGCACAAAGGACAACTCAGCTGATAAAGCCAAACGGTAAGCCACCGGCCCTACTCTTTCTAGAATCTCAAACGGTCATATGAATCTTGGGTTAAGCTTCCCTCGCTTTCCAAATCGGACAATGCCTTTCGAAGGCGATACTCGTAAGTATACGAAATCTCCCACTTTAAAATTCATCGGTCGTCGTTTAGAGTCTGCGTAACTCTTGTAACGACTCTGAGCTACCTTAAGTCGCTCTTGAATTAACTTCACTTTCTCGGTAGTCACCTGTATTAACTCAGGTCCAAACAACTTTCTTTCCCCAACCTCGGTCCAACAAACCAGTGAACGACATTTACGCCCATACAATGCCTCGTAAGGTGCCATCCCAATACTTGACTGGAAACCGTTGTTGTACGCAAACTCAATCAATGGTAAGTGTTTCTCCCAATCACTACCAAAGTCAAAAACACACAATCGCAGCATATCCTCTAGTGTCTGAATCATGCGCTCTGACTGGCCGTCTGTCTGAGGATGAAAAGTAGTACTGAACTCAACTTCGTACCCATAGCTTTTTGTAGACTTTCCCAAAACCTCGATGTAAAACTACTGTCGCGATCTGATACTATAATTGCTGGAACCTCATGTAGTCTTACAATCTCCTTCACATACAACTCTGCTAACTTCGCAGGCTTAGTCGTCTTGATCGGTAGAAAATGTGCGGATTTCGTCAATCTGTCAACTATAACCCAAATCTTATCGTTCTTATTAAACGATCGTGGAAATCCTGAAACAAAGTCCATCGTAATCTCATCCCATTTTCATTCCGACACAGGTAATGGCTGTAACAATCATGTAGGTACTTGTCTCTCTGCTTTGACTTGTTGACATGCCGAACATTCAGAAACGTATTTAGCAACCTCGCGTTTCATACCCTTCCACCAGAAGTTTTCTCGCAGGTTCCGGTACGTCTTGTTACTCCCCGGGTGCACTGAATATTTCGTGCTGTGAGCTTCCTCCAAAAGTTGTTCCTTCAAGTCTTTCACATTCGGTACACATAACCGATTCTCAAACTTCAGAATTCCTTGTTCTAATATCAAACCAGGTCGCTTTTCCAAAGGTATCTCGTCTCTCATTTTGCACAAGTAAACATCATTAAACTGTTCCTTCTTGATCTCATCAAGAATATCTGGGTGAGCTATGATTTCCATCATTAAACCATTACTAGCCTCTGGAATTACACCCAATTCTAATCGTTCCATCTCCTTTACCAATTCTTTTTGTTGGGTTAGCTCGTCAGCTTAGTTCCTTGGCGTTATCCGGCTTAATGCATCGGCTACTACATTAGCCTTTCCCGGATGATACTCAATCGAGAGATCATAATCCTTCATCAACTCTAACCATCTTCGTTGTCGCATATTCAAATCTCGCTGAGTAAAAATGTACTTCAAACTCTTGTGGTCAGTGAAGATCTCGCATTTTTCCCCGTATAGATAGTGTCTCCAAATTTTCAAAGCATGAATTACCGCGGCCAATTCGAGATCATGAGTCGGATAATTAACCTCATGTGTCTTCAACTGTGTAGAAGCATAGGCAATTACTTTACCACCTTGCATCAACACGCATCTCAACCCTTGATGCGATGCATCACTATAGATCACAAACCCCTCGGTTCCGGATGGTATCGTCAGAATAGGTGCTCTCGTTAGTCGTGCTTTCAACTCTTGAAAACTGTCTTCACATTCCTGACTCCAGTCAAATGTAATCCCTTTCCTCATCAACTTTGTCATAGGTAAAGAAATCTTCGAGAAGTGTTCAATAAAACGACGGTAATATCCTGCCAATCTCAAGAAACTTCGAATTTCAGATACGGATGTCGGCCTCTGCCAATTAGATACAGCTGCTACTTTGTGAGGATCAACTGATACTCCATTCTTGTCAATCACGTGACCAAGAAAAGTAATACTAGACAACCAAAATTCACATTTCTTGAATTTACCAAATAATTGCTTCTCTCGCAATCTCTGAAGTATTAACCTCAAGTGGTTCTCGTGTTCTTTCTCACTCGGTGAATAGATAAGGATATCGTCAATGAATACAATCACAAAGTCATCCAAATAATCCTTGAATACTCGATTCATAAGATCCATGAACGCGGCTGGTGCATTCGTAACTCCAAACGGCATGACTAAGAACTCGTAGTATTCGTAGCGCGTTCTAAAAGCTGTTTGATGCCATTGTTGGAGATGGTCTTAGATTTAGGGTTTAAGTAGCGATTTTAAACTTGTAAATGGAAAACTAGTCTCAGAGGTATATGAAATTGTTTGGCTGGTGATTTATATGTGTGTGCGAGCGTGCCAAGCAAGTAAGTTGCCAATGTGATTGTGTGATTGTGTAAGCCAATTGCGCCTCACCAGGTCAATTGTGACCGTTCGAATGCCTTAACTAAAAGGACTTTTATCATGTAAAAGAAACAAACAGATAACAAGATGTAACCTTAAATTAACTAAACTAAAAACTATAAAATAGTAATGAAAAGAAATTACTTTATTAAAGACTTAGGGAAGTACAGATCCTAACTTCGAAAGAGACTTCGAAGTGAAATTACTATTCCTAAAAAAAGATAAAATAAAACAACAGAATTGTATTTCTGAAGAGTTGGTTCAAGTGTCGTGTGTCCCTTCCTTCTTCGTCTCTTCCTCTATTTATAGTCCTTCGAAGTTACTGCCCCTTTTCATTTGCCACGTTTGCTAATTGTTACTTCAACTGCCTTGACCTTTGTTTGACACGTGTCTCAGTAGTTATTCTTCGTATTCAAATCTTGTTCCTTGACAACTTGTTCGCGCCTCAAACATTATTTTGAACCCTTCTACTGTTCCACGTATCTTCCACATATCACTTTCTCATCCTTTCCTTACCATGCAGTGTAGCTATCCTCACATATGCCACGTGCCAACACCTCATTGGGCTAGATTTACATGGCACAAACAGAAATAGTCAGTGTATCAAAAATGCTAGGAAGACTTGGAATTCCACATGGAATCTCACATTAGGGACTTAGTTGCAAATATTACAAAATTTGTGTGGCCCACTCACTAAGCACACACGTTTTTCACTGAAGGCATTTTGGGGGCAAAATCAAAATCTCCAAAATTGAACCTCCCCTCCTCCCCAACACCCACGACCGCCCACGAACCACCTCCTCTCCTCCACCCACGGCAGGCCACCACGACTCACAGACCGACACCCACGGCCGGCGACATTCCCATCCTTTCCTCCACCCACGGCCGCCCACCCACCGGACGCTCCACCCACCGGACGGCGACCTTCGCTCTCCCTCTTGACGTCAGGTACTCTCTCTCTCTCTATATATATATCACTACAACAAAAATGTGCTTTGGCGACAAACAGATTTCGTCGCCAAAAGTCATTTTTTCGTCGCTAAAGGCTTTAGCGACGAAAAAATTTCGTCGCTAATTTTGTCGCCTTTGCCTTGTCGCCAAAGGTCCCTGGCGACGAAATTTATCTTTTGTCGCCATAGACAAAAATAGCGACGAAATTATTTCGTCGCTATTGATCACAATTTTCGTCGCCATTGATACGCATTTTGTCGCCAAAATGAGTCATTTTTTGTAGTAATTTTGCTTTAGCGACGAAAATATTTCGTCGCCAATTCATCATATGCAATAGCGATGAATTGTTTTCGTCGCCAATTCATTTTTAGCATATGCAATGGCGACGAAAAAATTTTATCGCCAATTGATCATATGCAATAGCGACGAATTATTTTCGTCGCCAATTCATTTTCAGCATATGCAATAGCGACGAAAAAATTTCATCGCCAAATCATCATATGCAATGGCGACGAACTATTTTCGTCGCCAATTCATTTTCAGCATATACAATGGCGACGAAATAATTTTGTCGCCAAATATATAAATTGGGTTGCTTGTATTAGTGACGAAAAAATTTCGTCGCCAAATCATTTTCATCATATGCAATGGCGACGAAATAATTTTGTCGCTAAAATTATATATTCTAGGAAATAGAACTATTTGAATATGCTATAATTCTGTTCGTACCTGTTTATCACAATAATTTTCAAAACCAAAAGAGAATCATATTAAACATAAAGAGTCTCAAAGTTTCTGAGTAACTTCATTAAACAACAAGAATTAATATCGTTAGTTGTTCACGTACCCAACAAAAAAAAACTAAAAATTAACAAAAGTATTAGCAAATTATTCACTACACAACAAATTGTTAAACTACATAACAAAAGTAACAAGATGTGTCTGACTATCTACTGATCCACCATATCCACACCATTGTTCACTACATAACAATTTTGTTAGACTATGTAATAAGATGTGGCCGACTATCAACCGATCCACCATATCCACACCCAATCTGCATGAAACCAATAAAAAGCATTAGTATCTTATAAGTTAGTGAACGAACATAAAATATGTGAAATATAAAGTAATTATAAGTTGAGTTTGTAGCCATCAAAAATACTATTATAATTGCATAAACATCAAACCTACTTTACTCGAATACCTAAGCCTATATAAAGGGCCAACCAGGTTCACATCAAACACAGTCAACTTGCTCGTCCTCATTCTTTGCAGGTACACGAAGGAGCGGATCCAATACAACAGCACTAGTGCAGTTTTGGCTACAACAGGTTACATGTTTTAATAGGTTAAAGTACCAGTGTCGGCTACTCGGCACATGGTTGTGGGATTGTGCCCGACACTTCAGGTTCGACACACCAAGAAACATGTTGTGTACATGTACAATTTAAAAGCTACTTTCAAAATGGACAAAATGCTCCTATTGGACTCCTATTAGTTGTTACTTCATGAAAACACTATTTTCTCTCAGAAATATATGAAAATAAAGATTTATTGACATGTGTCATCAGATTCATGAAGATTTTGGGAAGTCTGATGATTAAACACGTACTGCGCTTGACTCACGTACCGGTGTCCATGTAACATTTAGCTAATTAAGCAATAGTCACATAACTTGTGCACTGGTTTCTTAATTTTGTTGTGTGAAATACTCAACACAGTTTCCTTTTCCTTATTTCTTGTTTAACATTTTTCTTTCTGAAAAAGGAATCTTGTTGAATATTTGGCCTCCTCTACGCTTCTAATTGAAGAATTCAATATCAGCATAACTTGGTTTGGCAAGAACCTCAGAGTTTTAGCCTAAGCTCATGAAGAACAAAGTAGACTTGTTCCCTTCAGATGCAAACAATCATGATGTGTCCACCACAAATAAACAAAATCAGAGAAGAGAAGACAAAAGATGAAACAAATAAATTTCTGACCATACCAAAAATGGCTTCTCCCAAGAGAATAAGGTTATCAACATTTTTAAGCAAAAAATGTTTTGGATTCCTTACTGTAATGAATTCCACTTGACAGTGTTCTAAAAAATCCTCCTAGGCCTCTGCTTAAGCCCCGCCTAAGCCCTAGGACTTGCCCAACTGCCTGGATTTTCACCTAATCCTTGCAAAAATCCCACAAGGATTTAGGCCTTGTTTAGGCCGGGCCTAGGCCTGCCCAAGAGGCCTAGGGATGGAATTGTAATTTTCTTAAAATAATAAGAAGGGAAAAACCCTAAAAAGTAGTTCAGCCACCACACCAGTCGTTCATTCCAAGATTAAGAGAGAGAGAGAGAGAGAGAGAGAGAGAGAGAGAGAGAGGAGACGACTCCCACACCACAATCACGAGTCGACCAGCTGAAGAAGAAGAAAAGATGAAGAAGAATAAGAAGAAGTAGAAGAAGAAGAAGAAGAGAAGCTCAGAAGCCGAGAGACACTGAGGTATGCTGTGTGTGTGCAACATTGTGTGTGTGCGAGTGACATAGTGTGTGTGTCAACACTGTGTGTCGTGCAAGAGAGTGTGTGTGTGTTCATACGAGAGTGTGTGTGGTTTGTCATGCGAGAGTGTGTGCGTCCCTGTGTGTGGTCAAATTTTTTTTTTCTGTTTTGTTTTTTAGACAATTTGTGACCCCAATGCCCCATTTGGTTTATTTCTAAACATTGAAAAGTGAAAGAAAGAATTCTATGAACTTGCTTAAAAAGTTAATTCATAGACTTCTGAAAATTGAAAATTTGACCATTAGTGTGTTTGCTCATCTTAAGATTCAAGCTTACAACATGATCCTCTTGTCATGGATGTGGTCTTTACTTGTGTCGAGAAGTTCTTCCCGGATGACTTTACTAGGCAACATCAAGTGATAAATATGGAATTATTGAAGTATAAGAAAAAAGAGGGTGGGTTTGGAAGACCCTTGGCTAAGGCTGGATGTGCCAAGAATGATGACAATTATGATCCTGGAAAATATAGTAATATACTTATTTAGTTATATTCTACTCATTATTTCATTTACTTATTTATTACTAATTAAAATAACTAACTTCTTACTAAGTGTGCTTTAATTTTTAATGTAGTTAGACGGTGGTCAAACTATGGTAATCTTACACCCAACTTGCAAAAAATGGCTTTAAGAATCCTCTCATTAACTTTTAGTTCTTTTGGATGTGAAAGAAATTTTCAAATTGGAGCAATTTTGAGGGGGTAAGTATGAACTATAAGGTACTTTGTAAATTAAAATTTAGGATATACTAATAATTTTTAACTATTTGATTATGTAGATACATACAAAGAAAAGGAATAGACTAGATACATCAATGTTGAACAATCTAGTCTATGTCCAATTCAATTCCAAGATTATCAACAAGAAGCTAAGAAGGTTGAAGGCAAAAGATGTAGATGTACTACTTGGTAGTGAAGCTAGTAACGCACAAGGAAGGCAAGTAATTCTTCATACTACTTGGCTCAATTTTTGAACATTAATCCGTTGTTTAAACTTATGCAGATTCAAGGGGCAAGATCTATCATAAAAACATGCTAATGGACAGTCGATTCCTGGTAGGCATGAGAAATCAAAACCAATCTATCAATCTCAAAGTAGCAAATGATAGATTAACCCTATGCGCTAAATCTCTATCACAATTCTAAAGTTTACATAGTTTACCTATGAAGTAAGCAAACCTCTACGTTTCTTAGTGGAGGTTTTCCATTCTTCACCGGCATTTTTGTAACCTGTAAAAAAAAAATTAGATTCAATGGTTGAAAACAAAGAACTAAAAACTTGAATGTGAAAGTTGATAGTTTACCTCTATAACAAAGCTAATCAATAGACCCTTGTCTCTAGAAATAGAGTTGCTCTAATATCCTGTAGAATGGAAAGAGAAAAAACCCGTTTTAGAGATACAAATAGAGAGATATCACTAGCATTAGAAAGTTGAAGTTTGAATTCATCTAAACATTTTGAAAAGAGAAGCATTAGAGAGAGGAAACACGAACCGGATATCTCAGTGTTTCAGAAACTATTAGAACCCCACAACAATTATTTAGCATTTCACGGAATCGAAGTTAAGTTGAGCCAAATTGAAAAACGAATTGGAGAAGAAGACATTGCTCACAATCCAAATGTCTACAAATGTCTCCAAAGTGTAAGTAGACAGATAATAGTGAAACAATTCTAAAATTGTATTTTCGTTACATAAATAGATTTTACCACATAGCTTTACCTCATTTTGCTCTATAAACAATTCAATCAAAGTCATAATGATTTAATTAGTCAATAACTTTTGGACTGTTTAAGCAAGAAGTGAATAAAGTCCAAATTTTTACCCGATAAGCTTGAAAATCATCAAAATTGAATCTATACCTAGTCTGTCATTTCTTTTCTCACAATTCCCACAAATCTTAGTTTATAGGGAAACTAAATTAAGGGTAGAGTTGGAAACCAAGAATGTTTAAACATGAAAACAGTGTAATAAATTATGTACCCTTAAAATGTTGGATTCCCCAAAAGTGCCCAGCAATTTGGGACGGAAGGAGTACTATTTTAAACCATAAATAAAAGATATAGAAGAGGAGGAAATTACCTGAAGGTCTAAATCTGTTGAGGATGGAGTGTGGAGGGAGAGAGATAAGGCAGTCAACCATATGCGAACGACGAGATGAGATCTTTACATCAGAGAGAGAAGATGTTGAAGTCTTACCAAAAAGGTTTCACACTAGACCTGCACGAAATGTAATAAACAAAACACAATTTGTTAACTGGTAAAATTAAATGTACTTATGCCAATGAATGTATATGTGCACAACTAGTTTGTTCAAATCATGTAGTGTCCACAAGAGTGCAGTTTTGCTTACCCCAAAATTGCTCACTTTTTTTCTCACCTTCATTTCTCATTGGCTAATGTAGTGGGGTCCAGTACTTTACAATATTAATTAATTCTTATTTCATATTGAGTCCCACTGCATTAGTCAATGAGAGACGAGAGTGAACAAAGGTGAGCAATTTTAAGGTGAGCAAAAATGTATTCCGTCCACAAACTAATATATGTGTATGTTTATATCTTGGTCTGGTAAATTTGGATGATGGGTGTATAACAGATGTGTTTGACAAAGTCAAAGATAGTATAGGAACCACAAGAACCCATTAGCTTTCAAAAGATTCCTCAGCCAAATAATTTCTAATGTGCCTTAGACGAATAAACATGGAATTGTCTTGCATCCTCTTTTGTGCATGAAAATGTAGACCAATAAACAAATAGCTCAATTAACAAACATAGCAAGAACTTTTAGTGCCTTAAGGCTCCATCAAAGACATAATGATGCTTGCGAAAACATAATGGAAAATGGCATACTCGGACTCATCATCACACAAATAAGGCAAAACAAGAAGACCAAAACATCAATAAGAGAAAGTAAGCTTAGAAAATGGTTTACCAAGAATTGCTTCCCAAAGTAGAACTGGGTTACTACTCTTTCTACCACTAGTTTGTTCCTTAAGAGTAAGAAAACTTTCTACTAAAATGAAAGAGACAAGAAGTAATACCAAGTTATTGTAAAAATCCTTCTAAGTAGCCTTGATTAACACCTCTAATACTCTAGTAATTCCTTTGCAAATCCCTATAGATAAAATCAATGAACAAGACGTCGAAACCCAAGTAGGTGAGTCTCAAATAGGTTATGGGCTGATATGATAGGAGATCAAATATACTAGATAATAACAATGATCAAATCAACAAATTAGTCCAATTAAATGATAACAGCAAAGATTTAATCAGTAAAGTTTAAGGGACATTTGAAAAGGTGTATTTCTAGCTACAAGTTAATAAAAAGAATAAATTCATTCCCAAAAAACAGCAGCAAACCAATTCCCATCGTGTAAAAAGGCAAACATATTTGGTGTTGAAATCCATGAAGTTAGAATGGCTAAATGTTAATTAAGAAAAATTAGGAATAAGCAACATACATGGACTTCCCATGGGGCTCCATCCATGAATTTCTCTTTTTTCTTGGATGTGTGCCATGTCTAAAGTCTAAACCACAAGTGTGTTCCGGATACTTCCTCCCCTGTATTTATATCACATTGGTCATTGGTGTTACATTAATTAATGCATATAATAGGTAAATTCAATGGAGAGATCATATAAGAAAATGCCACTGATTCCATACCATTGACCATTACAAATTAAACCTTCAATGAGTTAAAATAATTGAATTTATGAGATGAGTTAACAAAAGAAAGGAAGAAATATATACACTCTAGCATTGTAGCTTAACAAGTCTAATGGTTGCACTAACACTTTATAGAAAGTTTTTCTTCACTAACTTTAGGCTCTGTTTGGTTCATGAGTTTAGAAATGGAAACAGAGGAAAACAATTTCTCTTTAAGTTTTCCAGTGTTTCTCTCATGTTTAAATCACATTAGGTATTAAAAGTTTTCATATTTACCATTTCATTATGAAAAGGAAAATAATTTGACTAGAAAAATACATAATTAATAATTTACTTTTCACCCTACTTTTCTTCCTTTCTATTTTTCTCATTGTTTTCCTTAATACCCAAACAACAAAAAGTGTTTCATCTATATTTTCCCTCATAAAATCAATGTAAATTTTAAAGCCTAAGGCTTGGTTTGGTTATTTGGATTTCTTGGAGGGAAAAGAAAAGAAAACATTAAGGGAAACCCCCTTTCCTTTGGTTAATAAAGACAGCGATTAGAAAATAGGAAAGATGAAAAAATAGGTTGAAAAGTAAACTAAACATTTTGAATGTCGTGGGTCATGTCCCTTCCTTTATTCATATTTTACAACTACATTTTAGAAAATTTTAATTTTTAATGTTATTTAAGCATGAAGGAAAGACAAGGTAAAACAAGAGGGTACTAATTTTCTTTTCCCTTTTGGAAAAAGGCTTGGCTTGGTTCAAGGATTCGTGAGGCAGAAGAAAAGGGAAACCAATTAAAGGGACTATATAAACTCAAATCCACGTTATAGGATTCTGATGTAGATTGTCACCCATGCGATTTTACTTGCCTTCTCTAATATTTTTCTATTTTCTTCTTTTCTAAACTTACAACTAAAGTTGGTTACAATCATTTTAAAATAATCTTTCAACTATTGTTTATAAGCTTACGGAAAGCTCAAGCATCACTATACTTAATCTAGTTTGTTTTATAATTTTTTTTAGCATCAAAAGTTTATTAATAATCCATTTATACAATGAAAGGTAGGATAACTACCAAGACAAAGCACCCAGAACAAGCACAATTCCCAGACCAGCCCTTGCACAAACCATATGCTTATGTTTATGTCATAGTGGGGTGAATAAATCTTATATTTCTTCTTGGGGTTGTTTGGTTTCACTGATTGATATGTAATCATTTTGGCTTTTAAGCCTTTTTATTTAATATTGATTTGGCTGTTCAAAAAAAAAAAGAGAATCCCAAAAACCTGCCAGTCTCTTTGAAACCTTTCTTCAAACACCTTGTGTACATAGCCATAAAGGACTAAAACCCATGACTAGATAGAATATAGAATCATACATGAATAAATAAACCTACATTGTAAACCTATACAAAATGACATCAACAAATATCAAAGTATCAAATTAAGATGTATTAAAGTAACTGTCAAAGTTAGCTTTGTGAGTCTCTGGTATTTGTTAAAACATTTGAGGCTGCCTAAGGGTCCACATCAAAGTATCAAAGTTTGGTAGGTTAGAAAACTAGAAGGCTTGAAATGTTGAAAAAAATAGTGATTTGGTAGTTCACACATATACATATATATATATATATATCATGCATTCATACATTTATATATATATATATATATACGGATATACCTTGAAATCTGGAGGGAGAGTTTGAAATCTGGAGGGAGAGCCACGGCGGTCAGCGGGGGAGGAGATGACTGATTAGGTCGTCTCGTGAGACTGGAGGTTTGGAGGAATGGAGGCTGGAGTCGCTGGCCTGGAGTGGAGGCTGGGCCGCTGGAGTCCTTCTAGAGTCGCTGCCGCTGGAGTAGAGGCTGGGCGGGTGTGTTTGAGAAAGGAAGAGATTTAGGGTTTTTCTTTTTAAGTTAATCCTCCCTCCCTCCCTTTTTTTTTTTGGAGTCCAGGGAAAAAAAAATCTACACCTACTTTCCACAATTGCCCCTAATTATTATAATAACTTTTTTAGCTTTGTCTTGGTGTAGATTTCAAGGAAGGGCAGTTTTGAAAAGCATGTAAAAATTGTATACTAATTTAAGAAAGTGGACACTAATTTTGGGACATCTTAAAATGGAATATAGTACTCAAAAAAATGGACAGAGGGAGTATTAACTTTTTTTTTTTTTTTTTTTTGCTGATGGTCAAAGCACCCGCAGGCGCCATGCACACACACTGCAGTCACATTGCAAAACAGCCAGGGGGCCACGGGCCCACTTCAAAGGGATTTCCTCCCATAGACGGTTGAAGGGGAATAAGCCCCCTGCCCAATTCCCACGAGGGGAATCGAACACCCCACCTCCCACTTGGGAGAGGTGGTGATAGACCAACTGGGCTAAGGCCCACTGTCTAAGTTAGTATTAACTTAGTACTATATATATATATATATTACAGATTTAATATTTCGATTTTTTGGGTTCGACTCGGTTCGGTTTGTAAATTTTCTATGGAAAACCGAACTATATTATATATTTTTGTTCGGTTTAAAAATGAACTGAAATTTTTACCTAAATTAATTGAACTGAAACGAAAATTTTAGTTCTGTTCGGTTCAATAAAATTAGGTTGATCCACACATAAATGTTACTTTATCTTTATTGTAAGGATATCATATGAAGTTATTAAGTTTTGAAGTTGACTTTCAAAAGTGGACACTTAGTTTGGAACACTATTTTAAAATCTGGACCAGAC
This sequence comes from Hydrangea macrophylla, assembly GCA_033977485.1. Lineage (NCBI taxonomy): Eukaryota > Viridiplantae > Streptophyta > Magnoliopsida > Cornales > Hydrangeaceae > Hydrangea > Hydrangea macrophylla. Next base: position 94,176,995 of record CM066982.1, on the reverse strand, counting down.
CGGTTGGTTGAACCGGTTGACCTGTGAACCGGTCCATGAAACGAACCAGTTTGACCAGTAACATTAAAGGCGAGCAGCGACGAGGTTAGTGGAGGTGAGCGGCGGCCACACTGGTGGTGGCGAGCGGCGGTGGTGGTGGTGGGTATGAGAACAGCGATGGTGGGTGTGACCAGTGGTTTCTTTCTGAAAGTGTTTGAGCGGGCTATTTAGAGATGTCTATCTCCACTATTAGCAAAGTGTGCGTCACAAAAAACTAGATTTGTTGTAGTATGGTGAGGGGCTCGTGGTCACAGCGTGGTGGGAGGCTCGTAGTCGAGGAGGCGATGGTGTGGTGCTGCTTCGAGAGAGAGAGAGAGAGAGAGAGAGAGAGAGAGTCAGAGGGACAACACGGTTGTCCAAGAGGGGAGAGAGAGAGAGAGAGAGAGAGAGAGAGAGAGAGAGAGAGAGGCGGCACAGTTTAGCCCTAACGTACAATAGTTTACAAATTTCCAATATTTTACAGATTTAGTTTTATAATATTGGGCAAATTACACTTTAGTCCATTAAACTATACACCTGTTTTCAATTGGGTCAATAAACTTTTTTTTTTTGCAATTGGGTCCTTGAACTTCAAAAATTCATTCAATCAAACCCAAAATTCTAACACTATTAGCTTAAATTATTCGAAATTTTCACGTACATTGCGCGTAATTCTTACCTATCACATGTTAGGTTAAGACAAACACAAGAGACTGTGAATGGCCAAAAAATTATGTGATTTTGGGTATGATTGAATGCAATTTTGGATCTAGTCGAATGTGTTATTGAATTTGATTGAACGCGATTTTGGATCTTTTTGAACGCGATTTATGGACCCAATTGAAAGTTTAATATTAAGCCATTAACTTTTTTGTCTAACTAGTTGGTGAATGATATTAGAACATTTATTTAGAGCAGTGCTATCTATGCTTTCCAAATTTTCATCTCAAATGATGTTGAAGTGGGATCACTGTAGAATCACTTCAAAATCACAAACAATCAAAATCAACTCGGTCCACTACAACATGTGTTGGGTCCACACACATATTTATGAATTTAATTTTATTATACACATGCCCATTAATTAAATTTACACACACATGCCTACAAATTAAATTCACACATTTTTTATGAACTTAATTTTATTGATCATAATTCATTTTTATTATAATCATTCCTCCTAATTTATCATAGTCATTCCTCCTAATATTTCATCACCATAAACATCACATTAGAACTCACTTTAGGCAACATATTTATATTTCATCGCCATAGGTATCACTTTTGGCGATGAAATAATATTTCGTCGCCATAAACATCACATTACAACTCACTTTAGGCGACGAATTAATATTTTGTCGCTATAGGTATCACTTTTGGGGACAAAATATTAATTTGTCGCCATAGATATCACATTACAACCCATTGTAGGCGATGAATTTATATTTCGTCGCCATAGGTATCATTTTTGGCGACAAAATATCATTTCGTTGCCATAGCTGTCACATTACAACTCACTTTAGGCGACGAATTTATATTTCGTCGCCATAGGCATCACTTTTTGCGACGAAATATTATTTCGTCGCCATAGACATCACATTACAACTCACTTTAGGCGACGAATTAATATTTCGTCGCCATAGGCATCACTTTTGGCGACGAAATATTATTTTGTCGCCATAGACATCACATTACAACTCACTTTAGACGACGAATTAATATTTCGTCGCCATAGGCATCACTTTTGGCGACAAAATATTATTTCGTCGCCATAGATATCACATTAGGCGACTAATTTATATTTCGTCGCCATAGGCATCACTTTTGGCAACGAAATATTATTTCGTCGCCATAGACATCACATTACAACTCACTTTAGGCGACGAATTAATATTTCGTCGCCATAGGCATCACTTTTGGCGAGAGACATCACATTACAACTCACTTTAGGCGACGAATTAATATTTCGTCGCCATAGGTATCACTTTTAGCGACGAAATAATATTTCGTCGCCATAGACATGACATTACAACACACTTTAGGCGACGAATTAATAATTCGTCGCCATTGGCATCACTTTTGGCGACAAAATATTATTTCGTCGCCATAGATATCACATTAGGCGACGAATTTAAATTTCGTCGCCATAGGCATCACTTTTGGCGACAAAATATTATTTCGTCGCCATAGACATCACTTTAGGCGACGAAATAATATTTCGTCGCCAAAATTGACACTTTAGGCGACGAAACAGAATTTCGTCGCCAAATTTATGTTTTTTTCATCCTCTTAGGCGACAAAATTTTATTTTGTCGCTAAAACTATACTTTTTGCGACGAAATTTAAATTTTGTCGCCAAGTTTCGTCGCTAAAGCCCATTTTTGTTGTAGTGTATATACACATATATATATGTTATGTTGGGGGGTCCAAGGATTAATGCACCTGAAGTTGAAATTACCAGAAGGATGTGGGTAAGAAATGAAATGCTTAGTACTTGTGAGTTAATTTTGTTTACGACCATGAGAGAAAAAAAAAGTTGGTGTTGCAGATATGAGTTTCAGATTGAATATGGTTCAATTGGGTGGTCTGTTGGTGCTACACTAGGCTATGCACAGTCTGTTGCAGAGAAGAGAGTAATTGCTTGCATTGGTGATGGGAGCTTCTAGGTACCCTAATTTCTCATTCAGTTTTGAGTTTTATAAGTACTCCAAGGGCATTTACAGTTTTTGAATTTTTTTTTTATTCATATGCCATCAACATTGAAGGGAATTTTAGTTTTCGGAGGTTGAATTAATTTTGAAGTCACTCAAGTCGCTCTTTTTTTTGTTCTACAAATGGTAATCCATCAACACTATGGTTTGGTTTGTGGATGTAGAGAGAAAGAAAAGGGAAGTAAAACGACTTTTCTAGTATTCCCCTCCATGCTTAAATAACACTAGAAAATTAGAAAATCCTAAATTCAATAGAAACTAAAGATTCTAGCAAAATTTGAAAATTTTGTTTTCCCATATGCTTTCTCTCCTATTTCTCATAGTTTTCCTTGTCAACCTAAGAAACATAAGTGTTTGTTTTCTCAGTGTTTTGCTTTCCTTTCTTTCACTAAATCTATCAACCAAACTGAGACTTAATGGAATTTGAGATTTTGGTTGGCAGGTGACTGCACAAGATGTTTGGCCTTTCCATATTCAGAAAATAAAGTCTTAACATGAGTCCAATAATGTTTGGCCTTTCCATATTTAGAAAATAAAGGAAATATGGTTTAAGACTTTCTCTGTGCATATTTTAAGGTTCTGCATGTCCCATTGACTTGAGAGACATGTTGCATATTGGTGCCAGTTATTGCTTAATAAAGTAGCAACGAACACATCATTGTTACCCCCTACACTCCACTGCTTAACTTTCAAGATATTCTTGCCGCCTTTAGCCTAACTTTATATTTAAAATGTCTCATATGCTTTCTTGATGTGTTCATAACATTTAAACTCATTCCTCCAAGTAATAAAACTTTTGTCTAAAATTGTCTCTTTTCTTTTACTTTTAGTGGAGGAAAAGGCATCATATTAAAGATCAAACAGAAATGGACAACTTACTCACTCTATATATATAAGGCATCAGATTAATCTTAGATTCACTTGTTTGCATCTTTATTTTTTACTCTATATATACACATACATATATAATTAGCATCAAATGTTCTGGCAATTCAACTAGAAATGGACAACTTAGAAAGACCATTTGTATTTCAATGCCAAAAACTCATTAGCTTACACTTATGGAAGAGTTAAGTCCATTGATATTTCCTTTTTCTTTTTTGACAGCAAGTTATTTCAGTTTGTGATTGAATACTCTGTATTTATTTTTCAGAAAAAATATGGAGAGTGCAGGGTCAAGTCAATACTCTTCCAATACAAGTCGACAAGTACTATGCTTTTGCGGCTCTATAGCTCCACTAAGGACTGTACAAATAGAAGATAATCCAGGCTGGCTAAATGGGCATATAGTTGTAAACAATGCAATGGTTGTAAACAATGTTCTCGTTGTATGCTTTTCTGTGTGGCTAGATGGGCATATGGTTGTAAATAATGCAATGAACTTGTACTTAAGTAATGTTTAATGGCAAATTAAATTCCTTGGTCTTGTCGTATTTGTTTGTGATACATGGATCATTGGCTCGATATTTGTTTCTGAATGCATTGATCATTGCAAATAACTAAATGAAAAACGACAACATAACACTTGCAACATAAAATGCCATTAGCTCATCCAAAAAATCAAACTCCATTCCAACTTTTGGCTCATCTATTTTGTTTTCTAGATCCAGCAATTTATCCTTCTCATTTTCAATCTCAATCGTATCGTCATTCACGATCTCAATTGTATCGTCATTCACGCCTATATAACCACTTGAAGCTTCTTCTTCCATTTATCTAAAAAATAAGATATAAAAAAGTAGTAAATTAGTGTATCAATTAAGTAATGACTATCTTTTATTCATTTAACAAGAAGGGTTTAGCTTTCTTAGAAAGAAGTAGAAAGAAATACATAGCGACAACGAGATAGAGAAAAGAGAGAGAGGGAGAGAAAATACTCCTTTTTTTTTCACTACAATAGATAAAGATACTCCTTTTGACCAATAATAAGTGTGAAATTGTAAACATAAATGTTCTTGTAAGTTCAACTAGTATCATGTTCATGATAATGGTAGCTCATGTTACAACTATATTTTCGCAAGAAAATAGTGTTATCGACTAATAAAAGGTGTATAAATTATAACGACGAACACATCATGCAAGTCCAAATGGAATGTGGCTTGTTTGGGGCAAACTGTAAACTAAGACGTCCTAAAATTCAACTAATACTTCTAGTGTGCGCTCTTACTTATTTGATGCTGGTAGCCATGTGAGCTCTTTGACCTTATTTTGGAGTGTTCCCCCGCGTAATAGAAACCAATGATATCTAAATTTAGGAAGAAAAGCAAGGAAAAGTGGTTTGGACTTGACTCACAAGGAAATGGAATTGCATATGTGCTCATAAAGACTTGAGTAGCTCAGATTGACAGTAACTTATAATGCAGAAACCGCCATTAAAGGAACATTAATCCTTGGACCCCCCAACATAAGCTGGCATTGAATTACATATACATATATATACATATATATGTATATATATATAGAGAGAGAGAGAGAGAAAGAGAGAGAACCTGACGGCAAGAGGGAGAGCGAATGTCACCGTCCGGTGGGTGGAGCGTCCGGTGGGTGGGCTGCCGTGGGTGGAGGAAAGGATGGGAATGTCGCCGGCCGTGGGTGTCGGTCTCTAAGTCATGGTGGCCTGCCGTGGGTGGAGGAGAGGAGGTGGTTCGTGGGCGGTCGTGGGTGTTGGGGAGGAGGGGAGGTTCAATTTTGGGGATTTTGATTTGCCCCCAAATTATGTTCTGTTTAGAGATTTTGATTTTGCCCCTAACATGCCTTCAGTGAGAAACGTGTGTGCTTAGTGAGTGGGCCACACAAATTTTGTAATATTTGCAACTAAGTCCCTAATGTGAGATTCCATGTGGAATTCCAAGTCTTCCTAGCATTTTTGTTGATGTGTTAGGCAAAAGGGAGAGAAGAGTTGGATTTTGGACATCAAAATATGGAAATTGTGAAAGAAATGAACCCACAAGTTAAGGAGAAATTTTTGGGTACCCCCAAGGTACCACATGGCATGCCAATTGGTACCCCGTATTCAATAGAAGCGCGCTACACGAACAATGGAATCCACCACAAAAAATTTAAATCGCCCAATAATCCTATGTGGCGCTACCTCATTTGGTGTGGAGCAGCGCATAGGCGCTACCTTAAAGGTACACAAAAACTTCTCAAAGATTAGTATTCATCTTCCAACAGTGCTCTTGAAGCCATTATCTAGCCAGGAGGATCTACAACTATGCCAAAAGGATATTTGTTACAAATTAATGATAAAAAGCTGAGAATTGGTGTTCCTTATGAAACTAGGGTTCCACAAATTGGTAAACGTGGATTATGGCTCTCAAACAAATGAAACACGTGCCAGTGGCTTTTGTATAGATGTATTCAAGGCTGTTATTGATGTCCTGCAATACGAAGTACATCTGGAATACATCCCATTTGTAGATGGCAGTGGCCGGCCTGCAGGAAATTACAACAAGCTCGTATATCAAGTCTACCTTGAGGTTTATTTAGTTTCAGAACACAAAAAAATATACAAATATGATGGGGAACCTTATATATTCTGTCCTGAATAACAAAATGTATATACTACAACAAAAATGAGCTTTAGCGACAAAACATGGCGACGAAAAAAGTATACTTTTAGCGACGAAATATTATTTCGTCGCCAAAAGTGATGCCTATGGCGACGAAATAATATTTCGTCGCCAAAAGTATACTTTTAGCGACGAAATAATATTTCGCCGCCAAAAGCCATGTCTATGGCGACGAAATATTAATTCGGCGCCAAAAGTGTACCTATGGCGACGAAATATTACTTCGTCGCCTAAAGTGAGTTCTACTGTGATGTCTACTGTGAGGTCTATGGTGACGAAATATTATTTCGTCGCCAAAAGTGATGTCTATGGCGACTAAATACTAATTCGTCGCCTAAAATGAGTTGTAATGGGTTGTCTATGGCGATGAAATATTATTTCGTCGCCAAAAGTGATTTGTAATGTGATGTCTATGGCGACGAAATAATATTTCGTCGCTAAAAGTGATGCCTTTCATAATAAGTACATGTTACTTTTTATTTTTTTGATAAAATATGTTACTTTATTTGTGCATGTCTCTTTTTTTTTTGACATAAATTAAAAGGAAAAGAAAATAAAAAAAGAAAAAAGAAAAAGAAATAAGCTTTAAATAAAGAAGTAAAGGTTTTTTTTATTATTATTTATAATTACTCATTAATTATAAAAAAAGGTTTTTATTTGGCACAAGTGTCAAAACTTTTAAGAATCAATTTGAAACCTAAACTTTGGAATCATAGCATTACGTTTTTTATATTACTTGGTTTTTATATCCCCTTTTATAGAAGTATTAGATTTTTTAATTTAATTTTATTGATCGAATTCAATAAAAATTATAAAATTCTACTTCTCCAAAAAAAAGGAAAAAAAAAAACAATAAACATAAAGTTAGAAACTTGTTAAGAATCAATTTGAAACCCAAACTTTGGAAGCATAGCATTACTTTTTTTTATATTACTTGATTTTTAGATCCTTTTTATAGAAGCATTAGATTTTTTTAATTTACTTTTATCGAATTCAATAAAAATTAATAAATTCCACTTCTCCAAAAAAGGAAGGAAAAAAACAATAAACATAAGTTAGAAAAAAAAACCATAAACATAAGTTAGAAACAATACGTCTCTCTTTTCAGTCATATACAGAGAGGGGGGAGAGAGAGAGAGAGAGAGCGCGAGAGAGAACGTGAGAGCGGTTGCCGCCACTGCCACAGCCACCGCCGTCGTTCGTCGCCGCCGTCCCCCCTGTTCGTCATTGTCGTCGCCGGCTCCCGTCATCGATGAAGGTTAGTGTCATTTGACAAATTTCTAAGTTAGGGTTTCATGAAATCCTTGAAAAAACTTTAGATTTTGATAGAGAAAGGGGAAGCAAATCTCTTACTACCATCCTATTTTTGTTTTTATTTAATATCCATTTTTGTTTGTTAGCAAAGTTGTGGTAGATTGTTAGCAAAGTTGTGGGAGATCGATTTCCAAGTTTTTCATCTAATTCTCAACAAGGCATCTAAATAGATTACCCAAACTTTAGATCTACGTGGTTTGATCATATCTCAGTAATGTACGATTGTTAGGAGTTGTGCTTTTTCAGTAAATGTTAATTCTCAACAAGGCTCTTGAGAGTGCTTGATACTTTCTATCATTCCAAAGGGGCAAATTTTGTTGTCTTTATTAACTAATAACATGGATCTTGTCATAGTTTTCAAAATTTTGAATTATGTTTTCTAGTCTTTAACTTGGGCAAAAGACTGAAGAATATGGTTTTGACAATCTTAAAACCTGAAAGCTAATATGAGTTCCTACGTTGATGTTGTTGTTTGACAGTTTCCAATGAAGTAAAAGGTTACATTCTTCTTGTCATTATCGACATGGCTATCAATGAATAATGGTACTCTAACGTAATGGTAGGGAGGCTCTTATATAGGGGTTCGGGGGCAGTGCCCCCATGACGATTTTTTGGGGGTCTACTTATACATAATTGATATTTTTTAGGATTTATTTATACGTAATTGGCGATTTTTTTGGGGCGACTTATAATATGAGTCTATTTATGAAACTTAAATATTACTTCTTTCAAAATTCTACAGGGCCCTATTTCTAAAGCTCAAAAAAATCTTACACTAATAGTGTAATTTTCAAAATTCGAGGGGCCATTGTTTTTGAGTTTTATATATATGTATATCAATATATATGTAGTTGATGACACTAAATTGGGCCTTGGGGAGGCCTCAAAAAAATACTAAAAAATCTCAAGGTAAAAATGTAATTATGAAAATTTCACTAGGGCCCTAAAAATTTTGTGAACTTTAGTGGCCCAGGATGGTTGCCCCTTTTGCCCCCCTTTGGACCAGCCCTGTTTTCTAGTTTCCTTTATTGTATTTCTTTTGATAACTAGATAAGACATTCAAATATCATCATCTTAGCAAATTATTGAGTATTTTACACTTTTTGGTTCATAGTTTCACGACCACATTGTTTGAGTATTTAATATTTAGCACAATAGCAATTAGATACTTCCTGTTTTAGTATAATATTTACTTTGATTACTATTTAGCTACTCTATTGGAATTTGGGTGTAACAATTATTTGAAGGTTTGTGCATCATTTGGATATTGTTAGCATTCATATATTTAAGATGAACCCTTATAAATTGAGATTAGAGGTGAACTTTTGCATGATTTACTGAAAGCATGATACATATACATTCACTTCACTAGTTCCCAAACAACGTCTGGACTGAAAACAGAGGCATTCATTAACTTTAATCTATGATTTCCAAGCTGCCATCTCTAACTGAAAACAGAGGCATTCATCCATTCTAGGAGGGTGGGGTCCATAGACCAAGAACTCACCGTTCTAGGTGAAACCCCATCTCTAACTTAAAAGTAGTAGGACTTAATTTGTGAAAAGGTAAGAATTACCTTAGAATGAATCTTTTAAGTAGAAAATAGAGAAAATAATCTATATAATAAGTTAGAGCGGTGTGGGTCCCTTCCAAATTAGTAACTTTCAATCCGAGCCATTCAGACAACTTTAGGACTTAATTTTTTTTAATTTTTTTTTCTGGTTCTTTCCAAAATCTTAGAAAAACCTTTGTTCTTTCTTTTTCTTTTTTTTCCCTTCCAAATGCATGGAAAGTATAGTTTTTCAAAAGTTTTTAGAAGGAAAAAAAAAAACAAAGGCTAAGTATAGATTGGTTAAGTAGTTCAAAAGATGTGTGGGCTACAACACAACTATCTGAAATAACTAAATTATTAGAATAACTAAATTTGAGAAGCATAGCATAACTAAATTAGAAATAACTAATATTGACATGTAGGTTGCTGCAAACTCAATATTCAAGGGTTAATTATATTTTACCCTCCTGTGGTTAGGCTCATTGGCCTATTTTTGTTCATATGAATCAACAAAAAATTTAGATTGACCTTGTAAGTGTGATCAGATATGGACAAGGGTTGGATAGCATTGACTGAAACAGCAAATGGGAGATTAAGTGAGCGCTATATCAATGGGGTGCAATCATTTGTACAGTTTGCAAAAGGGGTTGCGGACCAGGAAGGCAAATTTTCGTGTCCTTGTAAGAATTGCGTGAACAATTTAAGGCAAACAGTTAGAGCTATGAACGCTCATTTGCTCCATGTTGGGATTATGAAAACATATGTTCAATGGGTGGAGCATGGGGAACCTCGAATCTCAGCTAGTAGTGGTGACGACCGGGGTTATGATTATCAAATGGAAGAAAATGACGATGAGGGTATGGGTGGTATTGATGCCCTACTGGAGGATAGGATGAGGGGTGAATTGACCGATACAGCCCAGAGGGAGGAAGTTCAGAACTTTGATAAACTCTTGGATGATGCTAAACGTGAGGTTTACCCGGGTTGCCAGGATTTCACTCTGTTGAAGTTTGTCATTTCTATTTTGAATGTCAAAGTGATGAATAATTGGAGTAATAAGTCACTTGATATGATTCTAGAGTTTCTTGTGAAACTTTTGCCTAAAGGTAATTTGGTTCCAAGGTCAACTTATGAAGCAAAAAAGATATTGCGTGACTTGGGCATGTCATACGAGCACATCGATGCATGTAAGAACGATTGTGCTCTCTTTTGGAAGAAAAATAAAGACCTGGATAAATGTCCGAAATGTGCCGAATCTAGATATAGGCTAAATAATGGCAAGGGTAAGAGGATCCCCCATAAGGTTTTGCGTTACTTCCCGTTGACACCGAGGTTGAAGAGATTGTACATGTCTAAGAAGAGAGCCTCAGAGATGAGATGGCACAAAGACAAACGACTGGATGATGGGATAATGAGGCATCCGGCAGACAGTGCTGAGTGGAAGGATCTAGATCTACAGTATCCTGAGTTTGCTTGAGAGCCTCCCAATGTGAGGTTAGGGCTAGCTACTGATGGGTTTAACCCTTTCGGCAATATGAGTACCTCCTATAGTATGTGGCCTGTGATACTCATGCCATATAACCTGCCACCCTAGATGTGTATGAAAGAGCCATTTTTCATGATGTCATTACTTATTCCTGGGCCCTCGCAACCAGGAAAAGAGATTGATATTTATTTGAGACCCTTGGTAGAAGAATTGAAGGAGTTGTGGGAAAATGGTGCATTAACATACGATGCCTCAAGTGGTCAAACTTTCCGAATGCATGCAACTTTGTTGTAGACAATACATGACTTTCCTACATATGGTAACGTATCTGGGTGGAGTACAAAGGGTTATCATGCTTGTCCTATTTGCAATGATGAACCATTTTCGGAACGTTTGAAAAGTAAGATTGGGTACACTAACCATCGGTGCTACTTGGATGAAAACCACCCTTGGCGAAGAAGTAAGGACTTCAACGGTAAGTATGAAAGGAGGACAAGGTTCCTCGATTTACCGATTGAAAAGTTACAAGAACAGTTGAACCAGATGCCAGTTGTTAGCTTTGGCAAGAATTCAACTAACCTGAGAGTATTAAATTGGACCAAAGTAAGCATCTTGTACGAGCTTCCGTATTGGAAGAAACGGAAGCTCAAACACAACATCGATGTGATGCATGTGGAGAAGAATATTAGTGAAAGTATTTTAGGAACCATGTTGGCCATTGATGGGAAGAATAAGGACATATATAAGGCACGATTAGACTTGGAAGATTGGGGCATAAGGAAAGAGTTGCACCTAAAAAAATGCCCTGATGGAACCTATGTTAAGCCTCATGCAATATTTTCATTAACCCCAAATGATAGGGAGGATTTTTGTGAATTTCTGAAATCTGTTAAGTACCCGGATAGATATGCGGCGAACATATCATGTCACAGCCCAGTCCCACAATAGCGAAATCGAAGCCCGTGACACGCCACCGAGGCTAAACCAATTCATTAACGTTCCCAAAATTAGGTTTGAAGAACACACGCAACGGAAAAACAAAACACATTTTTAAAACAAGAGGTTCAGTCGACTGGGTCGGGACCTCAGTCGACTGCAGCAGGCAGAAACAAAATAAACACATGAACCTACAGAGGTCCAGTCGACTGAGGCATGGCCCAGTCGACTGCTTTTACCATAATAAGAAGCAGTAGCTAAACTGCACTATCCCGTCGACTGCCCCGTCGCTTGCCCCGTCGACTGCCTGCCCCATCGACTGCTTTTACCATATTAAGAAGCAGTAGCTAAACTGCACTGCCTCGTCGACTGTTCCTCTGGCAGCAGCCCATTCTGCAGAATTTCAAGTTTTAAAAGCTTCCTAACTTTCACCAAGGATCAACCACTCAATCCAAACTCAATCCCAAGTAATCCTAGCTGTATTAAAACATTTCTAAAGCAGGATTACAATATATCACTAACTATTACAACGGTTTAAAATCCATTCTATCATACGAAGTTAAACATAAGTTAAAACAATAAAAATTCTTATTACAACATCCTATTGTCCCAAACTACAAGGTTAACATTCAAGTTGCCTCCCAAGCGAACTCCCAACCCTCGTGCTCACTTCTCCGATTCCTCGCCAGCATTAACACCTGAAATGGTTATTTGAATAACCACAGATATTCGATTTGTTTAAGCTAAAGCTTAGTGAATAAATCAACATATGTACATGAATGATAAACATGTCCGCATTCACATCTCTACATTTCATACTAGTCGCCGGAGACTCACGTGCCCGTCCATACTCCCAATCCGCGACTCCTCGCCAATAAATCCACGCGAAAGGGTAAGACCCACGATTCTTCTCTTCAATCGTGCGATCTTAATGCCTATATCGGCTCCACAAAATGGCACGGTGACCACGTGCTCCTTCTGACCCACATAAGCAACTTAACATGCTCAAATACATATCACCATGCTCGCGGAATTCAAACATTTCATCGTGCTATTGGGCCTACTTATCAATATAATTGCCCAACATGAACTACACAATATATCTCTAAGTATTAATACATGCTATTCAAACATAACATGAATACATATCAAGAAACCATTCCAAAAACATAGTTGAGTCACTCACCTCCGATTTACGCTCTTATACTTCGATCCAAAGAAAACTCGTGTACAAAGAACGTGTAGAAGTCCATCTAGTACAATTCCTATGGATCAAAATTCCATTTATCAACTTTTATGAAAAATTCTATAAAACAACTTTTCGGAAAACTTAGCCAAACAGGCCCTAATAGGTATCAAAACGAAGCTCTTACCTCGAGGAGCTCGAATATGAAATATGGGAGAAAATAGACTGACGGAAGGTCGTCGTTTGGCGTCGCAAAGCTCTAAGCAACAAAATCTCCCTCTAGTCCCCCTTTTTGGAACTTAGGTTAGAAGTTGTGAAAATATCTCAACCATCTCTATCTATATATAGGCAAAACTCTCGGGAATTACGTTTACCTCCCCACGAGTTTTCTCAACTCCTAATCAGCCTCTGAAACTTTCTATACAGCTTATTCACAGCTTTACGAGTGAAAACTCAAAATTATAAAAGTTTTTGACTAAGTTTCGTTTGGTCGCTAAAACGCGAATTTCTACATGACGTTTTCGAAGTTGCTAATTAGCCTACCAAATTAATAGCGTGTTAATTCGTTCTCACCGGGATACTAAAACTAACAACAGATATAAATTCTAAAACAGAAATAATACAGATATTGAAATACATAGGTAACATTTATTTTCAGATAAACATTTAAAATGTTCTACAGTGACCGTCTCATACTCGGAGAGACTTCACAAACAATAAATCTTCAATCACAACAGTTTCAAAGGGTTCTCTAATACAGACACCCAAATCAACTCGTGAGTCAAAACTCACCCCAAACATGTGTCATAGGGCACGCCACATCACATTATCATGCATGACAATGAAATGCAAAAAGCAATAACACAAATGTGGGTGTTATAATACTCTCCCCCTTAAAAGAAGTTTGTCCCCAAACTTATACCTCATGTCTCGAAAAGGTGCGGATACTGAGTACGCATCTCATCTTCTATCTCCCACGTCATCTCTTCCGTAGTTTGGCTACGCCATAACACTTTTACTTTCGATATTACTTTATTTCGTAAGACTTGATCCTTCCGGTCTAAGATCTCTACCGGATATGCGACATACGTTAAATCACTCTGAATCTCATTCGATGTCGGAGTCATCATTTGATCTCTATCTTCTACTAATTGTTTGCGTAACAATGATACATGAAACACGTTATGAACTTGAGCATACTCGCTCGGCAAGTTCAAACGATAAGCTACGGGTCCAACCTTTCCAATGATTTCAAAAGGTCCTACATATCTCGGATTGAGTTTCCCGTATCTACCAAATCTGGTTATTCCCTTTGAAGGTGACACCTTCAAATACACTAAGTCTCCCACGTCAAATTCCAACGGTCGTCTACGCTTATCGACATAACTCTTATACCTACTCTGAGCTGTCAGTAACCATTGTCGAATTACCTTTATCTTATCCGTCGTCTCTTGTACAATTTGCGGCCCTTCAATCATTCTTTCTCCGACTTCCGTCCAACTAATCGGTGAACGACATACACGACCATATAAAGCTTCATAAGGAGCCATCCCAATACTCGACTGAAAATTGTTGTTATACGCGAACTCAATTAACGGTAGGTGGTCTTCCCAATCACCTTGAAAATCAAGTACACATAAACGAAGCATGTCTTCCAAAATTTGGATTACTCTTTCTGATTGACCATCGGTCTGAGGATGAAAAGCGGTACTAAAATGCAATTTGGTACCCATTGCTTCTTGCATGGCTCTCCAAAACTTCGACGTAAAACTACTATCCCTATCCGAAACGATAAAAATTGGGATACCATGTAGTCTCACAATCTCACGAATATACAATTTAGCTAACGTCATTGGCTTAGTTGTTCGGATTGGTAGGAAGTGCGACGACTTCGTCAAACGATCAACAATCGCCCAAATAATAGTGTTCGATCTCTTTGACCTCGAAAATCCACTAACAAAATCCATTGTTATGTGCTCCCATTTCCACTCGGCTATTGGTAACGGTTGTAACAATCCCGAGGGTACTTGGCATTCGGCCTTTACTTGTTGACAACTCGTACATCATGAAACATAGCGTGCTATTTCTCTCTTCATTCCCGGCCACCAATAAACATGTCTCAAGTCTCTATACATCTTGGTGCTTCCCGGGTGAACGGTATACTTTGTGTTGTGTGCTTCCTCTAGGATGTTTCGCTTTAACTCTTCCTCACTAGGTACACAAATTCTACCCCTCACACTACACCAAAAGGGCACATTACTAACGGTAATTTACCGTTAGTAAAATTATTCCTAACGGTAATTTACCGTTAGAAATAGAGCGTGGCTAATAATTCTAACGGAATTTCTAACGGTAATGTTCCGTTAGGAAAATTATTTTTACTAACGGTAATTTACTGTTAGTAATATGTTTACTAACGGTAATTTACCGTTAGTAATTTATTATTCTTAACGGAAATATTCCGTTAGTAATATTTATTCTAACGGTTTATTTTCTAACACTTTTATATACAAAAATACTAACGGTAAATTACCGTTAGTAATTTCATTACTAACGGTATGTAACATGACACTTTCTAACACTTTCGAGACAATTACTAACGGATATAAACCGTTAGTAATTTTATTACTAACGGTTTGTTTTCTAACACATGTGTAAGAATACCAACAGAAATTATCCGTTAGTAATTATTTTAAATATGAAAAACATAAATACTAAAATATGCTCCCAAATTTTATTTGCACCTAATTTTCATCACAACCATATCACATTTACTATAAACATATATAATAAGCTCAAATCCAAACCATAATAAATACAAGCTCAATCTATATTAAATACAAAAAACATAATCCAAAATAGGCATAATTATCCTTAAATAAAAACTATTTCTAAATCCAAACATAAATATTAAAATATGCTCCCCAACTGTATCATTGGTGGATGTGGAGATTTGTGTGTCTGGATCAACTTGTTTCATTGGCCAAATTCCGGCTTCTTGGCAATTGAAAACACCTACGACTCCACATAGCTTGTTCAAGTTCCATATCTTTAGAAGACTGCAGAATCAAGCAAAAAAAAAAGTTAGACATATAAGACTTAGCTAAAATGAAGTGATTTATTGACTTTTAGGCTTTGTTTGATTTGCGGGTTCATTGAGGGAAAATAAAATGGAATGGAAAACACCTACGTCATGATTTTCGTTGGTAACCAAACAAAAGAAAACACTTTCCTTTATGGTTCTCTTTCTTTTCCCTCAATAAAAAACAAAACATAGCCTTAGAATTTCAAGAGGAGACACTAAGACAGGGAACATATATATTACCTTTTCCCATCCATGACAGGGTCCTTAAACAGACAGTCTCGAGTTGGTCGGTCGACATATCTAACTGAGTACAGAACCATCAGGCAATACAAGCTTTCTTAGGATTTTGAAATCATGGTTGCCGGGCTTGTCGCTGTCATATTAGTATATGATCGGATTAAAGGACTTCTTACTTGAACTTATTGAAAATACTACCCATCTCTAAAACGTAAACAAAAATTGAACACTTGATTCGCCTCTGGCTCACCTAACATAACCCAATGCTCTCGCGGCACCATGAAAGTTAGCAGTACTATGGTTGCTCTGAAATGAAGAAAGAAAAATACTTTAAAAGTGTTCTTCAACTGATACAGTTGTTAAAAAAAAAACTTCAATCATAGAGTAGTAGCTCCATTTCCCAATATTTGCGAAATATGGTGCTACATAAAATTTTAGTCATCACATGAGGGTGCTCTTATTTCCCAATATTTGCGAAATATGGTTTCCAACACATGTGGTTGATGGGAGCACCAAAAAGAGTGGTGTCACTGAATTTTTATTTTGTATTTTGTTCGCACGACCACGTGTTGGGAACCAATACATGGATGAAATGAATCTGGCCTAGCCAAAAACACAAAAGAAAATTCCAATTCCTGGAATGGTTTCTGCTTGATTCAAAAGTTGTTTAGTTACTTTCCACCATTCGAAGGTGGTTGTAATAAAAACTCGAACTTTCAACATTAGTAATTACAATTACTTCAATTAATATTAGAGCACACGAACTAAAAGTAAAAAACCAAACATAAAAAAGTAGTCGGCATTGTGTGCGTGGAGTGCGAAGCAGTGAGTGTGTGCGTTGTGCGTGTGGCTGTCCGCATGTGCTGTGGGCGTGGGATGATGTACACGTGTATTGTGCCCATGCTGTGTTGTGTGCGGATGTGGATGTGGCATGATCGGGGGTGTGCATATTCTGTGGTGCACAAAATTTGTTGTTTTTGTGAGCTGTGTGACAGAATGAATTTTCACACCCAGAAGTTTTAGAGTTTGTAGAACCTGTCCACCAAAAATAGCTCAACAAAAACCGATTGTGACATTGTGATTTTGTTGGAATCATTACCGGATTTGTTGTGATTGTTATTTAAACCATTTCAAAAGTTTTAAACTTCCCTCCCCCTCTCGTTCTTTATCTCTCCCTCTTATCTCTTTCTATTTCTCGAGTATTTCTTTTCTTTTAATTATGTTGTATTAGTACTTTAAAATGTTTCCGAAAATAATGTTACACGTGCGTGCATGTTTAGAACTCCCCTTCTCTTTCCCTTTCTCTATCTCTCCTTCTCAATCTCTCTCCCTCTCTAACTCCCTCTCTTTTTCTTTTAATCTCTTTCGCTTCTCGGTTTTCATAAATTTTGAGCGTATGAAGTTCCGTTTGGTCTAGACTCGTGTTGTATGTTGTTTCGGACTTGATTAGGCATGTATCGATGTTTAAACTTGAGGATTTAAACTCGAGCGCATGGGCTGCTGTCAAAAAAAAAAACTGCTGTCAAAAAAAAAAAACTGCTGCTGAAATGTTATTTTTCTGCCCAAACGGTGCGGATTTGAGAAAAATTCCATTAGACGAAAGTTGTGCAGAATCACATTTTACATGGACCAACTCGGACAGAATATGAAAATTCCAAAAGTATAATTATTTACGAATATTATAAAAGTTCAGCATTTATCAAAATGGCCTTTTTCCACTTTTTGGTATATTTCTTTATTTCTTTCTTTTCTCGCGCTTCATTTTTTTGGGGGCATGACAATTTTAGTAACCTAAAAACTTTATGTATGTTGTGAAAGTCATAACCATTATGGGGAAATTGGATTACGTAGTCACGAGCTCAATTTGTGTGCCAAGAAAACTCCTGCTTAAACCATAGCATTATGGATCTCACTCACAAGCCACATGCATATATGTACTCAATATCTCCTATAGGAGCCAATATAACCCCCCAAAAAAAGTTGTACTTGTATCAACAATAGGTTCCAACTGGCAGAAAAAAAGAAGTAGAAAAGGGGAGATGGAAAGGTACCTTTGACATCCATTCAGTGCCTTCTATGACTCCACAGTGCTGAGAAAGAGCTGCAACTTATATCTCCATCCTATTGCAAGTGCTAAGAACAAAAGCTTCTTCTATGTGATGCAAAGCACAAAGCTCCCCTATGGCACATGCCATTCTGCTTTTGGAATGGCTAGCATCTCACACATTTCGACAGGTGCGGTGTGAATACTTAGCCCGATGACCACAATGCTGGTCCTTTCCTTTCTATATCCTGATGAAGCAAGCACAAAAGATTCAGGGAAAAAGGTATGCTAAAAAGTTTTCAAGTATACTTCAATAAGATCACAATGCACAAAAAGCTAAATCAAATTCTCCTTTATAGTTTGTACCATACAATGTGCAGAAGCCAATTGGTCAGAAACTCAAAATATATGTATGAGCTAAATGGTTTGTGACAATATCTTGGTTTAAAAAAAAGAACCCAATCTGAGCTAGTGAAGACAATGAGTAATATTGTTAAAACAATCCAAATTTGATTCTCAAATGCTCGATCAGAGGTACCATATGTAGTGTGTAATACAATTATTAAGTCATTTGAGAATCAAATCTGAGATTCAAATTTAATAAGCACAACATTAGGCCGAAAGAAATTTAATTCATTCAACCCATTATCAAATTTCAAGAACCGATGCAATTAGGATTGGTACTAGTGACAAATTATTTCACAAGCCATCAAAAACATAGATGACATTTTATTTCACAGTTGAAACTAAAGATACAGAACACAAGCTCAACCTCTACACATAGGAAACAGACACTGATCAACAACAAAGTTGGCAAATTTACTGGGAATTTAAAAGCTACAACACAAACAACTAAAACTCCCAACCACCCCCCCTAACTAAGGATTTGAGGTGCTGAAGTTGAAGTTAGCACAACTGGTTTTTCGCATCAGCAGAGAAGAGCTAAAACCCAACATAGACTGTGTCACGCCCCGGAGCAGCATAAATAGAGAAAAATAAATTTCCTTTATGGGTCCATAGGGAATGACGGGTGAATAACCGCGTTGTCATCTAATCAAACCAATAAACACCACGATAGGGAGGATGCTATTCATAGAACATATCTTATTAACATAATCAGAGGCTACAGCGGAAACTATAAAAGGTTTGGAAGCAACAGATGCCCAAGTACCAATTATAAAAGTCTACTAAATCTATTACAGCAGCTGGTTTAGAGTCTCAGGCCTATAACAAACATTAACAGAAGTACCAAAAGATATACCAACTAACTATTACAAAGCGGCACGTCTTCGTCTTCCAGCCTTCAGCTCCAAGTCTGGCAGAACTATCAGTCTTCAGTCCTCAAGACCTACAAATCCCTAGACATTGGAATGTCCAGGGCATTAACGCCATCAGCTTTGAATACAAAGCTGAGTGAGTACATTAAACAACACTCCTCACCGTTATTGTTCAGCATCTTAAAATGCGGTTAATCTCTTATCAATGACGTCACTCACGGACATAGCAGAGGTCTCATTAAACTATGCATGAATTCATCGATAACAGGAATCATATTAAATGAACTCAATAATAAAGATCATGGTATACATATCTCATCACGTATTCACCAAATCCATGCATGTAACCATGCAACCACCCATGCATCTACCTTTACGTCGGGACGCTGAATCCACGACTGAACCTTTATCTCATCATATTCGTATTCATATTCACATCCATATCCATGTTCTTATTCTCAACCATATCCATACGTCGATCCCATAATACCAATCTGAAAACCATTAGTCGATACAGTAATGCCAATCGGAATCACCCGACTAAGCAATAGATCCCAAAATCCCTTGATAGGGTTACCGGTCGTCTACACGGTACCACCTATCTGTAAACGATGGAAGCGGCACAACGGACGTCTTCTACGCTGTGTATATCCTCACTGGTCGTCTACACAGCTGAGAATACATTAGAGCACTAGCCGGACGTCTTCAACGGTACACTGGACGTCTTCAACAGTGCATACGCATCACTGGACGTCTTCAACAGCGAGAGGCGCACTAGGAACTCTAACCATCCCACGTCCACCCGACTCGTCAGCCGTTGATCCCACGGATCCAAAGTACCAATATCTCATTATTCCACATTGAAGCACATATCCCATTTCTCATCATATTCTCTTGTCTCTTTATAACACCATCCCATGCATGCTGACACATGTTGTGAATTGCTCATCTACTAAGTACAGGAAATACCACATGCTCTGTATTCAACATATCTACTCATTTCTGATTATTAACATGCTGTCGTATTCCATTCTACTATTCAGTTCAGCAATATTATCATGTAACAGTTAAACAGTTCATCTCATAACAGTGTTGCACTATCTCTTAAATTAACAATATCGCATAATAAAAGCATGGATCAACATTTAATCAACTAAACAGTTCATATTATAATCAACAGGAAATAAACATGTTCTGAAAGGTTCGATCGATTGAGGTCCTCTCGATCGATTGAAGTCAAACTAAGTTCGATTGATTGAAGTCATTTCGATCGCTCGAGGAAAAGTCGTTTCGATCGATCGAAGTTCCTTCGATCGATTGAGGAAGCGGTAAGTTCGATCGATCGAGAATAGTTCGATCGCTCGAACATCATCTTCTACCCAGAAACTTGGCAGCGACGAACAAAGATCTCGGGGTCACAATATAAATGTTCTAAACAGCATATAACACCCTAGAATCATTCTTCGAGTGAGTTAATGAACTCACCTCTCTCCGGTGGTCCGGTGGCGGCGTTCGAAGCTCCGTGGTGGCGGCGGCGGCTATGGTGAGCTCGTTCTCTCCCTCCTTCTTCTCTTTCTCTCCTCTTCTCCTCTCCGTCTCTGTTCTCCTCTTCTTCTGCTCCTCTTCTTGTTCTCTTCTTCTTCTTCTCCTTCTGCCCAAGCACATATATATATATATATCACACACACACATACGGTTACATATATATATATATATATGGAACACACATACACACACAAGCTCTCTCTCTCTCTCTCTCTAAACTGCCAAACACCACACACATACAAAACACACGTATATATATAGGGAAACAAGAAGGGCAGGTGGCAACCACGTAAACTGAAAATACAACGTTCGATCGATCGAAGTGAGTTCGATCGATTGAGACCAGGTCGGTTAAGGTTCGATCGGTTGAAAGGAGTTCAATCGCTCGGGAAAGGGTACACATCACAGAATCAGGTCGGCAGAGATTCGATCGCTCGAAGTATGTTCGATCGATTGAAAAAGCACAATGTTCGATCGATCGAAGTGAGTTCGATCGCTCGAGAAAGATTCTTCCCCAAGGTTTCACACAAGCATACAGGGTCTTATTTATATAACCATGCATCCGAAAATACAGGGTATTACAGACTGTGCCAGATCGAACTGAATCAAATTATCCTCCAACTGGAACTTGAGTTGCCATACAATGTCATTTTGAATTGGCGGTAATTGCTGACTAATTAGTTCAAGTGTACACGTGTATTGTTTGCATTGGTTGTAAAACTGATTTTGTTAAGCCATTAGAACTAAATGCTATTATAAGTTGATTATATTCTGTAATTGCAATCAGTTGAGTAATAACAATTCCAATTTACTTTCTCTCTCCAATTTTTTTTCTGTTTCCCTCTCTAATCTTATGTTTCCATCTCTAATCTTTGTTCTTCCCTTAATCTTCATCTTCTCTAGCTGCTATTCTTTCTTCTTCTACTATTTAGTAATTGTTCCTAATTGTGGCTTTCTTTAGGTAAGAACTCAGCAATCCATAGCTGACTGAGATATCCAAGCCTTAATCATTTAAATTTCAACCCAAGTTATGTTCAAGATGGAAATATTCAGTGAAATTACCTAAAATCCAAGTAGAGATATCCGTAGGCCATGCGAGGGGCTGATCTGAGAAAAATAAAACGAAAAGAGTTAATAGAAGAAGATTGCAAATATGGTGTAACGTAGATTCTTTTATACATTTTCTTAAATATATATATATATATAAAGGGGCTGCTGATGTGTATTGAAAGAAACCAAACTAGGAATTACAAATTTAAGAACATGACCACGTTGATATGTATATGTTATCCCTTGATTATTAGTCTACTCCTGGAATGCCCACGTTGAATTGTGGCCTTTAAATTGACTAATAAATAAGTGAAAACATGGCCAAAAAGTCATGTTGGTGAAGGATAGCAAAATGTGGAATATATTTACCACTTGCCAAAAAAAAATGTGACAGTAGGGATAGATCTATGTTTGAATCCATGGATCACACAAAAATGATCACACACTTCTTCAAGAAAAAAAATGAGCTTCTCATTACAAATTGCTTGCTAAGAAGTTCCGGAGACTAAATAAGTTCTAGCATTCTAACCATAATACTGAAGACAAAAAAAATTCAACTCAGATGGTAATAATTTATAACATTACTAAGATCCAAGTCAAACCACATACTGTCCTGGTAGCAACTTATAATCAAAAAGAAAAGAGAATTCAAAGTGCACCAATTGACCTCACCAATTGAGGCACATATGTTCTATGTTCAGGGCCTATATTCGAAATTAACAAAGTAACCCATAATTCAGATTTTAAAAGAAATAACAAAACTAACCTTGCCCATTGAGAATGGATCCTCTCTGAACAGCCGTGGCAGCATTCAGGGCCTATATAGAATTATCAACAACTAAAAAGGAAAAAGAAAGGAATTAGTGTTCTTTCCCATCCATTTCCTCTAAAATTGCAAACCAAACATAGCCTTAGTGAAAGCCAAAATAAGCCTTGGTAAAACCTACACTCACCAACAAATTCAAAGCAAAGAAATAGAATTAAAAAAAGTGTCAAACTGAGGACAGAACTGAGAGTGAGAGAAAATTAACTATATGCAAATAGAAACCCATAACTAATAGAGCTGAAAACATAAGGAAAACAACCCCAATTGTGCTGAATTTTACAGCTCCAAAATATAGCTTAAAACAGCCCCAACAACACCGAGTCTTTGAATTTCTCGACCACAACAACCATCTATGAATCAATTAAAGTTGCTAGGGGTTGTTATGGGCTGATTTAGGGGGGTGGGACTAAAATCTATTAGACAGAATATTAAAAGAGGCTGTTAGGGGCTGATTTAGGGGCTGATTGGGGATTGATTTAGGGGCTGATAGACTGGGGACTGTTTAGGGGCTGATTAGGGGACCGTTGAGGGGCTATTTAGAGGCCGTTAGGGGATGATTAGGGGTATACTTCTAAGAAATTGCTTTACTACAAGTCCTCATGGGTCCCAGAGCAGGAACCATGCTGAAAAGTGCAGCATTTTTTATTCCCAAGACGGCCATTTTTTGTACCAACTATTCCCTCATAACTGCATCGATGCCCTTCACAATCTGATTTACAGTGAACAACAAAATTAGATTATTAATTAATATTCCATGTCTCGCAGACAACTCCAGCCATATTATGCCAATAGTTCAAATAAGAAGGCAAATAGAGAAAATAACTGGAGCCAGTTAGGGGACCATCCTTCTGTTATTATAACCTTAAAAAATGAATCATGTCTAAAAAAAAGGGCAAAAAGTATTTCATATCAAACTTCTTCACTCTTGAAGAAAATAAGCCAATATTTATTCAAGCTTTCAAGCCAAATAACATGAATTTCACCAAAATAAGCACTTACAATCACTCTTCTCATTCTGATTCGTTGACCAACTAGGCTTCAAGATATTGCTACATAGAATTTTTTATAATGAAATGATATCCTAATGCATTTTGAAGTACTAATTTGTCAAATATTACAAGTGGCCTTGATTTCTTTTTCTTTCTTTAAATCACCTTAATATGAGAAGCGCCATTTGTTGACAAGTATGGTCAATAACAAGGTTCATGTCTATAACCTTAATTTATAGACTTAAACATAGGAGTTGAAAGCTAAGGTCACTAAAAGAAAAACACTGAGTCATTTCACTTTCTTTGTCATTATTTTAAAACTATGTTTTGGACTTCTTTTATTCTTAGTGTTATTTAAGGAAAACACACGGGAAAACATGAGGAAACTAGTTATTTCCATTTTCCTTTCCCTCACGAAAACCATGAACCAAACAAACCTAAAGATTTTTCATCCAATGATCTATAACCTTGAAATAATTAAAATTTCTCATTTCAAAAGGCCAAATAATAAAAGGGGGACCGAATCATTTTCAGAAAATACAAGTTCTCTCCAGTGGCATTATAATTTGGACTCAAATCAGTTAATTACTAAACTGAGACAAACTCTGGAAAGAAAAAAAATTAATAAATTGAGAAGAATGGAAATTGGATTGAGCCTATCTATTAGTGGTTCAAATTCATAGCTACAGAAATCTATTTTAGTGGTTCAAATCCATAGCTATTGAAGCATGTGGATTGAGCCTATCTATTAGGTTCAAGTGAACTGTAATCCAACTCAAAAAAATTAACCCAAAATTTGATAGACAAAAATATTATAATGAAACATAGTCAGTCACCTTCGGTTATTTTGTTTGATGCTTTACATAGAAAGTTGTCAGTAATTAATATTCTGCAAAAGGAGTTCTGTAAAACACATACATGAACAAAAAGCACACAAGATAGTTTGTTTAACCTAAATGGTTCATTGGGTATAAGTAACATTCAAATGAAGCTAGTTTAAGATAAAACACAGACACTCACACACTATCAGTCAATTAAAGCAAACTTCTGTAACAGTAAGCCGCTCCTTGGATCTCCTTCAAGTTGATTTTCTAACCCCTTCTAATAGAACAAAAAATAAATCAAAAATAATTTCAAATGCTGCAAAATATAAGCAATTAAAAAAGGTATGGACACTAGGTTTGTTCTTTTACACAAAATCCAAAAATCTAAAACCCTAAATCTGAAACCCTAGATATTCTCACACTATCAGAAAACGAGAGAGTGAGAAGTGAGTAAGAGAGAGATAGAGAGAGAGAGAGAGAGAGAGAAACAGAGAGAGAGACAGAGACAGATACAGAGAGGGAGATAATACCTTTGGTGGGAAATGCCCTAAGTCTGATCGCTAGTACAGATCTCGCGGAGAGGGACAAGGTGAGGGAAGATCTCACTGGTACAGATCTTGCGGAGAGGGAGGAGGCGAGGGAGAAGGTCAGAGAAGGAGAAGGGGAGGCGCTGATCGCCGGTGAGAGATTGACGAAGACGGCAACGACAATGGCAACGGCGAAGTCTCAGAGCTGCGGTTGTACAAGAGAAGGGGGCAGCGTTGTGGAGGTCCTGGAGGATCACCCTCTCTCTCTCTTTGTCTCTCTCTCTTCTCCTCCTTATGTTTCCCTCTCTAATTCTCCCGCTCAACAAAAAGTCCAACCGCCCAAATATTTGTTCTTTCTTTTTTTTTTATTTGTCATTTTCTTTATTATTATTTATTCATTTTACCCTACATTTATAACGGTAATTTTCCATTACTATTATTTTTACAACCGTTACAAAATTAAAAAAAACCTCCTGTTAAATATTACTAACGGAATTTGTTCTTTTCTAACGGAAATTTACCGTTGGAAATTAGCAACGGTAAATTACCGTTAGAAAATCAAAACCATATGTGTTACAAAAATGGCCAAATGGTGTAGTGTCAGTCTCAACACATTGTTCTCAAACGTGAATCCCGGTTGTTTGCCCATTGGAATCTCATCACAAATCTTCTTCAAAGCCACGTCTTGAAGTTGTTTCTCCGTGATCTCGTGAATCAAGAGTGGTTGTGCCACTATCATCGACATAAAACCACTTTCAATCCTCGAAATCACTTCAAGTTCTAAGTTCTCCATATCTCTTATCAATTCTTTCTGAGAAGTCAACTTTGATGCGATATTGGTTGGTGCCTTACGACTAAGAGCATCGGCAACTACATTCGCCTTGCCCGGATGATATTGAATTGACAAATCATAGTCCTTCATTAACTCTAGCCATCTCATTTGCCTCATGTTCAAATCTCGTTGTGTAAACAGGTACTTCAAACTCTTGTGACCCGTATAGATCTCACATTTCTCCCCGTATAGATAATGACGCCAAATCTTCAATGCAAAAATCACGGCGGCCAATTCTAGATCATGTGTTGGATAATTCTTCTCGTGCGGTCTAAGTTGTCTCGACGCATATGCAATAACCTTATCACTTTGCATAAGAACGCAACCTAAACCTCTATATGAAGCATCACTGTAAATAATAAATCCTTCAGTCCCTGACGGAAATGCTAATATTGGTGCTTTCACTAGTCGACCCTTCAACTCTTGGAAACTTTCTTCACATTCTGGACTCCAAACAAAAGCAATATCTTTCCTCATTAACTGTGTCATCGGCATTGCTATACGCGAAAAGTCTTTTACAAATCTCCGATAATACCCAGCTAATCCTATGAAACTTCTGATGTCTGTCACATTCGTTGGTCTCGCCCAGTTGGTAACTGCTTCTATCTTCTGAGGGTCTACAGAAATTCCCTTTGCCGACACTATATGTCCAAGGAAAGCTATCTCGGTCAACCAAAACTCACACTTCTTCAATTTACCGAATAATCTCTTTTCACGCAATCGTTGTTAAGCTAATCGCAAATGATGCTCGTGATCTTCAACGCTTTTGGAGTAGATTAGGATGTCATCTATGAACACGATAACGAACTCATCTAAATAATCCTTGAAAACACGGTTCATCAAGTCCATGAAAGCAGCTGGTGCATTAGTCACTCCAAATGGCATAACCAAAAATTCAAAGTGACCATATCGAGTCCTGAAAGCTGTCTTCTCAACATCTTCCTCTTTGACTTTCAACTGATGGTAACCGGATCTCAAGTCGATCTTCTAAAATACCTGAGCCCCTTGTAACTGATCAAATAAGTCATCTATTCGTGGCAATGGATACTTGTTCTTGACGGTCAACTTATTCAATTCCCGGTAGTCGATGCACATACGCATTGTCCCGTCCTTCTTCTTCACAAACAAGACTGGAGCTCCCCACGGCGAAACACTCGGTCGAATAAAACCCTTCTCAAGTAGTTCTTGTAACTGAACCTTCAATTCTTTCAACTCTATCAGTGCCATTCGGTACGGCGCTTTAGATATCGGTTGTGACCCTGGTACTACTTCTATTGTGAACTCAAGCTCCCTTTCAATCAATACGTCGGGTAACTCATCGGGAAAAACATCTGAAAATTCTCGAACTACTAAAATGTTCTCTATTAGTGGTCCAAGAACTCGCGTGTCGATAATTGAACATAAGAAACCCGAATAACCCTTCTCCAACATCTTACTTGCTTGAATCGCCGATATCAAGTACGGCGGTACGATCACTCCCTTACCCTGAAAAGTAAACTCCTCTCGTCCTGACGGATAGAAACTAACCCGTTTCTGTTCACAATCGATTTTGGCTTGATTAACCGATAACCAATCCATACCCAAGATAACATCAAAGTAATTCACCGTCAATGGAATCAAATCAACGCTCAAAACTTTATCACCTATCTTGATTTCACATGACTTGAATATCGAAGAAGTAACTAGCGGTTCACTACTAGGCACTGATACACACAAGTCATATCCTAACGGTTCTGACTTAACAGTTAAATGCTTAACAAAATTTTTTGATACAAATGAATGCGTTGAACCAGAATCCATAAGTATACGTGTAGGATACGAACAAATAGGAAGAATACCTGATACGACGGTATCATCCGTATTCCCCGGCCTGAGCTGGAAGTATCGTCCTTGTTGTTGCGCGACTCCTTTCCCTTTATCCACTCGAGGTTCTACCCTTGATCCGCTTGGCACACTCGATGCCCCGATACTCATTCCCGGTTGTCTCTTACTCGGGCAATTCTTCGCTATGTGTCCCGGTTGTCCACATTCAAAACATTCCCCCCACATTTCTGGGTTGTAGCTCTTGGTGTTCGAGGTTGTGTTTGGTGTAGTCGAATTTGCGTTCAAAGGACAATTCCTAGACACATGCCCCAATTGTTTGCAAAAATAGCAAGTGGTCAATTGATAACAGGTTCCTCTGTGTCACAGGTTACATGTCGGGCACAACGGTCTCAAATCTCCAACAAACACACTTCCTCCTTGACTACCCATATTCGATCCTGAACCTTGCGTGAAAGGTTTCTTCCCATTCCCTTGGCTCTTGCCCCTATTGTCATTGGGTCTCTTTCCTTGTTGCCCTTGTCGATATCGGTCGACACTCTTCTCAGCTATACGGTGACTTCCTCGACTAGAGAAACGGTCGGGTGTTGCAATATGTCCACACGGCCACGGATATTCTCTCTAAGCCCTTCTTCAAACTTACGAGCTTTATCTCTATTAGTCGGAACGGTAGTTTTCCCAAATCGTAACAAGGCATTGTAACGGGATACATACTCACTCACAGTCATGTCTCCCTGAACCAGACTTGCAAATTCTTGGCATTTCTGAGTATAAGCAGATTGCGGAAAGAAACGTTTGTTGAATTCTTCTTTAAATGCTTCCCACGTGGTCGGCTTCCCTTGTTCAAGTACGTTGTTCCACCAATCCAATGCTTCACCCATCAACGTATCGGATGCGCATAAAATTTTCTCCTCATCGGTACATTTTACCTGATGAAAATGTCTTTCCATGTCCATCATCCAATGATCGGCCAAGTCTATGTCAACCTGTCCATGATACAAGGTCGGTTTCCGCTTATGAAATTGTTCTACGATTGTGTGTTGAGGTCGCGGTGCCGGTGGTGCATTGATATAACGAATTTCCACTTGTGGAGGCTGAACGTTCATCTGTTCTCTTTCACTTACCGCTTGTATAAAATTTCCCACCATATTCACTATTTGGTCCATCCGCGAATGCGGTGACAACTCTCTCGGCTGATCCGCCATAATGTTTCAATTATACACCCTGTTGAGTTCATTGCATAATGACTATGCATGCTATGCCACAATATAGATATATGTGCACAGTTCATCACAATCAACAAATGCTAACACATGAAGCATTTCTACAATGATAACAATTATCTTCACAATTACACACTCCACTCGACGTCACTCAACATATATAACGTCACTCGTTGCCAAGGCTCTAAATTTATGCTCTGATACCACTAAATGTCACAGCCCGGTCCCACAATAGCGAAACCGAAGCCCGTGACATGCCACCGAGGCTAAACCAATTCATTAACGTTCTCAAAATTAGGTTTGAAGAACACACGCAGCGGAAAAACAAAATACATTTTTAAAACAAGAGGTTCAGTCGACTGGGTCGGGACCTCAGTCGACTGCAGCAGGCAGAAACAAAATAAACACATGAACCTACAGAGGTCCAGTCGACTGAGGCATGGCCCAGTCGACTGCTTTTACCATAATAAGAAGCAGTAGCTAAACTGCACTGTCCCGTCGACTGCTTTTACCATATTAAGAAGCAGTAGCTAAACTGCACTGCCCCGTCGACTGCCCCGTCGACTGTTCCTCTGGCAGTAGCCCATTCTGCAGAATTTCAAGTTTTAAAAGCTTCCTAACTTTCACCAAGGATCAACCACTCAATCCAAACTCAATCCCAAGTAATCCTAGCTGTATTAAAACATTTCTAAAGCAGGATTACAATATATCACTAACTATTACAACGGTTTAAAATCCATTCTATCATACGAAGTTAAACACAAGTTAAAACGATAAAAATTCTTATTACAACATCCTATTGTCCCAAAACTACAAGGTTAACATTCAAGTTGCCTCCCAAGCGAACTCCCAACCCTCGTGCTCACTTCTCCGATTCCTCGCCAGCATTAACACCTGAAATGGTTATTTGAATAACCACAGATATTCGATTTGTTTAAGCTAAAGCTTAGTGAATAAATCAACATATGTACATGAATGATAAACATGTCTGCATTCACATCTCTACATTTCATACTAGTCGCCGGAGACTCACGTGCCCGTCCATACTCCCAATCCGCGACTCCTCGCCAATAAATCCACGTGAAAGGGTAAGACCCACGATTCTTCTCTTCAATCGTGCGATCTTAATGCCTATATCGGCTCCACAAAATGGCACGGTGACCACGTGCTCCTTCTGACCCACATAAGCAACTTAACATGCTCAAATACATATCACCATGCTCGCGGAAATCAAACATTTCATCGTGCTATTGGGCCTGCTTATCAATATAATTGCCCAACATGAACTACACAATATATCTCTAAGTATTAATACATGCTATTCAAACATAACATGAATACATATCAAGAAACCATTCCAAAAACATAGTTGAGTCACTCACCTCCGATTTACTCTCTTATACTTCGATCCAAAGAAAACCCGTGTACAAAGAACGTGTAGACGTCCGTCTAGTACAATTCCTATGGATCAAAATTCCATTTATCAACTTTTATGAAAAATTCTATAAAACAACTTTTTGGAAAACTTAGCCAAATAGGCCCTAATAGGTATCAAAACGAAGCTCTTACCTCGAGGAGCTCGAACATGAAATATGGGAGAAAACAGACTGACGGAAGGTCGTCGTTCGGCATCGCAAAGCTCTAAGCAACAAAATCTCCCTCTAGCCCCCTTTTTGGAACTTAGGTTAGAAGTTGTGAAAATATCTCAACCATCTCTATCTATATATAGGCAAAACTCTCGGGAATTACGTTTACCTCCCCACGAGTTTTCTCAACTCCTAATCAGCCTCTGAAACTTTCTATACAGCTTATTCACAGCTTTACGAGTGAAAACTCAAAATTATAAAAGTTTTCGACTATGTTTCGTTTGGTCGCTAAAACGCGAATTTCTACATGACGTTTCCGAAGTTGCTAATTAGCCTACCAAATTAATAGCGTGTTAATTCGTTCTCACCAGGATACTAAAACTAACAACAGATATAAATTCTAAAACAGAAATAATACAGATATTGAAATACACAGGTAACATTTATTTTCAGATAAACATTTAAAATGTTCCACAGTGACCGTCTCATACTCGGAGAGACTTCACAAACAATAAATCCTCAATCACAACAGTTTCAAAGGTTCTCTAATACAGACACCCAAATCAACTCGTGAGTCAAAACTCACCCAAACATGTGTCACAGGACACGCCACATCACATTATCATGCATGACAATGAAATGCAAAAAGCAATAACACAAATATGGGTGTTATATATCAAGATCAGTGAGCACAAGAAATGGTAGATTATCGGGTCTGAAAAGCCATGATTATCATGTACTCTTACAGCGGGTTCTAGCAATTGGGATGCGCGGTTTTACTGATAAGACGATTTATACAACGGTGTTTGAGTTGGGCAACTATTTCCAGGATTTGTGCTCTAAAACACTAAGGCTAAGTGATTTGGAAAAACTAGAGGAAAGGATAGTTCTCATACTCTACAAGCTTGAGAAGATCTTTCCTCTAACTTTCTTCGATGTGATGGTGCATTTGGCGGTTCATTTGCCACGTGAGGCCATGCTTGGAGGACCTGTGCAATTTCGGTGGATGTACCCCCCCGAAAGGTAACTCTTTCTTATCTAATGTTAGCATAGTTTTCAATGCCATTATGGTATTTAATGAATGGTTTTACAACTCCTTTTTCCTAAGGTATCTCGGAACTCTAAAAGGGTATGTTACGAACCGTGCTCGTCCAGAAGGTTCAATTGCGGAGGCTTATATTGTCAAGGAGTGTATTACTTTTTGTTCTATGTATTTAGATGAGATGGAAACCGTGTTTGATAGACCTGAACGAAATGAAGATCGTGGTGAACGTAGTAAGGGCATCATGGTTTTCTCAGATGTGGCCTGTCCTATTGGTTTAGTGTCACAGTCTCCTAATCTTTCACAAGAATTTATTGACAATGCTCACTGGTTCTTGCTCTTCAATAGCCCCGAGGTGGAGCCATATTTGGAGTAAGGGGATCACGAGATGCAAATGCACGACTATTTTGGTCATTTGTGTAACGTTTGGGAATTCGAGTACATGCTTCAGAATAAAGTTGTTTTGTTCCAATGTGAATGTTACGACACTAGTATCACTCGTAGAAAAAAAATCCGAACTGATACACATTACATAAGCATTGATGACACTAGCCGGTGGTACAAAAATGACCCTTTTATACTACCTAGCCAAGCGAAACAAGTGTTCTACCTCAACGATACCAAATTTGGTAAACCTTGGAAAGTCGGGCAACGGGTGCAACACAGAGGTGTGTATGATGTACCAGAGATGGTTGATGGAGAACCTAGAGATTTGCAAGAACCTTATGATGCATTCCAACTAGATGAAACAACTGAGTTTATACCAGTTGTCTTTGATGTTAATGATGTCCAATATTGTAGGGAAGATGTCGAACCGGAGGTCATTCCAGACGTGAATATTGATATGAGTAACGATATACATTATGACAGAGATGACGAAGACGGAGCCGAAGCCGAAATCGAAGATGACCGTCCTATTGATTCAGACAATGAGATAGCTATTGATATAGATAATGAAATCGATAACGACATAGATTATGAAATGTAGTGTTTTCTTTATATTATGGATGTGGACAAATGGGCTTAATATAATTATTGGTTTGCATTCCGTTTGTTGGTATACATATGTAGATTTTCTTTACTCTCCATTTGCATGCCTCTATATTTTTAAATTTTAATTCTGTGAAGTTACGATTCATAGTTACAAAATGCCCAAAGATAGCAAGAAATTTGTCAAACCGGGTTACTTAGCAGCAAACACTGCATATGAGAGGCTAAGAGAGAAAAATATCAATGAGAACAATGACATTTTAACAGCCTTGGGGTGTAAGCTATTGGCAAGATCTCACTTTGGTTTGACTTGGCCAAACTGCACAAATAAGAAGGGCAAGAAAAATATGGATACTGTATATGACGAGGACTATATACCGTCCGATGGTGAGGGTACGTGATTGTGATGGTGACGATGATTCATCTGATTCTTTAGTACACGGGGTATAATATATTTGTTTTCTGTTGGGTTTGTAACCAATGTTTAATTGCTACAATTAAAATTTTAAGCCTGCAACTTATTTTTTTTGGATGAAAGATATTGTTATATATTTATATCCATTGCATTCTGTTTCAGGTTAGTGAGATGCCGCCCAGAAAAAGGCTTACATACTCAGAACCTTCAGTCTCATTACCGGATCAACAGAGGGATCCAATACCTGAGCGGGGTATCTTGTGTGTTGATCAGGTGAGTTGGCAGCATGTTGATGAGAGGGGCAACCTTCCAGACGATTCGATGGAGACTCCGTCTAATGAGCCACAGGGCAGTAGCGTTGGTAAGATATCAGCACAATCTAATGTGATCATTTGACAATTTAACTAAATTCATTTGTTCAATTATGAACCAAAACAATGTTATGTGGTAACAGGATCCACTACTAGGCGAGGTGCTACACGAGGGATAGGGGTTCAACGCAACTTTGAAAAGGAAGGCAAGATCCTTGTGCCAATCCCTCCCGAGTTCAGGCAGCCTGTGGGGAAGTATGCAACTGCCTTTGCCTCCGCCGCTGGTATAGAGATCAGACAGCATTTAGCAGATGTGGGCGTCCGTCGATGGTCTAAAGTGCCTGTCACTTCTGCAGAGCCGATAATTCAACGCCTTAATGTAGTTGCTATACCAATTTATTAGTTTATTTACTTTGTGAAATGCAATTTATTTAAAATAGTTGATATATTAATTCACTTGTTTATTTACTTTGTGAAATGCTATAATATGGTTGTTTCAGGATAAGTTCGAGTTACGGGGAGACCCGGTTGATGTGAATAAGGCTACGAATGCGAAGATAGGTAAGCGACTTAGCGATTGGAGCTCCAAAAATTACAAGAAATACCAAAAGTTGGTCAATGAGAAGGGTGAGCCTTTTGCTAGAAGTCACCCACCAAAGGATGTCACACTTCAGCAATGGATACAATTTATTGACGGGAAGTGGAATACTCCAGAATTTCAGGTAACATATATTTCTATAAGTTGAGCCTCGAGCATTAATGTACAACTTTATTATGTTACACTTTATTATTTGTTATGTTATTATTCTTTAATTTTTGCAGCGCCAATCAGTAATAAACACCGCTAACCAAGCACGTGTAAAGATGAATCACTCATGTGGCTCGAAATCAATTCCAGCTAGGCTTCATAAACTGGAGTGCATTCTTTCATTTCAAAAGTTCTGTTACCATTGCACATAGTTTGTTTCTAAATTGTTAATACAAACTTTATGTCTCAGGTTGAAGATAATGAGGGTAAAGACCTTGTTTTTGAAGAGTTTTGGTGTGACTGTCACTTTAATGCCAAACATAATAGGTGGGCAAATCTGGAGTGCGAGAGCGAATTTGTAAGTATAATTTCTTTAATAATGACAGTAAGTTGGAGTGTTAAATATCTTTTAATATATATATATATATATATGTATGTATATTTACAGGAGAAGATTAAAAAGGCAAGGGAAGACCATCTCTCTCAACCAAATGCGACCCAACCAACACCCATAGAGCTATCTATTAAGGCTTTTGGTGCTAGATCAGGCTGCTTGAAAGGACTTGGCATTAGAGCTTCCTCCATTAAGACCATTGCTGCATCTACTAAAAAAAGTGAACATGTAAGCCATCTCGAGGAGAGGATTCTTCAATTAGAGGCTGCAAACCAAAGTAAGGATGAGCAGTTGGCTGAAAAGGCTCGATTGGAGGAGGAGAAGACTAGGAAGTTGGAAGAGCAGATGAGAAGTATGTTGGACTGGATGCGCATCAAAGGTTATGACGGTCCAGGGAACTCATCTACTCTCGGTGGGAATTCTTGGTCAGTGACTATTTCTAACTACTTATAATTATCCCCACCTTTATTACTTTTTTGCAAATTAACTATTTAGAGGGTGCATTATTGGTGACTACTTTCAAAGATTGGAGGTATGTGTTATATTGGTGACTACAAGCATGTGTTATACATGTAAACCCTAACGAGAACGCCTGCGTGGTGGCGTTTGTTATATTTTCCTTTCCGTTTATGGTTGTAAACCGTAACGAGTACGACTGCGTGGTGGCGTTTGCTATATTTTGTGTGGTTTGGTTGTAGGATAGTTTTTTTTCTTGATTGATTAAGAGAGAGTTATTGTGTAAACTTTTTGTGTTGAGCATATGCACCGTTGAGATATTGGGAGACGGTCACTTTGTCGAATTTTTATCAATTTCTAAATCTTAGTCTGAGTGTGTGATGCCTCTTTGTTTCATGTAGTGAAGAAGGCTGGATATTACCGACTGTCCGGCTGACACCAAACTTATACTCCAACCTTGGGAACGACTAAATAGACTTATAGAAAGCAACATAATGAGTAAAGATATCCTGAGGTAGATACCATAGCTTAAAAAGTAAAAAAAAAATACTCCAAAACACTCATAATCGAGGTTTATAATGGCAACTCGGACAACCAATTGTCCGCCTGCCATCAAACCTACGCTTCCACATCGGGTATGACTAAATAGACTTGTAGGAAGAAACCGAATGAATAATTGACTCTCGAGGTAGATTCCATAACTTAGGACAATTTGTACCTTATGTTCGAGAAAAATGCAACTTATAATTACTTTATATTTCACATATTTTCTGTTCGTTCACTAACTTAAAAGATACTAATGCTTTCCGTTGGTTTCATGCAAATTGGGTGTGGATATGGTGGATCGGTAGATAGGCGGCCACATCTTGTTGCTTTTGTTATATAGTCTAACAATTTATTATGTAGTGAACAATGGTGTGGATATGATGGATCATTAGATAGTCGGACAAATCTTGTTACTTTTGTTATATAGTCTAACAATTTGTTATGTAGTGAACAATGTGTTAATATTTTTGTTAATCTTTAGTTTTTTTGTTGGGCATATGAATAATTAACGATATTAATTCTTGTTGTTTAATGAAATTACTTAGAAACATTAAGACTTTTTATGTTTATATGATTGTCTCTTTTGGTTTTGAAAATTATTGTCATAAACAGGAACGAACAGGATTATAGCATATTCAAATATTTTATTTACTAGAATATATAATTTTAGCAACAAAATTATTTCGTCGCCATTGCATATGATGAAAATGAATTGGCGACGAAATTTTTTCGTCGCTAATACAAGCAAACCATTTTATATGTTTGGCGACAAAATTATTTCCTCGCGATTGCATATACTGAAAATGAATTAGCGACAAAAATAATTCGTCGACATTGCATTTGATGAATTGGCGACGAAATATTTTCGTCGCTAATACAAGCAAACTATTTTATATCTTTGGCGACAAAATAATTTCGTCGCCATTGCATATGCTGAAAATGAATTGGCGACGAAACAAATTCGTCGCCATTGCATATGATGAATTGGCGACGAACTTTTTTCGTCGCAAATACAAGCAAACCATTTTATATCTTTGGCGACAAAATTATTTCGTCACCATTGCATATGCTAAAAATGATGTGGTGACGAAAAAAATTCGTCGCCATTGCATATGATGAATTGGCGACGAACTTTTTTCGTCGCTAATGCAAAATTACTACAAAAAAATGACTCTTTTGGCGACAAAATGCGCATCAATGGCGACGAAAATTGTGATCAATAGCAACGAAATTATTTCGTCGCCATCTTTTGTCTATGGCGACAAAAGATAAATTTCGTCGCCAGGGGCCTTTAGCGACAAGGCAAAGGCGACAAAATTGGCGACGAAATTTTTTCGTCGCTAAACGAAAAATGGACTTTTGGCGACGAAATTTGTTTGTCACCAAAGCACATTTTTGTTGTAGTGATATATGTTTTCATTTATTAGTTCCATTGTGGATGACTAGAATTATGATGCGGTTGTGAGGATACAACGGCGACAAGCAACAAGTCATTGTACTCCAATTTTTAGATTTAAGCTATTATTTTATTAATCATACTCTAATTTTAGCGGTGTGATAATTTGAATTTTAACTCATAATATGTTTTAGCTTTCAATGGTAGATTAGGTATTTTGCAACATTCTTATTTCATTTTCCTTGACAGAATTCTAAATGTAGCAAGATTCACTGGTAACCCAAACACTCTGGAAGGGATTTAGAATCATAGTGAAGTGATTACTGGTATTATGATTCATGCTAATTAGAATCTACCTAAAATAATTCATGAAAGACCGTTATGTAGTATAGTAGAAGTAGATACACATATTCTTTTTGTCAAACTGGGGTCAGATAGTATTTTTGAAAAATCATAGTCTAAAGTCAAATTTACAAAGATTATTTAGGGTTAAATAAATAATACCCCTGTAGTTTTAAGGGTGATGCTATTACCATTCCATCATTGAACCAAGGCAGTTCATAGTACCACTTTTAAAGTATGTGATACCATGCATGTTATGCACAGCATACATGGTACTACATGCTCTGAGAGTAGTACTATGGAGTGCCTTAGTTCAATGATGGAGTGACAATAACAATTCCCAGTTTTAATTGTGTCAATTTGGTCCCTGAAGTTTTTAATAGAAGCAATTTGGTTCAAATGTCTAATTCTGTGAGAAAAGTTGATTGAATTTACTCACATAATATGCACTATGACACTTTTCTCTCTCCACCTGCTTAATTACTAGCGTAATTGTGTGCAGCAATGGGTGAAATCAGTCAATTTTTCTGACAGAATGAGAGAATTGGACCATATTAAAACTTCAGGAATCAAATTAATACAATTGAAACTAGAGGCACTAATTACACACACACATATATATATATATCTATAGTATACAGGAAAACTAGGGCTAATTGTTGGAGTCCGATTAAATCCCTTCTGGTTAAAACGCAGTCTGTATATATATATATATATATAATTGTTTGATTTGGGCAGAGTGTGGAAGTACTGATCGAATGGATGACTATACTCCTCCCTGTACTCGAAAACGTAAACGCTTCCTTGAGGAGGAGAAGGGGAAGTATATCCTCAGAAAAAGCGTTGAAACTGAAGACGAGAAATCATCATCAAAGGTTAAGGTTGGAGCCCGTAATCATGCATCATCATCATCTGTTGAAGCTACTACTACAAACGAGCCTAGGCGAACAAATATTCGTTGGATGGGCGAAGAACAAAAGAAAAGGTATGCGGAGCAGATCACGAAGAGTGAGGTTAGTTGTTGTTGTTGTGTTTTTTTTTTTTTTCCCTAGCTATTCTTGTACTATAAATATATGTATATGTATATAAGATAGTATATATAAATGTTCATTTATCTGCTTGTTGGTTTTTGTTGGAGTATGTATTTTTATTTTTACAGGGTTTTGAAGTGGAAGACTTCAGCGATTTTGTGGGTATCGGTATGATTAGGCCAGTACGTAATAACGAACCGCCTACTAGACAGCTCTTAAAATATTGCAGTATTGCTATGAAACACTACAAGGAGAATGTGAACAAGGTTTTGCTGATTCTACTTTATTTTTTCTTCGCACATAAAAAAAAAAAAAAAAGTAACCTTTGATAATACTAATAATAATTTTACTAATAACAACATTGATGGTTGGTGTGTAGGATGCAAAGATGAAGTTTGTTAGACTTGTGAGGGCAAACAAAGATTTTTTAGGTAGATATGTGCGGTACTACATTACCTTTGAGGCTAAGGACAGTTCCAGTGCAGATGATGATCAGGTTAAAACCTTTCAAGCTATACTTATCGTGGATTTTATCTGTAACGAACCACCCGAGGTGGACCTTTTTAGGCTACTACAACCTACACCTACTCCTACTCCTTGAGCTGAAAAGGTAAACTTATTACTGCTAATCTGAAATGAAACATTTTACATGCAAAATATGAAAGTTGTGTTGAGTTGGTTTCTCTCTGATTCTTTACAACCATCATGATACTCCATGTGATTGGTGCTAGGAAGCCTTCCAATTTAATGAGATATAACGAACTCATACCATAGATTTTCAATATATTTTTACTGTGGTGTTGGTCCAAAATTATTACTATTATCATTTTTTGGGGTGGTGGGGGTTGGGTTATTTACATAGCTTGGAAGAACTGATACTTCTAAGATGCTAACGTGTCGTTTGTGGTATCGTGTCCGACACTTCACGGACACTTTTCTTGGAGTATTGGCATGCAATTTTTTTTTTTGGAATTTTGTCGCGTCGGTGTGTCCGTGTCGTGCTTCATAGGCGCCACATAAAGGTTGTATTATTAAACAACATCTATGAGATGCACCATATCATCATTTGTGTCGCAATTTTTGTAGCTACTTGTAAATTGTTGGGTTATGGCTTGTGTATGGTCTGTGGATTCTAATTCCATATACTGTCATAGTCCTCCTAGCTATAAGAGCTTAGGGTGCGTTTGATTGCAAGAAAATGGGTTGAAAAGAAAATTTTTCCATGGAATTATTATACTTGGAAATTTTTTCCATGGAAATAAAATTTGGGCGGTTTGATTGCAATTATTTTCTGGCTAGAAAATCTAACATTTTCCGTGGAAAATGTAATTTTGCTATTTGTCACTATTTTCCAGTGAAACATGGTAATTTTTCATGAAAAATACATTTTTTGTTGTTTGATTGCAATAATTTTCCTTGGAAAATTATCATTTTCCATTGTAAACATACATTTTTTCAAGTAATTAGCTTATGAATCACAAACAAATAGTTTGAAAATGATACAAATTCAAGCAATTGAGAGACAATTACTCGTAACAATAGTCAATTTCACAAACGATTTTTTTTAATGTACTAAAAACCAAAGTCTCATCAAAGTAAAATTAGAAATACTCATCAAAGTTCTATAAAATAAAATAAAAAAATACTCATCATAGTAAAATTAGAAGTACTCATCAAAGTTCCATAAAAAAAATACTAATCAAAGTAAAAAGTCTCTATGATTGTTTTAATCTACTAAAAGCCAAAATTAATTTACCGGATCTTTTCCAAGCTTACGATACACCCAAGCACACATAAAAGCATCATCGGTAATACCAAGGAAGAACCGTCCAGATTTTTCATCTTGCTCAAACAAATCCATAAGCTCCATTGTATCCCCTCCTCTATGCCCATAGCTCGAAGTTTCTCTAGGATCTCTTGCCCATTGACATGACTTTGAGTTGCTTGCTTTTAGAAAGCAATGGCAATCTTTTCGGAGGACTGGGCAATACGGGCAAGGGCTAAAGCAGCGTCATCCATGGCATGCCCACGTCTACGTCGATCTTTCGGGCCTCCTCTTGCGCCGCTCGCTTAGATGTGCTTGAATGACTTGGTTGTGCTTCCCCCACCTCATTTTCATCCCCTAATGCGGCATTCACCGAGTTATTTATATCGGCTTCACTCACTTGGGGAAAGTCATTCCCCGTGACTGTCCGGTCTCCCGTTGCGTGGTCATTGCCGAAAATAATAAGCAAGTCATAGTAACGAGGACACAACTTTCCTTTTATATTTCTTGCATCGGGCTTATCCTAAAACAATATTAAAAAAAAAAAAAAAAAAAAAAAGAATTAAAAATCCATGAGCTTCTGACTTCTGTAACAAATGCCCAGAATAAGGCCCAACACTTTCTAAACCTATAACATTAACAAATGTTTGATTTGTAAACTTGCTAAAGCTATATAATATAACAAGTTTAATTGGCAAAGCCTTGGAACCTCAGTAACAACTAACATACCAATATACCCAACTATCCATGCATCCCCAGAAACCAAAACCAGGACATTGTTTGTTGCACAATATACATAAGCAAAGTAACTTCCAGAGCTTAAGCTTCATTACCGAAATAAGTTACAATCTCTGAATAATTCTCGTGCCCTATTATGGATTTTTAAAAGAAAATATGAAACCTTTACCGTGGACATCAACATACAAATTTCATTTCAACTTCTGAAATAAACATAATGCAGATGACCTTAGTACATAGTAGCCACAATAATAATGCCATATAAAAGTGAGTCTCTTCGGTCAGTGAGAGGCAGCTTGAAATTCTGAACTTCAAACCTTGACTTGGACCAATTACAACCATTGTATTGATAAAATAAAATTACCAAATATATTATGGACTTTATATTTGAGTTGTGCTTAAACTTGCTACCCAAAGTATATAATGCAAACTTCATTTCCGAAACGTGAGCAGCGATAGGAAGATGGTGAAATTACCTTGTAAGGCATAAAATTATACATATAGAGCTAGGAAGCACCGGTGCGGATGCGGGGACGCGAGGACGGGGACGCGAGTGCGGAGAGTTCGGCAATTTCTCCAAAATTACCAGTGCGCGTGCGGCAGGGGTATTTAAGTAAAATTTTAAAAATATATTTTATATAATATTTATATAGTAGTATATACAAACTATTTTACCACTATTTATTTATGTATTTAAGTAAAATTTTAAAAATATATTTTATATAATATTTATATAGTAGTATATACAAACTATTTTACCACTATTTATTTATTTATTTATTTCAAATTTAACAATATAATTATTTATTCATAAAAATTAATAATTTGGGGGTTAAAGTATAAATATAGAAGAAAGAAAGGTTTTAAAAGAAAAAAATGTGTTGACCATCGTGTGGACTGTAGAGTAGAGAGAGAGAGAGAGAGAGAAAATCGTAAAAAACAATTGGGTATATATCTATATGTAAGTCCACAGAGGCGCAGGTCTGTGTTTAGGGCTTAAAGCCCCTTCACGTTACAGAGAGAGAGAGAGAGAGAGGGGGGGGGGGGGGGGGGGGGGGGGTGGAAATCGAAGTCGAAGAAGAAGAAGAAGAAGAAGAAGAAGAATCGATCGAAGAAGAAGAAGAATAGTCGGAAGAAGAAGAAGCAGAATCATCGAAGAAGAAGAAGCAGAAGCAGAATCGAAGAGAAGAAGAAGAAGAAGAAGAAGAATAGTCGAAGAAGAAGACGCACGCACCTTGAATCTGTAGGTGAATCTGCCTTTCCTCCTTGTTTTTTCCCTTTTTTTTTTTTTAACCTTGAATCCGCCGCACTCCGGCCGCACTCCGCCGCACTCCAGCCGCACTCAAACATGACGAAGAACTGAGATGGAGTCGACACGCACTAAGTGCGCACTAAGGCGCACTAAAGCCGCGGCCGAACTCGCCACGCACTTAGTTCGCGTGCGACCCCAATTTTGCCGCACTAGTGCTTCATAGATATAGAGAGAAGGAGACAGGTTGATGCTTCTCAATTCGCCATCAATGGAGAGGAGAGGAAGGCGTTTTGATTACGTGGGAATAGAATCCTTGCAGCCATTAATGAAGATGAGATGAGGCATCGTTTGGGCTGTTGGTTGTAGGTGTGGGAGAGGATAAGCCTCAGAAGATTATCCACGTGAAAACATATGGGAAACAGATGGAAAATGAAAAATATAAAAGAAGCCACGTTTTATGGAGTGGAAAATGAAAAAATATTGGAGAGGCCAAGTGGCATATATAGGTCATATAGTATGAGAAATAATTCTCCTTTTAGATATAGTACTAGCATATTGTGCGGGTACGTTGTTTTTTATGCATTCCGTCAAAACAGAAAGGGCTAATCTTACATACACAAGCATATATATTTCTGTAGTACAACTGAACAAATTTTTGCATTGATTGGAGTATATTTTACCAATAAAAAATCAGGGACAGTAAATATAAAAAAGAAATCTTCAAATCAATTGATAAGGGTCCAACTACAGTGAAGTGACAAACTACTATGGTTCAGAATTATTAATTGACACCTTACCAAATTAAAACGGATTCAAACATAGGATGATTGCATATAAACCATTGCAAATGGATCGTTAGATTTAAAAGCATTGGCTCTTTGAACGGCTCTAAATGACTTAAACCATAGATATCAAGTATCCATTGGCAATAGGCATGCCTCTACTACATTCTTCTGCAGAAAACAAAACATACACTTGAAGATCAATTAGGAAACAAAACAGCCTTAAAGGTAAACAAAACATAGAAACACAAAC
The DNA here is from genome assembly GCA_033977485.1 of Hydrangea macrophylla. Lineage (NCBI taxonomy): Eukaryota > Viridiplantae > Streptophyta > Magnoliopsida > Cornales > Hydrangeaceae > Hydrangea > Hydrangea macrophylla. Next base: position 94,133,893 of record CM066982.1, on the reverse strand, counting down.
AACATAAAACAGAGAGCTACATATTGCCCCCATTTGAAGCACATCCAATCATTGCCATATTGCGGAAGCCATACTTGGTCCCACAACAACTCCATAACATAACAACAAATCCAACAATAAACCAGCAATCTTATAAGAACTGATCAAGGCTTAATATCCCCAATCACCACCAGGTTAATTCAAATCCAGAAATCTCAGAAAAATCGCCATAGTAGATCCTATTTCAATCCAATCAGACAAAAGGGAGAATACTTGGAAAATATGCACTGTTCTCAAAGAAACCTGTATGCAACCTCACAAGCTGAGCCTGACGAAACCAGCTGCTAAAAGTGACATAAAAAGTTTTAGCCATAGTGTAACAACCTTCAAATTTCTAAGCGATTTGACTAATTATTCAAATAATTGTCATTAGTAAATATTAATTGAGTGTACCTCAGTAACACACATTTGAAATTCTAAGTTTGGAGAAACCATGAATTTAATTGCCAGTAAGTATATTTAAATTGTTAGTACTACCAGAAATATTTTCCGGTTATTTCTAAATTAAAATTTCTAATGTTTCATTATTATTATTATGACAGGAGATTTCGAGCTTTAATTAAATTGTACGATAGATTATTGTATGACCGAGTTACATTTTTGGTAGAAGTAATGCTAGATGCACTCCCAAATGTATAACTAAATGCACAACCCTGTTTAAAAATATTGGACTTCGTGCTGAAAAGATTGCACACCCTGCACACCCCTTTTTTGTGTACAGACTTTTTAGCACGAGGTCCAACATTTTTAAGCAGGGTTGTGCATTTAGTTGTGCATTTGAGAGTGTATCTAGCATTACTCTTTTTCTAGAATGACGAGTTTAGTTTCTGTGTGTTTAGGGGCCCACAAGTAAGTTAATTAGTGAATTTAACATGAGAATTAAGTGCTCGAGGCATAGGTACCTTTGGGCTAGTCGTTTTAAGTATTTTAATATGAATACTTGAATTTGTAAAAAGTTTTTGCAATGTTTGATAGAACTCTTTTTTTTGTGAAATTTCACAAACTTCGTGAAATTTCACAACTTTTTTTTTAAAAAAATTTCACACTAACTTTTTCGGTATTGGTATGAGAAATTAAATTTCAAAAACTTTTTTGGTGATCGATCATTTCATGTTAATGTGGTGGTTTGGTTGTGAAGAGATCGATCAGGTGAGGTCGTGGTGGTGATCGGCAGAGGTCTGGTGTGGCAGTGGTGGTTTCGTGAAATTTCACGAATCTGTGAAATTTCACAACTTTTTGTTGATAAATTTCAGAACTTTTTTTTAAAATTTCACAACTTTTTTCGGTGATATGATAAATTAATTTACAGAAGCTTGTTTTATGATCATTTTTATGTTGCTATGGTGGTTTGGTTGTGAAGAGAATCGGAGAGGTTTGGTGTGGTGTTGGTGGTAAACGGCAGAGGTGCGGTGCATGTGGTGGTGGTGGTCGCTGTGAGTTTGGTGTGGTGGTGGTGGTGCTCGCCGAAGGTCAGACAAGCTCAGGCGAGATCGCCGGAGCTCAGGCGATGTCATGGTTGTGGTTGCCGGAGCTCAGGTGAGGTCGCCGGAGGTACATAAACTTTGAAACTGTTTGTGTAGAGCAATGTTTGGGATAGTTTTGTCAAAAGTGCAAGGAGTGGACCTAATTCTAAAAACTTTTCTACTTATACTTAAAACCATTATATTTTCTGTAATTTAAATTTATCACTAATTGCCCCTTTCTTAAAATTGGCAAAAAAAATTAGACCCCTTTGTGAGGTTGATTTGGATTAGCCCCTATATGGAGAGATAATCTCGCCAAATATTTAACCCATTTATGTGAATTAGTTTTTAATACTTAACCCTTTTATGATACTAATTTTGGGATTAAGTGCCCATGTGGGGTTACTTTTATATAACACTCAAATTATATTCCGATTGAAGAGGCGCTGTTTGGCAGAGATGTTTTGATTCCTCTTTTTCGTATTGATTGGATCTATATATGGAATTCAGGCTTTCAATTGAGGTTTGGAAAGGGGACTGGTGGTTTAAGTTTACGGCGTTATGGGATAGAAGAAAAGGAAGGCTGCACATGTATTTGGATACGTGCTGATCAAATTGTTTATCAGATTTGGTTGGCTGTAAGTTGGGGTGTTCTATGTGAATATATCACATAATCAAGAGAACATGCAATAGAGGGAAAAGAGAAAAGAGAGCTAGGATTTCTCACAACATGAAATCAGAATAAATGGATGACAAAAGAAAAGAGATCGATATAAGAATATAACTAGGCATACAATATTATCCTAAATAAAGTAAAAGACTGAACTGCACTAAAGCTAATATCAATACTCTAATATTTTGAATCTGAGTTTGGACACAGCTTTATTTGGTTTTATTCTTTCTTGCTGAGTATAACGATGGTAGAGGGCTTGATTATGGAGAGAATTTTAGGTAAAAAAAAAACTCTTCAGTGTGAGGTTAGTTTAAACACTTACGCTTAGTTTGGCCCCCATGTGGCTTTTTAAAAGGAGCTTATGAAATTTATTACTAAGTTCTTTGATTATTTTATACAAGTGGCACATTACTCTTCAAAAAGACATCATGAAACCAAAAAGCAACCTTGGGCTTTTAAAAGCTTCATTCTAGAGCTTTTAAAAGCTCCCTCCAAAAAAGCCCTAAGTTCAATTTTTGCAAAGCTCATAAACTAGTTACCAAATGAATAAACATTAAATTGTGCTTTAAAAAAGGAGAAGCACCACGTGGGGGCCAAACTAAGCCTCCTCCATGTAAGGTTATTTTGAGATAAATCTTGGTAGTTTCACTTTAGTTCAAAACTATAGAGCTTAAGTGTCCACTTTTGAAGCATGTCGTCATGACTCATGGGGTAAAGTGAAAATGAACATAATTGACCCTTATTATTATTATTATTATTATTATTATTATTATAATTATTATTATTATTATCGGTGAACAGCAGAACAGGAGTAGAGTAAAATCCTACGATTAATTAACCAGTCTTTTTTCTGCTTCGAATTCTCTAGTACTTGTCAACTTCTATGTTGTCGACGACACTTAATTTATGGCATAAAGCTAGCATAACTAGCTATGATTTACTGAATATTTCTGCTGATTATTGGCATAAAACCATGTTACGAGTTCATTGTAGCTTTTGTGTCAACTGATCAATCGCGCGTGGTTAATTGGAGAGAGAGAGACTCAGAGAGAGAGAGTTGTGGGTGAATGGACAAATGACAATGCACCGAGAGAGAGACTTAAATGGATGAAAGGACAATGCATAACTTTTGTTCTTGTTTTGTTTTTCTGTTTACAACAATGTTAGGGCACACCCATTCACATTCAAAAAAATCTACATTTTGAGGTAGACCAATGAGAAGAGACTAACTATGGATCCCGCAGTCTCTATCTCTCTTCTCATTGATCCACCTCAAAATATTAATACTTTTTGGGTGTGAATAGATGTTGCTCAAATATTACTCTTGTGTTTATTAATTATTATGTGGTGATGGGTATTATAGGGAGCATTTCTCATCTTAGTAGTTTTCAAACTTGCTCAATACACAGAACACACAAAAAAAAAAAAAAGGCACTTTTCAAACCGTCCATTATTATGAGAAAACCAAATATACAAAACATTCCCCATTTAGCATCCTGAAAAGGTCGGCTTTTCTGCTTCCATTCTTTGATTCTTGAGCAATGCAAAAACTCGTATAAGACCCTAGTCTTTCTATCTGCACTACCAGTCTGCCATCCAAGTCTGCCATCCATGGTTACTGATTTGACGATACTCATATTACAGCATGCGCTATATGCTGCTTATAATACTCTCTCTCCTCTATTTCTCTCTCTAAAAACTGATGAAGTTTGAAAATGGTTGGTAGTGAAGTTGACCTCCTCCTTTAGCTTAGTTTGTCTTTTCCTACACATAATCCAGGGAGGCGATTTTGCCACGTCATAAAACACTTCTTCTACGACAATGTGGTTTTGTGATTGAATTACTAAGAAGGGCAATGGTATCGACACATTCAAAATACACACTTAAATATATACCTCATTCACATCACTTTGGTAGATCTTACACTGACAGTAGATTTTGCAGTCTTTTTCTCTCTTTTCATTGATCCACCTTAGGGTGTGAACTTGTGTGTGTCCCAAACTTTACCCTACTAAGAATGCCCTCTTATTTCCTATAGTTAGCTTACCATGCCCTACATGCACTTCTTTCTAAAATCACACACATATGCGTGCGCGCGCACATACACACAAATTAACCTCCCCTAGTGATCCAGTTTTAAATCCAAAAGCATATGGATGTAGTGTGACGGACTCACTAAATAACTTCTTGTGATTGATCCTGTTTTGGAGAGGAAACCCAATTAATTTTAAAGAATGAAATTACTTCAATTTTCAAAATTATTTTAATGCCCAAAATTTTATTGGTTAGCGGGGATATATAATGCCAACATAAATTGCATACAATGCTATCCTACAACAATTGTATTGTAAGATAACAATTCCATAGGGGACTGCTATCCTGCCATACGAAGGTTATAGGATAGCATTGTGTACAAATTCAAAATGAACAAAAAGGTTAATGACACCTTTTTTTTTTTTAACAGCAAATTTGTATTGAAAGGCCAAATAGGCCAAAGTTGATACAATCACCAAGTCACCCAAACAAAATCTTAATAAGACCCCCCAGAACCAGCCTTTAAAACAAACCGACCCAAAAAGAACCAACAAGAAAACACCCTCAAATATCTAGCAAACAAATACATTGGCAAGCTACAATGCCATAACAGACTCAATATTAAAAAATCACAACATGGATCAAACCTCTTGGACCAACCCAGCCACATCATGACAGCACTTTGGGCACATATATCCTAAAAAATTCAACAAACAATACCAGAATGTGTCCTAGTTACAGCACTATTGGTGATCATCCCTGCAAGCCAGTACTGTAGATACTCCCATGAGCTGAATAGCCTTCTGAATTTAATCAGCAGAGTATGGAAAGAAGAACCCAGTTTCACTCCTTAAGCTAAAACAACAACATCCATTAGACTTCTCCCTTAGTGACCTATGCAGACAAAACAGACGCCAAGCTCGACTCCAAAACTCAGCATGATAGACAACAGAAAAATCAGCAACAGCAGACCACGGATAGCCACACCAGAATATGAAAAACACAGCAGCAAAGACAAAACAAACCGGCAAACCGGGGGTAAAGGAAATTATTGCTCCCCCAATTAATAAAATTTTACTTGTGCCGTCAAGGTTTCGAAAATCGCTGCCCCATTTGATCCCATGTACATCCCAACCTTAACTAGGCTCTGCCCCAAGACACAAATAGCACCAATATCCTTGACACACTCCCAAATGACCCATTTTTGCAGATCTTATAGCAGAAATATATCCTATCTCCAGTCCCATGACAAGGACTCAAGTCACTCTGCGACCACTACATTGCACCAGAAAGCAGAAGCCGACCATGAAGTTCCAGAAACAATCTGCAATGAAATCCTCTTGGAAAATTTGACCCCTTTCTTGGCCTGTCTTTCCTTGTAATACAATAGCGATAGAAACCACACATAGATAAGGATCTTTTATTTTCTGACTCCATTCTTTAGATCACCCCTTTTCGATGCATCCAAGCCTTGAAGACTTCTTATTTTGCCAACCCTAGATATCATGTGAGTTTTTATATACTATAAGTAAATAAAATAGAACGCACGCGACACGAAAGCTCCATTACACGAAATGAAACGCACACCGAACACACCCCAAAAGAAGTGAGAAGCACTTCCAAATCTCAAAAAAGATCCCCCGAAAGGAGAGAACTCACACCAAAACACCCTTCCCACACCCCAAACAACAATACAGTTGTACTAAAACAATCACAATAGATCTTCCCTATTTTTCCTTTGATTCTCCATCAGAACATTTTCCTCTTTTTTTCCCGTGTCAAATTAGAATAGCACATAGTTACACCTACCCTTGAAAATCCCAAATAGTTCCAGAGCCTGATTAGATTTTACTCCTCAATCAATACTAACCGAATGAACAACTCAGCCTTCACTACAACCACTGCCCAACCTTATCATCGGAGCACACCTAACAGACCCAATGTGCAGAATTTGTAGCAGAGATACAACCCAAACTCCAGAACTTGGCATACATCAGCACAGTAAAGACTAAAGAGCACCGTAGTAGCACCAAATCAGTGGTCGCATTTAACAGACAGCACACAGGATATATCTCCAAGAAATTCCGAAGAAGCAGCAAATATAAATCAGCACTTGGGAAAACAAAAAAACACTAGCCACGACCCAATGAAACCCAACCAGCCCTTACAAATCATGCTACTGCAACCCATTACATCGACCTTGGAATATATATATATATTTTTTATTCTGACTGACAGGATACCTTCAAACAAATCAAAACCAAACTACCGGATGAAAATGAAAGCCCAAAGTTATTCGCATTAGAACCAAGCACATCGTCAATACTAATTACACGAATTCGAAGGTTTTCCTTATTGCCCGAGAATGCACCTTCACATGCAACACCCAGCAGCAGAAAATCGAACCAGTAGCTGGATAGTAAAACTTAACAACACATCAGCACTTCCTGATTAGATCATCCCAGTGAATGCCCAAGAAATGACTTCCCGACTTCAGAAATAGTACCCAAAAGAAAAACACACCCGACTAAGCCCCTCCATCCCAACCCCTCACTAATGGTACTTTCTCTTTGTTTTTTTCCCAATGAAAACTTTTTTCAAAGAACCAAAAGGCCTTCCCTTATCATATCCCTATAATCAGCCTTCAACACTAATGAAAACTCACACCAATAACACCTCTCCGCCCCAACCCCACTCAACAGGTAAACACCCCTCACCCCTCCCCCCCCCCCCCCCCCCCCCCCCTCCCCCACACACCCCCAGGAAGACAAGCTGAGCAGAACCAACCCTTATAAAAACCATACATAACTCAAAAACTCCTTACCGACATCCGCACCCGCACTCGAGAACCTCAAAATTTTACCACCATTGAATCAATGGTTCCGTCCTTCCCACTCCCATCTTGGCAAGTGAATCAGCAAAGGTATTAGCACTCCGTATAGTATGCACCAGCTTCCAAGCCCTTAGCTTCACCAAACAGTTGTTAATGTCATTAAACACATAGTTGTACTTCCACAATTTTGGACCCCTATCAAGAATCCAAGAAATTGCGTTCTTCGAGTCGCTTTCAATTATTAGATCAACCTTTGAGGCCCACGCAGATTCCGAGAATAAAACCACCGCCCAATGAATGGCGAACAGCTCCGCAATATTGGAATCATAGATCCCAATGTTTTTTGCAAAAACACCCATTATATTGCCCATATGATCCCTCAGCACCCCCCCCCCCCCCCCCCCCCAAACCCCTGCTGGTGGGGCGATCTCACTGGATAACTTCTCGATGGGGTTTATACTTTTCGTAACAATATAATACACTAGGAAAATAGAATATTTGCCAGTTAGTGCAGCTAGCTACAGAGCGTGGGTACAGCCTGGGACTGCAAGTGGAGGTGGAGAAAATCCTTAAGCTTTTGGACGTAAAAAATAAATAAATTTGAGCACTACATTTCGTCTGCAAAGCCATAAACCCTATCTGGCCATAAACCCCACCTCCTCCTCGCCTCCGAGCTTTCAAATTTCCTTCAAACAAAACAAAGACTTTTCGTTGGTGAGTTGTCAAATGTGGGTCTTGTTCTAGTCTAGTTATACTTTATTTTTCATCTTTGATCATTACTATTTATCCAAAGTGGGTTTTGGTTGAGATTATGGAAAGACATATTGGGAGTTTTTGTGGCCCTTTTGAGGCGGGCTGTTATGGGTATGTGTGTGGGAGGTATTTGATTTCTTCAGCGTGTGATTTTGGTGTGCGTTTTGGTATATTTGGGTTTACAGGATGTTGTTTGGTGTGATTTTGTATCCACTTAGGTTTATGTTTGTTCCGAAAATGGGTTAGCATAAGGATAGGTTTGTGATTTTTTGAGGCTAAGAGTTAATCAAGGATGACTTTGAAATTTTGGCACTGGGCTTTCGATCAATATTATGTGCTGTCTTGGTACTTATCGTTCTCATCATGTGAGTTTGTTTGGGAGGATACGTAATACTCAAGTTGAATCCTATCAATGGATGAGTGTTATTTTCTTGAACACTCAAGTTTGTGGGGTGTTTTTTCAAGGACTGGTAGTAATCTGGGAGGTTTGGCTTTGGCCTTTTGGCCTTGTTTAGGTGTAAAATCCACTTTGTGGAATATTATCAATAAAATTTGTACTGTTCAAAAAAAATATATATATCCTTGAGTTCATGGTTGTTTTAGGGCAAGATCGGAGTTGGTTTTGGTTGGTATTATAACACCCACATTTGTGTTATGTCATTTGCATTACATTGTCATGCATGATAATGTGATGTGGCGTGTCTTATGACACATGTTTAAGTGAGTTTTGACTCACGAGTTGATTTGGGTGTCTGTATTAGAGAACCCTCTGAAACTGTGGTGATTGAGGATTTGTTGTTGTGACGTCTCTCCGAGTATGAGACGGTCACTGTGGAACACTTTAAATGTTTATCTGAAAATAAATGTTTACCTGTGTATTTCAATATCTGTATTATTTTCTGTTATAGAATTTATTTCTGTTGTTAGATTTAGTTTCCTGGTGAGGACGAATTAACACGCTATTAATTTGGTAGGCTAATTAGCAACTTCAGAAACGTCATATAGAAATTCGCGTTTTAGCAACCAAACGAAACTTAGTCGAAAACTTTTATAATTTTGAGGTTTCACTCGTAAAGCTATGAATAAGCTGTATAGAAAGTTTCAGAGACTGATTAGGAGTTTGGAAAACTCGCGGGGAGGTAAACGTAATTCCCCGAGAATGTTGCCTATATATAGATAGAGATGAACTTATATTTTTATAACTCTTAACCTAAATTTCAAGAGGAGGCCAAAAAGGGGGCTAGAGGGAGATTTAGGAGCTTAGAGCTTTGCGACGCCAAACGACGACCTTCCGTCAGTCTGGTTTCTCCCAGATTTCATATTCGAGCTCCTTGAGGTAAGAGCTTCGTTTTGATATATGTTAGGGCCTGTTTGGCTAAGTTTTCCGAAAAGTTATTTTCTAGAATTTTTCATAAAAGTTGATAAATGGAATTCTGATCCATAGGAATTGTATTAGACGGACTTCTGCACGTTCTTTGTGCACGGGTTTTCTTCAGATTGAATTATAGGAGCGTTATTTGGAGGTGAGTGATTCAACTATGTTTTGGAATGATTTCTTGGCATGTATTCATGTTATGTTTGAATAGCATGTATTAATTCTTAGAGATATATTGTGTAGTTCATATTGGGCAATTATATTGATAAGTAGGCTCAATAGCACGGTGATATGTTTTGATTACCGCGAGTATGGTGATATGTATTTGAGCATGTTAAGTTGCTTATTTGGGTCAGAAGGAGCACGTGGTCACCGTGCCATTTTGTGGAGCCGATAGAGTGGCATTAAGGTCGCACGATTGTTTGTAGAATCGTGGGTCTTACCCTTTCGCGTGGACTTATTGGCGAGGAGTCGCGGATTGGGAATACGGACGGGCACGTGAGTCTCCGGGGACTAGTATGAATTGTAGAGATGTGAATGCGGACATGTTTATCATTCATGTGCATATGTTGTTTTATTCACTAAGCATTAGCTTAAACAAATCGAAATATGTGTGGTTATTCAAATAACCATTTCAGGTGTTAATGCTGGCGAGGAATCGCAGAAGTGAGTACGTGGGTTGGGAGTTCGCTTGTGAGGCAACTTGAAAGATAATCTTGTAGTTTTGGAATAATAGAAATGTTGTAATAAGATTTTGGTTGTTTTAAACCATGTTTAACTTAGTATGTTAGAATGGATTTTAAATCGTTGTATTAGACTATAACATGTTGTAATTATGTTTGGTAATACTTTAATACAGCTAGAATTACTTTGGCTTGAGTTTGGATTGAATGGTTAATCATTGGTGATAGTTAGAAAGCTTTTAAAACTTGTTTCCTGCAGATTGGGCTGCTGCCAGGGGAGCAGTCGACTGAGCAGTCGACTGAACCCCTGAGTCTGTTAGCAACTGCTTCTTATTTTAGCAAAAACAGTCGACTGGACCCCTCGGCAGTCGACTGGACCCCTCAGCAGTCGACTGTACCCCCAGTCTCAGTTGACTGGAATTTGATATAAAAATCCCTGCCCGCCTCCGTCGACTGAGCAGTCGACTGAGCAGTCGACTGAACCTCTGGTTTTAAAATGTGTTTTGTTTTCCGCTGCGTGTGTTCTTCAAACCTAATTTTTGGGAACGTTAATGAATTGGTTTTGCCTCGGTGGCGTGCCACGGGCTCCGGTTCCGCTATTGTGGGACCGGGCTGTGACATTTAGTGGTATCAGAGCATAAGTTTAGAGCCTTGGGAACGAGTGACGTTATATATGCTGAGTGACGTCGAGTGGAGTGTGTAATTGTAAAGATAATGGTTATCATCGTATAAATGTTTCATGCATTAGCATTTGTTGATTGTGATGAACTGTGCACATATATCTATATTGTGGCATAGCATGCATGGTCATTATGCATTGGACTCAACAGGAGAAATATTTGAAACGTTATGGCTGATCTACCAAGAGAATTGTCACCGCATTCGCGGATGGACCAAATAGTAAATATGGTGGGAAATTTCATACAAGCGGTAAGTGAAAGAGAACAGATGAACGTTCAGCCTCCACAAGTGGAAATTCGTTATGTCAATGCACCATCGGCACCGCGACCTCAACACACAATCGTGGAACAGTTTCATAAGCGAAAGCCGACGTTGTATCATGGGCAAATTGACATAGACTTGGCCGATCATTGGATGATGGACATGGAAAGACATTTCCGTCAGGTAATATGTACCGATGAGGAGAAAATTTTATGCGCATCCGATACGTTGATGGGTGAAGCCTTGGACTGGTGGAACAACGTACTTGAACAAGGAAAACCAACCACGTGGGAAGCATTTAAAGAGGAATTCAACAAACGTTTCTTCCCGCAATCTGCTTATACTCAGAAACGTCAAGAGTTTGCGAGTTTGATTCAGGGAGATATGACCGTGGGTGAGTATGTTTCTCGTTTCAATGCTTTGTTACGATTTGGGAAAACTACCGTTCCAACTGATAGGGATAAAGCTCGTAAGTTTGAGGAAGGACTTAGAGAGAATATCCGTGGCCGTGTGGATATGTTGCAACACCCGACCGTTTCTCTAGTTGAGGAAGCTGCCCGTATTGCTGAGAAAAGTGTCGACAGATATCGACAGGGACAACAAGGGAAGAGACCCAATGACAATAGGGGCAAGAGCCAAGGGAATGCGAAGAAACCGTTCACGCAAGGTTCAGGATCGAATATGGGTAGTCAAGGAGGAAGTGTGTTTGTTGGAGATTCGAGACCGGTGTGTCCAACATGTAACCTGCGACACAGAGGAACCTGCTATCAATTGACCACTTGCTATATTTGTAAACAATTGGGACATGTGTCTAGGAATTGTCCTTTGAACGCGAATTCGACTACACCAAACACAACCTCGAACGCCAAGAGCTATAACCCAGAGATGAGAGGAAAATGTTTTGAGTGTGGACAACCGGGACACATAGCAAAGAACTGTCCGAGTAAGAGACAACCGGGAATGAGTACCGGGGCATCAAGTGTGCCAAGCGGATCAAGGGTAGAACCTCGAATAGATAAAGGGAAAGGAGTCGCGCAACAACAAGGACAATACTTCCAGCTCAGGCCGGGGTATGGATGATACCGTCGTATCAGGTATTCTTCCTATTTGTTCGTATCCTGCACGTATACTTATGGATTCTGGTTCGACGCATTCATTTGTATCACGTGATTTTGTTAAGCATTTAACTGTTAAGTCAGAACCGCTAGGATATGACTTGTGTGTATCATTGCCTAGTAGTGAACCGCTAGTTACTTCTTCGATATTGATTTGATTCCGTTGACGGTGAATTACTTTGATGTTATCTTGGGTATAGATTGGTTGTCGGTTAATCAAGCCAAAATTGATTGTGAACAGAAACGAGTTAGTTTCTATCCGTCAGGGCGAGAAGAGTTTACTTTTCAAGGTAAGGGAGTGATCGTACCGCCGTACTTGATATCGGCAATTCAAGCAAGTAAGATGTTGAAGAAGGGTTGTTCGAGTTTCTTATGTTCAATTATCGACACGCGAGTTCTTGGACCACTAATAGAAGACATTTCAGTAGTTCAAGAATTTTCAGATGTTTTTCCCGATGAGTTACCCGACGTATTGATTGAAAGAGAGCTTGAGTTCACAATAGAAGTAGTACCAGGGTCACAACCGGTATCCAAAGCACCGTACCGAATGGCACCGATAGAGTTGAAAGAATTGAAAATTCAGTTAGAAGAACTGTTGGAGAAGGGTTTTATCCGACCGAGTGTTTCGCCGTGGGGAGCTCCAGTCTTGTTTGTGAAGAAGAAAGATGGAACCATGCGTATGTGCATCGACTACCGGGAATTGAACAAGTTGACCGTCAAGAACAAGTATCCGTTGCCGCGAATAGATGACTTGTTTGATCAGTTACAAGGAGCTCAAGTATTTTCGAAGATGACTTGAGATCCGGTTACCACCAGTTGAAAGTCAAAGAGGAAGATGTTGAGAAGACAGCTTTCAGGACTCGATATGGTCACTTTGAATTTTTGGTTATGCCATTTGGAGTGACTAATGCACCAGCTGCTTTCATGGACTTGATGAACCGTGTTTTCAAAGATTATTTAGATGAGTTCGTTATCGTGTTCATAGATGACATCCTAATCTACTCCAAAAGCGTAGAAGATCACGAGCATCATTTGCGATTAGCTTTACAACGATTGCGTGAAAAGAGATTATTCGGCAAATTGAAGAAGTGTGAGTTTTGGTTAACCGAGATAGCTTTCCTTGGACATATAGTGTCGGCAAAGGGAATTTCTGTAGACCCTCAGAAAATAGAAGCAGTTACCAACTGGGCGAGACCAACGAATGTGACAGACATCAGAAGTTTCCTAGGATTAGCTGGGTATTATCGGAGATTTGTAAAAGACTTTTCGAGTATAGCAATGCCGATGACGCAGTTAATGAGGAAAGATATTGCTTTCGTTTGGAGTCCAGAATGTGAAGAAAGTTTCCAAGAGTTAAAGGGGCGACTAGTGAAAGCACCAATTTTAGCCGTTCCGTCAGGGACAGAAGGATTTATTATTTACAGTGATGCTTCATATAGAGGTTTAGGTTGCGTTCTTATGAAAGGTGATAAAGTCATTGCGTATGCGTCGAGACAACTTAGACCGCACGAGAAGAATTATCCAACACATGATCTAGAATTGGCCGCCGTGATTTTTGCACTGAAGATTTGGCGTCATTACCTATACGGAGAGAAATGTGAGATCTATACAGATCATAAGAGTTTGAAGTACCTGTTTACACAACGAGATTTGAACATGAGACAAAGGAGATGGTTAGAGTTGATGAAGGACTATGACTTGTCAATTCAGTATCATCCGGGCAAGGCGAATGTCGTCGCCGATGCTCTTAGTCGCAAAGTACCAACCAATACCGCATCAGATTTGACTTCTCAGAAAGAACTGATACGAGATATGGAGAATTTAGAGCTTGAAGTGATTCCGAGGATTGAAAGTGGCTTGATGTTGACGATGGTGGCACAACCACTCTTGATTCACGAGATCACGGAGAAACAACTTCAAGATGTGGCTTTGAAGAAGATTTGTGATGATATTTTGATGGGCAAACAACCGGGATTCACGTTTGAGAACAATGTTTTGAGATTGAGGGGTAGAATTTGTGTACCTAGTGAGAAAGAGTTGAAAAAGAACATCCTAGAGGAAGCACACAATACAAAATATACCGTTCACCCGGGAAGCACCAAGATGTATAGAGATTTGAGACATGTTTATTGGTGGCCGGGAATGAAGAGGGAAATAGCACGATATGTTTCACGTTGTACTAGTTGTCAACAAGTAAAGGCCGAACGCCAAGTACCTTTGGGATTGTTACAACCGTTACCGATAGCCGAGTGAAAATGGGAGCACATAACAATGGATTTTGTTAGTGGGTTTCCGAGATCGAAGAGATCGAACACTATTATTTGGGTGATTGTTGATCGTTTGACGAAGTCGTCGCACTTCCTACCACTTCGAACGACTAAGACGGTGACGTTAGCTAAGTTGTATATTCGCGAAATTGTGAGACTACATGGTATCCCAGTTTCTATCGTTTCGGATAGGGATAGTAGTTTTACATCGAAGTTTTGGAGAGTCTTACAAGAAGCAATGGGTACCAAATTGCACTTTAGTACAACTTTTCATCCTCAGACCGATGGTCAATCAGAAAGAGTAATCCAGATTTTGGAGGACATGCTTAGGCTATGTGTACTTGATTTTCAGGGTGATTGGGAAGATCATTTGGCGTTGATTGAGTTCGTGTATAACAACAGTTTTCAGTCGAGTATTGGGATGGCTCCTTATGAAGCTTTATATGGTCGTGTATGTCGTTCACCGATTAGTTGGACAGAAGTCGGAGAAAGAAAGATTGAAGGGCCGAAAATTGTACAAGAGACGACGGATAAGATAAAGGTAATTCGACAACGGTTACTGACAGCTCAGAGCAGGTATAAGAGTTATGCCGATAAGCGTAGACGACCGTTGGAATTCGATGTAGGAGACTTAGTGTATTTGAAGGTGTCACCTTCAAAGGGAATAACCAGATTTGGTAGATACGGGAAACTCAACCCGAGGTTTGTAGGGCCTTTTGAGATCATTGGGAGAGTTGGACCCGTAGCTTATCGTTTGAAATTACCGAGTGAGTATGCTCAAGTGCATAACGTGTTTCATGTATCATTGCTACGCAAACAGTTAGTGGAAGAGAGAGATCAAGTGATGACTCCGACATCGAATGAGATTCAGAGTGATTTAACGTATGTTGCGTATCCGGTAGAGATATTGGATCGAAAGGATCAAGTCTTACGAAATAAAGTAATATCGAAAGTGAAAGTGTTATGGCGTAGCCAAACTACGGAAGAGATGACGTGGGAGATAGAAGATGAGATGCGTACTCAGTATCCGCACCTTTTCGAGACATGAGGTATAAGTTTGGGGACAAACTTCTTTTAAGAGGGAGAGTATTATAACACCCACATTTGTGTTATGTCATTTGCATTACATTGTCATGCATGATAATGTGATGTGGCGTGTCTTATGACACATGTTTGAGTGAGTTTTGACTCACGAGTTGATTTGGGTGTCTATATTAGAGAACCCTCTGAAACTGTGGTGATTGAGGATTTGTTGTTGTGACGTCTCTCCGAGTATGAGACGGTCACTGTGGAACACTTTAAACGTTTATCTGAAAATAAATGTTTACCTGTGTATTTCAATATCTGTATTATTTTCTGTTGTAGAATTTATTTCTGTTGTTAGATTTAGTATCCTGGTGAGGACGAATTAACACGCTATTAATTTGGTAGGCTAATTAGCAACTTCGGAAACGTCATATAGAAATTCGCGTTTTAGCAACCAAACGAAACTTAGTCGAAAACTTTTATAATTTTGAGGTTTCACTCGTAAAGCTATGAATAAGCTGTATAGAAAGTTTCAGAGACTGATTAGGAGTTTGGAAAACTCGCGGGGAGGTAAACGTAATTCCCCGAGAATGTTGCCTATATATAGATAGAGATGAACTTATATTTTTATAACTCTTAACCTAAATTTCAAGAGGAGGCCAAAAAGGGGGCTAGAGGGAGATTTAGGAGCTTAGAGCTTTGCGACGCCAAACGACGACCTTCCGTCAGTCTGGTTTCTCCCAGATTTCATATTCGAGCTCCTTGAGGTAAGAGCTTCGTTTTGATATATGTTAGGGCCTGTTTGGCTAAGTTTTCCGAAAAGTTATTTTCTAGAATTTTTCATAAAAGTTGATAAATGGAATTCTGATCCATAGGAATTGTATTAGACGGACTTCTGCACGTTCTTTGTGCACGGGTTTTCTTCAGATTGAATTATAGGAGCGTTATTTGGAGGTGAGTGATTCAACTATGTTTTGGAATGATTTCTTGGCATGTATTCATGTTATGTTTGAATAGCATGTATTAATTCTTAGAGATATATTGTGTAGTTCATATTGGGCAATTATATTGATAAGTAGGCTCAATAGCACGGTGATATGTTTTGATTACCGCGAGTATGGTGATATGTATTTGAGCATGTTAAGTTGCTTATTTGGGTCAGAAGGAGCACGTAGTCACCGTGCCATTTTGTGGAGCCGATAGAGTGGCATTAAGGTCGCACGATTGTTTGTAGAATCGTGGGTCTTACCCTTTCGCGTGGACTTATTGGCGAGGAGTCGCGGATTGGGAATATGGACGGGCACGTGAGTCTCCGGCGACTAGTATGAATTGTAGAGATGTGAATGCGGACATGTTTATCATTCATGTGCATATGTTGTTTTATTCACTAAGCATTAGCTTAAACAAATCGAAATATGTGTGGTTATTCAAATAACCATTTCAGGTGTTAATGCTGGCGAGGAATCGCAGAAGTGAGTACGTGGGTTGGGAGTTCGCTTGTGAGGCAACTTGAAAGATAATCTTGTAGTTTTGGAATAATAGAAATGTTGTAATAAGATTTTGGTTGTTTTAAACCATGTTTAACTTAGTATGTTAGAATGGATTTTAAATCGTTGTATTAGACTATAACATGTTGTAATTATGTTTGGTAATACTTTAATACAGCTAGAATTACTTTGGCTTGAGTTTGGATTGAATGGTTAATCATTGGTGATAGTTAGAAAGCTTTTAAAACTTGTTTCCTGCAGATTGGGCTGCTGCCAGGGGAGCAGTCGACTGAGCACTCGACTGAACCCCTGAGTCTGTTAGCAACTGCTTCTTATTTTAGCAAAAACAGTCGACTGGACCCCTCGGCAGTCGACTGGACCCCTCAGCAGTCGACTGTACCCCCAGTCTCAGTCGACTGGAATTTGATATAAAAATCCCTGCTCGCCTCCGTCGACTGAGCAGTCGACTGAACCTCTGGTTTTAAAATGTGTTTTGTTTTCCGCTGCGTGTGTTCTTCAAACCTAATTTTTGGGAACGTTAATGAATTGGTTTTGCCTCGGTGGCGTGCCACGGGCTCCGGTTCCGCTATTGTGGGACCGGGCTGTGACAGTTTCATGTTGCCGGCTGTCTTTCGTGTTTCAAAGTGGTCTGGTTTGTCAAGTCTTTCAAGGGTTGTTTGGGTTTTTTGGGAGTGGCCGGTTTTTTATTGGGGCTGTTTTTTATTTTTATTTTTATTTATTTATTTTTATTATCTGTTAAGTGTGTTTTTTGTGCAGCAGTGTTTTGGATTTGTTTGGGAGCCTTGGTTGTATCTTTCATATAGCAAACAGGGTTTTACTTTTTCTATTGACCATTTACCCTACCTTCTTCTTAATTATATATATATATATATATATATTTCTATGTTGATTTGTTCTTTTGATTGTGATTTGTAGTTCTTCTCATGGCACCTAAGAGAAAGAAAAGAAAGGCACTTTTCGCAGCACCTAATACAAAGAAAAGAAAGGTACTCCAAGCCCCAACGGGTAATGAGGTAATCTCTAATCCCTCATTTCACATAATCCAATAAAAATTTCACTTAATTAATAATTTAAAACTTTGATTTGATTAAATTTTATTGATGAGTTTGTATTATATTGAAGGAGGGGCTCACCTTTACGTGGCGCTCAAAGGAAGATGTTGTACGAGAGGATATCATAGATCAAAAAACTTGTCGTAAGTATTAGAAAAGTTTAAAAATACAAGTGTTTGTTCTTAAGAGGATAATTGGTGTTCATAATGGGTTAGAATTGATTGTTCACACCAAATTTATTTATGATATGCTTAGTTAGTATTTGAAATGTATTTGATAAGCAGACCTACGCTCACTCACAGCTCACCACCGGCCATCCTATGTGAGTTTTATTTTTATTTTTTCCTTCTTTGTCTTTTTTCCTTTTCTCTTTCCATCATTCCCCATTCCATTCCCTTTGCCAATCACAAACCAAGGAATAAAATTGATCATGTGTATATGTATGGTAAGACGTGTGTAGAGATTTTGTATACAAGACATACATATGTGTGTGCATAAGCAGTAAGCTATTAAGACAGAGTTTTTGCGCAGAGAGAGAGAGAGAGAGAGAGAGAGAGATGAATTAAGGAGGAAGAGGAGGAGGAGGAGGAGGAGGAGAAGAAGTATTAGAGCTTTCGAAACACATTCTTTTCCTAAAATTATTGTAATACCCGTACCCGAAAAAAAAAGGTAGTAATATTTATTTTGACATGCATTAATTAATATAATCAATTGCATGTAATGATTTGGGTAAGTTCCAGTTACCCCGATGTGATAAGTGCTTGATAAATGGCACAGTTGGACATATGTGAAACGGGACCCACAGGAGGTTCAGATTGAATAAATTACATTTAGTTGCATTTATGTGATTAAATGGTAGACATGTAAATGTAAATGTGTGCATTATAATATATGTTGATGCCATACGATTATTTAATTGATAAAATGTTAAGTGTTTTAATATTCTATTATTGTTCATGTCTATTTATGGTACCAATTTGGGTATCTTTGTGAGGACGTAATTGGACATGTGGTATAATTAGTAGGATAATTAGTGTCTTCATATAATATTTGGGACCACGTTTGGGGCCCATACGTGACATAGATATAGACCTACTTAGATATTGGGATAGTAATATAATTAGTTTGGGTGTTAAAATAAAACTTTAGAAGTGTTGGGGGGTATAAATGTAATTATGACTAAGAGTCACAACATTCAAGGTTGGATAAGCCCACGTGGGGTCTTCATCATCACTTTATAATAATAATTAAAAAAAAAAAAGAAAAAAAACAAAATGTGTGTATATCATAGTGTTAGGCGGCGGCAGGTGGGATAGTGTATATATATATATATATATTATATTAGTTTAATAAAAAAAAAAATTTAAAAGATAGAAGAAAAACATAACAGAAGAGAACAAAGAACAGTCCGAGAAAGAGAAGAGAGGGTTTCGACCTTCTCAACACTATAGCTCCATTGTACGTTGTCAAAATCACGATATGAAGTTATATTTGGATTCGTGGGAGTAAGCCTAACCTTATGATATAATTTATTTTTAATTTAATCGATAGGTTTTTCGTGACCCAAATGAGTTGGTAACATATAGTTTACCAAAATTGTATAGGATTATCATTGGAATCGATAGGAGTTAGTTTTGCGAAGAAATTTGGGAATTCTAGGCTTATTTTGGACTTATTTGTGAGGTGAGTGTCCTAATCCCAAAATTGGATATTTAATGTTATTTTTTATTAGTAAATGTTTAAATGGCTTAATTGTGATTAAGTAGAAGAGCATGTGATTAATTATTATTTAACATGTCTAAAATGTTGAAATTGCCATGTTGACATGTTGAGCTGCTTATGTGTTTATTTGGGTCAAAGGGTGTCAATTGATAATCACCATTATTTAGCCCGTATATAAGGGACGCCCATTCCTCAGAGAGAAGGGGGATGATGATGAAGTCCTCAGAGAAAAGGGGACGGTGGTGACGACCACCAGCGAATTGACTACGGTCAGGAGTGAATGAGAGTGATTTCGCTATATGCGACGGAAAAAGTGAGAATGGCCCGGAATCAGGGGTCCAGAACGATGGTGGTTGATTACTTGACACGCCGGCGACCATTTATTGCTGTGAATGTTTAATTGGTGTTATGAATCATTAAATACTCCAATTGCATGATTAGCACCATGTACTCACTAAGCGAAAGCTTATTCGATTTTTTGTGGCTAATGACCACGCAAGTTCAGATGAATACCACAGTGAGAAATGATCGAGACTACGGGACTGGGTCTAGCTTGCTTATATATTTAAATGTGAGGAGTTGAATAAGATTGTAATAAATTTAAAGTTTATACTTTTAAATACTTGTAATAAATGTCAGAATGAGTTTGTAATATTTATATATTTAGTTGGGTTTTGATGTGTTTTGGAATATTTAAATAAATGAGTACAGCAGGGGTAAAAAAATGTTTTAGTTATGAAAACATGATGAATGGTGCTGCAATAGGCGAAACTTTGCCCAAGTACCATTTGACGCTTTTAAAACTTTATTTCATTCGTCTTTATTATTTTATTTAATAAAATGCTATTTTACCCCTGGTATTTCAGTCAAAATATAATTTTTGGAACGAAAAATATAAATGATTGTTTGGTCCTTGGCTTTGTTACACGTGTCCTAGCCCGCGGGGGCGGGTTGGGGTGTGACAATTATACTATGTTATTTCTCTTGTTTTGGTGAGTAATTTATACCCATTATTTTCTAACTTCTATTTAATGAGTTTATGAGTGGTTGAATAGATTAATTGGGTTAGAATTAAGAAACTCAAGAACATAGCCCGGTTTGGTAAAAAATGATAAAATTAGTATTTCTCTTTACCCGACCACTTCAAGCTCTCCAATTTTGAAGGTAGTCTCCTTAAATGCCCAACAAACTACCATTAAAACAGTTTTTGATTTGCTTGAACCGTTTGAGTTTTATTTTCGAAATTATAAACTCAAATGGTTATTCCAGTAAGATTATTACTAGAATATCATATGAACTTTGGATGCGTAGTAAGATTATTAGTATTTATTAAAGTATATTTGATATTTAATCTTGTTTTAACTATCATATTAATGGTTTTACTTAGACATTGTTTTAATAGAATTATAAGATTTAATCCCTCATAATGGGTCAAAAAAAGATTTAGTGTATTTGACTTTTTAAACTCTAAAATTCATCATTAATTGTTAAGAAATATAAAAATTAGTCCCTTCCCCCCAATCTGTGTATTTTTTATGGACAATATTATCCTCATCACTAGATATATATATCTCATCAACTTAAATTTAGGATTTTCAAATTGATTAGGGCAATAATGAAATGCAATTATCTCTCTCTCTCTCATCTCAGGATCTCTCTCTCTCTCTCTCCTCTCCTTTACTACCAATTAATTGCATCATCTCTCTCTATATTTATCTCTATCTCCATAATGGTTAGTGAGATTAGGAGATGGGTTTCTCTTTCTCCTCTCCTTTACAATATCTGCCTATATGTATCTCTCTCTCTCTATATATATATATATCTCTATCTCTCTCCTCTCCTTTTCAAATCTATTCACATGGGTTTCAAATCTATATATGTATACGGCGTTTCCATTGCTCTAAACTCTTCCAATGAAGGTCAGTGATTTTTTTTTTTTTTTTGGGTGAGAAATTTTCTCATCAAATCCATATTTCTCTCTCCTTTATTTGGTGAGAATTTCTCACCATAACATATACTATAATTTCTCATTTATGATTAGTGAGAAATGGTATTTTATTTTTGGTGAGAAATATCAAGAGTGTGAGAAATTTCTCACGACGTGTGGATTTTTATTTTTTTAGTTTTGAAGGTGAGAAATTTGTTTTAATTGGGTTAGGAAAAAAGAGTGAGAAATTTCTCACTGTAATAGAAAAATATGGTGAGAAATTTTTTTTATTTGGTAAGAAATTTCTTTGTTAATTATCTCTCTCTCTCTCTCTCTCTCTCTCTCTCTCTCTCTATATATATATATATATATATATAACAAATCAGTTTTTTGAATTTAAAAACTATGATTTATGGGAGTTTGGTGTAATTATTAAATTCTCTTTTAAATCACTCTATTTCTATATATATATAATAAATATGGATTTTGAATTTCAAAACTTGATTTATGGTAGTAGGGGTATTTTGGTCCTCAAAATAGGTGAGAGACTAATTTTTAAATTGACTTATAGAAGGAATCAATTTCTAGATACTAATACAATAAAGGACTAAAATCTAAGGGACCCTTGTTTTAAAGGTTTATGAATATCTCAAATTATATTTTGAAATTATTCCTTTGACTTTCCAGAATTTAAAGTATTTATTTCATATTTTCCAAATAGATAGAATAATTATTTGAATTACGACATATTAATAATTATTTATATATGTTGTTTTAACCTCCAAAATGCGGTAATAAATACTCTGAAATTCAAAAAAAATGCGCCGTCTGTGCCTCACGTCTTAGAATTATGTTTAGAACAGCTTCCCTAAGTTTAGAGACGTTTAGTCTTCGTCTAAAGTACAACTTATTTCTAAGACAAGCGTTGGTATAGATAAATCTAGGGTAAAAAGCATTTTGCCCCCTCAAATTATACACACTTTTGTAATTCACACCCTGAACTTTAAAAAGTTGCAATGTCCCCCCTAAACTATGTTTAGGGTTGCAATGTCCCCCCTAAACTTCAAAAAGTTGAAATGTATCCCCTGAACTATCGTCTGTGTTGCAATGTCACCACTGATCTATCTTTTGTGGTGCAATGTCAACCCTGCCATCACATTCTGTTAAGAAATGTGATGGAATTTGCTCATGTGGGATGTACATGCCAAATTTCAAGGGTATTTATGACATTTCACATTTCTCTTCTAAATTAACAATCATAAATATCATAAAAATCATAAAGACTCAGTTAATTTCACTGGGCTGTCCTTTTCTTTAATCTATTAATTTGTTGTATAGTAAGAAAAATGTGGAGTTTTTATGATTTTTATGATTGTTAATTTAGAAGGGGATAGTGAAATGTCCTAAATGATTTAAAATTTAGCATGTGCGTCCCACATTTCTTGACGGAATGTGATGGCAATGTTGACTTTGCAACTCGAAAGATAGTTCAGGGTAGGGGTGTACTCGGTCGGTTTCAGTTGGGGTAAAATAGAAAATGAGACTGAACTGAGGGGTTCAGGGTACCAAAAACTAGGACCGAAACTGACCAATTGTTGGTCGGTTTTGGTCGGTTCGGTCCAACTTGGGTTCGATCGGGTGGTTCGGGGTGAATCAGAGTGGGCCTCTGGTTTGGGCCACTTTTATTGGGCTGATTTTTCATAATTTTTTGCCTTCTTTTGGATTTTTTTTTTCATTGGTTAAGACTATTTTGGGCCACTGAATTTGGGCCTCGTGCTATATGGGTTGAAAGTTTTAGTTCAAACATGTAAATTAGAGACTTATCAAACCCAATTGCATGGCCCAATTCCACAATTTACATCAATAAAATTCCACAAAGACACAAAGCATATAAGCTACTATACAATGTACATCCACACAAGTCTCAAATCAAAGCAAATCAAACCAGACGTACAACCACATGCATCAAACCTACCAAGCAATAACCCAAAAAAAAGAAGGTCTAACCACATCAAACCTACCAACTCAAAATACATCAAGGATCAAACCGGAGGTTTAAAGTTCAAACCTACCAAATTACAAGTACAACATAATATAACATTAAAATTCAAAATAATCTCAATCAAACAGAGAATAAAAATCCTAATTATGAATTATATATACAATAACTTTCCCAACTTTCCCAACATGCACCAACTTTCCTAATACTTTCCCTATACTTGAACCTGAAGGGGAAAAAAAACACATAATAGAAGGAAAATTTAAATTAGAAAGTCAACAAGTAATAGAATATATAAAACTAAAAAAATAAAAAATAAAAATAAAATACCTCAATTACCTCCAAAGTCCCTAATAAATAAACACACTTAGTCATCAACGACAATAGACTCCGCCGTAGAAGACCCTTCCAATAGTTGAACAATTCAAGTAGTTAGACAAGTTAAGTTCAAAACATAAACTTAAAACCAAAGTTGTAAAGTTACCTGTTTCAAGCATTTCAAACTGTTCTACTTCATCCACAGCATCACGAAGCCTAATGGAATGAAGAAGACCTCCACCAATTTTGAGTGCAAACAAGTGCCTGAACCATGTTAGGTGTCAAAGAACTACGGAATGGATCGAGTACACGACCTCCCGTGCTAAATGCAGACTCCGAGGCAACTGTCGACATAGGAATAGCTAGTACATCTCGAGCTATTTGGGAAACAATTGGGTATTTTGTGGAATTAATCCTCCACCAACCTAATAAATCAAAATTCGGAGAATTTACTTCATATCCCTTCACCAAGTATTTCTTTAAGTCGTTCTTAGAGACCTTACTAGTTTGTTGCTCCAAACGACTCTTAAAGTCCAATTCGAAATTAGCCCTAAATGCTTCCTCATCCATATCATCAACCATAACCTCATCCAAATCACTCAAAGATGGTTGTACACTTGCATTTAGATCATTTTTCACATACCATTAATATAGAATACTTAGTTTGTCTTTCATTTTCTCCATCAACGCCCTCACCATGCATTGTTCATACACTTTCTCAAAATAATATTCAACATAATTGAATTTATAACGTGGTTCAACCACAATTGCAACATGCAACAAAAAATTAACTTTTTCGATCCTTGCGGTAGTCTTTTCTCAATTGGATTTGAGGACAGGATATCACCAAATGGGAGTTGTGGAGGAGAGTATTCCACGTACAGCTTTTCGTACCTGGTATGGATTGTATGAGTTTTCAGTGATGCCGTTTGTGTTGACCAATGCTCCAGCATTCTTTATGGATTTGATGAATCGGGTGTTCAGGCCGTATTTAGACCGATTTGTTGTTGTTTTCATCGATGACATATTGGTAATTCTCGGACTCTTGAGGAGCATAGAGAGCATTGGAAGATTGTATTGCAGACACTTCGAGAGCATAAGTTATATGCCAAGTTCACTAAATGCCATTTTTGGGAGTCGTCGGTGAGATCTCTGGGACATGTTATTTCAGCTAAGGGAATAGCAGTAAATCCTAAGAAAGTAGCAGCGGTTCAAGAGTGGGTTTAACCTACTAATCCTACAGAGGTGAGGAGTTTCTTAGGGTTAGCTGGGTATTACAGAAGGTTCATTGAGAAATTCTCAATCATAGCAGTACCGTTAACCAGGTTGACACGTAAGAATGTGAAGTTTTTGTGGACAGATGAGTGTGAGCAAGCATTCAAGGAATTGAAGTAGCAGTTGACCACCGCACCGATTTTGACCATCTCGGTTGAAGCTGGGAAACTTGTAGTGTTCACGGATGCCAGTGGGGTTGGTTTAGGCTGTGTATTGATGCAGGAAGGGAAGGTTGTTTCGTATGCTTCTAGACAGTTGAGGCCACATGAGATGAGGTACCCTACTCATAACTTACAGTTGGCAGTAGTGGTGTTTACATTAAAGGTGTGGAGGCACTACCTCTTTGTAGAGAGATTTGAGTTATATACAGATCATAAGAGTCTCAAGTACTTGTTCTCACAAAAGGAACTGAACATAAGACAATAGAGATGCGTCGAGTTCATCAGTAGTTACGACTTTGAGATTCTTTATCATCCAGGGAAGGGAAATGTAGTGGCTGATGCGCTTAGCCGGAAACATAGCGTGATGGCTTCTATGATGGTTAAGGATTGGAAGTCTCTTGAGGTGTTAACCGCTCATGATATTCAACCAGTGCAAGAGAGTGAGAAGGCGTACATTGGAAGTTTGTTGGTTCAGCCAACCCTAGTAAGTAAGATTCGACAGATGCAGTGTTCAGATAAAGTTTTGGTCAGTCGTCTTAATGATTTTGATTGTGGATTTGCTTGATGAATGTCTGACGGATTGGGCTGTGGATTCAGAGGGGAGTCTGTGTTTTTGAGGTAGGCTTTGTGTGCCTGATATTACAGAGCTGAAGAAGGAAGTTCTAAGTGATGCACACCGATCTCAGTACAGTATTCACCCTGGTGGGACCAAGATGTACCATGACTTGAAGCGTACCTTTTGGTGGGAAGGTATGAATAGAGATGTGGGAGAGTTTGTTTCTAAGTGCGTGGTGTGTCAGCAGGTGAAGGCGGAACATCAGAAACCGTCTGGCTTGTTGAAACCCTAGAAATACCTGTATGGAAGTGGGAATGCATTTCCATGGACTTTGTGGATGGGTTACCGAGGTCTAAGAAGGGGAATGAGTCGATTTGGGTCATTGTGGATCGGCTCACTAAGTCTGCACATTTTATCCCTATTAGTGTACATCGTACGATAGACAAGTTAGCACAGTTGTACACTCGAGAGGTAGTACGTTTGCATGGGACTCCGGTCTCGATTGTGTCTGATCGTGATCCATTGTTTGTGGCGGAGTTTTGGGAGAGTTTTCAACGAGCTATGGGGACCCAGTTAGATCTTAGTACTGCTTATCATCCTCAGACAGATGGACAGACTGAGAGGGTTAATCAGATTCTCGAGGATATGTTGAAGGTTTGTGTTCTCGATCTCGGTGGTAGTTGGGAAGAACACTTGTCATTGGTAGAGTTTGCTTACAATAACAGTTACCATTCTAGTATAGAAATGGCACCTTTTGAAGCGTTGTATGGGAGGCCATGTAGATCTCTAGTGTGTTGGGCGAAAGTAGGTGATGTACCTATTTTGGGTCCGGAGATAGTTTGGGAGACTACTGAGAAGGTGAGTGTTATTCGAGAGAGGATTAAGATTGCTCAGAGTCGGCAAAAGAGTTATGCTGATAGGAAGCACAAGGGTGTAGAATTTGAAGTTGGAGATTTTGTGTTCTTGAAGGTATCCCCAATGAGAGGTGTGATGCGTTTTGGTAAGAAAGGGAAGCTTGCTCCGAGGTTTGTGGGACCTTATGAGATTGTCGGAAAGGTTGGAGAGTTGGCCTATAGAGTATTGTTACCACCAGCATTGGCGGCAATTCATAATGTGTTCCATGTATCGATGTTGAGGAAGTGTGTGAAGGATCCTACACAAATTGTCCGTCCGACAGAGCTTGAATTTAATAATGATCTTACGTATGTTGTTCGACCTATTACTATTGTCGATCAAGATGTGAAGTATTTGCGGAGGAAAGTAGTGAACCTTGTGAAGGTGCAATGGAGTGAGAGAATTAATGATGTTACGTGGGAACTCGAGGAGAAGATTCGGAAGTCGCTTCCTGTACTGTTTGATTAGTGTTCGTGTGTGTTGCAAATCTCGGGACGAGATTTTATTTGAGGTGTGTATAATGTAACAACCTTAATTTTTTAAAAAAAGATATTGCTATTTTTTTATTTATTTAATTCACTTTTAGTTATTTTATTGTTTTTAATACTTAATATTTAATGTGTTTAGTAGGTGGGCCATGGGTGTGAGGTGTGTGGGCCATGTGTGTGTGTAGAGGTGTGTCGTGGTGTGTATG
This sequence comes from Hydrangea macrophylla, assembly GCA_033977485.1. Taxonomy (NCBI): domain Eukaryota; kingdom Viridiplantae; phylum Streptophyta; class Magnoliopsida; order Cornales; family Hydrangeaceae; genus Hydrangea; species Hydrangea macrophylla. Next base: position 94,106,584 of record CM066982.1, on the reverse strand, counting down.
TGTAGGTGGTGTGCGAGTGTGTGTGTGTTAGCAGTTATATGTTGTGTGTGTGTACCATATTTATATACATAATACAATATTATATTAGGGTTGGTTTGTTTTCAAAACAAAAAAAAGTAATAGAACCCCTTTCACAGCCGCAAGAGAGAGAGAGAGAGAGAGAGAGAGAAGAAGAAGAAGAAGAAGAAGAAGGATAGGGCGTGGGCTATTCGGATTCGGGATCGCGTTCGTAATCCGTTCAACGTACACCATATTTTTTCAAGTGCTTAATCGTGACCTAGGTGAGTTAAATGTGTGTATCCGTGTATATATATATATATATACACGTATGCATATATATGTATATGCGAGTAAACCAATTACTTATATGTTTAAGTTAATTGCAGGGCCGGCCCTGAGGTGACAAAAATGATCCGAGGCCTCAAGCGAACCTTTAAAGGGGCCTAAAAAATGAGACCTCTATACTAAGGTTTATAGAAATTAGGAAGAAATTAGGAAGAAATTAGAAGAAAATAGGCTTAAAAATAATAAGTTTCACAGAAATTAGGAAGAAATTAGAAGAAAATAGGCCTAAAAATGATAAGTTTCATAGAGATTAGGAAGAAATTAGAAGAAAATAGGCATAAAAATGATAAGTTTCTTAAGAAATTAGTAAAAAATAGGCCTAAAAATGAGGCCTCATTTTGAGGCCCCATGCAATTGCTTGAAAGCATGGCCTCATGGCCGGCCTTGGTTAATTGTTGGGATTCAATTTTGTATTGGATGAACATTATTGTTATTTTCAAATTAACTTAGATATTTTTGGGTGACCTTGTGATCACGACTTTGGTATATTGATAATTGTTAAGCTTATAGATAGTTTGACGAACACCTACGTGGGATACTCTTGATAAATATCGAAAAGCTATGTAAAAATCGTTTTTATTATTTTAACAATTGCTGAAAACTTCCAAAAAATATTGTAAAATCGTGGCTTGGAATTTTAACATTCTGTTCGCGTGTCTTGTGTAAAACACGATTTTGCACACTTTTCGTGTTTTGAGTTTTCCCTGATTCTACACCGTTTGGGCTGTAAATTTAAATTTCAGTAGCAGTTTTTATAAGATTAAAAACGCGTTGATTGTCTAAGTTGATTTATGTGTTGGGATGAACTCGTATTTCGTTATTATGATATAACGTGAAATTTTGTTGAGATGTAAGCATTCTCATCTAATGTTGGGTTTCATAAACTTGTGAATGTGAGACCATCAGTGTGAAGAATTTTTTTTTTATTTATAGAAGTTAATAATAGGAAATCCTTTAATGTTCACCACTGCTCCTTATGAGTTTAGGCGGCGACTTCGTGGATGGCACGTCTTGTGTGATTAGACGGCGACTACATGGATGACCCGGCTCTTCATTTTTAAGCCTTATGCCCGGCTTGTTGGTCTATTTCATATGTATTTAGACATTGTTTATTAACGTAAAAAACGTAAGGACTAGCCTTTCGGTGTAGACTCAAATCCCAGTGATACCCCATGGGAGTTGAGACCGGAGTGGGAGTTAGTATTACGTTAGGAGACACATGGGATATATGTGTAAGCTGAACCATGGATGGGTGGCCGAAGTGGTGAACATAAGGTTTAATTAACTAAAAACACATGTGATGCTTAAATTGCTGCTATCCGTTGTATAGTTGTTCGTTATATCTTGTTGTAGTCGAATACTAAAAATTAGTAATTGTCATATCAACAACTTCTGTGGGTATCCGTTAGTTTAAAATGTAGTCTTGTATGTGTACCGTAATATCTTTGGAAATATTGTGAACTAATAATAAATAGGATCAGATTAGTAAATTAGATAATTTGGTCACTTAACTTCACAATTGAGGGTCGTTTCGCGTAACCTAAAGTAAAACGACAATCCGAGCGACTTTTGCGTTTTACACTTTTCCTAAAAACGTCGTCCTGACACCGTTTTAATTTAATTTCAGAATCTGCTGAATATCACGTGTTTATAAGCTGAAGTTTAATAATTAATTTCTGACTTACATGTTTAGAATTAATGAACGGGGACGCGAGACTTCCCTTGGAAATTTAATTCTGAACATCTTTCGTGTTTTAAGTTTTGTCCAATTCTAACTTCTTCTTGGAGATAAATTCATTTTTTTAAAATAACATTTAAAGTATGATTTTTGATTTTTTTTGTACTAACATCTATTTCTGCAAGATGGTAGGCCCACTAATGTGTTTGTAGGTATTAGCCTACCATAGCTAAGAATGATAAGTATTTATTCAGTCTTGTTCGGGTAGGAACTATATTGCCGCCACATAAAAGGGAAACTACCCCTTGTCCCGTTATGTGAGCGGAACTACTTTTCTGCCCGATCTTTTATTTATTATTGTTGTGTTGGTGTAAGGGATTGTGAGCGATCCCTAAGACTGTGTGTGATTAGTGTTATTTAACTCATACCAGTCATGTGACTGACCCGTTGAGTTTTTCTCGCGAGTGCGTTCTTTTTGGAGTGTAGCCGATCGGAATTTGCAGGGATATGAGAAGTTCGTGGCATCTGGTAACAAGAGAAGTGTTAAATCCTTGTTAGCTTTTATAATTTTTATTTGAGAGTTTTAATATTTTATATTTTGGCATTGTGGGCCATTTGACTTTTTCAGATATTGTTTGATTTATGTTTTTTTTTAAGAGATTAATTATGGTTTTGGAACCTTAGGTTTTGATCCTTATTGATTGGATATTTTACTGTTATATTGCGCTTGTGAATTAAGTTTTATCCTATACAGACTGTGTGATATTTTACATTGTGATCACCTCTAATAATTGGACAACTGGATATTGGTTTAGGGATTCTCCTTTGACTAATATTTAATTGTCTGAAAATTGGGGTGTGACAATTAATGTCCTTAAGTTATAAATCTTTATTAAGAAGTGTTGGCCCAGTATGGAAACCTTAGGGAGGGGGGAGGGGGGGGGGGGGGGGGGGGGGGGGGTGTGAATAAGGTTTTTAAAACTAATTGAAGGTTTGTTCAAATTATTTGCTCAATTTGATAAATCACAAATGCAAAGGAAAGAAAAAATGAAGAGACACTATGCAAACCGATTTTTAGGTGGTTCGGGAAACCGCACGCCGCGCCCTACTTCCACCCCTCAAGAACACCTCTTGAGGATTTCACTATCTCAATCTTCTTAGGGTGAAGATTAAACCCTTACAATCTCTCCAAGGAAGAAAATCCTCTTCACTTGAACTACGGTTACACCAACCCTTAATACAAACTTCCTTTATAAATAAGATTTGATACAAGAATAAAGACTCTCTCAATAGTGTGGATAAATACAAGATTAAACTCACAATAGATGCTCTCAAGATATACAATTTAAGACTAGAGCAATAGAATTTATGATCTTACCAAACTAGGGCTCAAGGAGTAAATATAATAAAAATAAGTTCAAATTGGATTGATCAAAAGGTATTCAATGAAGTTCAAATACATGTATTTATAGCTTCCTTAGGATTTCCAACCGTTGGAAGTAGTTGGGAGATTTAAAAGCTTCAATAAATGCAGTTAACTAGCCGTTACTGTGTTTATCGCAGTCACTCAGTCGACTGGATATACAGGTCAGTCGACTGAAGTTTAAAAAGCATTTAGAAATTAGAATACTCAGTCGACTGTGTCGACTGGATTGCACAGAGATAACACTTCTGCTTACACAGGTCGACTAAGCAGTCGACTGGTCCATCAGTCGACTGAAACGAATTATCAGTCGACTGCTCTTTGCAGTTTTTCAGGGATTAGTTGGGTTTAAATATGTAGACATTCTTTGAAATAAATTGAGTCCTTGAGAATGATGTTCACATAAATAAATTGCTTACATAGAGTCCTAGACTGATGCTCCAAACAATATTCTTCAACATATGAAGCTCCACTTGGCTTGAACCCTTTGAGCACGAATCATCATGTCTCTATGTATGGAGAAAGTTCATGATCATGTGAACATTCATTGATGTAAGATATACTTTCTGCAACTTAATCAACTTAAGGTCATTAGAAATTACAACTAAATAGTTTGTTGATCATCAAAATTATCCATTGAAATAATGGAATAACACCTTGGGGCTAACAATCTCCCCCTTTTTGATGATGACAAACTACTAGTTGCCTAATCAACACACATCAACAATTATTTTAGCATTTAGCATGGCATGAACATCATTAACATTTTACACACAAGGCAACCAGCTATTTCTCCCCCTTTGACATCAACAAAAAGAACAGAGAAGGAGGCAAAGCTCCCCCTAAAATTGTGCATAATAAAAAACACAATGCAATAAAAATATGAGATTGTATAAACAAACAAGAAAAGATATTGACAGTCAATTGAACCATATAAACATTCAAGAGATATATATGTCCAAAAAGAAATTTTAGTCTATCCCAAAAACAATATGTTACATATGTCAGGATTCAAAAAGAATTGTAAGCCCAGTAGTTAGCAAAAGAAATAACCAACCATCTATTCATTTTAAGACATCCAACACACCAAAAACTGACACCATCAGATATGCAAGCGAGTCCGAATCACACGAATCTCCTCACGAGCATCATCAAGAGAGGCCTGGAGAGATGATAGAAGATGATCAATAAGCTCTTGAGTAGCAACAGTAGAGGTGCGCAAAGTTTCCAAAGAGCCGCCTGAAGGAAAAAATGGTTTAAAGTTAGAGTTTAAACGCGCAGCGGAAATAGGTTAAGTTATAAAACTTTTGGTATTCCAGGATCTACTACTCGTCAATTCCATAGATGCGTACAAGGGGGTGCAAGAATTATACCTTAGTGTCTTGAACCCAATTCTGAAACTCTAACTTCCAGCAACCTCCACTAGATGATCTTCACCCTTATGACTCTTGCGGATGCTTGCCGGAAAGACTAGGGTTGGTGGGAACCCTAATAGAGAGGATAGGAAGGTTTTGGGAAGACTATGATAGTTTCTGCAGCTTTTGCGTATAAAAACGACGATCACTTACTTCCAGAACGCAGCTGCCCTATTTATAGATTTCCAGAACCGACCTAGACTTCGATCGATCGAAGTGACTTTGATCGATCGAACCTTCGATCGATCGAACCATTCTCGATCGATCGAACCTGCTGACTTCAATCGATCGAACATACTTCGATCGATCGAACTTGTCTTAACAGCTTCCTCAAGTGTCTTTCCAAGCATCCTAGCGGAGCTAAGAGTGGGACCTCCTAGGCTCTTTATTGTTGGCTCAGACCAGTTTGTTAATTACCATGACCAAACTCTTTGATTAGCAAACTAACTAACTGGTCAGTTAACGTTTATTCCACTATAAAACGATAACTGAACTCCAACGCAAAAGAACATATCCGAAGCGATAACTAGACTTGTATGGTGTACTAATGTCCCTCTACCGTCAGCATTCGTAATCATATTCAGGTAGTCGGATAACTGTTACTGTCAACCTGAATCATGATTACTTCTTGTATTCCTTGAGTCCCATTCACTACTCATGATTACCAAACATGTTGATAACTCTTATCAACAAGACTGCAGTACTCAGTAATCAACTTGGTGACATTCTCAAGGGAATGCTTACTCTGAATCAGAGGGTAGATTCTATCTTGACAATATATGTTCACAACCCTATGGACATGACATACCCAAGATACCCAGGTGTTGATCTTCTATAGACCTCACTGATTGGTAAGTCAAAGCAGCCATATCCATAGTCTGTGTTCATAATCATCTCAAGATTGAGAACACGTACCTTATACAAGTTATGAGTTCCTATTGACTGTTGACAGCCTTAAGCGTCAATAGGAAAGCTCAGGTCCGTCAATGCACTATAAGCACTAGCATATCAACTAAGAGCTACACTCTAGTGATTGAGATTAATCACTCCATCCAATGGTAGTTAATTATGCTACAGTGTAGACCTGATGAGGTATCCAGTCTCATCATCCACTGTGACATATTCTAAGTATCAAAGAATGGTAATTCGTATCTCACTTGTGTGTATCTCATACACACACGAATTGCTTACTATGATACTTAAGGATAAAACAATCATCTCATGAAAGAAACATACACAACGAAATGTAAAGCTGATATCCATATATTATAATGCTAATGTCTCATACATAAAGAAATGGTTTGAGGGCACAAACCCAACAAACTCCCACTTGCACTCACAACCATTCAGAACTACATCTAAGACCTAGACTATCTAGATGACGATCAAAGACCTTCTGTGGTAAGGCCTTTGTAAACGGATCAGCAAGATTGTCAGCGGTGGCAATCTTGGTGACAGTCACATCTCCACGTTGAACTATATCTCGGATTAGGTGATATTTCCGCTCTACGTGCTTTCCCTTCCCGTGGTTCCTTGGCTCCTTGGACTGAGCCACTGCCCCACTATTATCGCAGTATAGCGTAATAGGTGACAGTGACGCTGGTACCACCTCGAGTTCCATAAGGAACTTCTTGAGCCAAACAGATTCCTTTGCGGCTTCACAAGCAGCCACATACTCAGCTTCTGTAGTTGAGTCTGCAATGCATTTCTGCTTAATGCTCCTCCAACTAACAGCACCACCTCCCAAGGTAAAGAGATGTCCGGATGTCGACTTTCTCGAATCTTTATCTGACATAAAGTCCGAGTTAGTGTATCCTACTGGAATTAACTCACTACCGCCGTACATAAGCATGTAATCTTTAGTTCTTCTCAAGTACTTAAGAATGTGCTTAACGGCTGTCCAGTGCTCTGGACCAGGATTCGATTGATACCTGCTAACCATGCCAACGGCAAAGCAGATATCTGGTCTAGTGCATAACATCGCATACATGAGACTTCCCACTGCCGAGGCATAGGGAATTCCTGCCATGCGATTCCTCTCCTCTTGTGTCTTTGGACACTGGTCCTTGGAGAACGCTAAACCATGCCTGAAAGGTAACAAACCTTTTTTCGAATTATCCATTGAAAACCTAGTTAGCACTTTCTCGATATAACCAGCTTGAGATAATCCCATTATCTTTCGCTTGCGATCCCGAAAGAGCTTTATCCCAAGAATATAGCTCGCCTCTCCTAGATCCTTCATATCGAAAGTACTAGCTAGCCAAACCTTGACCGTTGACAGCGCCGCTACATCATTCCCAATGAGTAGAATGTCGTCAACGTAAAGCACAAGAAAAGCCACTACTTTCCCTTCACATTTCTTGTATACACAAGGCTCATCCAGATTCTGTATGAAACCAAACGACTTGACCGCTTGGTCAAATCGGATGTTCCAACTTCTGGATGCCTGCTTAAGCCCATAAATGGACTTTTGCAACTTGCATACCAAGTTACCTTTCCGACCAGTTATGAACCCTTCTGGTTGTTGCATATAGATGTCCTCCTCAAGATTGCCATTCAAGAATGCAGTCTTGACGTCCATCTGCCAGATTTCATAATCTAGGCATGCAGCAATGGATAAGAGTATTCTGATGGACTTGAGCATGGCTACCGGCGAGAAGGTTTCCTCATAGTCAATGCCCTCCCTCTGAGTATAGCCTTTCGCCACAAGCCTTGCCTTAAAGGTCTCAACCTTTCCATCAAATCCTCTTTTCCTCTTATAGACCCACTTGCAGCCAATGGGTTTAATATTGGCTGGAAGTTCTACAAGATCCCAGACCTGATTGGAATCCATAGATTCCAATTCAGCCTTCATAGCTTTAATCCAATGAGCTGAATCAACATCAGCCATTGCCTCTTCGTAAGTGGTAGGATCAGATTCAGATTCTATGGAGACAGCTTCAAAAACTTCTCCTAAGAACATGTATCTATCAGGCTGGCTGATAATCCTCCCACTACGACGAGGTACCGGTGCGGAAATGGGTGAAGAAGTGGTATTTTCTTGATTTTCATCGTTATCAACTGCGGGTTGGACTGAGGGCTCTCCTTCTATCTCTCTAAGATCTATCATTCCCTTAGGTTTATGGTTCATGATATAATCATCCTCCAAGAAAACAGCATTTGTACTAACAAACACTTTCTGTTCTCTTGGATCATAAAAATACCATCCATAAGTACCCTTTGGATACCCTACAAAGTAACATACTTCCGATCTAGAATCCAACTTGCTCATCTTTCCTTTGAGCACATGTGCCGGACACCCCCATATCCGGAGATGTTGCAAAGAAGGCTTGCGCCCAATCCACATCTCTCGTGGTGTCCTGGGAACAGATTTGCTTGGTACTAGATTTAGTATATATGCAGCGGTTTCCAAAGCATAACCCCAAAGGAATAATGGCAACTCTGAATAACTCATCATCGACCTAGTCATGTCTAAAAGAGTCCGATTCCTTCTCTCCGCTACACCGTTCTGCTGAGGCGTACCAGGTGCAGTCAACTGTGACAGAATCCCATTCTGTACGAGGTGATCAATAAACTCATTAGAGAGGTACTCGCCACCTCGATCAGATCGAATGGCCTTGATATGTGTGCCCGATTGCTTCTCCACTTCAGCCCTAAACTCTCTGAACTTTTCAAAGGCTTCAGACTTGTGCTGCATTAGGTACACATATCCATACCTAGAGTGGTCATCGGTAAATGTTATGAAATACTCATAACCACCCCTTGCTCTAATATTTATTGGTCCACACACATCAGTATGAACTAATTCCAACAATGCATTGGTCCTATTGCCCTTTGCAGGAAAGGGCCTTTTGGTCATCTTACCCTCCAAACAAGACTCGCAGACGTCCATTGGTTCGAGAACCAATCGCCTAAGACCCCTTCTTTGACTAGTCTGCCAATCCTATTCAGATTGATATGGCCAAGCCTCATATGCCAAAGCCTTGTTGGATTAGTGGAAGGTTCCTTTCTTTTAGATGGTAAAGTTACCACTGAGTTATTAAGTTCCAAACAAGAATCTTTTGAAATATTGGGAGTAATCACATACAAACCATTTGATTTAACACCAGAACATATAAAAGAACTGTTTCTTTTAATCACAACTTCAGTTCCAAAATGAAAAGAATAACCATTATTCGATAAATTAGAAACTGAAATTAAATTACGTCTCATTGAAGGGACGTAAAGTACATCTGATAAAATCAAAATTTTATTGTCTAGAAATTCTAAAACTACGACTCCTATAGCAACCGCAGAAACGGTTGCGCTAGAACCTAGAGTAAGTACGATTTCCCCATCACTGCACCTCCTGGTTGATCTGAACCCCTGCAATGAATTACAGATATGGTTATTCGCACCAGAATCAATGCACCAAGTGTTTGAAGTATCCGTAATAAAACTTACTTCAATCACATGTGATTCAATCATACCTTGAACTCTTGTAGCTAAGAATTCTGGACAGTTCCTCTTCCAGTGGCCCTTCTCACCGTATTGGAAACACTTTCCTTTGCCTTGGCCACCCACCTTCCCTTTGCCCTTACCTTTTCCCTTAGATTTTGCAATCTTAGGGACCGGTCCAACACTTGAACCACCAGTGCCAGCCTTCTTCTTTCCTTTCTTACCTTTGGGTGTAGATCGGGAAGAAGAAGCGCTTTTTTCAACGTTTAAAACGCTGCCCCCAGGTTTGATCACCCCTTCTGCTGCCAGTAAAGAACTCATTAATTCGCTCATTGAAAAATCCATTTGATTCATATTATAGTTAAGTTTGAATTGAGCGAATGATGGCGACAACGAGTTGAGGATCATATCAACTTGGGTCTGTGCATCGATGTTGGCTCCCAAGGTCTCCAGTTTGTTTAAATAACCAATCATTTTTAAAACATGTTCTTTGATTGGAGTACCTTCCGACATCTTTGCACTCATTATCTTCTGCATGGCTACCTGTCTGGCAGGCCTGCCATGCTCCCCAAACATCTTTTTCAGGGATGTGATAATGTCACTGGCAGAATCGTTCGATTGGAATTGGTGTTGTAACACACCAGCCATTGAGGCCAGAATGTAACAACGGGCCATTCCATTCGACTTCTTCCATTTGTCGAACTCGCGTCTGGCAGCTGCCGAAGCATTTGCCGGGGGTTCTTCAGGGCTTGGGGTGGTGAGGACATATATGTGATCCTCCGCAGTTAAAACGATGTCAAGGTTACGTTTCCATTCAGTGTAGTTATTTCCAGTTAACTTGTTTTGAGTGAGTATGGTGGCAAGTGGACTAAATGCAGATCCAGACATTATGATTACTGAAAATCAAAACAAACAAAATAAATATGGATATCAGAATTGATAGTTTGAAATAAAAGAATCCTTAAAACTCTTATTTAAAACAAAGTCGTCGGAATATCGAAACGAAAGAATAAAGCCTCCGTGTGGTGGTCAATGTTCGATCTTTCGATTTATCATGACTTATCCGCTATGCAACTCTTGCAAAATAGCCATGACTCCCGAACCTATTTGATCTCTAAGTTTCTGAATAATGCCCCGTGTGGGATCCCTTATCCATAGCTTAGCTAGTGTGTACCATTAACTAGGATCCAATCACAACCGTCTCAAGTAGCGCCTCCGTGTGGTGGTCACCCTCTAACACGTCTGATTGATCCTATCCATAGGAAGTTCACATCTAGTAACCAATGAGCAGTGTACCCTCCGTATGGAATGATCACTGATCCCGTCAAAATCAAGATATAAAAGTATGCTTATTTTTTGCTTTACTTTCAAAAGATTGTAGTGTGGAAAGTACAGGTCGAACCCACAGAGATTGTTAACTTTTGATCCTATAATTATTAAAATCTAATCTAGCTAGTTATAAGAAAATCAGAAGTTGAATTGATTTAGGTTTTTATTATCACTACTACTTTAAACTATGAATTAAACTATGAATTTATAGAAATAAGATCTAGAATGAAATCTAAGTAAACTTATACGCGAAATTGGAAATTGATATAAATCTATGGAGATGGGACCTAGGATTACAAATCCGCCACTAACTATGCATTGAGGGTCTATACTTCTTATTCTAAGTTCTATGTTTGGATAGTTATGATCTATTGTAGCTACAAGCCCAATAGTATCGTCAAGAAGATATCGTTAGTTTAATCCGAACATAATCCATCTACGGTTCGCATGAATCATCTACCTATGACTAGGGTGTAGCATAACTCATCTTTCCTAAGCATGGATTATAAAAGAAGTAAACATCACAATCACATAAGCACCATTGTATGTAAATACTCCTATCAATCACAGATATCAAGGACTATTGAGTTCAATACGTATAATGAAAAATCTAAGACAAGAATAGATCCAAAGTACTCTTGATTATTAACATTAAAATCTGATTATATAAAATCCACCAACATACAATCACTATCCATAAACATAAAAACTTAAAATAGAAAAGCATAGAATCCCCCTTTACATAGCTAGGGTTTCATTGAAACCCTAGATGAGGAGTTTAGTTGCTCATGATAGGTGAAAGCATGAAGATGGAGTTGATGTAAGCCATTAGAAACCTTCCTCTTGCCTTCAAAAAGTGCTGAATGTATGTGTTGATGAATTGCTCTCAAGGTGTGTAACCCTTAAAAAACATAAAAACTAGATATATATAGTTTACAAGGGTCTTTAGAAGCCTCTTTCAATTCGTATTGCACTGAAACAGCAGTTATTTCCAATCTGGACGTCTTCCAATGATTTCGTCTGCACAGGACTCCTTAGAACACTGAAATACGCAACTTTGGTTTTTTCTCATATCGCGCGCGCGGATCGCGCGAGCGCGACATTGGGTACCTCGCGCGCGGGTCGCGCGAGCGAGTTGTTGGGTTATCGCGCGAGCGGATCGCGCGCGCGATTCTTGGCTTTTCGCGCCCGCGAGTCGCGCGCGCGATTCTTGGCTTTTTCAGCTTCTTTCTTCCTGCTTTTTCACCTTGTTTAACCTTATATACCTGTTTTCTTCTAAAACCTAATAGAAAATAGAAAATAAAGTAAAATTACATAAAAACAAGATAGAAATGACTAACAAATGTGAGTTAAGGCGTATAATTAGGAGTTGTTCTCTCCCGATCACACCCCCAAACCTACATTTTGCTAGTCCTCGAGCAAAAAGAAAATAAAACTATAATTAATAAAATTCCTACTCCATTTTCGTATGGATAACGATTGCACTTAGCTTGTGCAACAAGCCTTTTAAACCTCTAGGTGTCCCTAGTCGGACGAGTGAAGTCTCGTGAGGGTTCTCGTCAACAAGTCACCCACAACCATCTTTATTAACTTGTAAAAATTTTATTCAAAATTTAAATATTTCAATGTCACATTCCTTTTTAGATAAAATCAACCTCAAATGAAATTCTAAAACTATCAAGAGTAAAACAATCAGATGCCCTCCTACATTATGAAAAATAATCTGAAAACATATATCACCAGAATCAATAGCATATATCGAAGACTCGCATGTGTGTGAAATAGTAGTCAAGTGGATACACTGTAACTATGAACTTGGAATATAAATCAGATAACTATCTAGTGATGCTTCGACTACAAATCTCACGTTGTTATTACACTCTAACATAAAAGCATTCTGAAACAGGTGTAAACACTCATCTGTGTATATATATGCGAGAAAGAATTATTGTGCAAAACAAATAAATTCGCATATGACTCTCAACAACGTACGACACGACAAAAATAAGATAGTCTCACAAATAGATATCGATCGTCAAGTAAATATCATCACCACCATGCTTTTACTTCCTTTTCCTTATCGGTCACATATCAAATCATGTTTTTATAGAATCAACTAGGACTTTACACGGGTTGTAATATTGGTCAAGGGTTAAGGCTTAGAAAAGAAAGGTAAAAGGGATTCAAAGTGTCCGTAAGTATCTAGAAATAGCTGCCTTAACATGGAACACAAGGGCTTTACTACAACGACTAGTTATATCACTTTTTTTTTCAAGAGGATCATATCCTTTTTTTCTTTTTTTCTTTTTTTTTTTTAACTATATTTATTATTATTATTTTTTTAATAACTATTAATATATATATATTTTTTTAGATCCTTTTCTTGTACTACTCGATACATCATTTTTTTTTTCAGTCGTTTAATAGCCCAATTTCTTTATGAAAACTATTCTCTAACTACTTTCGGACATAGGGTAGGTAATATTTAATATTGGCAAACTCCATATCGGAGTGGGTAAGATAATAGGTGAACAAAGAAATGGCTTAATTAAAAACGGCTCAAATGGGTTAACAAGGGATATGAAATAAAATAAAATATTTATAATGGGTAGGCCAAAGGTCAAAAAGGTTTATTAGAACAAACGGCCTAGTATCATTTTCTAAGGTTACATGATTTTTCAATGTTATGATATAAAAGGAAATAGAATTTCTCTGCTTTTAATATATTTTTTTTAAACATGGTAATTCTAATATTCACTCGACTTTCAATCAAAATGAAGGAATAATGAGACCAATCAACGAGATAGTGCGATGTGTCAAAGAGATTCGATAAATTTAAACCCTCACAAAGAATAATAGGCTCTAAAGCTCACTGGGTTCTAGTCTCCACAATATTACTATTTAGAAATCCAAGGTATATTACAGTTCACGGTTAATATACATCCATATGACTACGTGCAGTGCGACAAGATATGCAAGTATAAGATATACAATAATGATTCCGATAATATATAATTCTCAAAACATCTTCTCATAGATTCGGTCGACATTCGATTATATACTCTTTTAATTCTCAAAATTTCAACGAAATGTAATTATAATCAAAAGGAACGCAATATTGAACAGTATTAAGAAACTGATTTTTATTTATTTACAGAACTACTAAAATATTTGTTTCTCTATTATTATTATTATTATTATTTATTTATTTTTTTTTATTATGCTTTACAAAGAATTAAAAGAACTAACAACTGAATGAAATAACGAATAAAAGAAAACTAACAAAAATAAACTGAAGTACGAAAACAAGAAACTATACGAATAAAACGAAAATGAAAATATCCATATACTCCCCCCAAACCAAATCACTGCATGTCCCTATGCAGAGGGAAACATGACAATGACATGGATGCAGTCCTCATAGAATATCACCAGGACGTCCACTCCACGGAAAATGCCTGATGGAGGCTGTACTCCAGATCGAGCGTACCAATCCACAAGCTCCAACTCTGGGTGCTCCGCAGGGTCGAACGGTGGACCTACCCCATCAACATCATGTACATCCAAACTCTGACCCTCCACAATCTCCTCAACGACGCTCGGACCCAAATCCACCCAATCGTCCTCCGGACCGGAATACGGCGCGAATATAGAGGCAATGTCCTCAGGGGACCAGTCAGGGTGACCCGGACGTTGTCGAACAACGTCCGGCACATAATCAGGAAGGTTCCTATATGGATAGGTAACCTCAGGTGAAAGCACACTAGACTCAATAGGGTCAGATATAGAAATAACAGCGACGCCTGAGACAACATCCTCATCGTCATCATCAGTCGAGGACTTGACCGATTCAGACGATGACGACTCAGAAGATGTAGGAGGAGCGCCATAAGGGCCATCAAGAGACGTAGGGTCATCGCCAAACATGTCATCCTCGTCAGAAGAATCGGAACAATTGGTAATAGGCCTACGAGGACGACAACGACTCCAGCCGGTACGACCGAATGGGTCGTCAGGTTTGGCTATCCTAGGACTAAGTATAGAGGTATCAGAAGAAGAACCAGAGTCAGAATAGTAACTGGACTGACTGGGAGACCTATCAGGTGACGTAGGAGGAGACAACGGGTGATCCATAGTGAAAATAGGATAAGGAGAAAGGAGGATTTGGATAACTCTATGTATATGTGGTAGCGATATGTCCTGAAACCAAAAAAAACGTCACAACTGAAATATAATTAGCGCAAGTTATTAGGCATGAAAGACATAGGTAATATTCAGGATTATAATAATGTATACCAAAAATGAACTACTCTTGAATGTATGAACCTAAATTAATAATCTGTTACATGCGCTAAGAGTCAACGTAGTGAATAGGTTAATGTGGAATCAGATTGATCAAAATTAAATCATATTCACTTTTAATTAATAATTCGGAATAGTTAATGGACATTTTAGCATAATTTCCCCCAAACCTGAGTCGAAGCAATTCCTGTTAGCGTGCAATGGGTTTGATAATTACTAATTACTGACTCATTGCTGTGAAGTTGTGATAAGTAATGACGTAAAGCATCATAAGCAGTATATGACAATAACATCAGTGAAGTAACTATAATGTTCCAGACATATAGCAAACCACAAAACAAAAGAAAAGTGCAAAATTAATTACAGACCCAAAGACAATAAAATAAGAGGAAATAATCTAACCCGGTCGAAGCCGGGTACAGCAAAATCCTAACAAAAACTAAATAAACAGGAAAAGTAACAAAATGAAATAATATACAGGCCCGAATGTCTGAAAATGTCTAAAACTCCCCAACCAAATACATGAAAAAGAGAAAAATAAATATCTGAACACCAAATCACCCAACCCAACCTATACTAATCCTCACCCCCCTCAATCAAAGCCAGCTCCAGCCCTGTACTCCCCTGCCCTGTAGTATCACCACCATCCCCATCACTGTCGCTCCCATCGTCATCCTCACCAGCATCCCCAGTCTCCTCCTCCTCCTCACCCTGCACCTCACCCTGCTCCTCCTCTGCCACCTGCTGTGCTGGTCGCGGGAAAGCCGACTGATATGCAGCCTCGCCCTGGGCTAGAATGTCAGCCAGCTGGTCCGGATGAGCCAGCTGAAAATATGAACGCATATAGGACTGAAGCCGCAGGGTCTCTCCACGGAAGGCACAGACGTCCCCATATGTCCAAGCATAAGGAGTATCCTCCGGGGGAGGGGGACGCTGTGCCGCCTGCTCGCGACGGGCCTGGGCTGCCTCATGTGCCCTCCTAACCTCCAAATCTAAACGATCCAGGCTCAACTTCCAATCGGCGGAAGCGAACTCCGGGATATGTGCATCAATGGGCTCATCGGCAGGGATAGGAAAGGCCTTAGCCCGGAGAATGGCTGTGATGGTGCGAGGATAGGGCAGAAGGGTCTTAGGGTCGATGGCGTTATCAATAGCCTGAGAAGTATGGCGCATGCCATCCATAATAACGAGGCCAGGATGGAACCAATCACTACGGTAAATGGCATGGAGGGCGTGGTGGATTGCCTTGGTCCGTTCTTGCTCGTGACCAAGGGGGTACAGGTTTCGTTTAAGGACATGGTCAACGAACCACATCTAGCGGGGCATATGAGATCGGCGAATAGATTGGCCCGAACCAGAGCGTCCGCCACACATGTCCTGAATGATATGAATGAAGGAGTGGGCTTTGTTGAGGACGTTTAATTTTGGGACTTGGTAAGAATGGGAGGGGAGTTGGAGGATTTCGGCGATGTTGTCTGGGTTTAGGGTGATGTCGTGGCCGTCTATAGTAGTAGAGATAAAGGCGTGTTGGCTGAGGGATTGTTTATGGTAGCGTAAGTTTTGGTAGAATAGGCGGACTATATGGGGGTAACTGATGAGGTCGGGGTTTCTAAAATATAGCTGTGGGGCCAGCTTTCGGGCTACTAGGTTACTATGGCCCCACTTCGTGTCTTTATCAGACGCGAAGTACTCAGCATCTATAGCGGCCTCGTAATTGAGGCCGCGGGTGGCGTACGTAGGGCCTAGTTCGTTTGGGTTAGGGTCGTCTGGGGGCGGTGGTGGAGGGTCGGTCTGTTTTTCTTTTCCTTTAGCTTTTTTCTGTGGTGGTTGTGAAGAAGAAGCGGATCGGACGGTTCTTTTGGTCATTTTTTTAAAGAGAAGGTACGGGTTTTTAGGAAAAATTTGAAAATGCGGGCTTTGAAATTGGTCTATGCCCAGAAAAAGAAAAATAAAAGGGATAGGGGGAATGGGTCACCTGCAAGAAAAACAATCCCGTCAAGGGACACAATCAATCATATATTCAACATTTCAAAAGAAATTGGGGTTCACGGGGGAACACCCAGCAACTGTGAGAAGAGTCAGCCCCTTCCCACCCACTGTCCCGACAAGGGCACACACTTTGCGGCAAGTCACGGGGTACTTGCCGCTTGTTCAATTGCAATGTAGATAAGGAAATAAATAAATGACAAAAAGCAACATTCCAAGTATTTAATATGAAAGTCCCAAGTTGGGCTAATACGTTGATGCAACGCCAAAACTCATTAAATCATTTCAACGTCGAAATCCGATTAGCAATACGAATTATGGACACACTCAAATTCACATTCAATTTTAGGAATATGCTTCCTGCATACAAGATGAGCGCAAATGTGTAAAGCATGTGAAGGAGCACAGCATAACTATCATTGGAGCTCTAGTATATGCTTTCTGATTCAATGTATGAGCATTTAACGAAAGTCGACGTAGTCATTAGAATGTGAACACAATGAAGAAACAATGAATCAGTAAATACATAGAACTATGCTTATACACTTAAATCCTTAAGACTATTGATCCTAACATTTTATTCAAAAAAGAAAATAATGGTCATGTGTTTAGGTCAATTATACATTTGAATCTATCACTTTGACCTAAAAAAGAATATGTTCAGGTACATGCATCCCTGTTTACATAAATGGGGTCATTAGAAAAAAAAATCCTAACTTTCATTCTAAGCATGAACGTTCATATGAACTTTATTGAATTTGGGGTATAGAATTCAGGGTGTGTGTGTATGTATATAAGCCAGTATATAAATCTATGTATGTATGTGAATCTGTGTGTATACCAGGGACTATGAATCACTAGTATTCCCAAATTTCAAACCGTAGTTATATGTAATGAACTAGACATTAAGGTACATCCATTCTGAAATTGTACCCATAGAGTGAAACCGGGGCATTTAGTGAATCACACTTGAGCTTACATCTAAGACCAACACTCGAGCCAATCCATGCACTGAGATTTAAATTAGTTAACATCTGCTGCACTTATTACGAGAATATTAGCCCCCAAATATTAATCTTTAAATAGTATGTCGTAATCAGGGTCAGGGTTTGAAAGTATTGACAATCTACGTAGATTTGGGGATCAATACATCAATTAATTCACAAGCCCTAACTATTTCAATTCATTCACCACCCCTACTTGTACATTCACAAATCCTAATTCCACTTTGATTATCCTAACATGATTAGTGGTGCATGTGTATGAACCTGTGTGTAAATCAAGACTTGTAAGCAGAAATCCCCAAATTTCAAAACCCTAACAGTGATTAGGGTGTGTCTCTGTGTATACGCATATATATATATATATATCAAAATTGCTATCTACATATATATACATTCATATGTGTATGGATTCATGTGAATTCACATGTTGAATTCACATTACCCACAAACCCAACTACACAAACCCTAAGTTGCATCATAGGTTTCAGAATTGTGTGTTTATGAGGGGTTAGGGTTTATAAGAATCAAGAAACCCTCAAAATCTCACACCTGACATCTAATCAATATGTGCTTGTATATATAAACATAGATATATGTATATATCTCAGATGTATATACATATATACGGGTATAGATATACCTGTATGGGAAGATTTGAGATGAGGGAGGGGGTTTCTGTTTTAACGCAAGTATCGGCGGTGGTGCCCCGGCGGCTGCGTCTTGATGTGGTGGTGGTGTGGTGTTGATGATGACCGGTGGTGGTGTATGGTGGAGATAGTGGTGGGTTGTGGTGGAGAACGGCGGGGGTCTGATTTTTGGGGGTGTGATCGCCTCGTGGGAGGAGGCGGGCCGACAGTGGTCGGCGAGATTGTGGTGGTAGTGGTTGTTGATGATGATGATGGGTGGTGGAAGGGGGAGAGTCAGAGGGTCGCCGGAGGTGGTGGTTGGGGGTGGAGAGAGAAGAGAGAGAGAGAATCGCAGGGGAGAGAGACGCAGAGGAAGAGAGAGAGAAGAAATCTGGAAATATTAGGGTTCAACCCGCTATTTAAAGGGAGGGAACCCTCGCGCGAGCGAACCTCGCGCGCGCGGATTCCTCCGCGAGGAAAAGCTGAGGTTTCTTTTTAGAAGCTAAAAGTAATTTTTTCTAAGGGGAAGTTTCGCGCGAGCGGGCCGCTCCCGCGAGTTCCTCGCGGGCGCGATTTCAGGCGCGAGAAGAAACTGAGGGTCCTTTTTTTAAACTTTCAAAAAATTTTCACTAAGGGCATATCTCGCGCGAGCGGGCCGCGCGCGCGAGATTCTAATTTCTCACTTTTCTTTCCAGTTTTCTTGTATAAATATTCTGTAATTCCAACTCTTCATCTTTTGGGTATTTACAACCTCAGACATTGGCCAAAAACTGCTCTCGCGCGAGCGGGCCGCTCCCGCGAGTTCCTCGCGGGCGCGATTTCAGGCGCGAGAAGAAACTGAGGGTCCTTTTTTTAAACTTTCAAAATTTTTTCACTAAGGGCATATCTCGCGCGAGTGGTCCGCGCGAGCGAAGGCTCGCGCGAGCGGTCCGCGCGAGCGAAGGCTCGCGCGAGCGGGCCGCGCGCGCGAGATTCTAATTTCTCACTTTTCTTTCCAGTTTTCTTGTATAAATATTCTGTAATTCCAACTCTTCATCTTTTGGGTATTTACAACCTCAGACATTGGCCAAAAACTGCTAAATAGTGTACAAAATTAAAGAAAATTCTCACTAATGCTTGGGTTGCCTCCCAAGAAGCGCTAAATTTAACGTCGCTAGCTCGACCGATGCATGCGCTCAATCGAGATAGACCGGATCTACCAGGTCTATAGAATCAATTTCTCTCTCATTTGCCTCCTCGGTTCGATACGGCTTAAGCCGTTGACCATTTACTTTAAACGGTGTTCCACCGTTCATATCTTGGATTTCGATCGCTCCATGTGGAAACACTTGCGTTATAGTAAACGGACCGTCCCACCGTGACCGTAGCTTTCACGGGAATAATCTTAATTTTGAATTGAACAACCAGACGCGTTGCCCGACCTCAAAATTCTTTCTTAAAATCATTTTATCGTGAAAAGCTTTAGATCGTTCTTTATAGATTCTTGAATTCTCGTACGCCTCGTTTCTTAATTCTTCAAGCTCTTGCAATTGAAGTTTACGATGACATCCTGCCGCTTTTATATCTTGGTTAAAAGTTTTCACGGCCCAATATGATCGATGTTCGAGTTCTACTGGTAAGTGGCACGCTTTTCCAAACACTAATCGGTAAGGAGACATCCCAATAGGGGTTTTAAACGCTGTACGATAAGCCCAAAGCGCATCGGTCAGTCGTTGTGACCAATCTTTACGGTCTGGACGTACCATTTTTTCTAATATACTTTTGACCTCCCTATTAGACACTTCAACTTGGCCTTGGGTTTGTGGATGATATGCGGTTCCTACTTTGTGGGTGACTGAATATTTTCGGACGAGGGCTTCAAAATAACGATTACAGAAATGTTTCCCCCCGTCACTTATAATCGCTCGTGGCGTACCGAATCGACAAAATATATTATCTTTAATAAATGAAACCACAACTTTGTGGTCGTTTGTTCTCGTCGCCACTGCCTCCACCCACTTAGAAACATAGTCGACCGCGACTAAAATATATTCAAAACCACAAGACGAGGGAAACGGACCCATAAAATCGATGCCCCAAACGTCAAATATTTCTATAATAAGAATTGGGGTCATGGGCATCGCATCACGATGTGACATATTCCCTGTTTGTTGACAACGTACGCAGTTCTGACAGAATTCATGTGCATCTTTAAACAATGTTGGCCAATATAACCCACTTTGGAGGACTTTAGCGGCCGTACGACGGCCACCAAAGTGTCCTCCGCATTCTAGAGAATGACAAAAATTTAATATGGATTTGAACTCACTCTCCGGAACACAACGTCGTATAATTTGATCAGAACAGTGTTTAAATAACAATGGGTCATCCCAGTAATAGTGTTTAATTTGAGAAAAGAACCGATCTTTATCTAAACGAGACCACGTATGTGGGATATATCCCGTAGCTAAGAAATTAACGATGTCGCTAAACCATGGACGATTTACGGCAGATAATGCAAATAATTGCTCGTCCGGAAATGAATCCTGGAGAGGGGTTATATCGTTAGATTCTATATAAATTCGTGACAAATGGTCAGCTACAACGTTTTCAGAACCCTTTTTATCCCGTATTTCATAATTAAACTCTTGCAGGAGTAAAATCCATCGGATTAACCTAGGTTTCGTTTCTTTCTTATTCAGCAAATGTCGCAATGCCGCATGATCAGTATAAACGATGACTTTTGAACCCAATAAATAAGAACGGAATTTGTCGAGGGCAAATACAACCGCAAGTAATTCTTTTTCCGTTGTTGTGTAGTTCAATTGCGCATCATTTAGTGTTTTACTTGCATAATAGATCACATGAGGGATTTTATTGACCTTTTGACCTAACACGGCCCCTACGGCATAATCGGAAGCATCACACATCAATTCAAACGGTAATAACCAATCAGGGGATTGGATTACCGGAGCCGTGGACAATAATGTTCGCAACGTTTCAAATGCCTTGAGGCACTCATTATCAAATACAAAAGGCACATCCTTGGCGAGCAAATTGCACAAAGGTCGTGAGATCTTACTAAAATCTTTTATAAATCGTCGGTAAAAGCCGGCATGACCGAGGAAAGACCGAATTTGACGAATGGACGACGGCGGTGGAAGTTTATCAATTAGTTCAATTTTCGCCTTATCTACCTCAATACCCCGTTTGGATACAACGTGACCCAATACGATCCCTTCTTGAACCATAAAGTGGCTCTTCTCCCAACTCAAAACCAAATTCGCTTCCTCGCACCGGGCGAGGACTTTCGTAAGGTTTTGTAAACATTCGTCAAATGTTGGACCAAAAACTGAGAAGTCATCCATAAACACTTCTAGAAACTTCTCAACCATGTCCGAAAAGATTGCCATCATACACCGTTGAAAGGTTGCCGGTGCATTGCACAAGCCAAACGGCATACGTCGGTAAGCAAAGGTTCCAAAAGGACAGGTGAACGTTGTCTTTTCTTGGTCATCTGGGTAAACGGGCACCTGGTTGTAACCAGAGTATCCATCTAAGAAACAATAATAACTCTGACCGGACAGACGTTCTAGGATTTGATCAATAAAAGGGAGAGGGAAATGATCCTTACGAGTCATCATGTTAAGTTTTCTATAGTCAATGCAAACCCGCCAACCGGTAGTTTGACGGGTGGGTATAAGGACTCCCTTTTCGTTGGGTACAATCGTGATACCTGACTTCTTTGGGACAACCTGAGTTGGGCTGACCCAATTACTATCGGAGATCGGGTATATAATACCGGCATCTAAGAGTTTAATCACTTCCTTCATAACCACTTCTTTCATGTTAGGGTTGAGACGTCGTTGCATTTCCCTAGATGGTTTAGCATTTTCTTCTAAATTTATTCTATGCATGCAAACTGACGGGTCAATTCCTTTTAGATCAGCGACCGTCCATCCAATCGCCTTTTTATGATTACCTAGAACTCTTATTAATTGTACTTCCTGACTTTCAGTTAAATTTGACGCGATTATCACAGGAAGGGTTGCGTTCGTTCCTAGGAATGCATATTTTAAAGAATCCGGCAACGGCTTAAGTTCGAGCGTCGGAGGACACTCAATGGATGGTAATGCCGGTTCATGTGAAAGAGGTGGTAAAGCTTCTACTTTAGGTTTCCATGGAAGCGCATTAGTCGTATTTACTGATTCCAATAGAGTGTTTACATCTTCAATATTTGTGTCAATGTTGAAATCATTGAAATTGAAATGTGATAAGCATGCTTCTAACGCTTCCTTAGTTAACATAAAAGGCGCTGCCTCTTCAACCAATTCATCTATTAAGTCTATGGCATAGCAGTCTGTCTCTTCATCATCTCTATATGGTTGATTAGATGCATTGAAAACGTTAAGACGCACAGTCATGTTACCAAAAGTTATATCCATCACACCAGTCCTACAGTTGATAATTGAATTAGCCGTAGCTAGGAAAGGGCGTCCTAGAATGACTGGAACTTGTTTACTAGCATCTAGGACAGGTTCGGTGTCTAGTACAATAAAATCGACCGGATAATAACATCTATCAACTTTGACCAATACATCCTCTACTACCCCCCGTGGCACTTTAATTGACCTATCGGCTAATTGTAAGGTGGCCGCAGTCGGTTTCAGTTCTCCTAAACCCAAATGTTCATAAACTGAATAGGGTATCAAATTCACACTCGCACCTAAATCAAGAAGAGCCCGTTGAATGTATTTATCACCTATGTGACAAGCGATGGTTGGAGTACCCGGGTCTTTATATTTGAGAGTGTTAGTAGTAAACAGGGAGCTAACCTTTTCTGTTAGGAACACTTTCTTAGATAGATGGTTTCTAGACTTCCTCTTCTGAGTGCATAGATCCTTTAAGAACTTAGCATACGGGGGTATCTGTTTAATCGCATCTAGTAGTGGAATATTGATTTTGACTTCTTTAAATATTTCAAGAATATCTTCCGGTTTCGTGCTTTTTCTAGTGAAGTGAGCCGGGGCTTCCCCGCTCGGTGGAAATGGCATCCTAGGCACATAATCGGAAGGGTTTACCGCTTTAGATGTTGTATTTGATATCAAAGGGTTAGCATCTTTTGAAACTGGAGTAGAACTCTCTTCCTTTTCACCCTTTTCCTTTTCTTTATCTTTATCTTTCCTAGCCTCGGGAGGAGGTACGACCTCCTCGGGACGTTCAGTTGTCCTTGTTGAGACAGCGTTAACCTGATCACTCGCCGAACTCACCTCATACTGACCTTTAGGATTTTGAACAGGTTGACTTGGTAATTTTCCCTCATTACGTCTATTCAATGTATTAGCTAATTGTCCCATTTGGGACTCTAATTTTGCTATGGATTGCGTATGAGAATTTACCAGTTGAGACTGCGATTGTGATTGGGCCTCTAAGGTCTTTAATGATGCCAACACGCTCTCTTCGAAAGTTTTATCCCTAGAAGGATTAGCACGGAAGGAGGGCTGTTGGTATTGATTTGGTTGATTCGGAGGCTGCTGATACTGATTAGATTGTGGTTTGTACGCATTAGGAAAATTGGTTGTATCAGGTTTCGAATACGGCTTCTCACTATTGGAGCTCCATGACAGGTTCGGATGAGTTCCCCATGTCGTGTTTGGTTTATACCCCGTGGGGTTATAATTCGGTCGTTGGAACTGTTGAACCGCATTTATATGCTGTTCGACAAATTCTGGGAACTGGGATGCGGTCGGACATGCTAATGTTGAATGTGACGAATCTGAGCATAACTGGCATACTTCAGCCGAAGGAGGTGGGCCTTGCACGCGACCCATCATCATAAGTTGGTCCATTTTTCTATTTAGTTCTTGAATTTCGTAAGAATGATTAGACTCAACTTTCGCTTCTCTCTTTGGATTTGGTAGAAGGTGTCCTTCAGGTCGTACGGATACCGCTTGATGCATAGAGTTTTCACTTAATGTTTCAAATATCTTCCATGCTTCATCGGCACTCTTGTGGAGGAATGTCCCCGCACAAATAGCATCGACGGTATTTCTAACGGCAGGAATCAATCCTTCATAAAAAACTTGCACCAGCTGCCATTTGGGTATCTGGTGATGAGGGCAAGAACGGAGAAGTTCTTTAAATTGTTCCCACGTATCGTAAAGTGTCTCCCCATCTTGCATTGTAAAATTAGTTATTGATTTTCTAATCTAATTCGTTCTAGTTATGGGGAAAAACTTTTGTAGGAACGCAGTTTGCAACTCATCCCATGTTCTTATTGAATTTGGCTCCAACGATTGGAGCCAGTACTTAGCTTTATCTTTAAGTGAAAACGGAAACAGGCGCATTTTTAATTCATCGTCTGTTAAGTTCTGAATCTTTAAAGTCGCACAAATACCCTGAAATTCGCCTAGGTGATTATAAGGGTCTTCCTTAACACGCCCTTGAAATGACGGCAAGAGCGCAATAGTTGAGGATTTAATTTCAAAATGAGCTGCCGTCACTTCCGGCAATGCAATACACGACGGTGGCGTGTAGGCCGTAGGAGTGAAATAGTCCTTTAATGGTGGTGGTGGGGGTATGTTCAGATTATCCCCCTCATTCCGATTATTCCCATTATTCTGGTTATTCCCAAAATCGGCCATCGGAATAGGTTCGATTTTTATTGTTTTAGTTTTTCTTAAACGATTACGCGTACTACGGAGTTCTAATTCAAATGAAGATGACGGTTCAGGTGTGGACTCGTCGTCCAACATCAACCAAGCTCTCGAAGCTTGGGCTGATGACCTAAAGCCTCTAAGTGTTCGTTCAAGTTCGAGATCAAGTGGATTTAATTTAGGATTAGTTGAACGAGTTCCAAACATACACTAAGGGTTGACTCAATAAAGCAATAAAAACAAAAATAGCTACGCTAATAACCAAGCATGCAAGCACACAAGCTAATATGATGCATGAAATTATCCTGTAATGCAATGACCGCGTCAAGCCCAGCGCCCCGGGTTTCCTAGCTAATGCAGTGCTCACTCCACACCTACCCTAATGCAAGTATTGCGTCTCAGCGCCCTGACTTACAGTGGTTGATGCGAAATTTAAAAACTTAGCGAATTTACTTGTTTTTTTGCTTTTTATTGCAATTTTCTGTTCAGGTTCGCGTAAGCTCCGTTGACGTGCACAGCTGCTCCACTCGATCTTGCTAGAATTGACGATTTGAGATCTGTAGAACAAGAATAATTTTAGCGACTCTAAAAATGAAACTAAAACAAAGAAAATAAAACGGAAACTAATATTTACTAACTAAGTAAATTACGATTCTAATAATTAACGGCAAAAGTTATTTCAGTCCCCGGCAACGGCGCCAAAAATTGATCCCGTCAAAATCAAGATATAAAAGTATGCTTATTTTTTGCTTTACTTTCAAAAGATTGTAGTGTGGAAAGTACAGGCCGAACCCACAGAGATTGTTAACTTTTGATCCTATAATTATTAAAATCTAATCTAGCTAGTTATAAGAAAATCAGAAGTTGAATTGATTTAGGTTTTTATTATCACTACTACTTTAAACTATGAATTAAACTATGAATTTATAGAAATAAGATCTAGAATGAAATCTAAGTAAACTTATACGCGAAATTGGAAATTGATATAAATCTATGGAGATGGGACCTAGGATTACAAATCCGCCACTAACTATGCATTGAGGGTCTATACTTCTTATTCTAAGTTCTATGTTTGGATAGTTATGATCTATTGTAGCTACAAGCCCAATAGTATCGTCAAGAAGATATCGTTAGTTTAATCTAAACATAATCCATCTACGGTTTGCATGAATCATCTACCTATGACTAGGGTGTAGCATAACTCATCTTTCCTAAGCATGGATTATAAAAGAAGTAAACATCACAATCACATAAGCATCATTGTATGTAAATACTCCTATCAATCACAGATATCAAGGACTATTGAGTTCAATAAGTATAAGGAAAAATCTAAGACAAGAATAGATCCAAAGTACTCTTGATTATTAACATTAAAATCTGATTATATAAAATCCACCAACATACAATCACTATCCATAAACATAAAAACTTAAAATAGAAAAGCATAGAATCCCCCTTTACATAGCTAGGGTTTCATTGAAACCCTAGATGAGGAGTTTAGTTGCTCATGATAGGTGAAAGCATGAAGATGGAGTTGATGTAAGCCATTAGAAACCTTCCTCTTGCCTTCAAAAAGTGCTGAATGTATGTGTTGATGAATTGCTCTCAAGGTGTGTAACCCTTAAAAAACATAAAAACTAGATATATATAGTTTACAAGGGTCTTTAGAAGCCTCTTTCAATTCGTATTGCACTGAAACAGCAGTTATTTCCAATCTGGACGTCTTCCAGTGATTTCGTCTGCACAGGACTCCTTAGAACACTGAAATACGCAACTTTGGTTTTTTCTCATATCGCGCGCGCGGATCGCGCGAGCGCGACATTGGGTACCTCGCGCGCGCGGGTCGCGCGAGCGAGTTGTTGGGTTATCGCGCGAGCGGATCGCGCGCGCGATTCTTGGCTTTTCGCGCCCGCGAGTCGCGCGCGCGATTCTTGGCTTTTTCAGCTTCTTTCTTCCTGCTTTTTCACCTTGTTTAACCTTATATACCTGTTTTCTTCTAAAACCTGATAGAAAATAGAAAATAAAGTAAAATTACATAAAAACAAGATAGAAATGACTAACAAATGTGAGTTAAGGCGTATAATTAGGAGTTGTTCTCTCCCGATCAATCACCCCTGGCGAGGTGACACAGAATACACTACTCATCTTACAATGAACCGTTAATGGAAGATCGTGGGTGTTATTTGATAAGACCCTCTCCCACTAGATTTAGTAAATTAAGTATTTTGCTTTTGAAAAATGTTTCCATACACTACCCATAAACATCCAATGTTTACTAATGTGTTGAAAACGGTTTTTGAATTTTATTTTAGAAAACTTGTTTTAAGTGCATGCAACAATGTATTATACGCCAATCACAAAACAAGCACATAAAACAAAAAACAAAAATGAAATATAGGCATTCAAACAATGCCTCTATCTCCCATGGCTTTATTTCCATAGAACCACCTTCTTGGTTTGGTCGCCTCCGGCTCCATCTTTATGGACAACGGCTCCTTGCTCCATCTTCATGGAATTTCTAATTCTATTACATTGGACCTATGCTTCTTTTGAAGCTTACAATTTATCTAGAAAAAGGAAATAGCAAAAAAGAAATAAAAGGCTAGGGAAACCGGTGCGACTTTCCTTTTCGTAGGATTGAAGCCGCAGCGCCCTTTACATACGCCTTAAAACCAAACCATTAATAAATTACAACATGCACCAATCTCAAACAATTTAAATATAAATATTTAAACGACTTGGTGCCATGGGAGATAGCGACTAATTTTGCTGCAAAAGGGTTAGTCGTACACACATCCACACATACATAACAAATATATGTAACTATTGGAACACTTAATTGATTCACACAGTATATAAACACTTTACATACTGAATTAGAACTTAAAACAGCATCTTACTTCTCTGTCACAGTTCGATCGATCGAAGACCGTTCGATCGCTCGAACCTTCGATCGATTGAACACTGTTCAATCGCTTGAACATTCTGTTTCACAGAATGATTTGAAAATTTTACAGAATATTTTAAAATTAAAGTTTTTAATTTCAAAACACTTTAAAACTGTAAAACAGAGAACCTGACAAAGTATCTATCTCGATCGATCGAACTTCGTTCGATCGATCGAATACCAGATGGTTCGATCGATCGAAGACTGTTCGATCGATTGAGAACAGAATGTTCGATCGATCGAAACAAGTTCGATCGATCGAACCCACCTTGCATCCTATGCAATCACAGTTTTGTATTCTGCTGCGATAACACTGCAGAAACAGATCTGTGACGATGCAGTTTCGAAAACAGTTCTAAAATCAACATGCAAATCAAAACTAGGGTTCCAAAAACGCATTTATAGATCCAAACGAGCGTGGCTTTTGATACCAATTGAAGGAAAAAATGGTTTAAAGTTAGAGTTTAAACGCGCAGCGGAAATAGGTTAAGTTATAAAACTTTTGGTATTCCAGGATCTACTACTCGTCAATTCCATAGATGCGTACAAGGGGGTGCAAGAATTATACCTTAGTGTCTTGAACCCAATTATGAAACTCTAACTTCCAGCAACCTCCACTAGATGATCTTCACCCTTATGACTCTTGCGGATGCCTGCCGGAAAGACTAGGGTTGGTGGTAACCCTAATAGAGAGGATAGGAAGATTTTGGGAAGACTATGATAGTTTCTGCAGCTTTTGCGTATAAAAACGACGATCACTTACTTCCAGAACGCAGCTGCCCTATTTATAGATTTCCAGAACCGACCTAGACTTCGATCGATCGAAGTGACTTTGATCGATCGAACCTTCGATCGATCGAACCATTCTCGATCGATCGAACCTGCTGACTTCAATCGATCGAACATACTTCGATCGATCGAACTTGTCTTAACAGCTTCCTCAAGTGTCTTTCCAAGCATCCTAGCGGAGCTAAGAGTGGGACCTCCTAGGCTCTTTATTGTTGGCTCAGACCAGTTTGTTAATTACCATGACCAAACTCTTTGATCAGCAAACTAACTAACTGGTCAGTTAACGTTTATTCCACTATAAAACGATAACTGAACTCCAACGCAAAAGAACATATCCGAAGCGATAACTAGACTTGTATGGTGTACTAATGTCCCTCTACCGTCAGCATTCGTAATCATATTCAGGTAGTCGGATAACTGTTACTGTCAACCTGAATCATGATTACTTCTTGTATTCCTTGAGTCCCATTCACTACTCATGATTACCAAACATGTTGATAACTCTTATCAACAAGACTGCAGTACTCAGTAATCAACTTGGTGACATTCTCAAGGGAATGCTTACTCTGAATCAGAGGGTAGATTCTATCTTGACAATATATGTTCACAACCCTATGGACATGACATACCCAAGATACCCAGGTGTTGATCTTCTATAGACCTCACTGATTGGTAAGTCAAAGCAGCCATATCCATAGTCTGTGTTCATAATCATCTCAAGATTGAGAACACGTACCTTATACAAGTTATGAGTTCCTATTGACTGTTGACAGCCTTAAGCGTCAATAGGAAAGCTCAGGTCCGTCAATGCACTATAAGCACTAGCATATCAACTAAGAGCTACACTCTAGCGATTGAGATTAATCACTCCATCCAATGGTAGTTAATTATGCTACAGTGTAGACCTGATGAGGTATCCAGTCTCATCATCCACTGTGACATATTCTAAGTATCAAAGAATAGTAATTCGTATCTCACTTGTGTGTATCTCATACACACACGAATTGCTTACTATGATACTTAAGGATAAAACAATCATCTCATGAAAGAAACATACACAACGAAATGTAAAGCTGATATCCATATATTATAATGCTAATGTCTCATACATAAAGAAATGGTTTGAGGGCACAAACCCAACACCGCCAATATCAAAAATATCGGCATGTAAGGATGCGACGGCGCGCTGATGAATCTCGATAGCCTCCTGCTGTGAGGAAGAGAATGTGGCCTGCATCGTCTCAATAGACTGAGTGAGAGAGACAGAGAGAGAGGTGATGGAAGTGGAGAGGCTCAGTACCTGAGCAGAGAGAATGGATAGCTGCTCCAAGATGTCAGGAGCGGGTGTATCGACAACAAGTGGAGGTGGAGGAGTGGAAGATGACGACGGATGAGAAGAAGAAGAAGGAATGGGAGGGGTAGGAGTAGGAGCAAGTGTGGTATAAGAGGAGACCTTGGGAACGTATGCATTTCCCACGAGTTTGTATCCCATCAGGGATAGGATAGTAGAGGAGTAGAAGACGGTAGGAATGGGGTCATGACGATCAAACTCATCCTCCAAGGGAACCTTGAAGTGACGAAAAACAGAAGTCAACGTAAAACCATAAGGTAAAGAACTGGCTTTGGACTTCTTTTGACATTCACTGATGTGACGACATATGAGATAAGACAGGTCATAGGATTTGTTCTCAAGAAAGCACCAAATTAGAAAGACATCCAAAAATGAGACAGAATCTCGTCCCCCATCACGGGGCAGAAGGGTATAGGTGAGAAGATGGTGGATAAGACGCGCCTCAAAGGTTAGGGCAGAAGCCTTGGGCTTCATAGGATATGACAACTCATTGTTGCCGGTGATTAGACGGCAAGCAGTGAGAGGGTCGAACCCGTGCCCTTGATTCCAAGTATTAATGTTATATTTAGTAATATCACCACGACGGATATGAAAAATAGTAGATACAGATTCGAGATTAAGATGGATTTTAACACCACGAACAAATGTGTTAAAGGTGTCTATGCGATGACCAAAGGTCATATTACAATAAAATTCCTTAACAAGAGTGGGATAGCATGGTTGGTTGAGACTGGTGAAAAGATGTCATCCTAAGCGTTCTAAAAGAAATCCTAGACGAAGATTAGCAGATTTAGAAAAAAGAGTAGGAAGAATCTTACCAAAAACCACATGTCTCTGCGAGAAGACTTCGTCAAAGCTCGCTTGTTTCTTGGTGTAGTAAGAAACAAAATTCGGTAGCTCTATCTACGGCCGAAGCCGAATATATAGCCGTCGGAAGTTGTTGTGCTCAAACACTTTATATGAAACAACAATTAGAAGACTTTGGACTTTACTATGATCATATTCCCATAAATTGTGATAATACTAGTGCCATATGATTATCCAAAAATCCTATCCAACACTCAAGGACTAAACACATTGAGATTCGTCATCATTTTATTCGCGATCATGTTCAAAAGGGGGATGTTGATCTTGTTTTCATCAACACCAATCGTCAATGGGCTGATATTTTCACCAAACCTCTTCCCCAAGAACGTTTTTGTGTTATTAGAAGAGAATTAGGCTTGTCTTGTTTGAGTAATTTGCTTTAAAATTCAGCATCTGAACTCACATACTCTTTCTGTGTTATATCTACCAAAAGCAGTCGACTGGTATCCCGTAACAGTCGAGTGGATCTGTTTTTTTTTTTTTTGTTTTTTTTTTTGTTTTTTATTCTGCCTATGTCGGTCGACTGAGGCGTTGACTATTTCCGTACCCTCAATCTTCTGTCCTAGTCAGTCGACTGAGGAGTCGACTAGTTTTGCATCCTTATCTCTGCCTGCTTCCGCCGACTGAGGCGTCGACTGAGCCTCTGTTAGCTCCAAATTTTTTGAGCCCTAATTTGTTTTCCAATCGACTGCTCCTGCGATACAGTCGACTACTACTCTAATTCCTATACATATACCGCGTCTTCTTACACAGGTAAGCAGTCGACTGGTCCATCAGTCGACTGAAACGAATTATCAGTCGACTGCTCTTTTCAGTTTTTCAGGGATTAGTTGGGTTTAAATATGTAGACATTCTTTGAAATAAATTGAGCCCTTGAGAATGATGTTCACATAAATAAATTGCTTACATAGAGTCCTAGACTGATGCTCCAAACAATATTCTTCAACATATAAATCTCCATTTGGCTTGAACCCTTTGAGCATGAATCATCATGTCTCTATGTATGGAGAAAGTTCATGATCATGTGAACATTCATTGATGTAAGATATACTTTCTGCAACTTAATCAACTTAAGGTCATTAGAAATTACAACTAAATAGTTTGTTGATCATCAAAATTATCCATTGAAATAATGGAATAACACCTTGGGGCTAACAAGAAGTATTAATAGCATTCATGTACATGGGGATAAAGTCATCTTTAACATTCATCTCGTGTAGGTTGTTGTTGGGCCATAGCAACTGCTCACGCGACAGAAGCTGCCTATGTAATTCGCAAAGGAAACAAAGTCAGACTAAGCTCAACGCAACTCTTGGATTGCACGCATACTGAAGAGCATGTAGCAGCTCTTGTGAAGGAAGATCCCAAGAAAGTTGATAAAAAGACTAAGTGTTTCGGAGCTTCAGTTGATGATGCCTTCGCCTACATTGAAACCCAAGGCATTGTTAAAGAGGATCAAGGCCGGCCCTGAGTTATCCGGGGCCCAAACCAAACTCTAAAAATGGGGCCCTATATATAATCAAATATTTTGTTTTTACATCTTATTTTCTGGAACCTACATTGTATCAAATTATCTTCAAAAATATGTTTACATTAATTAAGAAAAAAAAAATAGATGACGTAGCAAAGATAAAATTTTCACTTACTGCTTTTTATTTCAACAAAATTTAGTATACAACAAGGGCACTTTCACAGTGTGCCTGTGTGATGTTTCAACTTTCACCGGGGGAGGGGGATAATTGAAAATGGTGAATGTGTGACACTTTCACGGTGTACCTGTGTGATATTTCAACTTTCACGTTCTTAGTGATGGGCTATCGTGGTAATGATGCTTGGTGGTTCAAAAGCAAAAGAGATAGATAGTGAACTCTCTACAATTCAGGTTCGAATTTTTTTGTGTTTCTTTTTCTTCAAGTACTATTGAGTTATTGGTCTAAACTAACATAATTTGTCATTTTTATGTAAGATTTGGACCCTTTAGGCTTGGGTTGGCCCAATGTTCTAAAAATCGCTAGGCGGTAGACGGGTAGTGGAGGGCAGCCTGGGCGGGGCCTAGGCAGAAAATTTATTTTTAGACAATTAATAATATAGAGACAATTACAATTCTCATATGTAAAAAAAAAAAATCACTTTATCAACAAACTAAGTTTTTATCTCTTCTTCTCCATATCCCTCGAATACTTTCTCTCCATCGGACTCAAACTCATACTCGTACACTCATCACTCTTTTCTTTTGTATCCTCATCCGATACAAAATTGACTTCACAGTTTCCATCTTTTCCAAAAACACACTTGATTTAATTCAATCTCATTTTACTAAATTACAATCTCATCACCGCATTTAAAATATATATTTTTTAGAAAAGACCCGCCTAGGTCTGCCCAGTGTAACGAACAACCAATTTGGAGGGCCAAATCTTGGGCGTTCTATAAGGGAACGGAGTGTTCTACAGTAGTCCGAAGTGGTCTGGATACGTCTTGAGAAGTTTTGAAAGTCCTAGAGAGTTTCTAAAAGGATCCGAAAGAGTCCAGAGGAGTATAGGAGATTGGAGACAAGTCTGCAAGATCGTGGAAAGTTCTAGAAGGCTTTAGAGGATTGTGGAAGGCTGTTATGGTCTAGGAGTGAATAGAAGTCTCTAGAACCTAGTGGAAGGTGTGGAGAATGTTAGAGTCCCAAGAGTGCTCAAGAATGTTCAGGAGGCTCGTTGGATGCCGTTGGATCAAGAACATCCTATGTGCCCATTAGGGAGGGGATGGCTATAAAATAGGATATGCTTCATTTATACATGCACACATAAATTGAGAGAACTTCGATTGTAGAATAAGAGCAATTGAGAGCTAGTGAGGTAGAAAGCCGGCTTATCGAGGCTAGGTTTGTAAACATATACCCATAGGGTATAACGATTGGACTTGAAAATTGGGCCCTCAAATTCATAAAAAATTTGGGGGCCTAAAGCGGTTGCTTTGCCGGCTTGTGCCCAGGGCCGGCTCTGAAGAGGATTTATATCTCTTTGAAGCTAAAAGGACATCATGTAATGATATGCAGGTATGTCCTTTTTCATAGAATTTGTATTTATTTGTGTTTCAATTACACTAAATTGCAACAATTCTTATTTTAGGGTGAAGAAGTCTTTAAATTGAGAGAAGTTGGAAATGTACCTGAAGATGATGACATCGCAATTATAGAAGCCATCAAACAACAACCGCTGATTGGTGCCATAAATTTAAATGAAGTGTTTTATAGTTTGAAAAAGGTTTGTAAATTTTTAAAAATTAATTTAAAAATTAGTGAGTTTATATGTTTTATTTCTAATTAATTTAATGTTATTGTAGAAAATATATCGCCCCAAGAATTCAGATGTGAATGATCTCCACTCAGTGTTGATAACAGGCTATGGATACGAGGAGAACACCGACACATATTACTATGAGATTAAAAATTCCTTTGGACCGTCATGGGGAGTGGGAGGGTACGGGAAAGTGGTGCAGAAGCGGAGCCTTCCAAAGAACGAATGTAGCGCCTTCAAACATATATCATATCCAATCATATCCTAAATTAGCTACTGGTAGAATAACTTCTTCTTGATTTGGTGATTTCTTGAAACCAAAGAACAAAGGGGCACTTCATTTTTATGAACTTAAAAGAACAATTTTGCTAAGTCTTTTTGTTCTGTGGATGTAGTAAGATGTTATATAAATATATAATTATAGTAGGATTAATTAATTGGTGGGTATTGGTGTGTTGGGTCTAACCATGTTACTTGTTTCCCATGTTTTAAGCTTCCATATTATTTGTTGTGCACTTCATCACTTGGCCATATATTGAGGATGAACTCTTGTATCCATCTCTCTTTTTAAGGAAGCTATTGTAACCCAAGCAGACTCTTCGTTTTGTCTCAAAAATGAATCGAAAGCATTGAGTTGTGGTACACAAGTGGATTAATAATATCTTAGAACATGATGAAAAAGGCATAAGGAAAAGAATTGAAATTTTATCCTATTGAAATAACTTTTAAAAAATAATTTAAAATGAATATTAACATTTTAATGAGTGATATGAACTTTTATTACTTATTTACGAATAATTACAATGGCATAATACTTCATCTATTCAACTGGATAACATTACCCATGCTAGTGCATATACATATCTACTTCTACTATACTATAAGAACGAAGAAACAAGCACGTCAAAAAATATGAACTTCCTCTTTTGTCCTTCACTACACCCTAATTACTCATATAACTATCTATACATCGTAAGGATATATTGATTTGTCTGAGGGTAAATATGTCATTTTGGACAAATAATTACATTCAAGTCAGCTCTTGAAATTTTATTTAATATAATAATGAGATTTTAATCAACAATCTTGTGTCTAATTACATTTGGATCAATAATTTTTGGGATATTTATTATTGACTTCAAAAAAAAGTCAACAAAAGTGGCTATTTTGGTGGCTATTTAGGAATTGGTCACTAATATTTACAATTTGGTCAACTTCTTCTCTCAAATGAGGTTTCAATCAATAATTTGTGTCTAATTACATTTGGGTCAATAATTTTTGGGATATTTATTATTCACTTCATAAAAAGTCAAAAAAGTGGCTATTTTAGTGGTTATTTAGGAATTGGTCACTAATATTTACAATTTGCTCAACTTCTTCTCTCAAATTTAGGATTCATATATTGTAATATGTGTAATTGCATTTAGGTCAGCAAGTTTTGGGATATTTATTATTCACTTTAAACAAGTTTTAAAAAGTGGCTATTTTAGTGGCTATTTAGGAATTGGTCACTAATTTCACATTTTGGTCAACTTCATCTCTCAAATTTAAGCTCTGGTATTTTTAAATTGTCAATTTAAGTGGCTATTTTAGTAGCTATTATTAATTGGTCACTAATATTTATATTTTGGTCAACTTCTTCCCTCAAATTCAGGATTTATAGATTGTATTTGAATATCAATTAAGGCCTACAAACACATTCATGCCATTTTTTAGAGGAAATACCCTACTTGTGTCATATATTTTTAGTGGCACTTTATTAGGTACATTTACTACTCATTTATAAGATAGTCAGAATTATCAACTTCTTTCGTAAGAAGAGTTTTAGATTATATAGTTACATTTACAATTTCCTATTTAACTGTTTTAACATCTTATGTTGATTTTTAAAAGTGGACCTTATTTTGAAATATCAAAAAAAAAAAAAAAAGGAAACGTGACACTTATTTTAAAAATATCCAAAAAAAAATGAAACGTTGGCACTTATTTTAGAACGGAATGAGTAATTATACCTCTCCAAAGACCTCTAATGTCAAGATTAATACACAATATATCTAGGAATACAACTATCCGACAGGCACATGCCTTGCACGTGCACCCTTACTAGTATAAGGATAACCGCGGGACCCATGTAAAGACAATTTATGGGGCCCTGCCAATCAACCCATGAAAGACAATCTTACGCCTGCAGCATTTGCTATATCATTATCAAAGAGAAACAATTTCTTATAACCAATTGAAGATAATAGAAAGAAAATCATAATACTTAAATTAGTCCTTATATTAAACAATATTAATGTGAAACCTCAAATGCTCTGGTTAGCCATCGACTGATACAAGCATAATGCATATACTGATATAATACATAATGTATATATTGATATAAGCATATTATATATACAGAGGCGGACTCAGGATTTTTGGTCAGGGGGGGCCTAAATTATATGGGGGTTCGGGGCAGTGCCCCGGGGGCGAATATTTTTAGGTCTACTTATACTCAATTATGTGTAAACTGTAAAATTGGTTTAACACCCATAGTTTGGGGTAAATCATGTAATTTTAGGGGGCCTATTTCTAAAGCATGTAATATATTACATATAAATCTAGAATTTTCAAAGGTCCAAGGGGGCCTGTGTCTAAAACCTATAAAATATTGTATGTAAATCTAAAATTTTTAAAATTTCAGGAGGGGCCTGTGTGAATTTTAGAAGGGCCTATTTGTAAAATTTGTAAAATATTATATGTAATTATGTAATTTTCAAAAGATCGGGGGGGGCTTGTGCCATCCCTGACTTAAACGTTCGTCCGCCAGTGTATATATATATATATACTAGTAATTGCCCGTGCCTGAGGGCACTAGTGAAAATAACAAAGGAATCAATTACCTAGACAATATCACATTCCAAACACACCCTTAGTACCTAGAAATAAAGGCCGATCAATCCAAGAGAATCAGTAAGAACATAGCTCACCTACAATGGTGAATGAATCTATGGTAGAATTTTATTTTCCGATTTCACAGAGCAATAAAGCACAACAATTTGGAACATTAACATCAAGCATCACGCTTATCCACACACACAAAAAAATCAATCAATCAATCATCAAGAACACATTCATAGTACTATTATTCATTTGCCTTAACAGACTAATTAAATAAGACGTTAGTGCAAGACATTCATTGTTGGTTTAGTGGTGATAGACATTCATACGAACATGACATGTGGAACTACTTGGATGTTCATACAAATTTGATACCATGCACGTATACACATGAAATTTCATAGTTTTGGGCTGACAAAAGATTTGTTTCTTTTCTACTGTAGTTTTATAGCACTTCACGGACGTTTTTCTTGGAGTGTCGTCGTGCAATTCTTTTTTAGAATTTTATCGTATCGGTGTGTCCATGCCCATGCTTCATAGGTGCTACATAAAAGTTGTATTGTTAAACAGCACCATTGAGATGCACCATATCATCATTGCTGTCGCAATTTTTGTAGCTACTTGCAAATTGTTGGGTTATGGCTTGTGGATTCTAATTGCATATACTCTCGTAGTCATACCTATACCTATAAGAGCTTAGTGATTTTAAGTATCTCCTGTGGGACAAATCAAAATAAGACGTTAGTGCGAGACATTCATTGTTGGTTTATTGGTGATAGACATTCATACGAATGTGAAATGTGTAACTACTTGGATGTTCATACATATTTGATACCATGCACATATGCACATGAAATTTCATAGTTTGTGCTGACAGAAGATTTGTTCTGATGTCTTTGTTTCTACTGTAATTTTTTCTATTAACCTTCCTATAAGCAGTCCTTCAATTGACAAACATTGTTAGTTTCCCTTTTGAACATTTCATTTACTTTGGACTATTTTCACAATAATTTTTGTGTTTTTCCTTCATCCAAGCTCAACATTAGATCACCATGATCCATGAATAGATTGAATTTCTTGATGCCTCTACTTCAATACCTTTTTTCCATGAATGCACATGCAACCGCGTAGGCACACTCGTTTGCCATATTGGCTGGTGTAACACCCCACTTTTTATTTTAAATAATTCATAGTGTCTTAATTAGAATTTTTAAGATTTTTAATTATGTTATTAATGTGGTCAATATACGAGTAACCGGTGTGAGTGCTTTACACTATAAAAAAATTAATGTGCTTTAAAAAAAAAAAAAGGGAAAACGTGCAAGTGTGTGGGTGTGCAGTTGTGTATGTGGTGATAGCATTAATATATAAATATATATGTGCTATGTATCATATATAGGATATAATATTAGATTAGATTAGGTAGATATATTAAAATATTAGGTTAGTTAGAAAATAAAAAAAAGAAGAGAAACCCCTCTCCCTTATACACAGCTGCCGAGAGAGAGAGAGAGAGAGAGAGAGAGAGAGAGAGAGAGAGAGAGAGAGAGAGAGAGAGAGAGAGAGAGAGAGAGAGAGAGAAGAAGAAGAAGAAGAAGGAAGAAGAAGAAAAGGGAAGAAAAGGGAAA
The DNA here is from genome assembly GCA_033977485.1 of Hydrangea macrophylla. Taxonomy (NCBI): domain Eukaryota; kingdom Viridiplantae; phylum Streptophyta; class Magnoliopsida; order Cornales; family Hydrangeaceae; genus Hydrangea; species Hydrangea macrophylla. The sequence continues at coordinate 94,067,652 of CM066982.1, read as the reverse complement.
AGGGTCTTGGCTCCGTGGTCTCGTGTGGAATCGCGGAACGTTGTTATTGTCAATTTCTTTGATTGAACGAGGTGAGTTAAACTTTGTGTATTTATATATATATATATACACGTATGTATATGTGTATACGGGGGTAATTAAATTAGTATGTACACTTTTAATTTAATTGTTAGGGTTAAATTTGTGTAATGAAAATATACGCTATTGTTGAAGTAATTTAGATAGTTTAATTCCTTTCATGTGATTTTGCGATCATGACATTAGGGTATTCGAAGAGGTTAGGTGAATCGTTAGTTTGATCAAAACCATAGGTGAAATATTCATATTTGTTAGCAAATAGATGTGAAATTCATTTTATATGTAATTCACACAGTCGCAGAAACTTTAGAAAATTATTAGAAAATCGTGGCTTTGAATTGGAACATTCTGTTCGCGAGTCTTATGTAAAACGTGATTCTGCACGTTTTTCGTCTAATGGTATTTTTCCTGATTCTGCACCGTTTAGGCAGAAATTCAAGATTTCAGTAGCAGTTTTTAGTATATTAAAATGTACGAAATTGGGAAATATGATTCATTGTGTTCTTTTTTTTATTGTTCGTATGAATTAACGAAGATTACTTGGAGATACATGAATTCTCCTATAATGTTGAGCTATGAAAAAAAATAGGTGATAGTCATTAACGTTGAGTCCGATTAAATTGTATAATTCCAAAAATGCAAAATAGTTTCAAGTTCCTTAGTGTTCACCGCTCCCAGTTGTGATATTGTTTTGGTAGCTCGACTTGCTGAGTGTACCTTTTTGCCAGTGGCTTCGTGATCAAGCTGGCCTAAGCCTTATGCCCGGCTTATTTGTTAGACGTCTAGGCATATTGACTAGCCTTCTGTGTGTATACCTGGTTTGGTTGATACCCCAACCAAACTGGCACCAGAGTGGATGTTGGTAGTATGTCCAGGCACACATGGGATATATGTGTGGGTGTACCATGGAGGGTAGCCAAGTGGTGAACCTAGGAAATTGAATAACGAATCGTACATAAAAATAAGAGAATCATTGTTAATAAAATTTCCTATGGGTTAAAGGATATAAAATGTTGATTTCCTCGTCTGTTGTTCTTTTCTTATACATTGTATTGGGACGTGTAGTGAGTAAATTGTAATAATGATCCTTCCTCTATCTTAGTACAAGTAGTTCTGCATATTCTTGTAGTATTTTGCTGTTATTAATCTTATGGTTGCAGGATGGTGGGTCCACTAACATTTTGCAGGTATTGACTCACCATGAGACGTTAGGTAAGTATTACTTTATTTAAATTCGGGCGAGAACTGCATGGCCACCACATAAAGGGAAACTACCGCTCGTCCCAATATGTGAAGTGGAACTACTTTCTTGCCCGAGTTAATATTTTGTGTGGTAGTTAAAGGGTCAACGGGTGATCCTGAAACTGTGTGTGTGTGGTTTAACTCATACCAGTCATGTGATTGACCCGTGAGTTTTTTTTTCTTCTCGCGGGTGCGTTCTTGTTGGAGCGTAGCCGATCATAATTTGCAGGGCTAGTAGGGAGTTCATGGCACCTGGTAGCAGGAGGCGTGTGGAGTCTTGCGCTGTTCTTTTTATTCTTTTTTATATCACTTTAGAGAGTTTAGAAATAAGATTTCTGGCATTGTGGGCCATTTAAAAATTTAAGATATTGTTTTAGTGAAGTGTTCTTTTTAGATTCTTATAATGTTTTGGAGTTGGATTTAAATCTTGGTTTGACTTTTTAGTTGGATGTTGACCGTTGCTTTAGCACATGTGAGTACTGATTTATTTTGGTACAGATTGTGTGATGTTATTATATTGCAAGCACCTTGATAATTGGACAGCTGGATATTAGTTGAGGGTTCTCCCTTGACTAATAATTGGTTGTCTAAAAATTGGGGTGTGACAGTTTGGTATCAGAGCTCATGGTTGCCCTAGACTAGAGAGTGTCTAGGTGATCTTCGGAATGTGGTGAATGGGTTGCTAATTTCAATGAACGAGTTTGTTTCAGATATTTATGTATGTCTGGTTGTCTTGTGAAGGTTATGGCTGGAGGCTACAATACACGCCATGGAGCTCAGACTGAAGGTGGTGAGAGTTCTGGAGGAGCTGGGGCAGGAAATCCCAACTTAGTTCAGGTTGACGTGGGGGCTATGATGAACCAGATTCTCCAAGCTGTGCAGAACAATCAGCAGGGAAACCAGGGTGACCCGTTTGCTAAGAGGAACAAGGATTTTGTTTCTATTGGTGGCCGAACATTCGATGGGGAAAAGGGTCCGTTAGCAGGAGATGCTTGGATACGAAAGTGTGAGTTCGTGTTCGAAAGGATGCAGGTTACAGAGGTGCAGAAACAGGAGTTGGCATCTCAACAGCTTGAGGGTGCAGCTTTGCTTTGGTGGGAATCATTGAGGACTACTTATGACGTGGCGGAGATGACGTGGGAAGAGTTTAAAGTTTTATTTGAGGATAATTTCATTCCCAGTGCAGTGAAGTCACAATTGGCTAGGGAATTCCAAGACCTCACTCAGGGTACTATGACCGTGTGGGAGTATGTGAAGAAGTTCAACGAGCTATCTCAGTATGCTCCTCATCTGATTGCTACAGAGGAGAAGAAAAACGAGAAATTTATTGATGGATTGGGACATCACTTGTCCAAGGCAGTGTTACCTGCAGAGAGTGAACCTTTCAACAAAGTGGTGGATTTGGCTTTGAAGTTTGAACGGAAGGAGCAGAAATTTCAGGCTGAGAGGTCAGCAAGGGCGAAGACCAATGAGAATTCTAGAGACACTCGGCCTCAAACTCAGCAAAAAGATACAGGACGTAGTGGGAACAGATTTAAGCCTTATGATCAAGGGTGGAGAGGTCAGCAGTATCAAAGACAAGGATATGGCGGTCAGCGGTTCCCAGGAAATCAGGGGAACTTTAGGCAGCAGAACCAGCAGTGGAATGGTCAGGGTGGTCAGCGTAATCAGGGTTTCCAGGGTCAACATCAGCAGGCCCCGCAGCCACAGATTGGTTTCCGTCCACGAGTGCCTCAGATTGGAGCACCACCGGTAAGAGGAGAGATGGTTGTAGCTCCTAAAGTGTGTTTCAATTGCCAGTTACCAGGACATATTGCTAGGGAATGTCCCCACCCTCCTAGGAATAAGCAGGCCGCGAGACAGGGTCAAGCAGCACCAGCCAGGGCATTTGCAGTGATGCCAGGCAATGAGAATGTGCAAGGTAGCCTCAAACTTTTTCATTCCGATGTTCGTGTTTTGTTTGATTCGGGTGCATCCCACTCTTTTATTTCTCGTCAGTTTGTTTTGAGAGAGAGTATTCCTGTTACGCCTTTACTTGTTCCTGTGAGCGTAGGAACACCTCTAGGGGGTTCAGTTACTCTATATGAGCATTGTAAAGATTTTGTGATATACTTTGGGGATAGGACTTTCCTTGTGAATTTGATTGTATTGGGGTTTGAAGGGTTTTCCATTATTTTGGGGATGGATTGGCTTAGGGAGAACCATGTTATCCTTGATTATGCTAAGAGGACCATTCATATAGATACCCCAGGATTACCTCGTTTCTCTCATACGTATCCAGATAGTGGAGAATTGGATATGTCTAGTTTCCTATATTCGGTGGAGATACCGAAGAAGGATATTAGTGATGTGGAAGTGGTATGCGACTTTGAGGATGTTTTTCAGGAGATCCCTGGCCTGCCGCCTAAGAGAGAGGTGGAATTCCGGATTGATCTTGTACCGGGGTCCGCACCAATTTCTAAGGCAGCATATCGTATGGCGCCCAAGGAGTTGGGAGAGATGAAGAAGCAGTTGGATGAGATGCTTCAGAAAGGGTGCGTTAATTATTTCTTTATGATAGATTCATTTTTCTTCTTAGTTGATCTTTATTTCTAGCAGTGTAATTCTTTTGAGGTGTGTATGAATCAGGTTCATACGTCCTAGTAACTCACCGTGGGGAGCTCCGGCGATATTTGTATCCAAGAAGGATGGTAGTCTTCGTATGTGTATAGACTACAGGGAGTTGAATAAGGTGACGATCAAGAACAAGTATCCTTTGCCTAGGATTGACGACCTTCTTGACCAATTGAAGGGAGCGGCGGTCTTTTCACAGCTTGATTTGAGGACCGGGTATCACCAGATGGGAGTGGTGGAAGAGAGCATTCCCCGTACAGCTTTCCGTACTCGGTATGGGTTGTATGAATTTCCAGTGATGCCATTTGGTTTGACCAACGCTCCAGCATTCTTTATGGATTTGATGAATAGAGTGTTCAGGCCGTATTTGGACCGTTTTGTCATTGTCTTCATAGATGACATTTTGGTTTATTCTCGGACTCAGGAGGAGCATAGAGAGCATTTGAAAGTGGTGTTACAGATACTTCGGGAGCATCAGTTGTATGCCAAGTTCAGTAAGTGTCATTTTGGGAGACCGCAGTAAGATTTCTAGGTCATGTTATTTCAGCTGAGGGAATATCAGTAGATCCTGAAAAAGTCACAGCAGTGCAAGATTGGGCACAACCTTCTAATCCGACAGAGGTGAGGAGTTTCTTGGGATTAGCATGTTATTATAGGAGGTTCATTGAGAAGTTTTCTCTCATAGCAGCTCCAATGACGAAGTTGACTCGTAAAAATGTGAAGTTTGTGTGGACAGATGAGTGTGAGCAAGCATTTCAGGAGTTGAAGCAGCGGTTGACCACTGCGCCAATGTTGACTATCCCGACGGAAGGAGGGAAGCTTGTAGTGTTCACAGATGCTAGTGGGACTGGTTTGGGTTGTGTCTTGATGCAAGAAGGGAAGGTTGTTTCGTATGCTTCTAGACAGTTGAGGCCACATGAAAGGAGGTATCCCACTCATGACTTAGAGTTGGCAGCTGTTGTGTTTGCACTGAAAGTGTGGAGGCATTATTTATTTGGGGAGAGATTTGAGTTGTATACAGATCATAAGAGTCTCAAGTACTTGTTTTCACAAAAGGAACTGAATATGAGACAACAGAGATGGGTTGAGTTCATTAGTAGTTACGACTTTGAGATTCTTTACCATCCAGATAAGGGTAATGTAGTGGCCGATGCCCTGAGTCGGAAACACAGTGTGATAGCTTCTTTGATGGTTAGGGAGTGGAAGTCTCTTGAAGTGTTAGCATCTCATGATATTCAACCAGGACGTGAAGGTGAGAAAGCATACATTGGGAGTTTGGTTGTCCAACCGACTTTAATAGGAAAAGTTCGACAGATGCAGAGGTTAGATACAATTTTAGTTAACCGTCTCAATGACTTGGTAGTGGATTTGCTTGATGAGTGTCCGACGGATTGGTCCGTGGATACAGAGGGAAGTCTATGTTTTCAAGGAAGACTCTGTGTACCGAATAGTGAAGAGTTAAAGAGGGAAGTACTTGATGAGGCACATCGGTCTCGATACACTATACATCCTGGCGGGACTAAGATATATCATGACCTGAAACGAACCTTTTGGTGGGAAGGTATAAAGAGAGATGTTGGAGAATATGTTTCTAAGTGTATGGTGTGTCAGCAAGTTAAGGCGGAACATCAGAGACCGTCTGGTTTGTTGAAACCTTTAGAAATACCCGTGTGGAAATGGGAGTGTATCTCTATGGATTTTGTGGATGGTTTGCCGAGATCCAAGAAGGGGAATGAGTCAATTTGGGTGATTGTGGATAGGCTAACTAAGTCGGCGCACTTTATTCCAGTGAGTGTGCATCGGACGGCAGACAAGTTGGCACAGTTGTATATTCGGGAGATAGTACGTTTGCATGGGACTCCGGTCTCGATTGTGTCGGATCGAGATTCGTTGTTTGTGGCAGAGTTTTGGGAGAGTTTTCAAAGGGCGATGGGGACCCGGTTAGACCTTAGTACTGCTTATCACCCTCAGACCGATGGGCAGACTGAGAGGGTTAACCAGATTCTTGAGGATATGTTGAGGGCTTGTGTTCTCGATCTCAGTGGTAGTTGGGAAGAATATTTTCCATTGGTAGAGTTTGCTTACAATAACAGTTACCATTCTAGCATAGGAATGGCACCTTTCGAAGCATTGTATGGGAGGCCGTGTAGATCTCCAGTGTGTTGGGCAGAAGTAGGGGACGTACCAATTTTGGGTCCAGATATGGTTCGGGAGACTACTGAGAAGGTGAGTGTAATTCGAGAGAGGATTAAGACTGCTCAGAGTCGGCAAAAGAGTTATGCTGATAGGAAGCGCAAGGGTGTAGAATTTGAAGTTGGAATTTTGTGTTCTTGAAGGTAACCCCAATGAGAGGTGTGATGCGTTTTGGTAAGAAAGGGAAGCTTGCTCCGAGGTTTGTGGGACCTTATGAGATTGTCGGAAAGGTTGGAGAGTTGGCCTATAGAGTACTGTTGCCACCGGCATTGGCGGCAATTCACAATGTGTTCCATGTATCAATGTTGAGGAAGTGTGTAAAAGATCCTACACAGATTGTTCGTCCGACAGAGCTTGAGATTAATGATGACCTCACGTATGTTGTTCGACCTATCACTATTGTCGATCGAGATGTGAAGTATTTGCGGAGAAAAATAGTGAACCTGGTGAAGGTGCAATGGAGTGAGAGAATTAATGATGTTACGTGGGAACTTGAGGAGAAGATTCGGAAATCGTATCCTGAGCTATTCGAGTAATGTTCGCGCGTGTTGCAAATCTCGGGACGAGATTTTCTTTGAGGTGTGTATAATGTAACACCCCACTTTTTATTTTAAATAATTCATAGTGTCTTAATTAGAATTTTTAAGATTTTTAATTATGTTATTAATGTGGTCAATATACGAGTAACCGGTGTGAGTGCTTTACACTATAAAAAAATTAATGTGCTTTAAAAAAAAAAAAAAAAAAAGGAAAACGTGCAAGTGTGTGGGTGTGCAGTTGTGTATGTGGTGATAGCATTAATATATAAATATATATGTGCTATGTATCATATATAGGATATAATATTAGATTAGATTAGGTAGATATATTAAAATATTAGGTTAGTTAGAAAATAAAAAAAAGAAGAGAAACCCCTCTCCCTTATACACAGCCGCCGAGAGAGAGAGAGAGAGAGAGAGAGAGAGAAGAAGAAGAAGAAGGAAGAAGAAGAAAAGGGAAGAAAAGGGAAAAGGGTCTTGGCTCCGTGGTCTCGTGTGGAATCGCGGAACGTTGTTATTGTCAATTTCTTTGATTGAACGAGGTGAGTTAAACTTTGTGTATTTATATATATATATACACGTATGTATATGTGTATACGGGGGTAATTAAATTAGTATGTACACTTTTAATTTAATTGTTAGGGTTAAATTTGTGTAATGAAAATATACGCTATTGTTGAAGTAATTTAGATAGTTTAATTCCTTTCGTGTGATTTTGCGATCATGACATTAGGGTATTCGAAGAGGTTAGGTGAATCGTTAGTTTGATCAAAACCATAGGTGAAATATTCATATTTGTTAGCAAATAGATGTGAAATTCATTTTATATGTAATTCACACAGTCGCAGAAATTTTAGAAAATTATTAGAAAATCGTAGCTTTGAATTGGAACATTCTGTCCGCAAGTCTCATGTAAAACGTGATTCTGCACGTTTTTCGTCTAATGGTATTTTTCCTGATTCTGCACCGTTTGGGCAGAAATTTAAGATTTCAGTAGCAGTTTTTAGTATATTAAAATGTACGAAATTGGGAAATATGATTCATTGTGTTCTTTTTTTTATTGTTCGTATGAATTAACGAAGATTACTTGGAGATACATGAATTCTCCTATAATGTTGAGCTATGAAAAAAAATAGGTGATAGTCATTAACGTTGAGTCCGATTAAATTGTATAATTCCAAAAATGCAAAATAGTTTCAAGTTCCTTAGTGTTCACCGCTCCCAGTTGTGATATTGTTTTGGTAGCTCGACTTGCTGAGTGTACCTTTTTGCCAGTGGCTTCGTGATCAAGCTGGCCTAAGCCTTATGCCCGGCTTATTTGTTAGACGTCTAGGCATATTGACTAGCCTTCTGTGTGTATACCTGGTTTGGTTGATACCCCAACCAAACTGGCACCAGAGTGGATGTTGGTAGTATGTCCGGGCACACATGGGATATATGTGTGGGTGTACCATGGAGGGTAGCCAAGTGGTGAACCTAGGAAATTGAATAACGAATCGTACATAAAAATAAGAGAATCATTGTTAATAAAATTTCCTATGGGTTAAAGGATATAAAATGTTGATTTCCTCGTCTGTTGTTCGTTTCTTATACATTGTATTGGGACGTGTAGTGAGTAAATTGTGATAATGATCCTTCCTCTATCTTAGTACAAGTAGTTCTGCATATTCTTGTAGTATTTTGCTGTTATTAATCTTGTGGTTGCAGGATGGTGGGTCCACTAACATTTTGCAGGTATTGACTCACCATGAGACGTTAGGTAAGTATTACTTTATTTAAATTCGGGCGAGAACTGCATGGCCACCACATAAAGGGAAACTACCGCTCGTCCCAATATGTGAAGTGGAACTACTTTCTTGCCCGAGTTAATATTTTGTGTGGTAGTTAAAGGGTCAACGGGTGATCCTGAAACTGTGTGTGTGTGGTTTAACTCATATCAGTCATGTGACTGACCCGTGAGTTTTTTTTTCTCGCGGGTGCGTTCTTGTTGGAGCGTAGCCGATCATAATTTGCAGGGCTAGTAGGGAGTTCATGGCACCTGGTAGCAGGAGGCGTGTGGAGTCTTGCGCTGTTCTTTTTATTCTTTTTTATATCACTTTAGAGAGTTTAGAAATAAGATTTCTGGCATTGTGGGCCATTTAAAAATTTAAGATATTGTTTTAGTGAAGTGTTCTTTTTAGATTCTTATAATGTTTTGGAGTTGGATTTAAATCTTGGTTTGACTTTTTAGTTGGATGTTGACCGTTGCTTTAGCACATGTGAGTACTGATTTATTTTGGTACAGATTGTGTGATGTTATTATATTGCAAGCACCTTGATAATTGGACAGCTGGATATTAGTTGAAGGTTCTCCCTTGACTAATAATTGGTTGTCTAAAAATTGGGGTGTGACAGCTGGTCACTCAAGTGGCTTTATAGTTTCTCTTTAATATGAGAAATCAAAGTATATTCAATTAGCTATATAATTATCGTGTGTATCCTACGCGATTCCCCAACTTAGTAGGCTAGAATCCATGTGTTGCACACTTGGTGTTCTATTGTTCTATTAGATTCAGTTATATTATTTTAGTACACTATATACTTGTGAAGGAGAAATTTTTTATGCTTAGGAAAAAATGAAAAATAAAAGACGTTTATGTTTATCGTGCTTCTTTTTTATTTTTTTTGTGTCCTGTTAATTTTTATTCGATTTGTCATCATTGTAAATACAAATTTCTGAGTTTTCATTGGGACAGCGGTGTGAATCTTTAACGCTATTGGAATAACCTCTCTCTATACATATGTGTGTGTGTGTGTGTGTCATTTTTAGTGTATGTACTTTCTACTTGTTGCCATTCCTTTATATTATTGTATGAACAAACCATGTTTTGTGTGAATGCTATTATAATGTCCGTACGCAAGTGTCATAAGTTTGAAATGGTAAACTAAAGATAAATTTAGAAATGATAGATTTTGTGTGAGGTAGCATCCACCTGAGTATTGAATGCAAACTGGCAAAGTGTAGGTGAATTGAGAATGCAACTATATAAGGGAAAATCAGAAGCAGGGTAAGTAATAATCGTGTTTCCATTATATAGACGGGTTTAAGTTTTAGCAAGTAATTATAATACAACAATGATAGGGATACACACTAAACGACACACTGTGCTTTAAATGTTGTTTGAATTTTTCACATTTTTCTGTGCATCACTTACACAACACAAGGTGCATGCATTTAAAGCTAGTGTGTCGTTTAATGTGTCGTTTGGTGTGTATCCCTATCATTTTTAATTATAATATCTTTGGCATTGCCAGATTGATGAGCAAATGTAGCATCTTTAGAAGGTTCGCAAGTCCTGTTGACGTTGAATTGGAATATGTAAATGACAACTTTTTCCTCCTATTTTTTGCAGGTTATATAAGACACTGTGAAGGTTGTTTGTGAGATCAGTTGAAGGAGGTCACCAAAAGTATGTTCCATGTGAATTAAATGAAATGAAAGTAGTTTATAAATTTATGTGGTTTTCAATTGGAAGAGCAAGAGATGGGTCTTTTATACCAACCCCAACATCATATCCGTCTTCTAGAAAGTAGGTAAGGGTAGTATATTTTAATAAATCCGACATTATTCAATAAATGGAATGGGTGATTTGTTGTGACTAATAAAAGTTCAGGGAGAGAAGTGTTGTCATTCAAAGCTGAGGGGATAAGTGTTCTTAAATCAAATCTCAAGGGTGGTAGATGATATTATCCCTATTCGTATTACCATATGAGTTAAATACTGCCAAACTTTAATGTTGGATTTGTGTAAAGCATATATGTGGAGCTTTTACCTAATTCATTGATTGATTTATTGTTGAATGCTTTGTGCATGTTACGAATGCGTCTTGTCACTTGTGTCTTTTTTATGACAAAAATTGTCTCCCTCGACGTGCAGGGAAATACCTGTTGGGTTTGTGCCCTCAAACCATTACTTTATATAGGAGACATTGACATTTTAATATATGGATATCAGCTTTACATTTTGTTATGTATGTTTCTTTCATGAGATGATTGTTATCCTTAAGTATCATAGTAAGTAATTCGTGTATGTATGAGATACATACAAGTGAGATACGAATTGCTATTCTTTGTTGCTTAGAACATGTCACAGTGGATGTTGAGACTAGGATATCTCATCAAGTTTACACTGTAGCATGATTAACTACCATTGGATGGAGTGATCAATCTCAAATCACTAAAGTGTAACTCTTAGTTAATATGCTAGTGTTTATAGTGCATTGACGGACCTGAGTTTCCTTTTGACGCTCAAGGCTGTCAATCAGTCGATAGGAACTCATAACTTGTGTAAGGTACGTGTTCTCAATCTTGAGACGATTATGAACACAGACTGTGGATATGACTGCTTTGACTTACCAATCAGTGAGGTCTATAGAAGATCAACACCTGGGTATCTTGGGTATGTCATGTTCATAGGGTTGTGAACATATATTGTCAAGATAGAATCTACCCTCTGATTCAGAGTAAGCATTCCCTTGAGAATGTCACCAAGTCGATTACTGAGTACTGCAGTCTTGTTGATAAGAGTTATCAACATGTTTGGTAATCATGAGAGGTGAATGGGACTCAAGGATTATAAGAAGTAATCATGATTCAGGTTGACAGTAACTGTTTATCCGACTACCTGAATACGATTGCGAATGCTGACGGTAGAGGGACATTAGTACAACATACAAGTCTAGTTATCGCTTCGGATATGTTCTTTTGCGTTGGAGTTCAGTTATCGTTTTATAGTGGAGTAAACGTTAACTGATCAGTCGATTAATTTGTTGATCAAAGAGTTTGGTCATGGGAGTTAATCAACTGATCTGAGCCAACAATAAAGAGCCTAGGAGGTCCCACTCTTAGCTCCGCTAGGATGCTTGGAAAGGAAAATGAGGATGATGTCAAGACAGGTTCGATCGATCGAAGTTGTCTCGATCGATTGAAGTCTAGACAGGTTCGATCGATTGAAGATGGTTCGATCGATTGAAGATGGTTCGATCGATCGAAGACACTTCGATCGCTCGAGATCTAGGTCGGTTCTGGGAATCTATAAATTGGGCAGCTGCGTTCTAAAAAAGAAGTTGTTCGTCGTTTTGAACGTCAGAAGCTGCAGAAACTGTTTTAGAGTCCCAAACCTTCTCCTTCCTCTCCATTAGGGTTCCCACCAACCCTAGTCCTTCCTGCGAGCATCCATAGGAGTCATAAGAGTGAAGGCCATCTAGTGGAGGCTGCTGGAAGTTGAAGATTTCAGAATTGGGTTCAAGACACTAAGGTATAATTCTTGTCCCCTCTTGTGCGCATCTATAGAGTTGATGGGTAGTAGATCCGGGCATGCCAATTAAGTTTTATAACTTGATTTTTCCGCTGCGCGTTTAAACTTAGAACTTAACCCGGTTTTTCCAACAATACCTCCTTCGATTTCATTCACCAGTTCATTTTACATTTCTCAACTTCTGCATTGTGTTAGTCAAGCAGACCCCTTCCCCCCTTTTTCTTTCCTTGCAATGACTTGGGGGATTTTTTGTCTGGGGCAAAGTCTGCATTCTTATCTTTTTCTGTGCAAAAGGCTTCATTCTTTATCTTTTATTATAGCAAAGTATATCCAAATTTGAGACATCCCAATTTGTTTTATCTCAAGCCTAGGTACAAAAAGGTGGAAATAATATATTTCTTTAACTCAGACAATTATTTGTCCTTCATGGTTCCATTAGTAATCAGCCAACATCAGCCTAGTATACTTTCCTCAAGTATTCATAAAAGGCATTAAGTTGCTTTTGGACACATTGAATTTAGTTGCTTGGTAGTATTTAGGAATTAGAATTATCTAGCCAACAAAATTGTGTTTTACAAGAAATAAACTAGTGTATTCAAGCTTTGATATTTACCCTTAAACTGGAAACACCAAAACATCCGGCACCTTGAATGAAATACATGAGCACATTCACAAACGGCCGTGTTACCTTCTGACCGGTTGATAGAGTTTTCAACATGTAAGGACTCATCAAATAGAACTGCACTTGAACATCACTAGCAACATATGCCACCAAGCTCGTCTTAGACCACCCGTAAATTTCATGGAGTATTCCTGCATCAGAATGGTACCCACATTTTTCCTTGTTATTTACCTTACAACTTTGTTTGGTTCCTGGATTTAGAGATGGAAAACGATAATACTTAAAATCACATTTCCAGTTAGAAATACAACAAATGTTTAAAATTTTAATGTATTTTCCACATATTTTCTTATCCTTTCATTTTCCTTATTAACAAAACAAAGGACTATGTTTTCCTCCACGTTTCTCTGTTCTTTCCCTCCCTAAATCTATGAACCAAAACATAGCATAGAGCACCTGAATTCAATGTCATCATACATGAGGTGGCATTATGAAATCATTAATCCTGTATGTTGTAGGTTCATCAATTTTCCCAACTTTCTGGTGTGTAATATTGATAGCCTAGCCAAAAAAAAATTGGAGATTTATCAGGACAAAGGGAAAAAAAAAGGGAAGATATGATCTATCCATAAAAACGGTTCACAGATCCACATTCTTTAGGACAAAATTTGTAAGTCATTCATAAAAAACAGTTCATACTGCAGCATAGGGTAGAAAATGGAAAAAGGACCTGTTGCTTATCACTCATATTGCAGCATGGGGCATATGATGTAGTTTGGGCATTAGCAAGGGTAGTTGAGAGTGTAGGTGTAGAAGTTCCTCAAACTATAGGGAAGAAAGCATAGGAATTGTACCTGATGGACTACGCTAAAAGGTTATTTGCTACAAATGAGTGATAAAGAGCTGAGAATTGATGTTCCGCTGAAGCGAGGGTTCCACAAATTGGTAAATGTGGATTATGGCCCTCAAACAAATGAAACGCGTGTTAGTGGCTTTTGTATAAATGTATGTATTCAAGGCTGCTATTGATGTCCTACAATACGAAATACATCTGGAATACATACATCCCATTTGTAGATGGCAATGGCCGGCCCGCAAGAAATTACAACGAGCTCGTATATCAAGTCTACCTTGAGGTTTATTTATTTTCAGAACACAGAGAATATACAAATATGATGGGGAAACTTATATATTCTATCCTGAATAACAAAATGAATATATGTTTTAATTTATTAGTTCCATTGTGGATGACTAGAATTATGATGCGGTTATTGAGGATACAACGGCGACAAGCAACAAGTCATTGTACTCCAATTTTTAGATTCAAGCTATTACTTGATCAATAATGCTTGGGGGCACCAAAGGTCACAAAAAACTTCCACAAAAGGAGTGAAAAGTCTACTTGACATAATAGGACCCACCAACAACTAACCACAAGTAGACTTCCGCTTATTATGTCAAGCAACAATGCTACTCTTACAACCTAAACCACAACCTATTTTACAACCAAGTCTATCTAAGCAAATTTTTAAAAGTTTGTGGGACCCAATCCATTACTTTTCCTCCTCCCACTACTGATACACCAAAAATCCCCAAATTGAGTTATTACTCTCACGATCCAAAACCCCCCTAGCGACCGAAACCCCACCCTCAACAGCCGGCGACTGCGAATCGACGGCGACGACGACTGGTCGGTGACGGAGACGATGACTCCACCCCGGTATCCTCTCTCTCTCTCTCACGATTATATATATACACTGTATATTATATATATATATATACTGATAAACCTTGCAATTGATGGATTCACAAATGCTTCACTAGTCAAATTGATAGAATCTGGCAAACCATAATAAGTTAATTAATTTAGCCCCTAGCCACACATATTCTTCATTCCACTGCAATTTTAGTACTGTCATGATGATGTCTATGTCAAATGGGTTTGTCTTTCCATTTGGACTCAACCTCAGTTTTCTCTCAGAATCCGAAGTCTTTAGTTTTTGAGTCATCTATTGTTGGAGAACAAAACTTTAGCAAAGTGGATCCTTTGCGCCAATTCAAACTGTACAAGGGAGGCTATGATATTAGGAACAAACATTACTGGGCTGTGAGTTTTTGTTAATTTATGCTCTTTTTTTTTGTAATTTTTTTTTCTAGTTAAAAATGTAAAAATATTCCAAGTTTTTTATAGCACATAATTGATGCTCCGTTTCTTGCTGTGTTTTCTGTTTCCGAAGTCCAAAACACACACACACACACACATATATATATATATATATGTGGAATTACAAATTGAAATGTCGCGATTATTTTCTCAAATCTGCATTATTTCTATAGATGGGCTAAATCATTTTCCTTCGCACATTTACTGTCTTCTTGTTGATGTTGGTTTAATTGCTTGTACTTCAGTGTATAGTTTGCATGTTCACCTTTTTTTTTTCTCTCATTAAGATTGCTTTTCTCTTGTTCAGGTACCCGAAGACAAGTGCTTGGGATATAATGTTAGGAATGAATTTGTGGGGGCACCATTTATAATAGGCTTCATGTTCGACTGACCACAAGCCAGCGGATTGCAGTCAAATTCTACCAGCAGCATTTAGAGGCAGCTTGGGACATCTTTCTCTACTGTTTGTTGTAATGTCTTGTTTATGCTTGGAATGTAACATCCAATTGTATTTTGGTTATGTAATGACAATAGTTTATGTTACTTCTGGTGTGATCAATAGCAGCTCAATATCTCTCTAACTGAAAGTAGCACTATAACAGATCTACAATCCAAAATGTCATAATATATCCATTAACCTCCAATGATTAAAATTCAACGATAAGGAAATGTGCTTAAAACATACATATTACTAAGTTCTTCAAATTTAAATAACAATGCCTCATCTGAACATTTAAATTCTTTCTTTATCACCAATGTCTCTGATATCATTCTCTTCAGGGCCTAATCCTCTGTCTGAAGTTAATGGATGAATATTTGTGAAATCACAACCCACCCTCCAAAATGGATTATGATAACCCTACACAAAGCAAAAATTAAATTAATTAAGAAGGATTAGGCTATAAAGTGTACAACGTGGAAAGATGCAAACTTTATACCTGCAATGATTGTAATGCAAAGTTTCCCAAATTTAGTGGGAAAAAGGGAAAAAAAAATGTTGGAAAATTCTATGAGAAGCATCTAGTTAATCTTGCTAAAAAATTGTGAGAAGCATATAGCATTGGAAAATTCTTGAAAATTTTCTAAGATATAACATATAGTTAATCTAATGCTTAAACTTGGTGACCCACTAAAGCTGGAATATGAGAGTAATTTTTGTTCCAGCAGTTTGATTGTATCATTGGCCAAGTAGCTTTTGTTCTCAAATGTTGTAGTTTTCATCAATTAAATATCAAACTTATATATGAGAGTAACATAATAGTGTCCATCACAGCTAAGCATGGATTAAATTGTAAGCCTAAATTTCATCAACTAAATATTATGTGTATCAGTATATATAATATAGTGTATATATATAACCGAGTAGCATTTGTGAATCCATCGAATGCAAGGTTCAGGAAACACAATCCATATTCTAGTGCAACATTCAGGTTTGCCAGCTTGCTAAATATTAGTATGTTTATCAGTATATATATATAATGCAAATGGAAAGACAAACCCATTTGACATAGACATCATCATGACAGTACTAAAATTGCAGTGGAATGAAGAATGTGTGTGGCTAGGGGCTAAATTAATTAACTTATTATGGTTTGCCAGATTCTATGAATTTGACTAGTGAAGCATTTGTGAATCCATCAATTGCAAGGTATATCAGTATATATATATATATAACATACAGTGTATATAATCGAGAGAGAGAGAGAGAGAGAGCACACCCGGGTGGAGTCGCCGTCTCCGTCGCCGACCAGTCGTCGTCGCCGTCGTCGTCGCCGTCGATTCGCAGTCGCCGGCCGTTGAGGGTGGGGTTTTGGTCGCTACGGGGGTTTTGGATCGTGAGAGTAATAACTCAATTTGGGGATTTTTTGTTGTTTTGTTGTATCAGTAGTGGGAGAAGGAAAAGTAATGGAGTGGGTCACCATCGCTGGTAAATGAATCCACGCTCCTGGTAACGTTTTCTTTGCCTCTTCTTACTGGGCATTTTTTACTCCCCCTTTTCAATTTCATACTGTTTCGTTCCCTTCCCAATTGGTTTTCTTGTTTCTCTTGACTTTAATCTGGATCTCCTTCTTCCTTTCCCACCCACTTCTTTGTCCTGGTCCTCTTGTCATTTAATTCATCCATTACTTTCTCTTCTCTTGATCCCTGTCCTCTTCTGAACTCTCTTTGCTTTTGGGTGGCCCACTTTACCTACCATGGAAGAGATGTCCCAAGATTTACTCCACTTAATATCGAAAACCACTAATTTGTCTTGTGATTCTGACTCCATCTCCCTTGAAGAGGACTCTGACCCAGGCGTTGAAAAAGGCAACCTTCCCCTAGTGGGGAAAATTATTTCTGAGAAACTGATCAACGTCCAGGCTGCCAAATCCACGATCACCAAGGCATGGAATCTAAGAGGAACGCTAACCATCTCCGAACTAGAGGCAAATACCCTCCTGTTTGTCTTTGGTTTGGCTAGGGACTGTCAAAGAATTCTCATCCAAGCCCCATGGTCTGTTATGGGGCACCATTTGGTCCTAAAACCCTGGTCCCCAAATCTGATTCTGGAAGAACTCAGGTTATTCGCCACTCACTTCTGGGTCCAAGTCCATGGTCTTCCACCCAAGCAAATTTCTGAGAGGAACGCTCGCCACATTGGTAAGGCCTTTGGGTCTGTTGAGTCCATCAATTTGGGCGGAGATGGGGCTGGAACCCCTGGTTGGGCTACTGTTATGCGCCTCAAAGTTGAGATTGATACCAATCTTCCTCTCAAGACGGGGTTTTTCTGGAAAAGGGATAAGCTTCCGGATGCCTGGATTCAATTTAAATATGAGAGATTGTCCGAGTTCTGCTTCTCGTGTTGGAGGCTAAACCATTCGATCACAGCTTGCTCCTTTGCATCCGACTCTACTCCTGCTGCTCATATGGGCCAAATGCGTTTGGACCCTGGCTAAGGGCAGACTCTCAGGCGCGTGCTAGAGCCAAAACTTGGGGAACCTCCAAAGGGAACCACTTTCAAGCCGGTCACCGGAGCTGGGATAGACTAGAAAAGGAAAAGGAATGTCTGGATCGTCGGAAGAACGAGCTTGGTAGGGATGATGACGATATCCATCATCCCATGGGGAAATCCATGTGGCAACCTGTCACCAATCCAACCTGGAAAGCTGGCCTGCATTGCACTGCCCTAGAGTCTAAACTACAGCGGGTTTGTAGCTCGAGGCGGGAAGACAAGTCCCACCCTGTACCTGCTGACGAATTCCCATCCCAAACCAACCAACATCCCCAATCCCATCCGGTCAGCCCCACCTACCCCTTTAGACCCAATTACCCCAAAACCCAAGCCCAAAATCTAAACCAAGCCATCGTTATTTTACCAGGCCCCTATATTATTCCTCATCTACGGTCCAGCTCAACCCCACTAACCAAAACAAGCTGCCAATTTGAAATGTTACCCACTCATGAGCCCAATAATCTTATGCCTATGACCCCTGTTCATCCAACCTTGAACCCAAACATTTCTTCCCCTATTATTTTTCTCCTGCCAGAAAACTACTCAAACCCAGCCCAATTCAGAAAGTCTCCAAACCAAAAACGACCCCATTATTTTGAACCGTTTTCCCTCTCCATTTCAAAAAAACCCAAGTCTGAAGCTCCCACCCCAGAACCCTCTATCCAGATACCACCCATTACTCTCTACAACCCACCACTAATGTGATCCCTACTGTCACTTCTATCTTGGAACCTCAGATTAAAGGAATCCCCTCTGGGCTAGTGCAGCTACCAGCCAGACAAAAGAGAAATTTCAAGCAACTAGCTAGAACCCAAGCCAATAGGAATTTCTAGGGAGCGAGCTCATCCCTTCATGAAGAAGTTGTGTTTGCTCAAACATCAAACTCCTTCAATAGCACCAGAGCTTACCCAATTGCCGATGAGGAGGGCGGATCGCCCCCTCGCGACCAATGATAATCCTCTCCTGGAACTGTCGTGGCCTTGCCGGGCCACGACGGTCAGAACTCTGCGGGCGGCAATAAGAGAATATCGGCCGAACGTTATTTTCTTATATGAAACTAAACTTTGTAATGTGCAAATGACTTTGCTCTTGAATCAACTTGGGTTTCCCAACTTTTCCTTGGTCCCGACGGTCTTTCTGTCTGGCGGTCTTTGCCTTGCTTGGATCAATGGCGTTGCCCTGACTCCCTCTAGCTCTTCTAAAAATATGATTACGGCTACTGTTCTCTCAGACCCCCCCTCCCAATCTCCCCTGGGTCCTTTCGGCTGTGTACGGTCCTCCATACTGGAAAGAAAAAGTTCCCTTTTGGGATAAGATGGAACAACTTGCGGGCTCGACTTGTGGCCCTTGGCTGGCCTTTGGTGATTTCAATTGTATTGTTAACCAATCTGAAAAAAAAGGGTGGCTGACCCTTTCCTTCTTCTTCATCTGGAGGTCTCAAAGGTTTTTTGGAAGATTTTGGTTTGGTGGATTTAGGCTGCTCAGGGAATTTGTCTACCTGGGATAACGGTAGACATTCTCAGGCACATATTCGTCAAAGACTTGATCGTGGTATTTCCAATATTGCTTGGAAGGATTTGTTTCAAAGGGCCACAGTCCAAAACCTTCCCCTCACTTCTTCTGACCACTCCCTAATCATCATTAACTCTTCTGGTGAGCGATCTCGCATTCCCAACTACTTCAAGTTTGAAGCTATCTGGATCCAGGACAACTCTTATGCGTTTGTCGTTGACCATGTCTGGAGATGTACTCCTACTTGGGGTTCTGCGCCATCCAGAATCTGTCAAAAGCTCAAAGCTGTGAAAGCTGCGCTACGCACCTGGAACATAAACCATTTTGGTAAAGTGCAGAACAACATTCGAATGGCCAAGCAAGAGATTGAAGCTCTTCAATCTGTTGACCTCTCTCCGTCTGTTTCTTTCAGACTTTGTATTCTCAAAGAGGACCTGTATGAGAACCTCAAGCGAGAAGAGATCATGTGGAAACAAAAATCGCGGATCAACTGGCTAAAGGAAGGTGATAATAGCTCGCGCTTCTTCCATTTATCCACCATTATTTGGAGGAGGAGAAACGCCATCGACTTCCTCAAATGTAATAATGGTAGGTGGACGGATGACCCAACTGTCATATCTAAGGCCTTTACCTCCCATTTCCAGTCCACATTCAAATCTGATAGGCCTTGGTTCCCAAATGATCTGGAAGGGCTAATTCACAATTGCATTACTATAGAAGACAATGAAAACCTGACCCTTATCCCAAGTGAAGTCGAGATTAAGGGTGCTTTGTTCCAGATTGGTTCTACTAAGGCCCCTGGTCCAGATGGTCTTTCGGCTATCTTTTTCAAATCCTTTTGGAATATTGTGAAGCAGGATGTTATTGATACAGTGGTGAGCTTCTTCTCTGGAGGCCTTTTCCTAAAAAATTTGAATCATACGTACATCGCCCTCTGCCCAAAAATGGATAATCCTACATTGGTAAACCATTTCAGACCCATTAGTCTTTGTAATGTAATTTACAAAGTTATCTCCAGGTCCTTACTAATCGGCTTAAGCCTCTTTTGGGGAAGATCATCTCTCCAATGTAAGCTGCTTTTGTCCCCGGGAGATCTATTCATGACAATAGCATTATCGCTCATGAACTCATTCATTATATGAAACAAAAGAAAGGCAAGGAAGGCATTATGGAAATCAAATTTGATATGGAAAAGGCCTGTGACCGTATTGAATGGTCATTTCTTGTTCAAGTCCTTAAGTGCTTGGGTTTCAACGCAGTCTGGCGCAATTGGATTTTTCAGTGTATCTCAACTGTTTCATTCTCAGTGCTCATTAATGGTCTTCCTTTAGGGCTTATTATCCCCGAGAGAGGGCTCCGCCAAGGAGACCCACTCTCCCCCTTCCTTTTCATCTTGTGCGCTTATGTCCTTTCCAGAATTATTGACAGAGAAGCTAATCTTGGGTTAATTAAAGGTGTCAAAGTTGGAAGGGAATGCCCATCCTTTATCCACCTTCTTTTCGCGGATGATCTGATTGTGTTTGGCCAAGCTACACCGGACGAAGCCAATTATATTATGCGGTGTATTTCAAAGTTTGGCGATTGGTCTGGGCAAAGAATCAGTCATGCAAAATCCAAAATTCTGTTTAGCCGCAACATGTGTCAGGAGGTTGCTTATTCTATTTGCCGTGAAACTGGTCTTCGAAAAGCCCCCCCAAACATTAAATATCTGGGTTTGCCCCTTTCGTTCAATGGCAGCAAGAACCATGCCTTTGCTGATGTGCTCACAAAAGTCCATAAGAGACTCCAAGGGTGGAAAGCTTCCCTTCTTTCCCAGGCTGGCAGAGGAACTCTAATCAAAACTGTTGCTCAAGCTCTCCCAATTTATTGCATGTCCACTATACCTATGTCTACTTCTATTTGTGCCAACCTGGATAAAGCTTTTCGAAAGTTCTGGTGGGGTCACTTTCAGGAAGGGAAGAATCGTCTCTGTCTTAAATCTTGGGACCTCATTTGCAGGCCTAAATCAGTGGGCGGGTTGGGTTTTCGGCGCATGAAGGACTACAATTCTGCTCTCATCTCCAAGATTGGTTGGCAGCTCTTGTCAGAGGAAAACAAGCCTTGGATTTCTCTCTTGCAAGGTAAATACAAGTGCCAACGAGGTTCCTTTGCTGCTGGGAAAAAGTCTAGCACTTCGTGGGTTTGGCAAGGTATCATCTCCACGGTCCCTCTTCTTCAGAAAGGCTCTTGCAAACTTATTGGTAGTGGTTAGGGAACCAAAGTGTGGACCGACCCGTGGGTTCCCTCCATCCCCAATTTTATGCCAACCTGCAATATTGGGGCTAGGCCCAATGTCCAATCGGTTAAGGAGCTTACAGATCCAATTTTTGGCGGTTGGAATCTTGGCCTTCTTCAAGCAACTTTCAATGATGACTCTATTAATGCCATTCTCCGTATCGATATGCCGTCGCATCGTACTAGAGACAAATGGATTTGGACCCCTGACAGTAAGGGATCCTTTTCTGTTAAGTCCGCTTATCTCATGGACCAAAGGTCTAGGTTCTCGGCCTCTTCCGCTCTCCCCTCCCCCTTTTGGAATCGGTTATGGAATGCCAAGCTTCATAATCGGCATAAAATTTTCATCTGGAAACTTGCTTCAAAAGTTGTTCCAACTGTGGATATCCTTGCTACTCGATTCCAAGTTGACAACATGACTTGTGTCATCTGTGGGTGTGCTAGTGAAAATAGAGAGCACTTGTTCCTTGAATGCATTGCCACTCGGATCTTTTGGCTCTCATCGAAATGGCCCCTCAACATTTCAACTTTCGCTCATTTGGGCCTCAACAACTGGATTAAGGAACTGCTTAACCCGACAGAAAATCTTGGTATCCCTCCTGATGAATCCCTCCAATTCATGATTTTTGCTTCGATTGTTTTGGAACAAGTTTGGTCACTTCGTAACAAAATGTTCCACGATAATCTGGTTTTTGATGCTCCTGTTTGGATTGATCGTATTCAGTCTATGGCTGCCGAACACTGGTCTGCCCAGAAATCCCTGCTTCCTCCTCCAAGACCGGATCCGTGTATTTGGATTCCACCTCCGCCGAACTGGATGAAGGTTAACTTTGATGTGGCAATCAGGACCGCAGCCACATCCTTGGCCATTATTGTCTTTGATGATCAGGCACGGCATTGTTATGCGCAGGTTTGGAAGGTTGATGCACTGGAACCCACCATCGCTGAAGCCAAGGCTGCTTCCTTTGCTATAAAGGCTACCTTAAGTAAAGGATTCGAGAATGTTATTGTGGAAGGGGACTCCCTCCTTGTCTGCAACCCACTGATGGATTGGAATTCCTCCCCAATCTGGGTGATTGATTCTATTATTAGGGACTGTCGTAGATCGCTGTCTCATGTTAAAGGCTTTTGGAACGTGTCTAAAATTCATAGATCGGCTAATTTTGTAGCTCACAATTTAGCCCAATGGGCTCACAACTATAACCTCTCGAGGCCCATCCTTATTGATGATATTCCTCCTTTTGTGTTTGGGTTTGAGGATATTCATCAATCGGATTTGGATTTCCCTCCTTAATTTTATAAAGGTTGGTTTCTTTTCAGCAAAAAAAAAAAAGTAATGGAGTGGGTCCCACAAACTTTTAAAAATTTGCTTAGATAGGCTTGGTTGTGAAATAGGTTGTGGTTTGGGTTGTAAGAGTAGCATTGTTCTTATGTCAAGTAGACTTTTCACTCATTTTGTGGAAGTTTTTTGTGGCCTTTAGTGCCCCAAGCATTATTGTTACTTTATTAACCATACTCCAACTTTAGAGGTGTGACAATTTGAATTTTAATTCAAAATATGTTTTACCTTTCAAGGGTAGCTTAGGTATTTTTCAACATTCTTATTTCATTTTCCTTGACTGGATTCTAAATCTAGCTAGAATTTAGGGTGTGTTTGATAATCTAACTAAGTGCTGAAAATAAAAAGTTTTAGCACTTATTTCTTTTCAGTGCGTTTGATAATGTATCGCTTAATTGAAAAAGCAGCGAAAAAACCACTGAAAACTTTAAGTGAAATTTTCTACTGAATATAATCACTGAATGCAGTCTATTTAAGTACTTGAAACACTATTTTCAGTATTGCAAATTCAATCACTTAAAATTTTCAGTACTTAAAATTCAGCACTTAATTTTTAGTACTTAATTTTCAATTTTATCAAACAGGCCCTTCGCTGGTAAACCAAACACTCTTAAGGGATTCAGATTCATAGTGAAGTGATTACTGGTATTATGATTCATGCTAATCAGAAATCCACCTAAAATGATCCATAGTAGAAGCAGAAACACATTCTTTTTGTCAAACTGGGGTCAGATTATATTTTTGAAGTATCATAGTCTAAAGTCAAATTTACAAAGATTAATTAGGGTTAAATAAATCATACTCATGTAGTTTTAATTGTATCAATTTGGTCCCTGAAGTTTTTAAATAGAAGCAATTTGATCCAAATGTTCAGTTATGTGAGAAAAGTTGATTGAATATACTCACACGATATGCAATGTGACATTTTTCTCCCTACCTACTTATTAGCGTAATTGTGTGCAACAACAATGGATGAAATCCGCCCATTTTCCTGACAGAATGGGAGAATTGGGCAATATTGCTTCTCATTGAAAAACTTTAGGGACTAAATTGATATAATTGAACCTACATAGACTAATATGAGACATGGACCAAACTTAAGGGGTATATATGTTTTGTATTTAAAAGCCGGTTGATTAGGCAAACACTTTTTATAACCTTTAATTTCAGTGGGCTCCATGTGAGTCCCATATGGATTCTACACGGGACCCGCAAGAATCACTACAAGAAAAATGATATTTAGTGGCAAAGTTTTCCTTTGCAGCTAATGTTTTGCCACTAAAAAGCACCTTTTAGTGGTGTAGAACGTGGTTGTCACAATAATATATTTAATAATTTATTTTCAGTGACAAATTTAAGTAGGCGTGAGTAATTTTATTGGCGGGTGCTCGCGGGAACAAAATTCATTTTGGCGCCTGATTTAGGACTCTTTTTGTGATAACTAAAAAAGCACGTTGACAGTAAAAGTCAAGATAAACAATGAAACGACGTAGTATTGAGTAAAACTATTCACTGTACTAGTATGTATATATATGATTTCTACATTATACTATACCAAATCACCATTTTCTATCACCTTGCAAATTGGGTGGGCATCATCTACTTCCGCTGATCCGGCGCACTCCCTCTCTCTCCTTCGACGGTGGATTCTCGTCGGGAGGGAAATACTTCGGACGGATTCTTGGGTAAGTGCTGAAACCTAAGCTTTCTTCCCCTCAATTTCTGTCTTCACAGACCCACCACTGTGCACAGTCTGTTCTCTCTTTCCCTCAATT
This sequence comes from Hydrangea macrophylla, assembly GCA_033977485.1. Taxonomy (NCBI): domain Eukaryota; kingdom Viridiplantae; phylum Streptophyta; class Magnoliopsida; order Cornales; family Hydrangeaceae; genus Hydrangea; species Hydrangea macrophylla. The sequence goes on along the minus strand of CM066982.1, from coordinate 94,043,013 downwards.
AACTTCAATTTCTTGCCTCACAGACCAATAACCTCTCTTCATCGAACCACATTTCGGTAGTCAAAACTTTTTGAAGGCTTATTGGGTTGGCTTTTTTTATATTGGGTCCATCTTCTTTCTCCCTCTTTTTTATTTATTTATTAAAATCGGACCATAATTTGACGTAATTGATTTTGGGTTAGATGGGAAAATCAATTACTTTTGTGAAAACCAGATATTTATCTTTGTGTTCTTATAGGATAGTTGCTTCCATTCAATTACCATTTGATATAAAGGGTGGGCTTTTGGATTGGGACGTCTTGGTTAGTAAAGGATAGGATGGACATTGTTTGATTATTGTACTATTGAGTGCATTTGGGAGCCATGTCTATAGGTTGGGGCTTGCAATACAGATATGTGTATGTATTTGGCATGCCATGTGTTTGATAAAAGTCCTAAGCGAAGGTTTGGGGTATTTTTGTAGGGTTTAGGATTGTAACCTTGGGGATCCTTGGCTTGGTATTTGGGTGTAACATTAATAAAATATCTACTTTTCCCAAAAAAAAAAAAAAAAAAACTCTCAATCAATTTGTTTCCTATGTAGATAAGCAAATCTACAAACGCAAGTATGTAATTATACATACACACACATATAGATAGATAGATATATGTATACTATTACTTATGGGAAATTCTATGATACATTAAATGGTGTAGGATATTTCATACATATTAATGGTTTAGATCCCAAGATGTTGTAGTTAGGTCCCAAAATGTTGTTACTTTGAAACCTATTTTGCTTTTAAAAACCAAAGTGTATCAAAGTTACAACATTCTGCCTCCTTTTAGGTAGCAAGTCCTTAGTTATTTTATTGAGTTGAAATTTGTAGATTATGTCATGATACAACTTAGAAATTTTTGGTGTACTTTATCCTAATTCGTAGCAAGTTTAACATTAGTTTGATTTCACATGTTGCATTTTATATGTAGTACTAACATAAACTCCATTTGTCTTATTTGTAGGTTGGAGAGGCTTGAAGTTTACATTCTGGAATCTATGTAACAGGATCCTTTTTGTAAAACTCTAAGGCTATATTCTGACTACTACTTTTGTGTACTTAGATGCCTTGTGATTATGACTGTGACTTCTTTTTTTGAATGTTCTAAGGCCTACTAATCAGGAGATTTTTGCATGTATTTTTGGATGCCTTGTAATTATGGCTTCTTGGTACTTGACTTTGTATATTCTTAGGCCTTTTGATTAGAAAATTTTGTACAAAAACCTGTTGGGTTGTTTATGAATTTAAGCTATTTTGTAATGACAATATGCATTGGATTTAGTGAGGTTGAGTTGTTTGACCTTTCTGAATGTTGGGCACCAACCATATTATGTAGCCAGTTGGGTATCAATTGCAATTAAAATTTGGAGGTCATTGTTGTATATCAGTATATATATTGGGAAAAGTCCTACAATTAGTGGCAATATGAAATCATCACCAGTTTGTTATTTAGTGACAAGTCAGACAACTAAAAATTGACACTAAACTGTGGAGGATTGTGACTGTAAGTGAACTAAATGGATACTTACATACAATACTCACAACTCTTATTGTGACTGAAGGTCCATTTAGTGGCAACATGTTTTGAGTCACAAAAGTATAATATTTAGTGATACTAGTTATTGTCACTAAAATAATGTTTTAGTGTCTACATTTTGTTGCCACAGAAAGTTTGATTATTAGTGATGACAAGTCGCTTGCCACAAAAAGATTTGATTTTGTCACAAGTTTTAAATTGTGACTAAACATCTAGACATTAGTGGCGATAAGGTAAATATTGCCACAAAAAGTTTTAGTCACATTACAATTAGTGGCATCACAGTGGCAACCATTTTTATTGCCACTATAACTTTTAGTGACAACAAATTGGCAATATTTTACGCCACTAAAAGTCACATTTCTTGTAGTGAATCAAGGATTATGGTGTGTTTGGTATGAATTTGGTTTGAGTGTAACAGTTTTGCTTAGAGTGTGTTTGGTGTAGTTTTACCAGACAACTATAAAACCATAGCGATCCCCGTTTTGGTATGATCGTTCCGAAACGTGGTACACTAGAGCATTGGAACGACAATTTGAGCATCTCGCTTTAAATCACCTAATATTGTAATAACACCACCCAAATTCCAGTGAACTTATAATACTACAAAATTCACATCGATCATATTTTCTCAGTTAAAACGTTATTTGACAATATTAATGTGTTTATGAATTTTATTTGTTCTCCAATCTTTATTCTATCTAAATAATTATCTCTTATATTAAACAATATTAATGTGAAACCTCAAAAGCTCTAGCTAGCCATCGACGCAAAGCCTCAAGAGCCAAAGGTGTGTGTTTCTCTTTCATGAATTGAAGACATGTGTAGTCTATGATTTGGCTTTTTTTATATTGTCGATGGTTTTTATTTTTGGCCTATGGTTGACTGTTTCTTCATTAGATGTTGTGGTTGTAATTGGCTTCATATAAGTGACTTCATTAATTATATGAGGGTATTTTGGTCCTCCAATTAGGTGAGACACTAATTATTAGATTTAATTATAGAATGAATCTATTTATAATAAAAGCGTCCATATTTGACTGAATACTTGGTTACCATTTTTTTGGCCAATGGTTGACTGTTTCTTCATTAGATGCTGTGGTTGTAATTTGGCTTCATACAAGTGGTGGAAGTAGACGTTCGAATATTCTGTGAATTAAATCTTTGCAGCTTTCCTCTGTAATATCAAAATGAAAAGTTTTTTATTTTTTCAGAACCATCAAAATATATGGTGTGTTACTTCTGCCTACATGGACCGAATATTGCCCATATGTCCAACCAATTTTTAGATTTAAGCCATTATTTTATTAAGTATCCTTCAACTTTAGAGGCGTGGGAACTTGAATTTTAACTCATAATTAATTTTAGCTTTCAAGAGTAGCTTAGGTATTTACCAACATTCTTATTTCATTTAATTGACCCAATAACCAAACAACGGATTCGAAATGCAGTTAGAATTTCACTGGTGAACCAAACACTTTGCAGGGATTCAGATTCACTGTGAAGTAATTACTGGTATTATGATTCCTGATTATCAGAATCTATCTAAAATGATCCATAAACGACCGTAATATAGTATATATAGTAGAAGTAGATACACATATTCTTTTTGACAAACTGTGATCAAATTATATTTTTGAAAAATCGCAGTCTAAAGTAAAATTTACAAACGTTTGGTTAGGGTTAAATACAAATTATACCCTTGAAGTTTGATCCATGTTTCGTTATTGTCTCAGTAGTTTTAATTGTGTCAATTTGGTCCCTAAAGTTTTTAAATATAAGCAATTTAGTCCAAATGTCTAATTTTGTGGAAAAAAAGTTGATTAAATTTACTCACATGATATACACTATGACACTTTTCTCTCCACCTGCTTACTAGCGAAATTGTGTGCAGCAATGGGTAAAATTTGTCAATTTTTCTGATAAAATGGGAGAATTTGACCGTATTATTTCTCTTCGAAAAATTTCAGGGGCCAAATTAATACTCCTACAATTGAAACTACAAGTACTAATACCAGACATGGACCTTCAGGGGTATATTATGTAATTAAGCAGATAGATTAGGTTTACACTTTATAAGTCTCTGTTTTTCTTTTCGTATTATGTCTCTCCGCCGCATATTGGGATCGCAGCTGCTGAGGGTTATCATCTAGGACTTGGTCTTTCACCAGTCGTCGGTTGCCGCTCGAGGTATCTCTCTCTCTCTCTCTCTCTCTCTCTCTCTCTACAACAAAAAGTGGTTTTAGTGAGAATTCATTTTCCTCGCCAAAAGTCAGTATTTCCTCGCCAAAGCCTTTTGCGAGGAAATAATTTCCTCGCCAATTTTGCCACAAAAGAGTTGTCTTCTAAAGTATCTTGCGAGGAAAAAAAATTCCTCGCCAATGAATACTTTTTAGCGACAAACATTTTCCTCGCTATTGAGTAAACATTTCGTTGCCATATTGCAATATTTCCTCGCTAAAATTCGGATGTCTGTCCACAAATTTGATCATTGCCGACAAAAAATTTCCTCGCCAATGATTTTCTAAATAATTTCAAAAATATATTTAGCGAAGAAATATTTCGTCGCTAATAAGATTTTACCAAATTTACTAAATAGTATTGGCGACAAAAAATTTCATCACTGCAAATTTTTTTTGTCTCAAATAAAAATTTTTTTTTTTCAGACAAACCTGTTCTTATTCCTGTTTCTACACTCAACATCACATAATAGTAGTTAACACAAATATCATTATAAGATCTTGCCCAAAACATAAACAAATTTTATTGATTAAATTTCTGCTTTGGCTATTCAAAAAAAAAAAAAAAAAACCCTTAACAAAACTAATACATCGTGTCCATCCAAAACATAAACTAATGAATATAAAAAATACAATTAAAAAAAACTAAAAACTAATGACTTCCTTTGTTTATAACACCTCAACAAAATAAAGTATAGCCGATCCTCACCCAATTAACCACGTCCATACCAAATCTGCAACAAAAACAAATGGAGAGCATTATAAAATTATAAGGTCATTAAAACACATTTTTGTTGTAGTGCATATATATAACCACAAAAAACAATTAAGTCTCATGGTTATTTTCATTCAATCAAAAAACAATACCAACTTATTTTTGGGTGTGATTTACAAGTTTTGCTATGAAAAGAAAGTCTTACCTCTCATGGTTCTGTATTAAAGCATGCCTGTCAATGTCTTTGTAACTTGAATAAATATAAGTGGGTCTATCTCCCAAGATCTGAAGAAATCAGTTGAAATTTGTAAGAATAAGAGAACTAATATGCTTGTACTTGAGTGTGCTCAAAACTAGTAGCTACCAAAGAATCTGAAAAAATCACTCATCGATTTTAGAGCAAATAAATAACACATGCGCGCGCGCACACACACACACATACATAGAATCAAAGAGATTACTCGTATCACAATTAATTAGAGTAATGGCAAGACTACGAGAGGCGAGATCTCAAATAGAATTGAGAAATGACCTCCATCAGTTCGTTGCCTGACTCCTATCTTTAATCATAGCTTGAATCCTGATAGAAATTATTTTGGGTGCACTTAAAAAACAATAACCTATACTATTTATCGCCCAAAAAAATAAACAATAACCTATACTAATTGTGAGGCTAACCTGTAACATTAATAATATAATATACATATCTATATTTATATTATAACTACATCATGCCAAGAAAGTGAGTCAGAAGTTTAGAATGTTTCACTAATAGCATATCTCTATACATATCATATTATATCAACAACTAAAGAACTTGCAGGGTGGGGGTAATAGTAAACTAATATTATGTAACTTATAAAATCTATAGCAAAACTGAGAATTTCAAAAGTTTTGGGGGGACATTGGCAAACCCCGCACCCTCAGCCATTTCCTGTTAGAAATGATGCAAATTCCTACATCATACATACACGAGCAATTCCTAGAATACTTCCTAGTGAAAGAAAGGTGTAAGCAAAAGACTAACAAATATAAACTAGACTAATCCAGTCATAGGATCTAGGAAAGCATCTAAATAGGTTTGGCTATGAAAAGGAAATTTCTATGAAAATTCCTATTAGGTTAGACGATTGATATAAACCGACAGTACACGACTATATATATTTGTGGATTTTCTCATATTGTAATCAATTCAATACAATCGCAGATCAAGCAAATGGATTGTAACCCAAATCAATATCAATAAAAATAAACACTTAATACGAGTGTTTCATGTTTTATGTTGTCCTTCTTTTATTACTCCTATTTCCCACTTCAATACATAAACCCAAAATAGTTCATGATATATATTCCAATCCATCTATAATAATATTTCGCACAAACCAATTTGGTATAAGAGCAAATTACCGACATTGGTATCACCCCAAATTTCTAACAGTTCCGCCACTGACTTCATCACTTCATCTCTTTTCCTTTCTGGGTCAAGTGTTAGTATGCACATCAATTTTCAACACAAGAAATTCAAAAGGATATATGGAACGAAATACTTTAAAACCTATTCTCTATTTTTCCCAGTTTTTCACAACTATTTTTTCTTGTAGTGAATCCATTTTTTTAAGGTGTAATCGCTTTTACGATCAAAGAAACTAAACTGAATAGCCCTTTTCTTGAGATTTTCTTAGCAACCAAAGAAAGGATAAATTTCTAGATATTTTTTCTTGATCATGGTTGAAACGCACAAGCTACATTTGAATTAAAATAGAAGAGATAATATGAATCAAGAACGAAACCATAGAAGGCAAAAAAATCACACCTTTCATTTCATAGACCAAATAAAAGACTAGCTTAAGAATAGAGGGGCATTAAAATGAGAATGAAGAAACAAGGAAAAAAGATTAAGGGTTTCAAAATCTTTCACGACTTAACCAATCTGCTTATCTAATTCTTTTGTCTTCATTGTTTTGAAATTCAATGATTAATTCTAGAACTTTGAACTACATTGGTTTACAGCTTTTGAAACCTTTTGGTTTCTCGTTTGTGTAATAATTATTGAAAATGGCAATCATTAGGCTTCATCCCTTATAAGGGTTACCACTGACTGGACTATCAGGTATGAAATAGTAGATTCTTTCAGTCCTAAGTCGTTGAAAAGTAAACATGGAATCAATAGGCTAAATGGGAACCCAAATACTTGAACCTAGAAGCAAAACTGTGACTACTTTTGGAAGAATCAATAAGGTTTAAAAAAAATTAAAAAAATCAAAGATTCAGATCTGAAAGAATCTACTCTTTCAACCAAAAAAAATATTCATTTACATATCCATAAACACTTTCAGATCTTGAAAATAGAATTGCACTTGTTCTTATTTGTCTTGAATTCTCAACTTTTTAGGACCCCTTTTTATTTTTTTATAATTTCCCTCTCTTTTGATACTTGTAGTAAGAAATTTCCAATTTCTTGGCCATCAGAGATTTGTTATAAGAGGTAATAGAAGAAAGAATATACCCAAAGTAAGAAAATTTGCAGGGAATAAACAAAAGGAATATGGAAGTAAAATGCAACAAAAGTTATAGGGATAACTTGCATCTCCAGCCAGTTCCTCTAACAATTAGTCTATGCAATCATCCCAATACTTGAAGCTGGCGGCCATCCTTCTAGGGTTTTGTTTCATGGGTTTAAACAAGGAGTGGGAGGAGGCGCTAGGGTTTCAAATAGGGTTAGAGAGGCAGATTTTGGTAGTGGTGGTGGTGGTCGCTGAGACGGTGGATCGTGGTGGTGGTGGTCGCTGTCACAGCGGATCGTGGCAGTGGTGGTGGGCAGTAGGGGAGAGAGAGGGGTTAGGGTGAGGAGAGGGTGTGGTGGTTCCGAAGAGAGGGAGATTGAGAGTATGGGTTTTTTTTGTGCTGTTGTTGTATAACGTGTGGCTACTGTCCCTTTTTTTTATGTCAATTTTTTTTAATAAGTGACATAAAATCTAAAATTATTTATGTCGGTTATTTCAGAAATGATATAAACAATTGTAGTATTTATGTCGTTTGTTTAAAATCAACACAAACATTTCTATTTATGTCGCTTTTATAAATATTTTGAAATAAACTTAATGATTTATTTATAAAATTGCCAACATATTTTTATTTAATTTATATTGACATCATTTATGTCGATTTTTTTAAGAATGACATAAAAAGTGTTATTTTTTATGTCGGTTTTTTAAAAAACTAACATAAAACTGTATTATTTATGTCAGTTCTAATTTGGAGGGAAAGTAAACATTGGAGAAAATTGGCTCTCAAGTATTTTAGCAATGATATCACATGTATTAAAATAAAGTCAAATTATTAGCTTTAAAAATTTCCCAGAATTAATTATCTTAGACTAAACTTTAGACGAGGAAACTCATTCCTCGCCAAAACATACATTTAGCGAGAAAAGTTTGTTTTTCTCGCCAAAAGTATGATTTAGCGAGGACACTATATTTCCTCGCCAAAGGGTTTTTCCCACAATTATTTACTTAAACATAACTTAGCGCGAGGAAAATTAATTTCCTCAGCAAAACATACCTTTTGCTCAAAAAACCCGTTTCGTTGCCAAAAAGTATTTTCCACAAAAAAAAAAAAAAAAAAAAAATTTAGACTTAATTTTAGGCGAGGCAAATGATTTTCCTCGCCAAAACATGCTTTAAGCGAGGAAACATTATTTTCTTCGCCGAATATACTATTTAGCGAGAAAAATATTTCGTCGGCAAAATATATTTCCCACATTTAATTGTTTTAGACTTAACTTTACGCGAGGAAATTCATATTTCCCCGCCAAAACACAGAATTAGCGAGAAAACTTTACTTTTCTCGCCAAAAGTACTATTTAGCGAGGAATGTATATTACCTCGCCAAAAGGAATTTCCCATAATTATATTTTTTGACATAACTTTAGGCGAGGAAAATTATATTTGGTCGCCAAAAACTTTACTATAGGCGAGGAAATCAATATTTCGTTGCCAAAGTCTTGACTTTTGGCGAGGAAATATTGTTTCCTCGCTAACTTTGATACTTTTGGCGAGGAAATAAGACTTTTATCGCTAAATGTGTGTGTCTTTCAGACTTTTAGCGACCAAATATAATTTCCTCGCAAATACTATACTTTTGGCGAGAAAATTTTGATTTCCTCACCAAGTTTTGTCGGCAAAGCACATTTTTGTTGTAGTATATCTCTCTCTCTCTCTCTCTCTCTCTCTCTCTCGATCGATCGATCGATCGATCGATCGATCTCGACTTGGGGCTCTTTGGGGTTTCTGCTTTTGAGGCTTGTGTGTGTGTGTGTGTGTGTGTGTGTGGTTGCGATGAGGGTGACCTCTTATGGCGGTGGTGATTTGGGGGATTAGTAATAGTGTATTGAAAATTTTGAAAAATTCCAAAAATATCTATATAATAAGATAGAGCGGTGTGGGTCTCTCCCAAGTTAGCAACTTTTAATCTTGATCATTGAGACAAGTTTTAGATATTTCAGACCGTTGGATTGTTTGTCCACCAAAAATGGTTACTCCCATTAAATATTGCGTTGTATCCTATTAAAACTCTAAATTTAAAGGAAATTTGTGTTTGGTCACCACCGATAGAATCACTTTCAATGTGAAGCTCCTCACAAGAATCACTTTAAAGAAAATTTTGATTTCCTCACCAAGTTTTGTCGACGAATTTAAAGGAAATTTGTGTTTGGTCACCACCGAAAAGCGGCACGGTAAAATTTAATGTTGACGGGTCTTCTTATGGAAAGCCTGGGCCTTCTGGGATTGGAGGAGTCCTCAGGGACAACAACGGCGCTTTTTTGGCCATTTTCTCAACCAATGTCGGAATTATGGACTCCAATATAGCCGAGCTTCTGGCTATTTCTAAAGCTTTGCAGGTAGCCGTAAATTATGCGGATATACATGTTGGTTCTTGTGAGGACCTTCACATTGAAAGTGATTCTATCGTGGCCACTGCGTGGGTAACAAGCCTGGACTCCATTCCGTGGAAACATAATGGGATAGCTAATGCAATCTTCTCCAACCTAAGAAAACTTGATTCTTTGAATATAGTTACAAGATTCTTAACTATTCCGAGAAGCGCTAATGCAGTGGCAGATTTTTTGGCAAAGTCAGGTGCGCATAGATCAACTGATTTGGAAGCGTTGCTTTGATCATTTGGCTGTTAAGGGTGACCCTGTTTTGAAAGCTTCTGTTTTGGGGGGTAGTCATTGTCGGGTCATTAAGTCTGCATTTTTGGGTTTTTGTTAAGCTTCAGGGGTCTGCTGCTGTTAATCAGTGGCTGCTTTTCCTTGCTGGTTATGGCTTGGTTTTTAGTTCTTTTTGGCTGTTAATTGGGCTGTAGTTTTGGAGGGTAAGGTCTAATGCCCCCCCGCTAATTTGGTGTACTTTGTTTTTGATTTAATTTTAATCTCCTCGTGCCGTCGAGGTTCAAAAAAAAAAAAACTCTAAATTAAAAAGGAATTCCCTCAATTAATTTGAATTTGAATAAATGCATGTCTATATCCAAAATTGTCAACTTCAGTAAATACAAACACAAATCTTGGGTAAACAAAATCATTGGACTGATTTGTTTAGCAAAAAAGAAATTCCCTAAATTAATTTGAATTTGAATAAATACATATCTATAGTAAATACAAAACACAAATCTTTGGAGATAAATTAAATCATTAGACTGATTTTTTCAAAACAGAAATATTGGAATATAAACTTTCCATATCATACATATATTCATAGAATTTATTTTTTATAGGTTTTTCTTTTTTCATTTCCGTGACTCCGATCAAATGACTTTTATAGAATTAATCAAACTGATATAATACGAGTGGAAAATCACAGAAAGTTGAAGTTTAAGAAGTGGGTTTCAACAATGGATTTCATAATTCAAGTTTCAAGAAATGTATTCTCACTTGCACTTTTTTAAAATCTATGAAGCATATTTGTTATATTCTATTGCCAATCTAGAAAATGGGTTTTTCCATCACTATGGTTGTTAATTTTGCTATCAGCTTGATTAGTTTCATCCTTTTTATAGGTCATTTGAGTAATGCTGCTTTCCAAATATGGGCTAAATAATCACAAAAGTTTTGCTTTCCTTTTCTGATTCTTTCCAAAAGCTTAGAAAAAGCATTTGTGTTATTTTTTTTTTCACTCCGTGCCCTTGGGCACGAGGGAAGTCTCTACAAATAAACTTTAATCATACTTAAAATATTCATCCAATATTGGACTAAAAATATTTAACCCAATTTAATTAATAATATATTTATTATTCAAAGTGATTTTTCAAATAGATTAAATTAACTGTTTAAAATATTAAAACGTTCTAAAGTTTATACTATGCAGCAAAAACATGTAAATAAAATCACACATTTCAAAATATTGTATAAATATAGTCAATATTAAATTCTTAGACTTTCCACATACGTTAAAAGTTGTCAATGAAACAAATTTAAACTGAATACTCCTTCAAATGTTCAATCTGGTTGTTACAAGAAGTAATTAGAAAGGAAAGTCTCTATGAATAAACAGTAATCATACTTAAAATATTCATCATTGGACTAAAAATATTTAACTAAATTTAGTTAATAATATATTTTATATTCAAAGTGATTTTTCAAATAAATTAAATTAAATGTTTAAAATATTGAAACGTTGAAAAGTTTATATTATGCAGCAAAAATATGTAAATAAAAGCACACATTTAAAAAAATTGCATAAATATAGTCAATATTAAATTCTTAGACTTTCCACATACGTTAAAAGTTGCCAATGAGATAAATTTAAACTGAATATTCCTTCAAATGCTCAATCCGATTGTTGCAAGAAGTAATTAGAAGGGAGAATTCTCTACGAATAAACATTAGTCATACTATTCATCAAATATTGGACTAAATATATTTAACTAAATTTAGTTAATAATGTATTTAATATTGGAACCAATGTCTTTCTTCACTTAAAATTCTAACCATATCTCATACTCCCTCTGTCCCATATTAAGAGTCTTTGATGCCATTTTTTGATGTCCCATTTTAAGAACCCTCTTTGAAAAGTGAAAGTACTTTAATACACACTTTCCAAATTTGTCCTTTATTATATCCAACTCTTTCCTCTCTTTTTTTTTTATGTGACACTATAATTTTGAATTTCAAAAAGGACAATATTGAAAAGTTAAAAATCTCACCAAAACCAAGGTTGTCCCCTTAATAAGTTGGAATTCCCAAAAGAGACTCTAAATATGGGACGAAGGGAGTATCTTTTAAAGTATTGAATTTTTTTTTTTCCTACTTCGCGCCCACGAACACGGGTTATTACTAATACATATCTATGTACAGGAAAACTAGGGCTAATTGTTGGAGTCCGATTAAATTATTCCCTTTTGGTTAAAAGTTAAAACGCAGTCTGGATATAAATGTTTCATTTGGGGCAGATCGTGGAAGTGATCGATCGAATGGATACTCGAAAACGTAAACGCTTCCTAGAGGAGGAGAAATCATCATCAAAGGTTAAGGTTGGAGCCCGTCATCATGCATCATGCATCATCATCATCATCATCTGTTAAAGCTACTACTACAAAGGGATCTAGGGTTGCAGGCCGCCGTCGTCGTTCATCAATGTCATCATCTGATGAAGGTGAAGGCACACCTGTTCGTTGGATGAGCGAAGAACAATATAAAAGGTATAACGAGCAGATCGAGAAGAGCGAGGTTAGTTTTTTTTTTTCTTTTTTCTACTCGTATTTGTTTTCTTTTTGCCTAGCTTTTCTGATACTATAAATATATGTATATGTATATAAGATAGTATATATAAATGTTCATTTATCTGCTTGTTGGTTTTTTCTTGGAGTTCGTATTTTTGTATTTTTACAGGGCTTTGAAGTGAAAGACTTCAGCTATTTTGTGGGTGTCGGTATGATTAGGCCAGTACGTCGTAACGACCCGCCTACTAGAGATCTCTTTACATATTGCAGATTTGCTATGAAACACCACAAGGAGAATGTGAACAAGGTTTTCTGATTCTACTTTATTTTTTCTTCTCACATTAAAAAAAAAAAAAAAAGCTTTTGATAATGCTAATAATAATTTTGAATAATAACAACATTGATGGTTGGTGTGTAGGATGCGAAGATGAGGCTTGTTGGACTTGTGAGGGCAAACAGAGAGTTTGTTGGTAGATATTATCGGTTCTTCATTACCTTTGAGGCCAAGGACAGTGCTGGTGATAATCAGGTTAAAACCTTTCAAACCATAATTATGGTGGATGCTCTCACTGACGAACCATCCGAGGTGGAACTTTTTAGGCTAAAACCTACTCCTACTCCTACTCCTTCAGCAGAAAAGGTAAACTTACTACTGCTAATCTGAAATGAAACAAAGAATTTCTTGACTAACATTACATGCAAAATATGAAATTTGTGTTGAGTTGGTTGCTCTCTGATTCCTGATTGATTGCTTTTACAACCATCATGATACTCCATGTGACTGGTGCTAGAAAGCCTTCCAATTTAATGAGATTTAACAAACTCATACCATAGATTTTCAATATATTTTTACTGTCGTGTTGGTCCAAAATTATTACTATTATCATTTTTTATGGGGTGGTGGGGGTTGGGGTATTTACGTAGCTAGGAATAACCGATACTTCTAAGAAGCTAAAGTGTCGTTTGTCGTATTGTGTTTGACACTTCACGGACATTTTTCTTGGAGTGTTGACGTTCAATTTTTTTTTTAGAATTTTGTCGTGTCGGTGTGTCCGTGTCTGTGCATTGTAGTCGCCACATAAAGGTTGTATTATTAAACAACACCTCTGAGATGCACCATATCATCATCTGTGCAATTTTTGTAGCTACTTGTAAATTGTTGGGTTATGGCTTGTGGATTCTAATTGCATATACTTTGATAGTCCTCCTACCTATAAGAGCTTAGTGATTTTAAGTATCTCCAGTGGGACAAACTTAGAGTTCACTGTTTTTCTACTCTTGTGCATTACAAAAGTTCTTTAATAAATAGTGTCTAGGAATTGGAGAACTTCCCATTATTTAGGATACAATAGTTGATTAGTGTTTTGATGTAAATAGTTGCTCACTGCTCCTCGCTTCTTGTGCTTTAGGTATCACTACATGATGCATGTTAATTACTTGTTAAGACTTTGAAATCCTTGTTTGTATTTCCTTTAATTTGCTATTCTCAATCAAACTTCTGAAATGCTCATTGAGCTATTGAATTCATTGGTTTGTCTAGAATAAAAATTTTGATCCGGATAAGTCTCAAACAAAAATATTCATGGTAGTGGGACCTAAAATCAAAGGTTTAGATAGATATATTATACCCTTGATGTAACTTATAAACTCAAAATATCTTTTTTCTAACTTAAAACGACTAGAAGCAAAAGTAAACTGTAACATTTATGATGCTAAAATTCAGAATAAACAAAATTTGACCCAAAAAAAAAAAAAAATTCGGAGGTGCTACCTCCGAACCGCCGTGGACCCAGACTATATGTATTTTTAGTTCACCCCAAGCTACCATTCTGGATACGTCCTTGCTTAACAAACTAATCAAAATAGGACGTTATTGTGAGACATTCATTGTTGGTTTAGTGGGGAGACATTTATACCAACATGAAATGTGGAGCTACTTGATGTTCATACAAATTGGATACCATGTACATATATGCGCATGAAATTTCATAGTTTTAGGCTGACAGAAGATTCCTTCTGTTGTCTTTGTTATTATTATTATTTTTCTCTATTAGCCTTCCTATAAGCAGTCTTTCAACTGACAAAACATTGTAAGTTTCACTTTTGAGCATTTCGTTTACTTCAGACTATTTTCACAATTATTTGCGTTTCTTTCTTCATCCAAGCTCAACGTCATTGGATCACCATGATCCATGAATAGATAGAATTTATTGGTGCCACTACTTGAATAACTTTATTGCATGAATGCACATGCAACCACGGAGGCACATTCGTTTGCTATATATATATATATATATATATATATCTCCTGGTTACTCAAGTGGCCGGTTTTTATAGTTTTTGTTTAGTATGAGAAATCAAAGAATATTCAATTTACTACTATATCATTATCTTGAGCGTGGAAGTGGAACCCTATGTGATCCCCCAGAATCCATGTGTTTAACACTTTGTGTTTTATTAGATTCAGTTATATTATTTTAGTGCACTATATATATTTGTGAAAAAAAGTATTTTTATGCTTAGGAAAAAATATATAATTTTTTCTATTTTTATTTATTTATTATTTGTAATATTTATCGTGCTTTCTTTTATGATTTTTTTTTTTGGTCCTGTTAATTGTTAGAAATATAAATTTCTGTGCTTCCATTAATTGGGACAGGTGTGAATCTTTAAAACTATTGGAATAACCTCTTTATATGTATCATTTTTGGAAAAAAAAAAACTCAAGTGCATTTCTTTCGGTGTGGCTGTTTCCTCACATGAACAATACAAATAGTGTAAATGTAGCTACATCATTTGGCACTGCCAGATTGCATTAGCAAAGGTAGCATCTTTAGAAGGTTAGCAAGTACTGTTGACATTCAATTGGAATATGTCAATGACAACTTTTTTTTCCCCACTATTTTTTGCATAAAAGACACTGAAGGTTGTTTGTGGGATCAGTTGAAGGAGGTCGCTAAAAGTGTGTTCCATGTGTATTACTGTAAATGAAATGAAAGAACTTCTAATTTGGATTTGTAAGACATTTATAATGACAAGCCTTGCAAGTGGGTTTGTGAAGAGTGGAGTTTGTAAAACATTTCTAAAAACTATACGAACGCTAACAATTATTTATGGTTCCTCTCTCAGTCTCTTGTATTATGCAACGTGCTTTCTCATAGGCATGGTGGATTAATATCACCTACCACTTTTGAGGTTTAATCCACCCTTAAGGATGAACTAGAGAACTGTTACCCACTCAAGTTTGAGGAGCAACCCTTTCCCTTATTCACCTAATGGCTTTGGTAAAATTACAATCTTGTCGTTGAATAATCCCAAAAGTTTCTAGTCCTAATACCGTAAACCAGTTTCGGCCAATTAGTCTTTGTAATGTGATTTACAAAACTATTTCCAAAATCTTGGCTAATCGCATTAAACCTCTTCTAGGGAAAATAATATGTCCCCTTCAATCTGCTTTTGTTCCTGAGAGGCTTATTGATTCGTGTCCAATATTGCATTCTGAATTTCATAATTTTACCCTTATTGGACACAAATTACTACTCAAATCGGAGACTTAATGGTTAAATTGTGCTTTTGATTGCTATTGTTGTTACCCTCTTTTAGCTAATAAAGATATCTTTTTGTAGGATATGTAAGCTTGGGTGTTGGGAAACCCAGCCTTGGTAGCATTCATGTGTTGAAAAAGGTCAAGATAAAGAATTCATAAAGGGCGGATCGATCCGCCTTAATGAAGAGATCGATCCGCATGTTCAATGGAAACTTACTTTCTGATTCAAAAAGGGCGGATCGATTCGCCCTAATGAAGGGATCGATTCGCGATCTTCCCATAGCATTCTGCGAGAGGGATTTCTAAATGGATCGATCCGGCCAGAAGAGCGGATCGATCCGCGGGTTCTCGAAGACATAGTATTTCCCCAGATGAAAGGCGGATCGATCCGCCAATCTGAAGGGATCGATCCGCGCCTCTGCTGATAACTCTCCCTTTTTATTACAAGTTTGCCATCTTTTGTAGAGGATATATATAGTTAGTGATAGGTTTTTGAAGGGGGTATGTATATTTGAAGGTTAAGCTCTCTCTATCTCTAACCCTCTCATCTCTCTTCCCCATTACTCCTCAACTACCAATTTTTCCTTCCATTTTTAGTGTTAGAGAGAGAGGAGTGTGAATGTATTGAAGGATTGAAGTATTTATTGAAGAATCTCTTGGATTTCCTATGTCATTTATGGTGATTTTCTCTTATTGGTATAAGAGTAAAACTTCAGGCACACCCATTTCCACAACCTCACCTCCCACAACTTGATGTGGCAACAATGTAGTGGGAGTATTATATGTGAGGTTGTGTTAAATGGTGGGTCTCATCCCACTACATGGTTGCCACATCAGGTTGTGAGGGGTAAGATTGTGAAAATGGGTGTGCCTCAAGTTTTACTCTTGGTATAATTTCTCCTCCCCTATCTTAATATTGTTGTCATTATTATCATGAGTAGCTAAATCATGTAGGTTGGTGTCACGCCCCGACGTAGCATAAATAAGGAAAGCGTTTAATTTTCTTTATGGACCCGTAGGTCGCGACAGTTTGAAGGATCGATTCCGTCCCAAACGTCAAACAACAAAACATAATAATCAGAGTAAAGCAATCAAGGCTTACAAAAAATTTTCTAACTTATTACATCTTATGAACCGGGGTCAACTAAGGCACAGATCGCCTTGAAAATAAAATGATAACTTAGTGTCGGTTACAGTCATCCTTAAAACCAAACAGTTTAAAACTCAAATAAATAAACTTAAAGCATATAATAAACAGTTTCTTTATTCCAGAAGTAGCCATTCTCAATTAGCATAGTCGTACGATTCCTCCTGGTTATAACCTGAAAAGCCTGAACACGAATGTCCAGGACGCATCAACGTCGTCAGCTTCAAGAAGCTGGTGAGTATTAAAAACATGACTTTGAATGTAAAACATACCAACTTACCTTTTTCCATTTCCCATTTAAATCCACAAGTTTATAATTGAAGTAAGGAGCTCATTTAGAAAACATTCACAACATTATTTAAAGAGGGTAAATTTACACAGATGGGACCGTGTATGAGAACAATGCACCACACTCATCTTGCCGACGCTTTTCTCTCGACAGCCACAACAACCCACTATCCTACTCCTGGTATCTTTGAAACACTCAGATAGCCACACTTTAGCAACGGGGCGCCAGGGAGTGTCCAGTTTGCCTCACACTTTGGTCCGGGGTACCAGGGAGTGTCCAATGCCTCACACTTTGAATACCCTAACCGCCATGCAAATACCGGGGCAACCCCTCACACAGTATCCAGACTCGAGTTATCAGGGAGTGTCCGTAGGCCACACTTTAGCACTACCATGGGTGCCAGGGAATGTCCGAGTTCGGCTTCACACACTTTAACGCTTCCATGGGCGTCAGGGAGTGTCCTTATTTGCCACCTTCGCATTTCAAAGATACCCTCTCCACAAGCTCAACCACAACCACAACCACAACCACGACCACAACCACAAACTCATACTCAACCACAACCACAACCACGACCACAAACACAAACTCATACTCTTTCCACACTACCATTACTCTTTTCCACACAGACTGACACCCCTATGCATGTGCCACTGACCCGCATGAATGGTATGCACTTAAACGAAAACAAAAATGCTGAATTAAAGGAACAACACGCGTACGGGGATTAATGAGTCATACTACAATGTTTTAATCATTCAAACATAACTAATTAGAGTTCTGATCAACTAAATTCCCAAACAGAGCCTTAACAGTACTAAAAAGTTGAACCAAACAGACCTTAAACACAAAACAGACAAAAACAGAAACTGTCAGAACTCGCGCGCGCGGGCCGCTCGCGCGATTTGCCCATTTTCCTTTTATAATATAACTTTTCTATCTACCTGAGAAAGCCAGGGTCGCGCGCGTGGATCGCTCGCGCGAAGGGGTTCTCGCGCGACCCTCGCTCGCGCGACCAGCCAATTTTTCATTTTTATAATAAAACTCTTACGTCTGCCTGGAGACGCCTACCTCGCGCGCGCGGGCCGCTCGCGCGAAAGATCGCTCGCGCGGGCCGCTCGCGCGATTCTCGCGCGCGAGATGAAGCTGAGGCTTCATCTTCTCCGCAAGAACTGTTCTGTTTCAGCAAAACAGGGGTCTTTTTGACCCATTTCCATTCTGTAAGTATATATATCATGTTATATATGGATCTCTTCCTTTTTCAACAAGGATTAAGAATCTATGATTAGTTTAACATGATTCTAACCATAACTCTCCAATTTTATGAAAAACCAAAACATGTCAAAATTTATTTTCTTATATACTTTTCCATATGAACAAATTAGGCTTTAAAACTTCAAACATGGCATGTAGGATGTATAATCTACCATATTCATCTCTAAAAACGAATTTAGATTAAGGTTTGAAAATCTTGATTTCAAGCTATGAATTTTCATACGTAGGATCAACAATGGTGTATTACAAAATTGAACAAACACACAGTAAATAGACATGTAATTACATTCTTAGTGAGTTAGTAATACTCACAGAGTTCAAGAATGAAGAGGTTGTTGAGAAAGAATAAGCAATTAAGAAATCCAAATCAAAGCTTGCAAGTTATGGAGGTTGGGTTCTTTCTCTCTCTCCAAAATTATGAACTAAGAACTCTTTGCTCTCTCTGTGTTTTGTGTATTGCAGAATGTGTGTGTTTAGAGGGAGTGTATGTGAGGAGTGTATATAAAGAAAGCCAATCTTGGCCACCAAGTTCAACCTTGAAGACTCTACATTAGATTTCAATTACTAATTTTCCCATTCAATCCTAAATGAACCACAAAATCACAGATGTGTGTGTGTGTGATACACATACGTATACATATATACACCCTCAGATTGTGAAGAGGCACTTAGGGTGGTAGGGGTCAATCTTGAGGTGTTTGGCAATATAGCTTATGGACACAACATTTGCACATATAAGCTAAACATTCCCAAACAATGCCTTATCCAATGATTACTTGCCATTAATGGAAATAAAGCAAATGTCCAAATCGGTCACTTCCAAAATCTGTGGAAGTTAAACACAACATGGACAGTTTTGGACATAAACTGGTATTTTCGGGGCGCGGTGGTCACCACAAAAATACAGGAAATTCATTTTAACGTAAGAATTGATTTTCTGGTTTTATAAAAATACTGATTGAGTCAATAGAAGTTACTTTCACCGTTTTGAAATACAGATTTTGAAATCCACACAGGTATTACTAACTTTTGTAAAATTGCAGTTTGGTCCCCAATAAACTTTAAATGTGAATTGGATAAGAAATAGATATTCCAAACAAGTGACTGAAATTAAAGTAAAAGCAGACCATGCTAATTGAATTTAAATATGCCCATGCAAATACGCATAAATTAAATATGGACATGAATTTTTAAATTAAATGGAAATGCAGGTTATTACAGTTGGGGATCATAAACCCACCATTGAACCCATGTGTGTTATTGGAAGGCTCTCACATTTTGAAGCATTTCTAGAGTTCATGGGTACATGGTTTGATGTTTTGAGACCCCACTTCCAATGTCAAGCATTGGAAGTTGTTAAATATCTAAACTCTAACCCTATACCCATGTATTGCATTGCAACATCTAACATGTTGGTTGACTACCACATGTTTGATAGTTTGTCACAATGGGATTTTCTACTATAGAATGTGCTACAAGTGTGATAGTCATGTGTTCTTTGGTCCAAGGTGGGGGAATGCTCCCCAACCTCAAATCTCTCCTTTTACAAAACCCTCATTTGTCAATTAAACTTAGCCTTACTCAAAGTTTACTTTCTATTTTTCCTAGATAGTTATTGTAGTATCATCTTTTGCAAACTAAACCGATCTCCAAGTCGCAAATACTCAAATCTTATTTCTTAGTTTGTTAATTGTTCCTCGCATTATAATTGGTTATTAAGCACCCAACAAGTCTTGTTGCATTGCAATCCCTGTGGACTCGACACCTTACTGCCAACATGCTATGTTTCTAATAGGGTTAAATAAGAACTTGATTTTGACATCATCACTTATCCAAGATAATAGTATTGATGCCCATGAGTTAATCCATACTATGAAGACTAAGAAGGGAAAGGGGGGTTTGATGGGTTTAAAATTTGACATGGAAAAAGCATATGATCGTATCGAATGGGACTTCCTAATCTCAGTCCTGAAAAACTTGGGTTTTTGTGATTTGTGGTGCAATTGGATAAAACAATATATCTCAATGGTGTCCTTTTCTGTCCTTATTAACGGGCAGCCCACTGGTTTCTTTAGGCCCAAGAGAGGTCTTCGTCAAGGGGACCCTCTGTCTCCTTTTCTTTTCATCCTTTGCTCTGATGTTCTGTTCAGGATTCTCAACAGGGAATCAGACTTGGGAAACTTGAGAGGCATTAAGGCCAGTAGAGGCAGTCCAGAGATCAACAACCTCCTTTTTGCCGATGATTTGATGGTTTTCAGTCATGCTAGCCCAGATGCTGCAAAAATTATTTTGGATTGCGTTTCAAAATACGAGCACTGGTCAGGTCAGAAAGTTAATCAAAGCAAAACGAAGATCCTGATCAGCAAAAACTTGTGCCCCGAGATTGCTGAGTCTATAATGCGTGAAACTAATATAAAAAGAACCCCGTGGAACTCTAAATATTTGGGACTTCCTCTTTTTGCTATGGGTTCAAAGAAGTAAGCCTTTGAGGAGGTGTGCGCAAAAATTCAAAATAGAATCCAGGGGTGGAAAGCGCGTATTCTATCTCAAGCAGGAAGGGGAATTTTGATAAAATTTGTGGCCCAATCAATGCCTATGTATTCCATGTCTTCTTTTCTTCTCCCTGTATCCATTTGTACAATGATGGACTCGATGCTGCGTCACTTTTGGTGGGGTCATGGTAAAGGAAAACATAAGCTTTGTTTGAAAGGTTGGGACAATCTTTGTTTACCAAAATGTCTCAGAGGTTTGGGGTTTCGTCGAATGAGGGACTTTAATATGGCTCTTCTAGCCAAACTTGGATGGCAAATCATGAACTGTGAATACAAACTGTGGGTCCAGATTCTAAAGGCAAAATATCTGAAAATTTTACTTTTCTTGAGTGGCCCAAAAAACAGTGTTCGTCATGGGTTTGGCAAAGCATTCAAAAAGCTCAACTTATTCTTTCCAAGGGCTCTTGCTTCCTCATTGGTAAGGGAGATTCTACGAAAGTCTGGGATGACCCTTGGGTCCCGTCCCTCCCAAATTTTAAGCCTCAGTGTGCCCTCTCAATCAAGCCTTCTTTTGTTTCTGTCCAAGCTCTTATGATTGGCAATAGCTGGAATTTGCCGCTTCTCCGCGAGGTTTTTACCTCAGTCTCTGTTGAAGCAATCCTCAGGATTAGCTTGCCTACTAGAAGAGTCCAGGACAAGCTTGCTTGGCTTCTGGACAAGAAAGGGAACTTCTCGGTTAAATCGGCCTACCTTTCAACTTTACAAGACAGATTTGCAAGTCCGATTGACAACATCTGGAAAGGTATTTGGAAGGCCAAAATCCATGAGAGACACAAGTTGTTTCTATGGAAAATTTCTGCAAAGGTTCTTCCCACTAAAGATATCCTTGCTATGCGTTTTTTTATTGACGACCTTAAATGCCCCCTGTGTAACCATCATTCCGAGAACTATTTTCATCTCTTTCTAGAGTGTCCAATCTCCAAAGTGCTGTGGAGAATGTCTAGATGGCCTTTGGAGCTAGCTGCGGTTTCGGGTAGAGGTTTGAGAGCCTGGGTTCTGGACATTCTAAAGCCTGCGACCAACCTGATGATTCCTCTGAATGAGGAATTGGATTTCACTGTGACAGCTGCGGTCTTCATGTACCAAACGTGGAGTTTACGCAACAAAGTTATTTTTGAAAACTTCAAATTTAATATCCTCGACTGGGCATCCAATGCTTTCTCGCTGGCGGAAAGTTTTATCAAGACAAGGCATGGTATGGGTTCTTCTATTCAGATAAAAGCCCCCCATTGGCAGCCTCCCCCTGAAGGGTGGGTAAAAGCAAACTTCGATGTTGCGGTCAGAAACAACTTCATGGTTTTTGGTGTTCTTGTTCGTGATGATTCGAAGATCCTCTTTGTTGCTACAAGCAAAGCCCCCACTATGTCCCTTTTGCTTGGAGAGGCTTACGCGGCGCTGTTCGCTATTAGGCTGGTGCGCGAAATGAAGCTGGACAACATTACTTTTGAAGGAGATTCTCTCATAGTGTGTGAGTCCCTGGCGGAACAATCGACTATCCCAGATTGGTCTATTGATTCTGTGATTTCTGAAGGAAGAGAGCTTTTGTCTTCTTCTTTTTCTTTTTGGAATGTTTTTTATCTACCTAGATTGGCCAATTGTGGTGCACACAATCTTACCCAATGGGCAACCTCTTGTAATGTTTTTGGTCTTGTTCCAATTGATGAATTACCTTCCTCTGTTATGAAGGACACTCCTCAAAAGGACCAGATGACCCGTGTTCCTTTTTGTTCTGTTTAAATGGTATCTGTTTCTTAGCAAAAAAAAAATTGAAGATATTAATTGAAAGAATTTACAAAATGTCTAAAGAGCCCCTCTGTTGTGTATTTACAAATTTTACAATTTTAAAGATTATTCAAAAGTTAATTTTCTAAAATGTTTGTATAATTTTCATAGTTCAAATTTTTTTCACTATTCACAAAATGTCTAACATTTTTTTTCTTCTTCTTCTTCTTTTTCTTTTTCTTCTTCTTCTTCTTGTTTCTTTTTTTTTATTATTTTTTTGGTGCTAGGAAATATACACATATTTTCAAGAATTATGCATTTTTCTTTTCATGTCTTATGGTAAAAGTAGTTTCTAAATTTATGTGATTTTCAATTGGAAGAGGAGATGGGTCTTTTATATCAACCCGAAGGTCATATCCGTCTTCTAAAAAGTAGGTAAGGGTAGTTCAGGTATATTTTACTAAATCCAACATTATTCAATAAATGAAAGGGGGAAGTGTTTTTAGGTCAAATCTCAAGGGTGGCAAGTAATAGCAAATTGTTCTTTATACAACTGTGATTACAGCCGCATAATTTTGTAATCCAAAAGAGACGTGGCATTTGGATCAAATTGGATAAACCACCAAAACATATATATCTACTTCTACTATATATATATATATATACACAATCAGGCTCTAAGAAGGGCGCCCTATTTTATTTAAAAAGAGGGCTTCTGTTTTGACCGTCGAATCATATTTAAAAACTGTGAAATGACAACACCGCCCTTAATGAAAACACGATCTGACGGTTAAAACAGAGGCCCTTTCTTTAATAAAGAGAGAGAGCCCTCTTTAGAGAATCTTTGTATATATATATATTAATCTATTAACATATATATAAGAGTATATACCTCTTTTTGCGTGCCAATTTGCAATTGATGTGGCAATATTTGGTATTTGGTCAATTTGTTTGGACTTTTTAGTAATTTGTCATTCCAAGTATGGATTTTATCAACATGGTTGTCAATAATTGCGGTTAGCTAATTGGATTTTAGCAACTTGCTTTTGAGTAATGGCGACTGACTTAACTTATACACTAAAATTTACATATAAGGCAATAAAAGTCCTAAAATTATGGAGAAAGGAATTATTTCTATGCACAAAATAAATTTTAAAATTTGAGGAGAAGGAATCAATTTGTAAATAATTATTAAGAAGGCAAATTGATTTGGCCTACTATATCAATTCCAAATTTGCTTATACTTTTTGGCCATTTGTAACGAGGAATTGTGGTTGGCTTAGTTGATATGCACAAAAAATTACATATAAGGCAATAAAAGTCCTACAATTATGGATAAGAAAATTATCTCTATGCATAATTCTTAGGAAAAGGCAAATATTATACATGTGTCATACACTATCCTATTTGTGTATGTAACATTTTATACAAATAGAATACCACATTACATAACCATATGTTGGAAGGAGGCATCACCAAGTAAAATGTATCAAGGGTTTTGACCAAAAAAACAAGAGTGAGGGTTTTTTTTAATGAAAAATCAAGAGTAATTATGAATTTTTTTTTTTTAATTGTGTAAATGACATAATTAAGATAATTATATTAAATTAGCATATTAAATGATGAAATTACATATTTAGCATTCTAATGATAAGTAATCATGGAGAACAATTTTGCTCACCCAAGCACATAAATTAGTTAAACAAGTGGGACCCATCACTTTCCTTCATTAATTCATCCCATGACACTTATATACACATAGTCACCACCTTAGAGGTTGTTTGGGAGAACTTGTGCTTTTATGAATAGCTTTTATCATAATAAAAATTAAGATCAAAATTAACTGTGACAGTTGTAGCATTTGGTTAATATGTATGCAAAAGGTGCTATGATGGCAGAATTGATTACACAAATATTTATTAAATTGTTAAATATTTTAATAGTTGTACCATATTTAATTATAATGGGAACCACTTTATTTTTATTGAAAATTACTTTTGATGGTACAACTACCGAAGCATTTAAGAACCAAATTTGGAATTAAATTGTGAAAAATCCTAAATTTAAGAATTCAATATGATTTTTTTTTTTTTTTTTTTGCATAAAGTATGACAATTGTCAAATTGTAAAAGTTCATTGAATGGGAAGATCGAATGTGTCCTAAATTTAAGAATTCAAATGTGAAAAAAAAAATTGCGAAAAGTATGACAATTGTTAAATTGTAAAAATCCATTGAATGGGAAGATAGAATGTGTTGCTAGTTTAGTTAAATCATTACACAATTAAAAAGAAGATTCATTGCGATTAGAATTTTCAAAAATGACTTTGTTATGTCATTAATATAATTAAAAATAGTATATTCCTATTGTATTAAGTTCTCTAACTTTTACAATTTCACTATTATATTTTTGTAATTTTTTTTGTTTTACTTCGATTATTTATTATTATTATTTTAATCTCGTTCATTTATTGAGATTCAATATCATTGACTCCAAAATTTGAATCCAAATTTTGATTTACAAATGTTTTAATAGTTGCAATGCATTCAACTATATTAATGACCATTTAATTCTTGCAAAAGCTGCTCTAAATGGCACAACTATCAAATTATTTGAGAACCAAATTTAACCATGTGTTCCTTTGAGACATTGTATTCTGTATAGTAGTTAACAAAGAATAAAATATTGATTAAAAATCATTTTATATTTATAATGAGTTGTTTTTAACAACGACTCTAAATTCTAATAGATTAATTGTTAAGATTTGCTTCGAGAAAATTCTATACATGTGTCATATAATATTCTATTTTTGTTTATAATATTTTATACAAATGGGATAGCACATGACATAACAATATGTTGCAAGTAGGGATGGCAATGGGGCGGGTTTTTCGGGTTCCCCGCCCCTCCCCGCCCCTAATAGGTAGGGTATGGGGAGGGCTTAATAGGGTTAGGGGCGGGTATGGGGGAGGTTTTCAAAACCCGAGTCGGGGTTCGGGTCGGGATCGGGGTCGGGGTCAGGGTCGGGTCAAAAAACCCGAACCCGCCCCGAATATACTTGTATTTACATTTTTACCCCTCAATAGTTATGTGTATTACCACTTTAAAAAAAAAAAACTGCACTATTGGGGAACTAATTGGGTAAGTTAAAAAAAAACTACACTATTGGGGTAAAAATGCATTTAAAAAACTGTTTTTTCAATTTGTGTACCAAAAAAAAAAAATCATAATCGGGGCGGGGCAGGGTCGGGGACCCCGAGTGCGGGGCGGGGTGGGGTCGGGAAGAGGCACTATGCGGGGCGGGGCGGGGGCGGGGGCGGGGTATGGGGGCCCCGTCCCATACCCGCCCCGTTGCCATCCCTAGTTGCAAGGAGGGATAATGCTACCAAAGCATTTAAGAACCAAATTTAGAAATAAAATGTGAAAATCCTAAATTTAAGAATTATATCATCAATTTAACTCCAACTACCACCTATCTATTAACATATACGTAGTATAAAAGAGTGAATACCTCTTTTTGCCTATGGTTCCGTGCAATGTTGCAATTGAATTTGGCAATTTCGGAGTTAAATCAACTTGCTTTGTACTATTTGGTAAATTTTACTTGCGGTGACAACCTTTCAGCCGTATATTGACAAAATCTTCAAAGTTAAGTTAGGCCAACAATCTAAACCACCGGCCCTTGTGTTGTGGTCCATGATCCTCATAAGTGAAGACTATTACCTGGTTGGGCCTATCATGGGCCTGTTAGCTTCTATGACAGTTTTAATACAATCGAACTTATTCTAATATATCTATTTCTACTCTATATAATAAGAAGACAGTCACATTTAGCAAGCACGTCAAAAAATATGAATTTCCTCTATACATCGTAAGGATATATTGATTTGTGTGAGGGTATATCTGTCATTTTGGACAAATAATTACATTCAAGTCAGCTTTTGAAATTTTATTTAATATAATAATGAGGTTTTAATCAACAATCTTGTGTCTAATTACATTTGGGTCAACAATTTTTGGGAGATTTATTATTGACTTCAAAAAAAGTCAACAAAAGTGGCTATTTTGGTGGCTATTTAGAAATTGGTCACTAATATTTACAATTTGGTCGACTTTATCTCTCAAATGAGGTTTCAATCAACAATTTGTGTCTAATTACATTTGGATCAATAATTTTTGGGATATTTATTATTCACTTCATAAAAAGTAAAAAAAAAAGGCTATTTTAGTGGTTATTTAGGAATTGGTCACTAATATTTTCAATTTGCTCAACTTCTTCTCTTAAATTTAGGATTCATATATTGTAATATGTGTAATTGCATTTAGGTCAGCAAATTTTGGGATATTTATTATTCACTTAAAAAAAATTAAAAAGTGGCTATTTTAGTGGCTATTTAGGAATTGGTCACTATTTTCACATTTTGGTCAACTTCTTCTCTAAAAATTAAGTTTGGTATATCTAAAATGTCAATTAAAGTGGTTATTTTAGTAGCTATTATGAATTGATCACTAATATTTACATTTTGGTCAACTTCTTCCCTCAAATTCAGGATTTATAGATTGTATTCGAATATCAATGAAGGCCTACAAACACATTCATGCCATTTTTTAGAGGAAATACCCTACTTGTGTCATATATTTTTAGTGGCACTTTATTAGTTACCTTTACTACTCATGTATAAGATAGTCATAATTATCAACTTCTTCCGTCAGAAGAGTTTTAAACTAAATAGTTACATTTACAATTTCCTATTTAAGTGTTTTAACATATTATTACCTCTAATGTCAAGATTAATACACAATATATCTAGGAATACAACTATCCGACAGGCACGTGCCTTGCACGTGCACCCTTACTAGTTATACTATAAAAACGAAGAAACAAGCACGTCAAAAAATATGTACTTCCTCTTTTGCCCTTATTGGGCTTCAAAATTACTTGTCTACCACCGACTTCTCTTCTTTCTTACCCAACAAATATACAAGTCAATTACCCTACTTTTATCATTTTACTGACTGCACTAAGGTTTTTTTCCTTGAAAAAACGGGCCTGTAAGTGGATTTCGCCTTCTCTTTCTTTGTTCTTCTCATCGTGATTTCCGCTGTCTTCAAGTGGCTCTTATTGCTCTTTTTGCGTAGCCTCCGCCTTCAAGTGGGTCTTATCTCTCTTCTTGCGTTTGTGCCGCTTCAAAACATTGGACCTTCGCCGTGCTCGTCGCCTGCAGCTCTCGACCTGCTGCTCGCCTGCAATTCCTCTTCTTTTTTCTTCCTTTCTTATTTAATTTCGTTACTTCTTCTTTCTCCTTTGGATTCTTCTTTTTACTTCTAGGGTTCTCAATTTCGGAGGATCAGATAACCCCTCTTTTGACGCAATTAGAGAAGCCTAAAATCAATATCTTCTCTGTCTCTTACCCCAAACGAAAACCCAATAGGGTAATTCAAAAACCAATTCAATTCATTTTGTTAATTATGTTCTCTGTTATTCAATGATCAGCGATTTCAATTGTGGTTACTTGATTTTCAGTTTAGCTGGTTTGATTATGATTACAATTTTTAACTACTGTTAGGTGAATATCAATCTTCTGTTGCTTCAGGATTGTTGAAACCCAATAGGGTAATTTAAAAACCAATTCAATCCATTGTGTTAATTATTCGATGATCAGTGTTTTCAAATTGAGGTTACTTGATTGCCAATTTTAGCTGCTTTAATTGTAATCACAATTTTTAACTACTGGTAGGTGAATATCAATCTTCTGTTTCTTCAACTTTGCTATGTCTGTTTTTCTGTGCTATGAAATGGGTTATTAGGTAGTACCTTGGGGAAGAACTTGCAATATTATTGGAGTTGGTGTATTTGGCATTTGAGTAATTCACTGCTTCATTTTTTTCTGGTTTAGTCCTAATTCTAACTATTGTGTTAAAGCTATGTAGCATTTACTGGGCTTTGGGGTTAATTATAGGGCTATCCATCAAGTGAGGACATTGTTGAATTATGGTAATACATGGCAGCTTGAAACTCACAGTTGTGGGTCTTTCAGTGTAATACCCTGTATTTCCAATAAATATTTATGCACAGAGATTCTATATACTTCCCTTGACCATTCATGAAATTTCATCTTCGATCGATCGAAGCTCTTTCGAGCGATCGAGCATCCCATAAGTTCAAGCGATCGAACCCTTTTCGAGCGATCGAAACCCTACCGACATAAATTTAATACGTGGTCCCCACTTCAATCGATCAAACTGTTTTCAATCGATCTAACCTGACCGTTCTGATCTCGATCGATCGAACTACTCTCGATCGATCGAACCTGTAATCATTGAATTCCCAGGTTTCCCGCAAACAATGCCATCTGCACCTCTCCCACCTCTATATATACACTGCATTCGTGTGTGTTGTGTGTTTGCTGAACTTGAGAGTTTGAGAGAGAGGGAGAGAGTGGTGAGTTTTGTGTGTGTTTATATATATACACAATTATATACACACACATACATATATATATCCGGGAGAAAGAGAAGAAGAAAGATCAGAAGAAGAATAAGAACAAGAAGAAGGAGAGAAAGAGAGAAGGAGACAGGGAGAGACAGAGGAAGAGAGAGAGAAAGAGGAAGCCATTAGAAAAGCTTCAAAGCTTTCAACCGAGCCAAACACGCCCTTAACGACTTTCGGTGAGTTCCAAACTCACTCGGTAGCTTAGTTATGATGTTTTACGTATTCTGGACGTAGTAAATATAGCCCAAACACCCCTAGTACATTCTGCATGTTCACTGGCAGAATCTGTGGAAGACGAAGTTCGATCGATCGAACTGAGTTCAATCGATCGAACATCCCTGAGTCTCAATCGATCGAACATCCCTGAGTCTCAATCGATCGAGAATACTTCAACCGATCGAGACTACCTTCACTTCGATCGATCGAGAAGACTTCAATCGATCGAACAGCACTTTCTTCGAGCGATCGAGATGATCTTCATCGATCGAACCTAGCAAAACATGAATGTATTCCTTTCAGTTTATAATGCATAGTGCGTAGTTGTTTAATTGTTGTTTCATGTTCCTATTATGCGATATTATGGATTACGGAGGTAATGGGATACGATAATGAGATTGAGATAACATAGTGAGTAACGTAGTCGGGTTCGGAATGTTAGTAATAGTACGACGCGATAACGAGATAAGTTCGAGATGATAATACTGGGTAGTATTGGATAACTGGGAGTTAAGTCAGTAAGATGATTGGTAGGTTCAAGGTTGTGTAAGTCGAGCTGATGATTCGCTCAGATTGAATCCAATAAGTGTATGTCAAGGATTTGATCAGGACTGTGAGAATTATGGGTGCACAGTACTCGCAAGCGTTCTTAAAAGCGGTGAACAGTAAGAGTTCTTAAAAGCGGTGAACAAGAGTAGATGTGGCACGCCCATGATTTGAATTACCAGAGCTATGTATGTACAGTACTCGCAAGCGTTCTTAAAAGCGGTGAACAGTAAGAGTTCTTAAAAGCGGTGAACAAGAGTATGGGTACATCCATGGACTAGTCATTATATGAGAACGATGTATGGGTGCTCGCAAGAGTTCTTAAAAGCGGTGAACGGTAAGAGTTCTTAAAAGCGGTGAACAAGAGCACTGGTATGTTGTGCTGATATAATCAGTTCGAGAGAGAGAGTCAGTTGGGAATGGTGAGATCAGTCTTAAAGTGGGAATTAATAAGAATCGATTAATGATATGTCTGAATAAAAGAGGAAGAGATATATTTCGTATCACTGTCATCTATTGTTCATAACTGTAAATATGTTATTTCTATGAGACTGCGTTAGTTAGTGCTCACTCAGCTTTCAACAAGCTGACGGCCTTTATTGCCTGGACATTCCCCGTCCAGACTATCCTGTCCTTTACAATGCAGATGACGGAACTTATGGCGATAACGATTACCCTGAAGGGAATTACGTAGAGAATGGCCCCACTGATGCCAGTTATGCTGACGCCTATCCGTACGCCAGCTGAAGACCTGAAGATAGATAGTAGTTTATATTACTACTTTTCTTTTACTGTTGTACTTTGTAGTTTAACGGGTACTTGGGCATATATTGTCTCCAGACTTGTTGTGATCCTGTGGACCATACTCTGATGATTGTAATAGATAGAATCGTGTTTATATTTCAGTGGTTTACTGTTCCTGTTGTTCTTGTGGACTAGTACTGTGTGGTGTGGATTATCAGTGACTTTCACATGGACCCATAAAGGAAATTTATTTTTCTCTATTTATGCTGCTCTGGGGCGTGACATTCAAACCTGTTTATAATAAGGATGCATTGAGCTGATGTAAAATCACATTTTGACCTTACCTCGCTAGCTAATTTTGGTCCTAAATTCCTAATCTGATGCCTTTGATTTATTAATGGGGTTCTTTTTCTTTTAACTTTGTGATTCACATTTGACCTTACCTTGCTAGATACTTTTGGTCCTAATCTGATGGCTTTGATTTCTTAGTGGGGTTCTTTTTCTTTTAACTTTGTGATTCAAGGATTTGAGACGAAGTAGGAGACACTAATTGGGTCATAATTGTATATATCTGCAGGAGCAAGTAATGAGATTAGCTGAATCAGAGATATCACCAATTACACAGTTAATTTTGTGGGTATGGAGTGGTTCTAGGTACTCTGGTTTGCTATGCACGGTTTTGTCATCTACTATATATTGTATCATGGAAGTCCTTTCAGATACTTTCTCTGGTCAGTGAATTCTTAAAATATTTATTGCATGAATTCTTTTTGATAGTTTTAAGACGAAAGAGGTCTTTACTTGCTGTTCTACCTACCCAAGGTCCAAACACCTGGGGCATTTAATGTGAGTTTTGTGGTATTAAATTTTCTACGAGAGACCTTGATTTGTGTAAAGGAACTACCAGAAAAAGAGTGAAATTGATCCACGTCTGTTGATGTTACGCAAGCATTTCGTCATGTGCAGAATCCTATTATATATGTTCATATGACCCGTCCTATGGAATGGAGTATGGGCGGAGTCACATGAGGTTCCTCACACAAATTTTATAATTATTTTAACCCCCTATGTATTTTATATTGTATGCATTTGTACGCATTCTCAACTTTCTAAATTTATTTTTATGAATATATGCATTTGTGAAAATTTAAATTTTTCCCTTCTAATTTACAAAATTTCACTTTAATCTTATGTTTTTTTCTATTTTTTTGCGATATTCTCATGCTTTATATCTAGCCAACATTGAGCTTCTACTGAGACAAACGCATACAACCAAAGTAACAATCACAGGCATAAACACAACCATTACTACGTGCAACACACGCAGTTCCAAACTAGTATATATATATATATATATGAAAGCGGAAGCCTTCGCTTCTATCACGTGGCGCTTTTATAAAATTTTAATAATTTTAAAATTTAATTATAATATATATACACACTTATAAATGTTATTTTTGATCACTCAAATTAAAATATTATTAATACACATACATTTATGACATTAAATAAAACCTCTTGAATTTGGTTCTGATTACGAAATTGTAGTCCTTGAATTTAAAACAAAAACTATGATTTGGGAATTTAATTTTTGAATTGAAAATAATAGATAAGATATATGTATATATATATATATACATTAGATATACATGCATACATGGTCTTTAACCACTTAAGAAAAACGTGTAGCTTTTGAAATTAGTTGTGATTATAAAAATTTTACTTCTAGAATTTAAAATGAAAACTATGATTCTGGAATTTTATTTTTGAATTTAAAATAAAAACTACCAAATTGAGATTAGCCTCTAATTCAACTTTTGTTCTATAAAAGGATCCTAAGTCCTATTCCTATTCTCTTCTCCTTCTGGCTTATATATACGTACGTACTATTGATATAGTAATTGATGTTTATTGATTTATTCTCTTAAACTATTTTATTTTTTGATACAGTGAGATGTGATTTATTTATTTATTATTTTTATCAAAGTGAGTTGTGATTCTAAGAAGAAGATATGGATTTGAAGGTATATAATATATCTCCCCATATCCCCTAGAAACTTACAAAGCCTTTTGACCCTTTATTTATATATTCTTAATAAGGTTTTGTTTTTGTATTTTTGAAACTTGCCATCAAATATATCTAAAAGCTTTTATATCCTTAAATTAATGAATTAAATTTTAAGTTTTGATTAAAATAGTGAACGATAAGTTGTGTAATATCTGGGATATATATATTGGATTAGATATTAGATATCGATACAAGTTAGATATACATATTATACATAAGTATTGAATCTGACAATGATTTGTAATTATTTTAACGAAATAACCAGTGTTCTAAATTTTAAATATCCACATGTATACGTAAACTACTACCTAAACTTTGGATAACATTAGGCTAATCTAAACTATTCAAATTTAAAATTTTGTTTACATAGTATTTATACTACACCAAATGATAGCTGTCAAAAATTTAATTATTTTCTCTGATTTATTTCTCCAATGAATTAACATCATGCACAGTGGCCTCAAAAACTCTATTAAAGACACCCATCTATATGTTTTTTTTTCTTTTAATATTTGACTTCTATATTTTATTTAATATAGGTTATGTTTAATATCTTTAGAGAATTGCTATGTACAACGTTAGTTTTGCTATGTACACCGCTCAACTTTACAAAAGTAAGAATTTTTAGAAGAAAACTGATTAGAATAAAGGAATTTGGGTGTACATAGCAAATACACGAGTGTACGTAGTATCTCCCTATCTTTATTGCTCATTTGACGAAAATAGAAATGGCAAGAAAAAGGAGAAGAATATATGAAGAGCAGATCCCTCCAACATGTTGCACAATGACCGAATAGGCCACTTTTCCATTCTTTTAAACTTTTTATTAGGTTCAAATTATGTATATTTGGAATGTTGAGTAAGTCATGTACCCTATTGAACCACAATATGTATGTATTTAATAAATTATAGTTTTGCAACAGTGGACATTCCTAATTTGAATTATTTGGTGGATTTTAGAATATTGAGTGTTTTGTTGAATTTTTTTTTTTTTATTTAGTTTTGATAGAGCAGTCAACTACTCAGAATCCTTCTCATGAGAGATCTTTCATTTTAACAAAGTGAGGACTTCTGCTGTGGCTATTGGCATGATCCCTCATTAAATGACAAAAGTGCCTTTAATGAAAACACAATCCAACGACCAAGAGCAGAAGTCCTCATTTTATTAAAATGATGGATCCCTCATTAAAAGGGCTTTGGTCAAGTACTTAAAATTTTGTTAGCGACAACGTTAGGTATAACTAAGATTGAAAAATATCTAAATTTAAATTGAATTATACCATTTGAAAAGGAAAGGATGTATATGATGCAATAAATCTAATATTATATGTATATATATATATATATATGAAAGCAGAAGTTATCACGTAGTAATTTATGTGAATTTTAATATATTACATATTTTGTTGGATAAAATATAAGCTTTATTCTACATAAATTTGATTGTTTGAATCTGATTTGAGAAAATGTAAGTTGTTATTATTTAAATTTTAACGGTTATTCTTGCAGATTTATATCTAAAGAAATAAGTATTAAATTATATACCTCAAAAAATTTCTATCATGTACCTTTTCTAATACTGTTATAAATTTTCATTTATGATATATATACGTAAAACCTGTGACAACTTTTTAGTCAAATTTTAAGATTTATTTATAAAAAATAAATAAAAAAAACTATTTAGATGATATGTGTATGTATTTTTTTTTTTCATATTTAAAAGGTTAATCAACATTTTTTTTACAATATTTATTTTCCAATTGCACTCCCGTGCATTGCATGGGGTTCACATCTTGTTCAATCACTAAGCTATAAGTTGTCGCCTCTATGTAAACCAATAATTACACAGAAGTTAATAACATTTCCAATATTACTGACAAGTGAACTCAAATTTATCAATTTCATATATTAACCAATTCACTTGTCCTTTTTGATAAGCTGTCACCTCTACGTAAACCAATAATTACATAGAAGTTACTGAATTTCCAATATTAACGTCAAGTGAAATCAATTTTGTAAATTTCAGTTATTAGCCAATTCACTTGTCCTTTAGATAATTTTACTTGCTCAATTAACTGACTCAACTCGCCTCTATGTAAACCAATAATTATATGGAAGTCAATAACATTTTCCAAATTATTGAGAAGGGAAAGACTTTATATCAATAATTAAAAAGAAGTCAATAACATTTTCAAAATTAATGAGAAAGAAAAACTTATATGAAAACGAAAAATATAATTAAAAAGAAGTCAATAACATTTTCAAATTAATGAGAAGGAAAAACTTAAATTTTCATGTCGACTTATGACATTATACCAATAATTTGAAGAAGTCAATAATATTTCCAAATTTACTAAGAAGTAAAAATTTATATGAAAACGAAATTTATAAAATTATGGCAAAAGATATAACTTATAAATAATTGCTTCCTCATCTCATTTTATGTGTTAGAATTATAGATAAGGAAAAAATTACAAATACATACTCCTTCGGTCCATTTTATGTGTCATTTTTCCTACCGTTTCAAAACTATTGTTCATTAAGAAACTTTGAATATATGGAGATGAAAATAATTTATCAAAATATCATTACTTTCATGTATGTAAATGCAATCATTAGTGTTTTCTTAAATAAAAAAAAAACACGCAAATATGGATACATAAAATGGGACCACACGAAGTATTTTTGAATTAAATTTTGGAAGCATGGCTTACTCAAATTTCATTTTCTATCCTGTATTATTAATTGCAAAACTTGAATGCCATAATTTGCGACACCCTATCATTTATGGACATTTGTTAATAGCATTCAAAGAGAAATGACAGAATGGATCATGTGTAAGAATCACGTGCCTCAACAATACAAACATGCATATAATATCACAAACTTTTCCTCTATTTTACACAAGGCACTCATATGTCACAAATTTAATCCACATTTATCTCCAAATTTGCAATTTCTCGATTTGGTTTGTCTGTTTTAGTAAATTGTTCAACCCTCCAAAATTCCAAATAGCCACTGGGTTTGTCCCGCTTTGTCCCGCTGGAGTATTCCTTCATCATCCAACTTAGAAATTATAATATGGTTCTCACTTCCCTTTTATCTCTCTAGGTTTCTCATCATTTGTGACATGTGTAGGGTGCAGTCTTGTAATCCGTTAGCAATATTCCTTCATCATCCAACTTAAAAATTATAATATTATACTATGCTTCTCGCTTCACTTTTGTCATACTTGGTTTTTTATCATTTGTGACACATGTTAGGTGCAATCTTCTAATGTTATAATTATAATTGGCTTCAAAAAAAGGTCAACAAAAACGCTAGCTACATATATTTACATACATGTCAATTTTTGTGAGGAAATTTGTAGAATGGTCATCTTTTGGCACAACCTTCTTCGTCTTCGTTTTGGTTTTTTTTTAATGGTTAATTTTATACTTTAATTAATTACACACGCGCACATACACGTACATGGTTATATGCTTATATTTTGTTCTTTTAGTTATAATTTATATCATAATAAATGGAGGTTTAATTCATAGGTAAGAGTTGGGTAGGGTAAAAATACAATAATCACGACAGCTAGAACTCAATAAAGGGAAACACTTCACACCATTAATTACAAAAAACTAAAATATAAATATATGTACATAAAAATGTTACGGACTAATTATTAATCCTATGAGGGATGTGGTGTTATTAGTCCCCTTAATAATAAAAAGTATAACTAATAGTCCACAATCTCATGGAAAAGCTTATGTTTTATGATAGCAAAAGTGATAAAGGTGACAAAAATAATTACATAAATATTTATAAATTTATCATATTATAATACTCTCACATACATTACTAACTTTTTCTCAATTTACACAAACAGCGCATATATCACAAATTTCATCGGCATTTACTAACACGCAACGCAGGTGCTACGCCCCTAGTAAATTAGAAGATGCTACTTTCACCAAATTCGAAGAAAACTTACCACCTTGCAATGACCTGAGGGATTTTTTGGCCTAAGTCTTCATTCTTTTCTTTTTTTCTTTTTCTTTTTCTTTTTCTTTTTCTTTTTCTTTTTCTTTTTTTTTTTTGGTGGAAATTAAGTCTTCATTCTTTATCTATACTACTATAGAAAAAGAAAGCCAAGGGTACCTAACTTATGTTTTCAGTTAAAATATTTACATTCAAACCAACCGAAAAAAACTGCTTGGTAAAAAACTTATACAACTAAAATGTAATTTTACAAACCAACCAAATTCAGTAACCAAAAAAAAAAAAAAAACTGCTCCCTCCACTTTTACGCAAAGAAAAACTGCTTTCTTTATTGTTTTTTTTTTTGGACTGCTTTCTTCAGTTTTAAATGAAAAAAAAAAACTGTTTTCTTTTGTTGATGCTAATTAACTTACATTGATGTTGAGAAACACAAAATGGAAAGTCAGAGAGGATTACAAAGGGACTTATGTAATGGCGGTATGGCCTAATAAGTGAATGAGGTTGTGTTTGCTGATTGGCCGAACCACTCTACATTAATGTCAATGAGGTGTAGACACCTATTTTTTGCTCTTCCCAAAAAAAGTACAGAAAATTGCATCGAGTGCGACAGATGTGAAGAACATGTCAATACAAGGTCCTTGGACTTCGAATCGTCATAATCGGACAACAGACGAAGAAAAGATCACATTTTAAAGTTTCAAGAATCTGCGATTTGTAAAAGAGGGCAGATTTACTTTTTGGCATTCCGGAGGATGGAGCAGGCATCTTTCGTGCCAGAATTGAAGTACATGTTAAAACCGACGAATGCCTAAAATTTTATCTCAATCCGGCACCAGATCTGAAAAAGTCACTTTATTAGGCGTTGATTTCAAACAGGAAAATTAATTTTCATCACAAGACAGCTCCGGGAGGCACAAAATTGGTGTCAAAAATTCACATTTGTCAAGATAAAAGACTGTCAGAAATTTCATCGCCATCCGACGACAAAAATCGGAAAACCGCGATAAGTACAATCGCAATTGCATCAATTTACACAATTAATTTGTCACGACCCAAGTCTCGTTCAGTAAGATATTGTCCACTTTGAGCCCAAGCCTTCACGGATTTGTTCTTAGGCCACTACCCAAAAGGCCTCTTACTAGGGAGACTTGAAACCACACATATATAGTACATTACTTTTCCACACACAGGCGATGTGGGACGAACTTTCCATAGTGTGTAGCCTGCCAGTACTTACTGCAGCCACAAAGACACCTACAGCAGCCCGCCCACAAGACCATGGTCGTTACATTCTACCCCCCTTAGGGCCCAACGTCTGCATTGGCACACTTTCGTCTGGCTCTGATACCATTCTGTCATGACCCAAGTCTCGCTCAGTAAGATATTGTCCGCTTTGGGCCCAAGCCCTCACGAATTTGTTCTAGGGCCACTACCCAAAAGGCCTCTTACTAGGGAGACTTGAAACCACACATATATAGCACATTACTTTTCCACACCCAGGCGATGTGGGACGAACTTCCCACAGTGTGTAGCCTGCCAATACTTACTACAGCCACAAAGGCACCTACAACTATTAGGGATATATACTAAAAGTCATGCTTTATGTTGTTAATTTATTATTCATTTAATAAAATCAGTCTTGTCTTGTCTCTGCCTTCTCTCTCTCTCTGTCTCCCTCTATTTTCTCTTCTTCTTCTTCAACTTCTGCTCCTCTCTCTCTTCCAAGCCGTGTGTATATATATGTATATAGATATATGGATGTGTATATATATATATAAACACACAAAAACTCACAACTCTCTCTCTAACTCTCTCAAGTGTTCAGCAAACACTCACAGCACACGAGCACAATGTATATATAGTGGGGAGGGAGTGCATATGGCAAGGTTTACAGAAAACCTGGGAATCCAAATGATTACATATTCGATCGATCGAACTTCCTTCGATCGCTCGAACTCAGATCGGCTAGTTTAGATCTATTGAAAAGGCTTTGATCGATTGAAGTAGGGTCCACGTATCAAATTCAAGTCGGCAAGGTTTCGATCGATTGAACAGGGTTCGATCGCTTGAACCTTGGGAATGCTCGATCGCTCGAACAAGCTTCGATTGATCACAGATGAAATTTCAAGGAGGGTTAAGGAAAATATAGAATCTCTGTGCATAAATATTTATTTGAAAATATGGGGTATTACACTAATACTGTTGCTGAAATCACATACGGCAGTTGAGAGAAGTGTGGATGGTTTGCGTCGTCTGGTTGGTAGAGTTGTACTCCCAAATCCTCGAAGAACAATTCTTATATAAGTGAGTACGTGGATGGTTTGTTCATAGTTCAGATGATGGTGAGGGAAATCCTGCTTTGGGAGAAGGAGAGGTCGAGGCTCTTCTCTGGTGGAGTTAATGGATATAATTAACTTCGGGCTTGCACATGTATTGGCCGCGGATTGACGAATCAGAGGTGTTGAGACCATATTGATTCGGGGTGTGCACGCTGGTACAGAAGATGGTCAATGGAAAACGGTTACAAAGTCATCAGCTTGGTGGGTGCTCCGGTTGAGGGGGTGCTGATCATGTGTGATAGATTGATTGGACAGTATCCCCACAAGTGATAGAGGGGGTGATTGTTGGGGTTATATCACATATGGGATAATTCTATTAATTTAGGGATTGTGATTTGACTAGATTCCTATTGTGATTTGGTTTCTTTTATGATAGAGTTGTATTACTTGTCCAATAAGTAATGGGTCATAAACTCTATATATAGGGATGTTGTATAGGAATTTAGGTAAGCCCTTGGTGTACCAAGTTGGGGGTTTCCTCTCATGGGGGTGCATGGTCTAGGGTGAGAAAGTGAGGGTTCTTTGGGCTATTGAGTGGGGAGTGTACAAGGGTCTTGTATTTGGGTTATGGGATTTAATCCATGTAACTTGTACCATGTTTTACTCAATCGTGAAAGAATGAATCTCTCGGGTATGGACGCAGGCAGGTGTTTGGCTGAACCACGAAGAAATCTGTGTCTTTTCTTTGGTGTGCATGTTTAATTACTGCTCATGTGTGTGTGTTTATTTGGGAGAATTTGGTTCTGCGTGTTAAATTCCCAACAATATCTAGAGGTCTTATGTTCGAATCTCAAGAGAGTGGCCACCTTCCACATTTGTGATTTACTTGATTTGCTAGGCATGTAGGGTGTTTAGTGAGCCCCTGAGATTAGTTGAGGTAAGCGCAAGCTAGCCTTGTCACCCAGAGTTATAAAAAAAACATGTTGATTTGACAGAAAAAAGACATTATTACTAGAGTGATTTTATATTTCGCAAGATTTACCTTAATATATAAAATTAATTCATTATGAATCACATAATTGACTTTTAACACCCCAACTTCATCATGGCATATTTTTACTCTTGGCAAATCAAACTTTTATCATCACAATCACCTCTAAGTAACACTATTGTGTGTCATGTACGTAATTATAATCTAACTTAAGAACGCATTAATCGAATAAACATATCATTGTGAATATTAAATGGGGTTACATATAGTCCAAATCAAGCCCCCCCCCCCCCCCCCCCCCCAAAAAAAAAAAAAAAATCATTGAAATATAACATGTGCCAAAATCAAAATATAGTCTTGCCATTTGCCAACGTGGAAGGATCCGAAAGGTTCCAGATGAGTCCAGAAGATTGGAGACAGGTCTGAAAGTTTGCTAAAGGTTCTGGAAGGCTATAGAGGATTGCAGAAGACTACTATGTTCTAGGAGTATTAGAAGGCTTTAGAATCTAGTAGAATCTTGTAGGGAATAATAGATTGAGTTCCCAGTGTGCTCAAAAATGTTGTAGAGAATTGTTGGCTATCGTCGGATCAAGAGCACCTCATCCATCCATTGGAGAGCGAGATGGCTATAAAAGGGGCAAGCTTCATTTATACATAGACACAAAAAGTATGAGAGCTTCAACATCCATAAATCTCTATACACGTATTACCATACTTGTACACATACAGAAATCAATTTATTCCTTGGTTTGTGATTGACAAAGGGAATGGAATGGGGAATGGAAAAGGAAAAAGACAAAGAAGGAAAAAATAAAACTCACATAGGATGGCCAGTGGTGAGCCGTGAGAGTGTAGGTCTACTTATCAAATACATTTCAAATACTAACTAAGCATATCATAAATAAATTTGGTGTGAACAATCAATTCCAACCCATTATAATTTATAAACACCAATTATCCTCTTAAGAACAAACATTTGTATTTTTAAAACTTTTCCAATACTTACGACAAGTTTTTTCATCCATGATATCCTCTCGTATAACATCTTTCTTTGAGTGCCAGGTAAAGGTAAGCCCCTCCTTCAATATAATACAAATTCATCAGGAAAATTTAATCAAATCAAAATTTTACATTATTAATTAAGTGAAATTTATATTGGATTATGTGAAATGAGGGATTAGAGATTACCTCATTAACAACTGGGTCTTGGAGTACCTTTCTTTTCTTTGTATTAGGTGTCGTGAAAAGTGTCTTCATTTTATTCTCTTAGATGCCATGAGAAGAACTACAAATCACAATAAAAAACACAAATCAACATATATAAGAAAGACCCTGTTTGCTATATGGATGAACAACAATCCCTTTTGTTTTTTTTTTTTTTTTTTTTTTTTTTGAACGGCAAATTTCATTAATAATGAAAAATTGGAGCCAATAACACCACTATACAAATAGATATCGTGAGTATAGAAGTAGTATGAACAAAATGTTAAAAAAAAAACATCATTCTCCAAAGTGCCCAGAAAAACAAAATTCATTGAAATATAACACGTGCCAAAATCAAAATATAGGCTTGTCATTTGTCAATGTGGAAGGATCTGAAAGGTTCCAGATGAGTCTAGAAGATTGCAGACAGCTCTAAAAGTTTGCTGAAGGTTCTAGAAGGCTATAGAGGATTGCAGAAGGCTACTATGTTCTAGGAGTATTGGAAGACTTTAGAATCTAGTGAAAGCTTGTGGAGAATAGTAGATTGAGTTCCAAGTGTGCTCAAGAATGTTGTAGAGACTCGTTGGCTATCGTCGGATCAAGAGCACTTCATCCGTCCATTGGAGAGCGAGATAGCTATAAAAGGGGCAAGCTTCATTTAAGACTAATGGAGTAGCCATCACTGAAATCATAAAGTATAGTGTTTTTTCTTTCTTTTATCTTGTTCTTTGAATAGAGTAAGTGAAAAAAAAACCTACGATGAATACTTTTGTGTATGAAATGTGGTGTATGAACAAAAAGTACTTACTCTCTCAATACATGTGCTGAAATTTACTGTTTGTGTCAATGCTAAACTTCTAAATTGGCTACTGAAATTAATCAATTGGTAGAAAATTGCTTGGTTTGTTTCTGGTCATCTACATTCTATGTCTAACTTTTAGTTCACTTCTTCTTGATTTGATGATTTCTTGAAGCCCAAATTATAACATCTTACAGATGCGGGTAGAATTTATGTCGAGAAATTTGGAGACTCTGAGCTGGATATAGCTGGAGAATGTTTTTATCTTGCAGGACATTTCAACTTGCAATTGAAGCATATGCTAGAAAAATTGTACTCGAATTGCTTGTCTTCTGGCATTGATGGAAAACTTTTTGACCAGGGATTTGAGTGCGTGTTGTCCTTGAAACAATGACATACATCAATGTATTTTGTTTAAGGATTAGATACTGATAAAATTTTGCAACATTGTCTGCAATAAGGCGCACTTCATTTTTATGAACTCAAGAACAATAGAGCGATGATGAAATTTGTTAAGTCTTTTCTTTCTGTGGATCCAGTATGATGTTATGTACGTATATAATTATACTAGGATTAATTGGTTGGTGGGTATTGGTATGTTAGGTCTAGCCATATTTGCTTCCCATGTTTTATGCTTCCAAATTATTTGTTGTGCACTTCACTTGGCCGTATATTGAGGATGAGCTCTTGTGTATCCATCTCTTTTTATGGGAGCTTTGAAAATGTAAGGAGATCAATATGTTGATGATATTTGTACAAAATCATTGTGAGATTGTTTGGGAGATTCGGGTTCTTCTCAAATTGAACCTATGGAGGTCTTGGCTCCCTCAAAGAAACTTGTTTCTCTTCTCTTCTCTTCTCTTCTCTATTTCTATTTTTATTTTCCATTCCAAAAAAC
The DNA here is from genome assembly GCA_033977485.1 of Hydrangea macrophylla. NCBI lineage: Eukaryota > Viridiplantae > Streptophyta > Magnoliopsida > Cornales > Hydrangeaceae > Hydrangea > Hydrangea macrophylla. Next base: position 94,000,006 of record CM066982.1, on the reverse strand, counting down.
ATTTCCATAACATAAGATGCTTGAAGAATTTGAATTTCCTCGATGAGCTCCTGCTAGTGATAAGGATACTAGATATCTTAGAAAAGCATCAATGTTTATTCTGTGGTATGATTTCATTTCCACAAAGAGAGTCATTCTCCACTTCAGTGGTGGTGCTGACTAAGGCTTAAATCGGTTCGGTTTGGTTCAGTCGGTTTTGGGAGTGATTTTCCACCGACCGATCGGTTCGGTTTCGGTCAATTTTTTCGATTTTAGGCTAATTTTTCGATTCGGTTTTACACTGCACTACCCTTATGAAAATCGACCGAACCGATCGGTTCGGTGGTTTGGTTTTTTCGATTTTTGTTTCACCCCTAGTGCTGACAAAGTGGGGTCCCAAGGTGACACTAAAAGAGGGGGCCCTCTAAGCAAACAGAAGTCCCAAAAATTTTTTGGGTCTATTTACACTTATTTGCTAGTATATTACATGTTATAGTTTGAATATTTGTGAGTTCTTTTTGGCCATTTTTTAGAATTTGAAGGTTTTACATGCATTGCATTATGTTTTAGCTGATAAAAGTCCCCGAGTATAATTTATAAAGTTTGGCTAACGCAAAATCATTGTGTGAACTTTATTACAATGAGGTGCATACATTATGTAAATTAGCAACACACATGCATACGGGTTGGGTACAGGTGTCTTACCTTGCGGAATAACACAACGGATCGATAGATGGCGTTGAAACGAGCCTGAATGAAACCCCACGAACCGCTGCTCCTACAAAAGCCTCGTGTACTCTCTTGTGCTTCGTATCGGTCGTAGGAACCACTAGTACTAGAGCAATTCCCTTGACATTCATGCGCTAAATCCCAAGGCTCCAATGGAGATGGCCTTAGAGAGGGGAAACGTGAGAGAGAGAGAGAGAGAGGGTCGACTTGTTTGTGTGCTATATATATATATATATATATATAAGTACACAAACCCTTGTTGTTCTAGGATTCCAAAGTCCATCGCATTGGATTGCTTGGTGCCTAAGCAAGGCCTATTGGACTTGGTCCAATATATTATGTGGGTGCCCAAGGTCCACATTACTTCATACACATTATATACGCTTATGTTTTAAAAAATATTTGCAACTTTCATAACAATTGAACAACCAACATATTTACCAAACCAAATCAAATCAGATGTCCCAACCAATAGGGGTTTAGGTTGGGCTTTGGAGATTTTTTTAAACAAGTGCATGAACTTTGAAGATAAATAGAATTGGAGTTTTTTTAAAAAAAATCTCCAACGACTATGTAGTATAAGTTATAACCTGTCACACCCCAACTCGCCCCGACAAGCTAGAACACGTGTAACAAAGTCAACAAAGACCAAAAGTCATTTTTTAACGTTTCAAAAATTAGCATGTTGACTTAAATATCATGGGTAAAAATGTCCTTTTATCAAACAAAATAATAAAACAAAACAAAACAAAGTTTTAAAATTGTCGAATGGTCCTTGGGCAGAGTTTCCCCTGTTACAGCATCATTCACCCAGTTGTTATAAACTAAAATGTTTTAACCTGCTGCACTTATTTCTTTAAATATTCCAACCACACCAAAAATCCAACTAAAATATCTAGATTCATTCTAACATAATAAAAAGTTAACAACATAACTTCTAATATATTTTTATACATAAAATTATAATCATTATACCACAACTCCCAAAACTTCTCCAACTAGATATTTAAAAATAATTATTGCAAAACCCATCTTAGCAAACCAAGCCCCGTAGTCTTGATCATTTCTTCTCCTCTTTCCGGTCTGCATCTGCGGTGCTATTCAATAACCACAATAGAAAAAAAGAAAAAAATAGAGGTTTGTTTAAGCTTTCTCTTAGTAAACATTCTAATCATGCTATCGGAGTGTGAAATGTAGCATATGTAATATTTAAGCATTCACAATAATAAAATTAGTTGTCGGGATGTCAAGTAACTAATCACTATTGTTCTGGACCCCTGATTCCAGCCCTTTCTCATATTTTTCGTCGCATGTAGTGAATTCACACATTCTCTCGTGACTGTAGTCAATTCGATGTGGTCATCATCATCCCCTTTTCTCAGAGCAATTCAACGTCCCTTATACACGAGCTAAATAATGATGGTTATCAGTTGACACCATTTGACCCAAATAAGCATGTTTACACATCAACATGGCAATATCAACATCTTTATGCTTCCCAGCAGCTATACACTTCGAATCGGCTACCAGTTTGGATATGTAGATTCCAGGTTAACACATACTTTTCTAATATTTCAAGAATCAAGCATTTTAAAACTATCAATATCACATAAACAACATTAAATACTCAATTTTGGGATTAGAGTAATCACCTCTACGAATAATCAAATAAGCTTAAACCGAATTTTCCCTAGATCCAGCCCAAATATAAACCTGTAGTTAATCAATCCTACACAATTTTGGTAAACTAACGCTTTATTTGAGAGTTTAGGGGAGAAAAGAAAATAAGAAAAAGTTGTAAGTGAGGAGAGAAAAGAAAAAAAGAGAAAGGATGATATTCACTCAACCCTATACACTTAAAAGCCTCATTGTATGTGTGCATATATATGTGTATACAAAGATTCTCTAAAGATGGCGCCCTCTCTTTATTAAAGAGAGGGCCTCTGTTTTGACCGTCGGATCGTGTTTAAAAACTGTGAAATGATAAAACTGTCATTAATGAAAACACGATCTGACGGCCAAAACAGAGGCCCTCTCTTTAAGAAAAAAAGAGCGCCCTCTTTAGAGCCTAACTGTGTATATATATATATATATATATATATGTTAGTGTTTCTCTTATATGAAGGTAGACTCACAACAATACCAAGCGATGTCACGTAACAAAGTTTCACCTAAAGTTAGCAATTTATTGTCAACCCAATATTACATGGATATACGATTTTTAAAACTTAATGGGAATTTCGAAAAAATAAATTAAATAAATAAATAACTTAATGGGAACATTTCAAATGAGGGGATTAAAATTAAATTCTGAATAAATTAAAGGACAATAATGCGTTTTTAAATATTGTAAAATATATATATATATATATAGAGAGAGAGAGAGAGAGAGAGAGAGAGAGAGAGAGAGAGAGAGATGAAAAGTCGGGTAATACCACTTTTTTTTTTTTGACTTTTTTCGTCAGAAAAAGCAAGTTATATAAGTATATGTCTTTAGCCATTACAATAACCAATGGTCCCGTAGCTCAGTTGGTTAGAGCGTTGGTCTTATGAGCCGAAGGTCGCGGGTTCGAGCCCCGCCGGGACCATTTCTTTTGGCTGTTTGACTCACTCAATTTTGCCTTGGTGGGCTGTCTGTCGAAACTATACAGGCCCAATTTTATCACACTGAAAAAATTAGTTATCTTTCAAAATAAAAAGGGTTAATTACACTTTGCACCTTTGAAGTTTGGGTGGTTTTGCACTTTACATTTTAAAGTTTTAAATTTGACACTTTGGTCCCTAAAGTTTGGGATGAGTTGCACTTTAGTCCCTCTAAGACTTTTTGCGACGAAATCTTCAATTTTAGTGATAAAATCATTCATCACTAGGGATGCTTGGACTTATTTGCCATAATTGTGGAACTTTAGGGATCAAAGTGGCAACTATGAAACCTTAGGATGCAAAGTGCAAAACTACCCAAACTTCAAGGGTGCAAAGTGCAATTAATCCTCACAAAAATATTAGATTACTTAATCATCTTCTACCAAAAGGTGTAAAAGGTTACAAGTACAACACAAAGATTGGGATGACAATTTTTCCCGCCCCGCCCCGCCTCTAATGGAACGGGTTTAGAGGAGCTGTAATGGAGTAAAAGCGAGTTTGATATGGAAAAATAAAAACCTTATAGGAGTCAGGACGGGTTTCGTATCCGCTAAAAACTACTTCATGCGTCCCATTTAGTGGTGTCAATCGGGCCGGGTTGGCCCGGCCTGGCCCGCTTTTTTCGGGCTAAAAGTCCGGCCCGGCCCGCCACAAGGCCCGGTTCACATACCCCAGGCCGGGGTGGACACCCATCTTTCCGTCTATGGTCTGGCCCGAAATAGTGAAAAAGCCCGGCCCGGCCCGAAACCCATCACGACCCACTTTAAAAATAGAAGAAAGCCCGCTAGCCCGGCCCGATGTCTGGCCCGCTAGGCCCGGGCCACCGGTCCGGGGCGGACACACCTCCTCCACTCCCAAGCCCGGCCCGAAGCCTGCTCGGGGCCCGCTTTGACCGAGGCCGGCCCGACCCGTTTGACACCACTAGTCCCATTTTGTGAGTCCTATACTACATTTTGGGTTGTCCTAAAATTAGTGTCTACTTTTCTAAATTGGAGTACAATTTTTATTTACTTTCCAAAACTATCCCTCTTTGAAATCTACACCAAGACAAAATTAAAAATTTTATTGTAATGATTTGGGGCAATTGTGGAAAGTAAGTGTAGATAATTTTTGTCCCCCTTAATAAGTAGAGTTCCCCAAGATGGACTCACAAAATGGGACGGAGGGAGTACCATTTAAAATCCGCCTCGCCCCGCCCCGCCCCGATTATATTTTCAATTTACACATATACCCTTATATGTTTATCTTATTACAGATTACCAGTTCATATAATATAAGCCAACTTAGCATACTAGGGTTTGTAATTTGTACTCCAAATAGGGATGATAATTGGGTGGCTATGGGACGGGGTCCCTATACCTCGCCCCCGCCTTGCTTGCAGTAACCCTAACCCCGATCCGTCCCGAGGGGGACCTGGGGAACCCGTCCCCAGCCCCGTCTCGATTAGCCCTGTCCCGATTAGCCCTGTCCTTTCCCCTTTTTTTTGCTCCTGTGTGTGGGGCATCCAATCAATTGGAGTAATCAAATACGAAACGAAGAAGAAGAAGAAGAAGAAAATATTTCCAAACCCATCAATTCTATGAACAACCCTCATATTCTTACATACTTGTATAAAACAAAATAAAATTTAATACTCAGTGCTTACTGAAGATCAAAATGTGATTTTTCATATCTTGATCCAAAGATTAACCTAGGGGTTTCATAATAAAGCTTAAAGAAAGTTGGGGGAGGTAAGTTGAATTATGGAAAATGGAAGACAACATGTATGCATGAGATATATATGTGTCTCTGGCTTAGTAAACATAGCTAGAATTTACAGAAATTAGAGAGCCGAGAGCTCTCGAAGAAGACGACGGAGTTCCACGCGACGTTTATTGCCGTTCCTTTGCCGTTTGATGCCAGATTTACGAACCGATACCATATTTGGATTTGTGGAGGTAAGAGGATCACATGCATGTCTTTCGTTTTCATTTTCAATAACGTTTTTCCGGTGACAGTTCTTGGTTGTTAACTTTTGGTGTATCAAACTAGGTAGGATTGACTATAGGACAAGAACTAGGTTTGATTCTAGCTTGAAATCGGATTATAAGAGCTTATTTGGTTAAGAAACGAAGAGGTGAGTATTCTAATCCCAAAATTGGATGTTTAGATAGGTTAATATGGTGATTGTTAGCAAAGATTGCTTAATTTATGCTTATATGGTTATATGATAATGAATTTGTTGAAAAGCATGCCAATTATGTGAAAGTTGTCATGTTAAATGCCTAGTTGCTTGCATGATGGATCAAAGGGAAGTCAAGTAGTGGTTACCATTATAGGTCTCATATGTAAGGGATAGTAAGTTCTCAAGAGAAGGGCGTGGTAACGAACACAATGATGAAACGGTGATGCCTTCGAGGTCACAAGAGTGTGTGTGATACACTGAGAAATTTAACAAACAGTAGAAATTTTAGGTTTGTGGAGTTTTATGACATACGTTGAGAAATTTAACAAATAGTAGAAATTTTTCATTCAAAAACATGATTATGGTTTGTTGTAGGCCAAATACTAAGAGATTTCTCACAAAATGTTGTTGTATTGTGCAGAATTTTTGACAAACACTAAAAAAATTAACAAATAGTAGAAATTTTTCTTGCAAAAAAATGATTCTGGTTTTTTGTAGGTCAAATACTAAGAATTTCTCATTAAATGCTCCCCGTGCTGTGTGGAGTTTTATGACAGACACTAAGAAAATTAAAATATATATATAGTAGAAATTCTTCATGCAAAAAAAATATTATGATTTTTTTTTATAGAAACTGTCACAACTCGATCCCACAATGATAGAACCGGAGCTCGTGGCACGCCACCGAGGCTGAACCAATTCATTAACGTTCCCAAAATTTAGCTTTAAGAACACACGCAGCGGAATAGAAAACAAGACATTTTTAAAACCAGTAGTCTAGTCGACTGCACCTCGTGCCCAGACTAAGACTGGTCTAGCAGAAAGTTGGATTTTGAACTATAATCCAGTCGACTGTTTTATATGCCTAGTCGACTGGGGTAAAAATTTATCAGTCGAGTGATACGTACAGTCGACTAAAGTCCAGTCCAAGCCAAAAATATCTGATTTGCAAACATGACCCAGTCGATTGTGTCGGGGACCCAGTCGACTGGCTCCTTGTAAAAGGATGCAGAGAGTTGCTGAAAAAGAGGCTCCAGTCGGCTGTTTTCTCAACCAGTCAACTGGTTTATGGCAGCAGTACATTTTGCAGATTTTCTAAGTTTAAAAGCTTTCTGAAAACGTTCAGGGATTAAACACGCACTCCAAACTCATTCCAAAGTGATCCTAACTGTATTATAACATTACGAAAGCATAATTACAAAGGATTATCATCTATTACAACATCATTAATTCGTTCTAAGATACTAAGTTAAACATAACCGAATGTCATAAAAATCTTATTACAACTCTTCCATTTCCAAAACTACGAAATAAACATGATAAGTCACCTTCTACAAGAACTCCCAAACCAACGTGCTCACTTCTGCGATTCCTCTCCAACATTAACACCTAAAATGGTTATTTACATATGTTAGGAAACTGCGTTCCCAGAATCCGTTGACAGTGCGTATAAGTTGGTACTGCAAAAAATTTCGTGAAATCTATAATAACCCTACAAGGGCGGAACTAGGGTTACCTTGAACTGTAAAAACGGATTGCTGTAGTAGACGAATCGAGAACACGGGCTCGATAACAGCTCACGATCTTCTACCGTATTCCTTTGCTGCCAGAATATCGAACTGAGTGTGGGCTCTTTCGAAATCCTTTCTGTTTTGTGCTCTCTCTCTCTCTCTCTCTCTCTCTCTCTCTCTCTCTTTTACGCTCTTTTTTCTATTCCGAGTTATAATACTCTATATGGAAAAACACAAACTGAGAAGAGAGCCAAAGCAGCATGTATATATATATATATAGGCTACGATAGGGACCATAAGAAGTCAATAAGGAATAGGCTTCCTTATGGAATTAGGAAACCCTAATTCGAGCTGAATCAGATTCCTATTTCCATAAATTATAATTCATACCACTAAAGAATTTTAATTGCACTCCTACCCTTATCTCAAAAATATATTTCGAGCTCCATGTTATTAAATGCTTATTATCTCCCCACGTTAAGATTACAGATATCCATTAATTATATATAATTACGGACAATCATATTTAATTAATTTCTTAAAATTCCTTGAGATCCTCTGCTTAACTTATCTGATATGTCGGATACAAAATCCACCTGCAGGGTTTGACATAATCAAAACATATAAGTTTTCTCAAGGGGATATCATCAATCCCAAAATTGAGACATGGATTCCATCATTAATTAATATCCACCACACAATTAATATTGCCACCCAATCCAATGACATATTGACCCATTTAAGGATCTCACCCTTTTAGGGATCAAAGTGTAAATATCAAATGTACATGTCTACAAATTAACTTAGGATTTAGAGCATAAGCACTCATAATAGCCATGAGGTATTAATTATCTTATAAGTCAGTATAAAGATAATTACCCCAAGTCAGTCCCGTTTAATACACAAAGTGTACCAGCATAGTGAGTTGAAACTATACCGTTTTCCGTAGTCAAGACAAACCTACTACAACACCATGCTGCAGTCCTACCGATGGTGTGTCCAATCCCATCTAAGACTGTAAACCAAAATATTACATTTTATAATATCTGATGGCATGATCTTCCGTGTGTGAGCCGAACTCTACACACCAAACCACCTACTATATAGAATGAGAGACACACATGCATAATATTAAATACAAACATTGCCCACACAGATTCTCATAAAAATGGAATAACTGATTTTATTGAATGAATAATAAATCAACTACATAAAGCATGGCTTTTAGTACATATCCCTAACAACATAACCACACATATTCGATTTGTTTAAGCTAACACTTAGTGAATAAAACAACATATGCACATGAATGATAAACATGCTCGCATTCACATCTCTACAAGTTATACTAGTCTTCGGAGTCTTACGTGTACGTTCCATACTCCTAATCCGCGACTCCTCGCCAATAAGTCCACGCGAAATGGTAAGACCTACGATTCTTTTCTTTGATCGTGCGACTTTAATGCCTATAACGGCTCCACAACGATGGCATGATACTGTAGACACCCCATTTTGTCGGCTATCAGATTTAGGAGACCCATAGCTTGGTGGTTCACAATGATCGAAAAAGACTCAAAAGGACTCCTGGAAGTTGGTTCTATTTCTCAAGATGCTCAGAATGACCAAAATGCCCCTGAAAGCCCGAAAAACTCCCGGATTTGGACCAAAAGTTCTGGAAACATGTTATGTTGTAAGAAAAGTAAAAAATGAGTTTTTGAACAAAATCAGATGAAATCGTCAGCTCCCAGAGACTCCCGGAAGACCCGAAAGTTCCCGGAAAGTCCTCTTTAATCAGTTTGACCAAGGTTTGACCAGGTTTGACCAAGGTTTGATCACGTTTGACCAAGGTTTGATCACGTTTGACCAAGTTTGACCAAAATCATCCAAATTCTCTGGGATCATTCTAAATCATGTGAAAAGTATTAAAATGAGTTTTAAAAGAAAATCGAGCGAAAACGTCAGCTCCTGGGGGGTCCCAGAGATTTCCGGAACTTCTCGGGAATCCTAGGTTTGACCAGTTTGACCAAAATTTGACTTTAGAACCGGAGCACCATAACAATTTTCAAATATTTTTCATGGATACTAGAGGTCAATAGCTTTCCAACGGTATATCGCACATAATTTTTAGGTTTCAAATGAATCTATTATGAATTTCTGAAGGCGAAAAAAGCGATCAAATCGGCTTTTATCGCAAATACCGCAAAACTTTTCAAAGTGACCTATCTACGAACTATTTTTTATGTAAAATAGACTCTATTATCTTTCCAACGGTATATCACAACCTCAATTTGGAGTTCGTATGCATTTTCTATGAATTTCGGACGAAATAGGACCTTTTCGCGAATACCGGAACCTCTGGGGGTCTAAACGTAAATTTTTGGGCGTCTGAGGAGCAATGCCATCTGGGCGTCTGTTGGGAGAATAGCTTTATGGTCTTTTTGCTCCTCTATCGTGGGACAACCTAAGAGGTTTTAGTCACCTCCATCGTCAGTTTGGACCTAAGTGGAGCTATTGCATATGAGTACTGTAGGCACCTGGGTTGTCTAAGAGTTTCACTTAGTTAACCCCAAGGCCTGTAAATATCCGGTGTGATTGTCTGTTTAGTTCATTGTGCCTTCCTGTTCCCTAAGCTTTTGCTAAGACGGGGGTCTATAAAGGCTATAACTGTAGGTAACCGACCTGGAACGTGGGTGGTTGCAGGGTCTTCTGAAGTTTGCCATCATCAGCCACCTAAGGGAATTTTTCCCCATCGTAGGTTATGAGCCTAAGTGAAGTCGATGCCTCGGGTGCGATCCTGAGGTCTTTTGGGTACCTCAGGTGTGATCCCGATGTCTTTTGCCAACTGCGTAACAGTGGTCTTTGGTTGCCTCGGGATCGAGCCCAAGGTCTTTTAATGTGCCTTGGGTGTGGCCCGAGGTCTTTTGAGGTGCCTCGGGTGTGGACCCGAAGTCTTTGCAAGAGCTCTCTGACAGTCTGTGGAGCCTCATGCGATGATCGGGCAAGTACCACTGTAGTCGGGCTCATATAGACTGATGAAGACAGGAGGTCGGGTCAGGATCACCGGGCTCCTGATTATTCTGAGCTGGAAGCAAGGTCGGGATCACTGGATCATTACTGCTGTGAACTGAAGGTCGAGACGGGGCTGCTAGACTAAAACCGCTGTGAACTGGAGGCTGGGTCAGAGCTATCGGACCCGGACCATTGTGGACTGACAGAACTGCCAGAACTATCGGGCTTCTTTGCGTTGCTCCCCTCGGGCTAATCTCGCTTTCGCTTATTTCTTGAAGGCTTGTTTCTTACGTGCCCAATGTCTTTAGTCTTTAGAAATTCTTTAGTGTCGACATACTTTTTGACCCTCTCTGCGAGTTTAACCAAGGTTGTTTCTGTGAAACGACGTGGCGCACTTGGTGTGTTGAACTCCCAAGCAAAAGGCTGTAATTGCGACGATTTCGTCAAGATCATAGATCCCGAGCTTCTCCTGGTTGAACTGGCCAGTGAACCCCTTGAGGGACTCGTTATTCCTTTGCCTAACAGTCAGCAACTATATGTCAGACTTTGGCCATTCATGCATACCGATGAACTGGTTGATGAACTGCTTGCATAGCTGCTTGAAATCTTTGACCGATCGGGGCTTCAGGGAGTGAAACCATTGAGAGGTTAGGCTTTTCAAAGTGCTGGGAAAGGCTAGGCAGTATAATTCATCTCCATTCACGGCAAGAGCCATATGGGCCTTGTACGTAGGTCCGGACGTGGTCTACCGGGCTACCCGAGCCGTGGTATGAATCCAAGCAAGGCTGCTTGAATTTTTGTGGGACGGTAAACCTCGTGATTAGGCTAGAGAATGGTGACTCTGTCTTGGTATTGGCATGGTTCTGAGTTGTTTTCTGGCCTAGCTCTTTGGCCATTCTGTCGATCTATTTCTTCAAATTCTGGATACGGGCCATGACACCTTCCCGGCCGGTATCCGGGGGATTGGTCGAATTGGTGGAAGAGACTTCTTCTTCATGGTGATGTGCTGTCCTCTGGGATCGGGCTCGGGCTCAGGCTCGGGCTCGGGCTCGGCCATGACTCCGGCTGATCATGCACCCAAGGCCACCTCGGCCCTTAACCGAGTGACCCTGGACTGATTCCCTGGCCATATGCTCCAGCCTCTTCTCTCGGGCAACACACATACCGTTGATGTTTGTGGAACCCTCAACGCAGAACGGGTTGGTCCGGGCACGTTGTCTGGTCAAGATCGGTTCCCGACCGTACGTAATGTTCCCGGGCTGTTTCCCAGCCACTACAGGATTGCTTTGTTGGGCCAGCAGGGTTTCGATCTGCTGTTGGGTCTGATGCTAGATCTTCAGGAGCTGTGTGATGGTTGCGATGATCTGCTCCGGTGTCAGGAATGTCAGGCCCGGCAGGATAGCCTAGCCAACCCGCTGCGCAGCCTTCTTACCCTTCTTCGGAGGCATGACTGTCAGCTGAGAGATTTGTGCTTTGAGAAATCTGTCGTTTCCCACTGACGGTGCCAAGTTGATGGTGCCAAAATTTGGTTAAAGTAAATTAAAGCAGATTAAGGAGAGAGAGAAAGAGAGTGGTTTTTTGTATGTGGTTCGGCCCTGTTAATGAAGGAACCTACGTCCACGTGTGTGTCTGAGCACGTTTACTATACTGTAAAAAGTCGGGAACTTGTGGTGAACCAAGAATAGTCTGGAGCTACCGTAGGTCGGTCGGGCGTGTTGATGACTGCTATAGAGGTGCTATATAGACTGAAAAGTTGATCCCCTTCAATGGGGGTGAGGGGTGTCTTTTATAGATGCAAGAGACCCACTACTACATGGATAAGGAAATATAATCCAATTAAGATTGATTGGCATTAATTGTGGGGGCTTCCTAATTGGATTAGGAAACGATGTGTACTTTCTATTAGTCTTCTAACTTGATTAGGAAACAGCCTGGAATATTTTGGAGCGTGTCTCGCGGGCCTGGCTTGACTACGCTTATACAGACCGTGTTTGCGCGGTCTTCCCGACCTGTTGGTCGGGTCGTGGATGAACCGATCGTGATACCTCGGGGAGACCAAACCGCTCGGGCTGATGCTTATCCAAGGAACTGTGTATGATTTGGTTGAGATAGGGGTCTGCCACATAGTGGAACCGCTCGATCATAGGATAGAGCCAATTTTGGGCGTATCATTATTGAAATGGAAAACCCATGGATGTTTTTCTAATTATTTTGAAGTGCAATTAATCTACATATACAAGGTGCGTTTATGTGCCTGTTTGTCATTGCTTATTCTTCTATTTTAAGTAGTTTTGGTGGCTCAAACTGCTTTTTAATCTATTTGTTGCAACAAAAAAATAAGCAGATCTAATCAAAAAGACAGTTGAGCAATAAGCTGGTGGGGGGTTGGCAGGGTTACTTTTCAAGATTCTCTCTATTTTAATCAATTCCTCAACATACAAGAAACACTTAAGTCATAATAAGCAGTATTACTTTTAAGAAGTTCTATAAATTACGATCAAAATTGTATAAACATAAACATAGAAAAACAGGCTCTATGTGACAAACAAGTTGTAATACCCTGTATTTTGGTATATTAATAAAACCTGGTATTTCATTTCTATACTCGTATAAACTTTCTCTTCCTTCTGGTGATTTTTGATACCAATCGATTGACATATTCCCAATCGATTGACACTTTTCTGATACCAATCGATTGATAAGTTATCCCAATCAATTTACATTCAACCAACTAAAAGTGATTACGTGTCAACATTTCCAATCGATTGACATGATCCCAATCGATTGACATTGTTTCCAATCGATTGACTGGTGTCTCAATCGATTGACATAACCTGAGAAATGTTTTCTTCTTTCCTTCAGCTTAAAACGCGTGGCACTCTTAACCCCTATATATATGTTCCATATTTATGGCCTTGGGGCTGTTTTTCAGACCTTGGGAGAAAAATATACATACTCTTGTGAGATACATACATATATCTATCTATATCTCTATATCTATATACATATATACACACACACTACCTTGGCAGCTGAGAGAAGAAGAGAAGAAAGAAGAAGAAAGAAGAAAGAAGGAGACAGAGAGGGAAGACAGAGACAGAGAAGAGAGAAAGAGAAGGAAGAGAGAGAGAGCTTGGAGATTTAAGCTTAAACACAAGCCAAACGCACCCTAGGTGAGTCCTAACTCACTTGGTCCCTTTATATGAAGTTTATATAAGCTATTATGATGTTTAGATGGGTTACATGCATGTTGTGTACGTTTATATATGCTGTTTTTACAATCTGCTGGAGAAGACGTAGTTCCAATCGATTGACATAATCTCAATCGATTGGGATGCAACTGAGATTGACATCAGTTGCATCCCAATCGATTGAATAGGATTTTCAATCGATTGACATTATTCCAATCGATTGACATGTTTATCAATCGATTGACATAACTTTTGCTCCAATCGATTGAACCTATGTTCCAATCGATTGACATGATCAGGACATGGATTCTTTTGCCTGTTTATTATATAAGAGGTTTAGTTGTTCGATTCCTGATTCAGATTCCCTTATGCGACTATGGGTTAGACAGGAGTAATGTGACACCAAAGATTTATGGATAATGAATAAAAAGTAATATGAAGACATGGGTGACGTGTTGATTCTGATATGAGTTTGATATCCGATTTCTTTTAATCCAAGTAGTCAGGCCACATTGGGAGTTTTGTCATGTGTCGATATAGAATGGAACGTAAGTAGGTTTGGTAAGTTCTGGGAATGGTACGTGGATGGACGTTCGGTCATGATATGCTCTTAAAAGCGGTGAGCTGTGCATATGCTCTTAAAAGCGGTGAGCTGGACCAAATAGTCCTAAGATAGACTGGATGATCTATGATATGCTCTTAAAAGCGGTGAACAGGACCATTGTTCTTAAAAGCGGTGAGCTGGGATCACTAGTAGATGACGTTGAGTCGTGGCAATAAGATTGATATGCCTTGTTCGAAACGTTATATCCCTGAAATGCGGTGAACAGGACCATTGTTCTTAAAAGCTGGGGACAGACTGACGTGGAGTCCATGACATGCGGTGAGCTGTTCATATGCTCTTAAAAGCGATGGACAGAATAAGGGTGTATCCCTAGAGTTAAACGATTGAGTCTGTTCAGGAAAGATCAGAATATGTTGAGTTCAGTATTCGAGTAACAAGACGTTAAGGGTCGGTTTACAAGAATGAATAGAGAAACAAGATATGGTTATAATAGGATGTTAACTCGTGTTTTCATAAGCTTGTGTTTATTTCAGATAACTGGTACTTCGTTAGTTTATGCTCACTCAGCTCTCAGTAAGCTGACGGCCTTTTATTGCCTGGACATTCCCCGTCCAGAATATCCTGTCCCTTATTCTGCAGGTAAGGACCAGTACACTAATGACTATTATCCAGAGGAGGGCCCCACCGATGACAGTTACGCCAGGAAGGATTATCCTTATGCCAGTTGAAGACTGAAGATGTTATAATTAGATTTAATTTCAGTTGTTCAGTTTAATCTTTTGTTAACGGGTACTTGGGCATTTGTCGTCTTCAGACCTGTTGTGATCCTGTGGACCATACTCTGATATTTTGTAATAGTTAGCACTGTGTGCTACTTTCAGTTGCTTACTGTTGCTTTTCTTTTGGACTAGTACTGCGTGGTGTGGATTATTAGTGACTTTCACCTGTCATTCCTTATGGACCCATAAAGGAAATTTATTTTTCTCTATTTATGCCGTTCCGGGGCGTGACACAAGTAGACTAATAATATCTCAGAATATGATAAAAAAGACCTAAGAAAAATCATTGAAATTTTGTCATGTTGAAATAACTTTTTTTTTTAAATCGCAAAATGAAATTAATTTAGTATAAACATTTTAACAAGTGGGAGCAATTTTGCTCACTCAAAAACTGGTTTATCAATGTTCATCCAAGTATCTCATTGGCCAATGCAGTGGAACCCAGTGGGACCCATTGTTTAATCTTGGGTTTCACTACATTGACTAATAAGATGCTTGGGTGAACATTGATGAACCATTTTTTGGATGAATAAAAATATTTTTAAACTTTTATTATTTATTTAAAAATAATTACGATGCCATAATAGTACATGTATTCAAAAGGATAACATTAACCATGCTGGTGCATATACATATATAAGGATACCCGCGGGACCCATGCATGTAAAGACAGATATGGGGCCCTGCCAATCAACCCATGAAAGACAATCTTACCCCTGCAGCATTTGCTATACCATCTCCCCGCCAAAGTAAATTTGACAATGGTTCAATGGTATTGCAGTCTTTAGGACATAGTAACCCACCAATATAATTCATTCAACTAGACTTACTTAATTCCTTCAAATCAGATGTGTGTGTGTGTGTGAGAGAGAGAGAGAGAGAGAGAGTAGTTGGCTTTATTGCAGAAGTGGTAACAAATGCTCACAACTAACTTGCATGAAGCTAAGCTACTTGTGATCAACTACTAGTATGAATGGCCCATACTTTCACCATCACTTCCCATCTCACCACTATCACCACTCACAAGCCATTCCTCTACCCCTTAAACTTGACTTTAAACCCTTCAACAAAAAAAAAAAAAAAAAACCTTCCAAACATGGCCTCAAAATACCCAGAACCATCCCCTTGGCACTTCACTAATGAGTTCAACTACACATTTCAAATTCATGGCCAAACCACCATTCTCGTAGTCATTTTCTTCTCCTTTATCCTCCTCATTATCTTCCTATACACATACTTCCACTTCCTCACTCGTTACGGCCATTTTTCGGCCCACGCGGACACAACTGCAGCCTCTCTATCACATTCACGGGCCAGGCCCATTGGGCTTGACGCGGCCACTATAAATAGCTTGCCCATTTTCATGCACTTGAGCTCATTGGAAAATCCAAACATGGACAACTTTGAAGTTAAAGAGAGTGAGTGTTCGATATGTCTTGGTTTGTTTGAAGATAGAGAGATTGTGAAGGTGTTGCCTACATGTAAACATGCTTATCACTCTGAGTGTGTTGATAAGTGGCTTAGCACTCAGTCAAGTTGTCCTCTTTGTAGAGCTTCTCTTCAAGTTAACTCTCAAGGTGAGTTGGCCAGTAGACTCGGTGCTTAAAATTGAATCATTGCATTAGAACAAGGAAGAGGATCATGCAGATTAATGGCTACAAGGTGTGACTAGTTGAACTTGTAAATTTGTCTTGGGTTATTGTATCAGAGAGCTTGGTTGGACAAGTCCACATGGATTAGTGGAGGATTTGCCCAAAGTGTAGCCCAGCGAATGAATCGCTGAAAAAAAAAAGGGGGGATATTAACAAGGGTAATTCTATCCACACCCAACTTATTTACTCACTACACCCACCTTTTAATAAATCTTTCACCTTTCAAGTTACCCCTTTACAGATTAACAAGCTAATAAAATAGATACTAAAATAAATACTCTTTACACCAAACTCTACTAAATACCAAAAGAATTATTTTTTAAAAAAAAGCTTTATACACATCTACCAATATCAATAAACCCTAGAAAATGTTTTAGTTAGTTTTATACAAATTTAATCATCATGAAACATCATCCGAATTCCTTGGAAAAAGGATAGAACAAGATGTATGATTTGTAACCTCCCTTTTTTTTTTAGTTCGTTTTACATTATTTCTAACCTTGGTGTTGTTCAAGGAATCGAGAGTGTTTGGATTTTCATAACAGAACAAATTGGTAATGTTCCACCGAATACCACTGAACAACTATACATTGTTCCACCTCATTCCATAGAACATTTTATAATGATTTCATTGATTTGAACATCTGGAATTTGTTCCACTCTGGTGTGTCAAACAGATTTTCAACCAAAAACAAAACCTACATTTCTAATGTTCGATTTTTCACGTAAATAACACACAATCGTAGAATCAAAGCTATAATACAATCATATTCCTAAAAAGCAAGATTAAATCTATAAAAATGTAAATGTACTGCGATTCACACGTTTGGAGTAGTCTTGTTCAAATAATTAGAATCACACCATAGATGGACCCACCTTGAACTGTTGAAAATCACTCTGGTATTGTAATATTTTGTGTGATTTAGTAAATTATAGTAAAAGATGGTGTGGGTGTAGAGAGTACTAATACAAAAGGGAGATAAGGGTGGGTGCAGAAATTAAGTTAGGGCTATTTTGGGTGTGGAAGGTGGGTGTAGAGGTTGATCTAATTTTAATTGAGGTGGTGGGTGTAGAGAGCAAGTGGGTGTTGAGAGCAATTGAGATGTGTATACATAGAATTACCCTATTAACAATTTATTTTTCTTGTTTTTTTAGTGTTCTATCTGGGCGAATATAGGAAGAAAGTGAAAATAATTTTCTTCTCTCTCCCTCTTTTTTTCCCTAATAATTTACAATTCACACCCCTCTCAATTTACACTCAGTGGTACGTTTGCTCCCCATAGTTTAACAGTTGACACATTAGACCACTAAGTTTCTAATTTGTGTTGATTTGCACCTTCTGTTAAAATTCTACCCACAATTCCGTCAAATAACGTCATATCCTTTAAATTTGTCAGAATTCCGCCAACAATTCTGACGATTTTTTTTTTTTTTTAATGTTTTTAATGAAGGATGCGAATTAACACAAAATAATAACTTCAGGGTCTAGGGTATTATCTTTTAGACAATGAATTGCCATGGACTATAAATTAACATGAATTATCAAAGACTACATTCGTGCTCATCCTTTTTTTGGTTTATCATTATTCACTCTCTTTTTTCATTGGCTAATGTAGTGGGACTCAGGATTAAATGATAATTAATTAACGGTGTAAAGTACTAGATCTTACTATATTAGCTAACGAGAGAGGAGGGTGAGCAATAGTGAACCAAAAAATCGGGTAAACAAAGGTGGATTCGTTACCAAATCGTAAATTCGGTCTAGTAACATACTAACATGAGAAGAGGTGGCTTAATACGGGCTTGATTAAAGTTTTCAATCCAATTAGAACTTTAGGATGGGCTATTACTAGCGCCGGCCCGAAAGTCGGCCGCATAGTTTTCACGTACTTGATATGACCGTCCCGCATTATTCAAGAATGTTGTAATCATTTTTGGTTGACAATTAGATTTTGCAATTGCTTAGGACAAATAAGAATGTAGAGAAAGGAACATGATTAACCTCTTGGAATTAGTTCTATGGTCCGTTTAGAATAACATTCTCATAATGTATTTTCGCTAATTACAAATACATTGTCATCTTTACTCATTTGTGTGATTCCATCTACTACGTTTTTTTTTTTTTTTTTTTTTTTTAAAAAAAGCAAGTCTTACTTGCTTTTGTTTTATGTTGGAGGAGGTGTCTCGCATATAAAGACATGGGTTGGAGGTTGAAGGAACTTCATGCTCCTTCACTTATATAACAAAGAACTCTCTCTCTCTCTCTCTCTCTCTCTCTCTCTCTCTAGTGTTTTCATTCTCATGTCTACCATTCTTTTATATTTTCTCTATATCTAAACTACATTAAAATTATTCATATTATGCAGGAAAAAAAAAAAAAAAAAAGTTACTTCCGTTCCGTACCATATAGCATAATAGTACTTCGTGGTTGCAAGTTTGAATCAATTATTTCTTTTTCTTTTTCTTTTTATTTTTATTGAACCAAAGTTCAAATCAACTCTTTTAAGTGGTGCAGTTGTGGTGTTTGATTAAATCCGGAGGTTGCTGTGTAACCATACGCTCATAGCACTTGTTAATTTGAAAAGTTTTTTTTCGTTTCAATAAAAAAATAATAAATAAAACAAAATTTAAAAGAAAAAAAAATAAATAAGAAAAGAAATTTGTGTATAAGTATTGAGGATAGGTATTTGATATATGAAGAGAGAGGAATTGTTTAATATCTCATTGTCTCAACATCTTTTAAATGCAGAAAAACACAAACATTGACCAGAAAGAAAAAAATAGAAAAAAAACAATTGAATAGGAAGACTCTACAGTCTACAATAATTCATCCCCTACTCAATTGTGTGAGCCCAAGCTATAATTAGGTGGTCAAAGATATGAGTCCCAGAGATCAGGCTACCTTGGCAGTGACAAGTCATAAGCAATTTGAGGCATTGGCACATCCATACATATATGTCACGGATTTTTTTTTTTTTCAGGGTGCATGTCTGAGTCAGCGTGCACATACTTTGACTAACCCCCAAAAAAATTACCACTAAATTACAAAAAATATGATTATATATGTCGCGGATTGGTTACCCTCTCTATCCCAAATCAGTGTCGCGTTATCAGTGTTAATAATGAACAAATACTAAGCATGAGAATTGCAAAGCACCGACAAAACCTTTTGATAAATAAAAACAACTAAGAATCTCAAATAGAAAAAAAAAAAAAAAAAAAAGTAATTTTGATTTCGTGGCAATTGCAATTTTTTGCGATTGAATTACATGATTTCTTTGTTGTTGAATCGAAGAAAATAGTTTGTCAAACAGTTATACATACTACTCAAGTTCTAAAAAAGTATTCATAATCACTTATAGGCTCTAAAAGCTATTCTTTGTCATACAGGACTAACCAAAACTCTATATGTCCCACTTTATGTGACTATCTTTGTATACCCAAATTTTTAAGCAAATATCATTTGATACATTGTATGGCATTAATTTTTTTTTTTTTTTATTCTTCTAAATTTGCTCTTTAGATAAACCTCGCAACTAATTTATTTTCCTTTACTAAGTATTCCAAATTTTAAATTTAGGAAGGGTAGTGTTGAAAAGTGAATGAAATATATTAGTCTAACTGATCACTAGCTTTGGGACGACTAATAAAGAAAAAGTAGTCATTTAAAGTTAGGGGTGTATAACGGGGTGCATTGGCCTGGCCCAGCTCGCAGTCCACGACTCGTCTGCCCAGCCAAGGAGCCCAACTCATGATTCAGCCCACCAAGTGTGGGCTTGGGTCGACTTCACCTTTCGTGGCCCATGACTCGCCCAACGACTCGGCTCGCCTAACCCGCAAACTCGCTACTAACCCGCCTCGCGATCCGCCCCACCCCGCCTCGTCAACCCACGAATAAAATATACTTATTTAATTATTTTCAAATAAACAGTTTTTTAATAAAGTGTTATATTAGTCAATTTTATTAAAGAATGAAAATAAAACTGTATTTTAGAAACAGTTTTCTAATAATTTAAAAAACTCCTTTTATTTTACTGCATTTATTAAAAAAAATTCCAATAAACTGCTTTTAATTACTGTTTTCAAATAAACTGTTTTTAAATAAAGCAATATTAAACTGTTTTATTAAAAAACAAAAACTTTTTTTTAAAAATCTATTTTGTTATATATATATATATATATATAACTGCCTTTTATTCAACTGTTTTGTAGTAAACTGTTTTTAATAAACTACATTTTATTCAAGAAAAATCTAGTGAAAAGTCTCATTCTACCAATATTTTTTGTAATGGACTCACCAATTGGTACTTCACAATAATAGATCATATAATTGTAACTGTTGTTAGAGATTAGTCCAAAATATCCTATTGTAGAATTATTAGATGGCTTTTCTACCCCTAATCTCTATATATAGAACCGTATGTATATATGTACATATATTTAATACATGCTTAAATATGGAATCAATTATCAAATCTTACTAAATCTTATCCAATCCTCATTGATATTGCATATAATATATATAGAATTAATATCCCAATATTTTAGGATTTCACTTTACAAATCTGTTTCATTTATATTGAATATCACTAGTACACTCCATTCTATAACAGTCCATAATCCATTCGAATGAGATAACAATTCGCACAGTGTGAAATTTCGTATTGTGTTTTTCAGTCTGAAATTTCACACTCAACTATTTCATACTGTGTAATTTACAATGTGAATTATACAACTATTTCATTTTCCTTAGTTGCGTCCGCGCTAGCGACAGTTTCAGAATTGAATATATTAACCAATCTGTGTTCATCCATCTCTCAATTCATCATAAAATAAACTCGTCATTCTATGAAATTTAACAATGTACACTGTCATACCACAATACTAGGAATACATTTAACACTGTCTTATCACAAATTCATTTGCACATTCATTTTACATTTGACTGCAATAATTCATTGATATCACAATTTTACTTCACATAGTATACAATTTCGCAACACAACTTTTGAACCAAGAACATGAGTGTTAAATTTCACACTACTACCTTTTAGTAACAACCTTTGAACCACAACATAGTATACAATTTCACACCACAACTTTGTGAACAAGAACATTAGTGTTAAATTTTAACAGTTTGAAATTTATCGGTATAAAATGTAACAGTGTCCATCTTCAAACACCTTTAAATTTGGGATTTGGATGGGATCCGAGCGATTGATACAACCTACATAACAAATTTAATTAGTACAAACAAAAAAACGAGTGTCAAATTTTACACTAATCTCACTTAATGCGAATATGAATCTTCAAGACGTGTTCAAATATAACAAACTTTTATCTTAAAATATGAGTGTTAAATTGCACACCCACAATTTCACAATAATATCAATTAATGCAAATTTGAATCTTCACGACATGTTCAACATTACAAATTAAATCTGATAAAGTGAGTGTGAAATTCAACACTCCGATGATTGACCATGCAATATACGAGCTTGAAATCTCACATCAAGAGGATATGTTCAACAATATTAAATAACCTATAGTACTGTTGTGTATCAAGTAACCGGTGTTGGCATCGTCGATTTCTCCCTCTGCTGTGCCACAACTGCACCGGAGTAGGACGACGCTGACGATGACAACGATGGGGTCAACTGAACGGAGAGCTGCGAATGGTCTGATGCCGATGATGGCGACACCGACGACGACGACGACGACGACGAGACTGCTTCCGAATGATGAGAAGTTTGGCTGCCGCTGTTTCTGCTTCATTTTTTTTTAACAAGGTTCGTGTATTTTAGGTTTGTGTGTATATATATATATATATATATGTATCTGTGTATATATTTATGTATATATATAGATTATATGATATTTCCTTAATCAATATATATATATTTGATAAGACTGAGAGGTAGTTTGGCCTTCTTTTTTTTTTTGTGGACCTTTTATTAAAATGTTACATGGACTAAACCTATTGCAAGAAACTTAAGAGTAAAATGGATATTATACTAATTAACTCTTTATTTAATTGTTTTTATTAAGCAGATTTTTAATAAACTAATTTTTAATAATTTTTTTGAATAAACAATTTTGTAAGAAATTATTTTTATTTAAAAAAAAAAAAAAGAAGGTTTTTGGGATCAAACTCGCGGGCTAGTTCGTCAATCAACTAGCGACTTGGCCGCTCCACTTGTCTCCCTCGTAGACTCACGAATTAGTGGACTGGGTCGAGTTACCCTATTTCTCTTACAGAGTCAACTCGCCGCTCCCTAGCTCGTCATAAAGTGGGACGGAGGAGGGAGTACAAATAGTTAATAATTTCTTGTCATACTCATACACTTACGAGACTCCACGATCATTAATCATATGAGTTTTAAAAACTGCATGTTGCCAAATGGGGCCAAAATACAAAGAGTTAGATCTCATTGTCATGTGTACTGATTACCTAATAAAATCTTTCACAGTCCAGACTTCATCAATCCACATAGTAAACAGAAAACAAATTGTTTGGAAACCCATCGTCGTGATGAATTGATCACCTCTCATTGGTCATCAAAAAATTCCCATAGAAATTGGATAATTGTGAAAACCATTAGTACTAGAGCTGGGTCTAAACTCATTAAAGATTAATTATAAGGGTTGTTTACTAGCTCAATCTTTTTTCAATTTTATTAAGAATTAATGTACTGAGAGAGCATTGGATCAATGCGAAAGAGAACCGGATCAACCATTATACTCTTCTGTCATATTCTTTTAAATTCTTTCGACAAGGAAATAAAGAGAGTCGACAAAGAAGAAAATTTGAACCCATCGGAAACATCTGAATACACTATTCCATCCATCCATCCATCATCAATATACTATGTGTGTGTGTGTGTGTGTGTGTGTGTGTTTGTAAGCATACCGAGAGTGCTTGGAAAATGACAATTACCTCACAGATCTGTACAAACATATCCTTATAAGCTAGAAGTGTACACACACATTTACCAAGATATATAGAGCATGCATATGATCACGAAAAATATGAACAATGATCTCTCTTTCTATCTCAAACGACCTCCAATGCCTCATTAACAATAGTTGAAGGATGAATCTTCCTTTCAGATTTATTCCTACTCATAATTCTCTTAAGCGACCCACTCAGTGATGATGCTCGAGACAACGAAGAAGATGAAGAGCACGCAGATACCGATCCATTCGTCGCTAAATTCTCATTCTCAGAATTCTGAATTTCCAAAGCAATCTCTCCTGATATTAATTCTCTCCGACTCTCAATCTCATTCTCACAATTCTGGGCTTCCACAACAATATCCAAACCATCCCATAATTCACTTTCGTGCTCACGCTCACTTGAGTAATTCACATCATTACGTATAGAATCACAATCTGAAACTCTGTTTTCGACCACCACTGAGGCTCGACAAATCGGACAACTCGAATGGGAATGCAACCACATGTCAATGCACTCAACATGGAACACATGACCACAATTAGGTAGCTTCCTACCCACATCTCCGTCTTCAAACAAGCTTAAACAAATAACACAGTCCAACCCACTCTTGTGCTCTTTCGATACACAATGTACGTATAAAGGTATCGAAGCAATCACCGACGGGTCAAGACCCTTCTGTGTCAAATTAGTCTCGACGGTGAAGGGATGAAAATGATGGAACCGAGATTGACCTAAGACGTGTGACACGGAGACCGAGCTTCTGGTTCGTCGGTGACGAGCTTGGGCTAAGAACCACTTGGCGTACACGTGGAGCAAAAGAACAAAGAGAATTACTAATAGAAGCGATATTATGGCGGCGAGCATTATGTTGCCGTCGTATGAGAGGATGTTGTGGATGAGATAGGTGAGTGGGTTTGAGCTATGGTGGGGTGAGTCTTGTTGTGAAGGACTCAGACTCAACATTTTTTAAAAAAAATTTTTTTTTTTTTTTTTTTTATGGTGTGTGTATGGTATGATAGGTGGGAACAAAAGACTGGTTTGTGTATATGAGCTTCCTAGAAAATGCGATGGAAGGTTTGAGAGGGGATGTGATATTATGGAATCTCTTCTTTTATGGGACTACGACTACGTTAATATAAAGTCATATATAACGGATTAAGTTATGGACATTGCCCCCTGGTTTCTTTCACATTGCGTGTTTTTGTTTACCTAAACAAACCTCTCTCTTCAAATGATTTCACGCACATATACATTTATTTACATATATATATGTGTGTGTGTGTTTATTTGTTTATTGAGGTCAAAACTCAAAAGGGAATCCCATTATCCAAGGAACTAGTAGGACTCGTGAAGGCGACGGCAGCAATAGGTTAATGTGCATATTTAATTAGTGGAAGGAATGGGTTATTGTATTTTAGTGGGTGAAGATCGAAGATCCCAATACAATCTTAATATATATACATATATACACATACATACAAAACATATACTGTAGTATAAAGATTATGTAAGGGTTGTCTGGTAGTCTTTTACGAGTTATTATCTTCAGGGGTCCCATGTGAATTGGACGAGAGAGTGTTGTTTTTTTTTTACGACTCTACAGGCTACAACTACCACCACCCTGTCTCTCTCTCTCTCTCTCTCTCTCTCTCTCTCTCTCTATAGAACCACTACCCTTGCCAATAAAAACTGGAACCTATAATATACGTCCAATTAATTAAAAATACTGGTTGTAGATTCCACATTTTCATGCATGTTTCAAGCAAAAGGGATCAACTTTAGTAAGGGTTGGCTCGTGACCTCTGACCCAATTCAAAGGCAAGATCAAAGGTGCCCTACACGTGGCAGACCTTCACAAACTCCTTAGATAGGGTCCGGCTGTTAAAAATTTTACCCTGTTCATTGACTGTCGTACCTAATCTATTTTCTGCGAAACAGGGAGTAAAGACATGATAAGGTGGCTATACTGTGTAGGGCAGCTTAGAGAGAATATTGTAGTTGCTGATTAGGGGTACTTCATACTGGTGAAAGGAGATCTAGTTTTCGAATTTAATTGGCTCAAATTTGGATTATAGTTCATTCAATCAAATTTTTTACTCTCCTAATTTTAAAAGATCACATAGATGATTATTCGATGCTCCCAACCAATCATACTCTTTCAGAATGCCTTTCCAAATTCTAATGGGATGATCGATTCAATCACTCTCTTATACACATCCTAATTATGAAATTCATGAAAAGTAAGTATAGTTCATTTGACACCGAATTAGGTCATTACATAGATCGAGTGTTTTGACCCCACCCTTTCGCCTCCACCAATATTATTTATGAAAGTTCGTTGTGTTAGAAAGATCTACCTGAAAAACTATAATCATTCAATAAAAGAAGAATAAAATAACGAATAATGACAATCACTTTGAACTTGTCAACTCAAATTCAAAGGGATGTTCAAACAAACTCCTCCACGAGAATTTTTCATAATCCTTCCTCGCTAGTAGTAATACTCATCAGAGATGTTTTTTTACTGAACATTGAATAAAACCTCAGGAGCAAGATAAAAATTTATTAATGAGTAAAACCATGTAAAGCGATTGAACAAGTGTGCACGGATAAAAGCAATTGAATGAGTAAAACCATGTAAATGAAGTTAGTTACAGTAATCCAATAACTTCATCATGTAAAGCTTTGTTTGGTTTTCCTCATTCAATTGCAGCTCAGATATTAAGGCAGTTACAGTAATCCAGGGTCTTTGCTTTATATGGTTCTTGGATTTAGTGATGGACAAGAAAACAAAACATAAGAGGAAAACTTTTAACAAAAAAAAACAAAGAAGAAGAAGAAGAAGAAGAAGAGAGAGAGAATTATTTGCGAAATATTAAAAACTTTGAATGTTATTACCTTCTTTTTTTTAGATATTCAAATTATATTTTAGATCTCTTCAATTTTTAAAATTATTTAAGCGTGAAGGAAAACACAAAGGAAAACACGATAAACCTTTCCTTCTTGTTTTCCTTTCCCTTTTCTTTTCCTGCTCTAAAATCGCAAACCAAACAGAGCCTAAAACTATGCACAACGAACAACCTGGCTCATGGGACAGTTAATGAAGCAGTTAAAATATCCAAGTGCATTTGGTTAAAAAGAAAAACCACCAAAACAATTAAGTAAAGCAGTTGAGATAGAACATTGATGATTCAGCTGTGTACAAATCACAAATCTAAAACAATACCACCAGTTTAAAATTTTCCTTTCCCAGCAAATGGTAATAAAATT
Source organism: Hydrangea macrophylla (assembly GCA_033977485.1). Taxonomy (NCBI): domain Eukaryota; kingdom Viridiplantae; phylum Streptophyta; class Magnoliopsida; order Cornales; family Hydrangeaceae; genus Hydrangea; species Hydrangea macrophylla. The sequence goes on along the minus strand of CM066982.1, from coordinate 93,973,556 downwards.
AAAGTAGTTTCATATCGACATTAAAGATATTCACAGAGAACGTCATTGTCCAAAAAAAGTGTACTGATACAGGTGAGGCAAATATTTAGTCGGTTACGAAAATAAGTGTTTGGTGAAGATTGCACAAAAACTAGCATTGGTCATAGGATATGAGTGAGGCAGTTGTAGCAGTTACATTAAACCAACTACAAAGATGGAATTAACTCCATTCATATTATGAGACAGAGAGTGCAAGGGTAAAGGGTTGGATTGTTAACTAATTCTACTCAACTATCATTACCCAACTTACACTAAGATGGATATGTAGTAAAACAAAATAAAAAAGGATAGAATTATAAATGACTATTCATGAACCGGTAAAAGTAGCATCTATTATAGATAAAAAATACAATATATATACATATAAATATATATATATCAACTAAGATGGTCCGGAGGACTAATAACTACACCACTTGGGACAATCAATAGTACACACATTGAGTGAATACTATCGGAAGGGGAAGACCAAACGTAACGTGTAGATATAGTTGAGAAAGAATTGATAAAGTGTAGGTTAATTAACTTGTTGGTTAAATGACACTATGGACTCTGACCAAGTTGAAAAGGAGAAAAAGGCTTAGTTGAGTTGAACAATAGAATTACTACCAACTTAAATCACATGTACTTCCCATGTGCCTGTTAAAAGAATTCAGCCTACTACAGCTTAATAAAGGTGGATTACTCGAGGGAATTTGGGGCGCGGGGCATGAAAATGATAACCACTTGAACTTCAGTATACTATTATTATTACACCTCATGAATGCAAGATCATGAATAAATTCAAGAAAGAATATGATAGTGAGGCAAATAAACTGAAATAGCCAAATAATGGACTTATTTCATATTTTTTGTACTTTCAAAGAGGTATATTCCGGTAAATATAACATTTTTCTAATAAGTGAAAATCAAACGTATGGAGAATTGCCTTGGCCTTTTGGTTAGCAACTTACAATCAAAAGATTTGACTGAGCAAATTCAGTCCATGAGCTTGTATCTTTTCTCTTGGACACCAGTAACTCCCATTTGTATTTCTATGATTGTATGAAGTGGAACCTGAAATTGGAAGTACAAATTTTGTCAGTATTTTGCTTCAAAGTATACGCCGGATTGTCCAAACAACTCCTCAAAATCCAAATCCCACAGATTTTCCCCAAGTTTTCTTTTTTCTTGAAAGGTGTGTTTGGTAAAAATGGAACTGAACTATTCACATGGAAACTCCACATCGTCCTTCCCAATGCATAAAAGTTATAGTACACAATTAGTTTCTTCCGATTCTACCTAATACTGCTTCCGATGGTCTTATGTCTTACATTAGTACAATTAAAGGGTTGGAACCAGCAGTTGAAAAGGTCCACAAAGAGACTCTAGGCTCACCATCATGCAGATTAGATCATTGCAACAATTCCATTCAAATAGTAGTCCACACATGGCATGTGGTAGAATAATCCAGAGGAAAGCAATGCCTTTCTTTCTCTTCATACCACGTACAGGGTGTTTTAAGTTCTCCCAGAAAAATACTAAAATCAAACAGAGCCGGTTCTTAGTTATTAATGAAATACCTCAATGTGTGGAATTTCTTGCAGAGGCCTATCAGCAAAATAAGCATATAATGCTCTCAAAACCGCCTGCAAGAAAACAGAATGAAATACTTTATGGCTCTACACCACAAAATTAGGAAGAGCACATATTTGACAGTATATATAACCTGGTGAGATATCACCACAACAGGCGCTCGCTGCCGTTCAAGCTCAATGATTACTGGCTCTAGCCTGAAACAAGGTGGGAAGTTGATTCTATATAACTCCTAGAAATAAAAAGCCTGACTTCTTAAACTGAGTAGCGTTTCATTAGGATTAAGACTAACAACCTTTGGATAACATCCAGATATGATTCCCCACGAGGATATCGATACCTCAACTTGTCCTTCTTACGCGACCTGCAAGGAAATAAACCACCATTATCCCTAGAAATCTCAAAGCATCTGAACAATTTGTGATTTCAAACTCATATTTTCAGGTAAACAAATCTGTTACAAGAACATTACTAACTAAGAAACATTTCAGAGTTCACTGATATCAGCACATATTACAAGAAGACTGCAGCCAGCAAAATTGATGTCACTTTCAACCATCTTTTCCTGTCTGATGGTTGCATGGGCGGAGCTAGTATAGAACCAGGGGCATCTGCGCCCCCCTCAACTTTTCGAATTTACATTTGTAGCCTAAATATTTGGTATTTAATGCATTTGCGCCCCTCTAAAAAATTTTATTTGCACCTTTTAAAAACAAAAATGTCACTTTGATTCTTAAAATTTTCTAATTGTCACCAAAATTAACATCTTATTTATTCAATTAGTTCCAAATATTTAAGCCTTTATAGATATCCCTTTTAAATATAGGAAGGATTATTTGTTTTACCAGTGAAACTAGTAAAAACAATTATGAAAAATTAATCATATGAACACTTTCTTTTTTTTTTTTAAAGAGTTCTAGAGAGATTAGTTTATCTTTGACTATGTTTAGTCTTCAACCCACTTAAAGCCCTAAAAATTGCAAAACTATATTATCTCTACCAAAAAATTGGGTCGGGGGCACTGCCCCCAAACCCCCGCATACATTTGCGCCCCCCTTCAGGTCAAATCCTAATTCCACCCCTAGTCATGCTCGGAAATATTATGGAACATAATAAATAAACCAGCATAGCAGTCTTCACTTTTCTGAATTGTGCTATTATCTACTCTTTTTAAAGGAAAACAAAGGGTGAAGTGATGGATATACATATATTAAATATAAACATCTCACTTTTATGAATTATGCTACAATGCATTATCCCATCACTAAACGCCCCAGGAAGATCAGTTACATGATTCAGAACAACAAGACACTGCTGTGGCCAATCAATGCTAATGCAACCTTTGTCACATGGCCAGCACCAGTTCCTTTCTGTACAATCTCTAATTAAAAGTAAATTGGGTTAATTATTGTTAAGCCCCCCGTTAAGAAAAGTAATTGGTTAAAAGACACAATGAACACTTTTTTAGTGGTGAAAAGTCCCTCAATTTAACCCTGGGCAAAAAAATCCAGACAAGTTTCAAAAAAAATCCCCAATGAGTTTGAGAAATTTCACAAACTTTTCTTGTGAAAGTTCACGAACTTTTCTAAGTTTTGAGAAATTTTACAAGAAAAGTTTGTGAAACTTTTCTTGTGAAAGTTCACGAACTTTTCTAAGTTTTGAGAAATTTTACAAGAAAAGTTTGTGAAATTTCTCAAACTCGTCAGGATTTTTTTGCCCAGGTTTATACTGAGGGACTTTTCACTAAAAAAAATTTCTTGTTGGACCTAATGCGTAAAAAGTACTCTAAAATGGACTAAACACTAATTTTCCCAAAAAAATTTGAAAGAATTGTTGAACATTTGATTTTTTTCCTGATTTGTAACCAAAGAAAAGAAATTTCAACTGCTCTTTTTCTAGTTTAAAAAAAAACCACCCTTATTATTTATGAAAGTCTTATTTTTGCATGGATGTTGTCAGCTTTTTACAATAGTTTTATTTTTGCATGGATATTGTTAGCAACCTGAGAAGCTTTTCTTTTCTTTTTCTTTTTAAAAACTAGAAAAGAGTAGTTGAATTTTTATTATCTGACTTTAAATTTTCCATGGTTGTAGAATCAGGAAAAATAGCGAACATTGTCCATGCAAACTGCTCCAAAAAACCAACTGCGTCAACTATGAATCTTGACCAATAGAAATCCCGTTGAAGCCATCTAACACAAATTTCTAACATATAAAACAAACACTGTTCTGTGAATGTCTATGAACTTATGCGTAGCATGGAAATAACAAATTGTAGTGTGCAGCTTCCTTAAATAAATAACAATTGCAACATACTCGTATTCTTCAGGCATATTCTTCTTTATTTCTTCATATGTCATTCCATCACATACTCCAGCATTTATCTCATCGAGTGCACGCCATTGTATCTTCAACAGTTAAAAGCAGTCAAGAAACTCCCATACCAAGACACAATGCCTATGCATGTGAACCACAAAATTTTTGAAGTGAATTAAACAGATTGGATCTTTCTAGATTATAACTAACCTTAGGGAATCCAGCAATTGGAGTGGCTGTTATAATTGTTCTCTGCAACGTGCTAGTCCATATCTAGGCCACAGAAATATTAACAAAATTGCTATCAGAAGTTATTGACTTTTACCTGTAATTTTCACAAATGGCTGCTTCACAGAAATTTGAAGCATTTAAATTTATCACAAAAGCAGTACTTGTGATACACTTAAGACTTCAAAAATTAATATTTGAATCACTAAAAGGAGATCCGGAAAACGGACTTTTCAATAGGGGTGCAACTCGGGCGAAAATTGCCGGGCTTGGGCCCGCAGTACTTTCACCGTGGGCGGGCTTGGGTAGAAAAATGCAAGCCCGAATTCAATTCGGGCCCGGCTTGGACAGAATTTTGCTAACCCGAGCCCAAATTCTATTTATGCATTTTTTTTTACATTAGATTATGGTATTTTTTAGAGATAAGAATACATTATTAGATATTATTCAAGCACTAGATTAATAGATGAATGTTTTTTCTCAAATCTAAACAAAAAAAAAAATTTGATTTGATATTCTACATAATGTTGTTTACATACTAAAAATCGGTTTGCACAAAAAAAAAATTGCAATTCGGGCTCGGGCTCTGGTTCTACGGGTAAATCACAAACCGGGATCAGGTTGAAAAGTTCGGGTTTATGTCGGGCTCGGGTTTGGGCAGACTGTTTGAATTCAGGCTCGGGGCTGGGCAGAGACAAAACCCTTTGGGTCCTGCCCGAGTTGCACCCCTACTTTTCAATGTCATTTGGTCACTTGAAATCCTTTAAGTTCATGTTCTAGTGATGTCCATAAACAAGAACATCACCCGACATTCCAGGCTTATGTTACCCACCCATTTGCAAGACAGTAAACGAGAGGGTAATCTTAAACCACAATAATCAACTTAGTGCTGACTTGGAATCTGGCCAAATCCTAGTTGTTAACAGGACTGATGAGTTTGCAAGCTGCCTAAATCGCATTCTACAATCATGAGTGGCAAGCCGCTCAGGTTTAGGCAAGCAACCACCTGGTTACTTGCATGGCAACAAGGCAACACATATCCTGCGATTACATATGTTTTTCCTATGTGAGTGTCATCTAATTAGATTTGTTTTATTAAATTTGGATGCATATAGATGCCACTCATACACTGAGTTGTATCTCAGACAAGAATATTTTTCGTTCATACTATGTCAATTTTCTGGGAGATTGCCTGCACAACTGGATTATATTTATGAGGAATTATATTCAATCAGAAGACGATTTATTGAGAGAGGAAAAATCCCCGTTTTCACATACTCAATACAAACCAAGACAAGGGTCCTTGCCTGTCAACCTAATGATCAAAAATCTTATCTTGTTTATGTGTCCTTTAGTAGCAACTTGCAAATGTAAAGAAAAAGGGCCACAAGTACTTCTCATTAATTCCGTGAAAAGGAAAGGATAAAAGCAGGTTTCTTAGTATCAAAAACCATGGATGTTGTGAACATTTAAAGTCAATAGAAAGGATTTGGGCTCCATATGAACAATTTCAATTACGCTGGTGTTTAAATTCAAATCAGAAGACATAGCGTGTACATGGGCGAAGCTTACAGAAGCAGCGCGTTCATTTTTTAGACGTTTCTCCACAAAGTTGGCAAGTTTCTTTGCATAAATCTCTCCAGTATCACTGTGGACAATAGGATCGGATCAGACCTATTCTCATTTAAGAACTAAAGCTCACATTGAAATTAGAAGGCACCAATTGCAATCAAACAAAAAAGAAATTAGAAGGCCTCAATTAGTATATTGTTCAAAGAAACATATATTGGCTCAAGAGATTACCAAACCAATGACTCCAGTGACCAGAAGTGACACTCGGGAAAAAGAAAAAGGGGGGGGGGGGGGGAAAGCAGATGACATATTTAGTATGTATAATCAATGATATGCATATGAGTGTTAGAATGTAAAAAGAATGAGATAGAAAATAGAATAGACTATGACGTCAGTGCAAATTTCAAGTCATTAACATAGGCCTGTATCTACTAGACTAGATAATTGCTTGAAATATCATACCAGAATCATATACTAGGATTTTGCTGAATACCTGATGCAGACTTGTTGGAATGACTGATTTTATGATGACATGATTCTTATCTTTATCGGTCATGTTGACCAACTTCATTGTCTTTAATTCTCTTTATTTCATTTTTATTGCCTTTCCTTTAATTCTCTCTTTGTAAAGCTATATATACATGGGGATGAATATGAATAAAATTATCCTTTTCCCTTTTTTCAAGTAAACTAAAGATAACCTTTCTTCTAGACTAATTTTAAAGCAGCAAATGTGAGTTATGCTAACAGCAACTCTAATTTTTATTTTGTCAATAGTTAGAGAGATATTTACCACACAAGCTAATCTCAAACAAGCTTAGTATACGAACAGTCAATATTTTCTGTAAGCCTGTCATTTAACATAAACCTAATGCCCAGTGGTTATAGTCTCTTTTGAATACCATGATGCCACATGGTCCTCATACATGGGTCTTAGACAACGGTTTCATTCCCAAACTGTTTTTATACCAGCTGATGGATGCCATTTCTTCAAAATAATTAGGTTTTGTGGGTATTGATAATTTTGAAAGGAATAAAAGAACGAGATCTCATAACTAACTGACAGAAACAACCCCATGTACAGTTGCTAATTGAAGAATAATCTGAATTTTAGCATGTCCAAGGAGTACACAAATCTCAAAGTAAATGAACTATCGGAAGAACAAAGAATTAGATCAAACAGTCTCATAATTTTTGGAAGATAACCAAGCCAGTAAAATAGTTTCTTTACCAAAAAAAAAAAGGGTAAACCTTAGAACATTGTCACCCCCAATTCTGCCTCTAACATTATCTCGACTCTCTCCATGCCTTGTTAATAAAATTGGGCGAGGCGTGAGATGTGTATTCACCTGCAAGATATCAATTAACATTATGTTCTACGTTGGAAGTTCAGGAATACTTGAAAGAGCAATACACTACCAGCAGATCAACCACAAGAGTAACAGAGAGTTAATTTTTTAAGTAAAAGCACAGTCACGATATCTGCACCACTGAACAGCCATCTTGATTTAATGATGCAAAACTGCTGTCAAAATAAGAAGCCTCACAATATAGGAACGTCAAATCCTCATAATCATGTAAGACACATAGTTGATAATACTAAGGTTTAAGGGATGTCAATATGTCACTCATCGGAGGCCTTTCTATTCGTCATTATCACAACTACTCTTTTCTGTCAGCGTGGACATCGTGGGTACATAGATATACATTGTCAATGAGGTAGGCTCCTCTGCCATTTTCTTCAGAATACTTCTAAGCCCGTTTAGGATCTTCATCGCAATAAGAGATTTTTCTTATCGAGATTTTGTCTATAGAGATTTTTAAAAAGCTGTCTTGCATTTGGTATAATGGGCACTAACTTGTAAAACTATACAATTCTTCATTTGGTGTAATTAGCACAAGTGTTCAAACTTAAAAGAGGAAACTGAAAAAATTGAAAATGCTGGGACCAAATTGACACAAGCAGCAAAGTTCAAGGATATAAAAGCCTTTTTGGAATCAAGGGTGGGTGTAGAGAATTAAAGAATTTTAAAATTAAGTGGTTGGTATAATAGAGTGTAATTGGATGCAGAGAGAAAAGTAGGCACGTGTCTTTAGATTTTTTTACCTACCAAAAGGGAAAACATTCCTAATTCTACCGTGTACATTCTAGAGGAACTACATCATTTCTACTATATGATTAAAAATTAAAATCATAATTTGCATCAGAAGTCCTTGTGAGGTTTGTGACACGTTAGATCATGCGAACAATAATGTACAATTTCTGTTAATGAATTGCAAAATTCAACAAACAGCAAGATGACATAATTTAACGGAAACCACGACATACAGAGGGAATAATAAGAAAGCAGTATACGGAAACAGAGGGAATAATAAGAAAGCAATTTACGACAATATACCAAGAAAAAAACAATCCGTCCAGGAAGATAGCCGCTGATATTGTTTACCTGGCAGAAGCAAATTATATCAAGTGAATAGTGTCTCAATATACGAACCAAGCATGCAGAATTTATACTAGAAGGCAAAACAAGATTCAAGCATCTAACATAATAATCTTCAGAAACAAACAGAGATATTAGAACATTAAATATCTACTATAACAGACAGCTAATAGGAAGCTCAACTAATTTGGAAAAAAAAAAAAAAAACACAGCACCAATTTGAAAAGAACCAATGCATACTATATGTGAGCTTCAACTGAACAGACAGCATAAATAAGTTCAACACAAAAAGTATATAAACTACAAGTTTGCAACTAATAACACTTACTTTGGTCTCAACGTAGATTTCTTATCAACCCATATATCTTACTGAATAACCAATTCAAGAAGGTTAAATGATCACATCTGACATAATAAAACCATACAGCAATACATTTCTATGTTCATGTGATACCAAAAATCCCTACTGAGTCCATGAAAGTTCAGTAGAAACTAAAGTTCACATGACCACAGAAGGGTTCTGAAATTTGCATATTGCAAGGTAAGAAACCAAATTCAAATGCAAATTTAGATGACTGTGAGAGGAAATAAAAAATTAAAAAAAAATCCCATTCTACACCAAACCGGCTTACTGATAACAAATTGCACTATAGCCTAGTCTTGAGGATGTATACTTCCTGTGTACATGGGCGCACCCCCTTTGATGCCTTTTCAATACAATACAATTGCCTATCAAAAAAAATATGCACTGCCCTAGATATCTTCCACACGATATCTACGGAAGCTTTGCGGAAGAAACCAAACGTCGCTTCTCAGTTTATAATCACTATAGTGAAAGACGATGTGGCTTTTAGGAGTCCCAAAACAATCTAGTCTTCAATAATGCAAGCTATAAGATAACATTGATCCAACTTTCATAGTATATAGGAGTAGTAAGATGTGGTGAGACCTAAATTTCTGCAAGTCACACACCACCTTGCTTGCACTAGTTTTTTTTTATACAGTCGATTTCTGCAAATATATTGGCTAAAAGAAGTTTCTAAAATTTCAAATTCATGCACTTCGTTACATTAACTGTACTGTTGCAACTACCGGTTACATGAATCAAAGCCTACATCATACAATTACCCAGATTCTGGAGCATGTCCAAGATTACAAGAATAACTAACTCATAACTTTAACTGGACCCATGCCAATTCATCGTAGTTTTTTCAACCGTCCCAATGTTGTATAGACATACAGGCAATAATTTTTATACACAATACAGATCAACACCGCATTTGCATAAACGAAAAATCTAAGTCCGAACAAAAATAAACAATACACAAATAAGTCAAACTTACTTGTATTTGTCCACCCTGGCCACTGACCATATCTATCATTTTGATGTAAGATCCCTCCTCTACTGGCTCATACACCTAGTACAATATGCAGCGCCATTAGCACAAATTCAGGAAGAATAAACATCAGATGCATATTTCAGAGAAGTAGAGAACTACCTTTTCATAATTATCAAGTCGAGTTTTGAAGTCTCGATATCCAGCTTCAAAATCTGGCCTGCAGAAGTACACCACTTACTAATATACCAATGTCACAATATACTAACATAGCATTTTCTGTCAAGGCAATAACTTGATTATTGTAGTAAGCAGCCATACTCTTCGGAATAATCGGGGCTTTGTTGAATTTTAAGACGTATATTTCTTTCAATAATGCGCTGATCATTGCACAATGTTTCCAGGAAAATAATCTGCGAGGAAAAACATACAGGCATTGATGAGCCATTGAAGACCTGGTGATATTTCTGATAAATTCCTAAGATGCTAATTTAACAAAGATGATGTGTTCTGGCTGTACATAAAACATACATATATAAACATATATCAACCAGCCGTCTATCGAATCATTGCAATACTATGCTACCATGCAATGTGCACCATACCTTGCATTTTCCTTCAGCCATTTTCATAAGCATGTTCCTCCTTTTCCTTGTACTGTTTGTGGCATCAAATATGCCCACCTATGATGAAATTGATATCTCAATAGTCAGATGATTAGCAAGGGAGTAAAAATATCAAATATCGAAGAACTTACCTGGCCACCTTCTTGCATCCAAGCTATCATATCATCCATAGCTAGGGCTGCTACCTAGTACCACGTGAGAATTAAAACTATGTGCAAAGAAAAAAGTTAATACGGTGTACGTCTTAAGATGTAATACAATATCCAAGTAAAACAAAACTCAGCAGTTCTAACATCACTGGCAACAGATTAGTCATTGTGGGAGGAGAGAATTTCTGAAATGCTGTTAGCAATTAAAATATCAGAAGTAAAGCAAACCAGATTCAACACATCTACAAATAGTTTCATCCTGACACAACTTCTGTAACAACAAACTCAATGGGCTACCTTACCAACTCAACTTGGAGTTAACTCGGAAATTGCTGCGAGTTACAATTATAATGAGACCGTAACTCCGTAAGTTGCGAGATCTTTGAACTAAAATATATTGGAATACAAGAAAATCGCAAGAAAAGCTTTTCAACAGGATGATATATCCAAAAGAGAGTCTCAACATGGCTGTACACCAAGCTCCATAGAGCTAGTCACTAATTACAGGCAATTGAACTAACTGACTAGAGGCGAGCCCTGAAAAGCGAAAAGCCCAAAAAAGAGCAAAAGAGAACGTAACCTCTGATATGACATGTCACTGCTTGTTTCCTAAAATCACATTAGACAACTACTTCATGCATTACATTCTTGGGGGAACATTATCCATTTTGCGGGTGCTTAAATGACTATTTCTTCAAAAATGTAGTGAATGCATTAGTAGTTTATGATGCATGTCAATATTAGAAGCACCAGAACGGTTGTATACATTTGTGTACATGGATGCACCCTGTTTTGGTGCTTTAATGGTACTTCTTATAAAGGAAAAGATGGGGCTAGAAATTGTCAGCTTGCAGCAGCGCAGGATTTGAGAGAGCGCTTACAAATTTTCTTGGAATCTATCCCCTGAAAGATGGTAAAGGGGCTGGGAACAAAAATTGCACTCAGTACGTCAAGTAACATTCAGGGAGGTATAATGTTAAAAAATGATTTTAAATAAGAGAAGGAAAAACACATTGTCCTTTAGCTGACAAAAGTCTGACATTATTATTTGTTATAAGACCGTGCAAATGTAAATCATTCCTAAATAATCTGAATGATAAAGAGATGAAATATTAAAAATGCCTTTATTTATATTTTGGAATGCTTATGTAGCACGTACATGTAATTTTCCATTTCAAACATCAGGAATGTGTTGTGCTGATTCTATCTGTCATCTTCAGTTAGCCAGCTTTGTCTTCTGACCGATGATTGATATTCACCATTGAATAGGTGAATACAATAGTATAAGACTCTAAAGGATTCTATGTCACGACCTATCCCGCTACGCGCGGAAATAGGACACGTGGCACGCCACCAAGGCTTATCCAGTTCCATTAAAATAAAAAATAAATAAAAACCGCAGCAGAAAACATAAGTAAAATCCTTTAAAATCAGAGTTATAAAAAGTTTGGCTCGCTTGAGCACACGTTTAAAAAGGATTCATTTTGAAGAACAGAGGTCCAGCCGACTTGAGTCGGGTCCCGGTCAACTGAACATCAAAAGCAGAATGTAAGAAAAGTTCTTCAGCCCGCTCCAGTCGACTGCGGCGGGGACTCAGTTGACTAGGGCTTCAATTCTTCAGTCGACTGATGCCCTTTGATCGACTGGAGATATTACAGACCCCAAAAACCACATTTTCGTCAAACGTCAAAGGTCCAGTCGACTGATCGGGACCCAGTCGACTGGTTTTTCTAATTTATAAAAGCAGTGTCTAATTTCAAACAGTGATCCAGTCGACTGTATCAAGATCCAGTCGACTGATCCCTGGCAGTTTACTGAGCATTCTGCAGATTTTAACCCGTGCTTAAAACAACTCAAAACCAACACAATCACGACTACAGAACGATGATTTAAAACATAACTACTGAGGTCTTACTACATGTTATAATACTACAATTCTACCCCAAGTTTGATCAACTAAACATATACGAATCCGTATTACAACATTGGAATAGAATTACAAAAATATAAACAAGCGGCGATCCCCGGCATTCTTCGGCCTCACTCCTCACACTTCTTCTTTCCCTTTTTCTTTCCACCTGCAATGGAGGAAATCTCCACTGCTCAGACTCAGCTATATGCTAAGTGTATAATTCTAAACAAATGCATATGAGGCAATTCATGTTTTAAACATCTAAATCACATAATTTAGTCTCCGGGGAGAGAGATACACATTCATCCAGTATATCGGCAAGTCTTAAATCTTAAACCGCGATGCCAATGGTTAGCCAAGGATCACTCAACAATTACATTCATCTGCTCTGGTTGGCCACTTCCCACACCAAGCAAGTAGTCGTCACTACTAAAACTCTCCAACTTTAAGAGGCGTACCCCGGCATGAAATTATACCAAACTCCCCTTTGACCCACATAAACAACTAGCATACTCACATAATCATGTCACCGTACTTTTCTATACGTACTCGCTAAAATTTAGCGGCCCTAGATTATCACATGAATTTTGCCCAGATCACATTTCATACAAAATATCTAAAACATCCAAAATTCCCTCTATTACATAAGTTCGGAATTCATACCTCGAGCTATAACTCTCAAACTTCAGGAGAAGTACTAGGAGACCAAATAAACGTCAGATCTCCGATCTCAAGCGATTCCTACAAGTATTTACATGTTTTTCCCAAATTTCTAAAATTAGCTTTTCGGAAAAACTTTGCCAAACGAGGCCTAGAGGTATCAAAATGAAGCTCTTACCTCAAGGAGTCCAAATATGAAATATGATCGAAAACTGACGGACGAACGGTCGTCGTATGTCGTCGACAAGGTCGTAGGAATAAATCCTCTTTTCTCGCTCTCTCTCAAGATATTTTGGAAGTGGATAAGTTATGAAAAAAATATCCTAAGTTTTCTATTTATAGCCACGACTCTAGAGAATTACACTTAACTCCCCACGAGTTCTCGAAACTTCTAATTAAGTCCTGAAACGTCGCACACGTCCATTTTATTACTTCACGAGTGAAAACTAAAATTTATAAAAGTTTTCGTCAAGGTTCCGTTTGGGTCCAAAAATTCACGTTCTGAAACTAATTTCGTGGAATCTCTAGATAACCTACTTATTATGCAACGTGTCACTCACGTTCTCACCACAGTATTCACAATGATCTAAAATAGGATCAAACTACCAGAAATTTACTCTACATAGGTAAATTTATTATTCATGAAAATACCAGATATCTTAAATAACATTTAATCACATAAATGTCATTTAAATCGTGTTGATGCCATATGATTTCCTATTACCGTGTCTTCGATTGACACATCACCGTTGATCTCCAGTCAACCTCATTCTCAATTATCAAATAACATTGATAATTCACAAAATTTCATTTATGCAGTTTAAAATCATGATTTTTGACATTCTACTATATCGTAAGGGTGGTCACCTCTAATTTCTGTTATAGATAAGTTATTTCAAACATCAAAGAATGATCGTATTCTCTTTTAATTCTCTCCGCAACAAAGGTTTTCTATGGTATCCATTTCTTGAATTGGTGGTTTCTGTCTCTGATTAAATATAGTCTATTGTATTTCTAATTTATCTCATACAGATAATCATTTCTAATGAAGGAAGCACCCATGCCGGATAAAGTACGAGAAAACGACGAAGATCATTTGGACATGTAGATCGAGACCATTAAAATAACCAGTTAGAAAGACTGATAGTATCGAAGGTAGTGTTAGTGGTTGAAAAGCACCAAAATTGCATGGGCAAAGGCAGTAAAGAAAGATTTGGTAAATTGTAGATGCCGAGAGCATTGGAGCAACGTAGTTCATATATCCAAAATAATCACTATGTATATCCAAGCTTGAATTCAATCTTCTTGTTATTCTTTATTCTGCTACCACATTTTTAGGGTTGGTTCTTGTTTCAAGGGGGGTGGTTTCGAAATAAGTGTAGGCTATGTAGGTTAGTTGACTTAAGTTTCAGTTTCCCCGCAATAAACTAATAATATTGTTAATTGCCATTTGCAAGTGATAGCAACAAAAACACAGGTTCAGAAATTACCCATAGGTAAGTTATTTCCACATAATAACCCATAGAATCAACACAAGAGCAAATATTACAAGAGTACATGTCATATTGCATAAGTGATGCTCGAATTTAGGAATGTAAAAAGTTCTGAAACTGGGCCAAACAATTAACACCAAAGAACCAAAAAAATATTTGCATTCAACAACCAAACACAACAAAATATGCAAATAGTGAAAAAATAATGGTTATTTTCTTGTTCACATTGGATCTTTCTCCAGTTGTTAAGGTAACCCAAATGCAAAAACATCATATACACTACTAAGAAACTGATGTAGATCACCATTTTCATACAACGCTCCCCATCACATTTTCTATGAGTCAAACAGTTTCTTTGGATGTCGTATAGAGAGGCATGAGTCAAAATAAAGCTCTAACTTCTCAACATAGTTCAAAGGAACTTGCACCATGAGCGACGTTTTTGACACTAATCATCAGTCTGTCATTCTGGTCAATTTAATAACTTCAAATTATTTGTCTTTTGGCTTAGTTTTATTCTTGTACAGTACTCCTTCATATTCTTATATACTATATAACTGATTTCAGATCATATCCTTTGAGCCCAGTATGGTATTGGTGCACTCGGGGTTGCTCTCGAATTTAATCATATGTGTGTGCATGCATTGTCCACTGGATTCTAGTTCCATGGCACGTAAATTCACAAGTTCCATAGGATATCAGAGTTCGATTATGAGTAATACTTTGGGAATGGTATCGCGAGCAACAAAAGTACTATTTAAGATCCTGTACATTCAACAATAGATCCTATATCTGAACTAACTAATGAAGAAAGGTTTTGAGGACGGGTTTTATTAATTTCAAAGAAATGCCGTATGGTTCTTCTCAAAGCAATCAGATGCATGATTATCTAACTTAGTCCTAGTTCCAACTTCCAAATCTTTAATGATGAGATCTCAACAACCGAACAAGAAAAAAAGACATCATTTTCTATCATAACCTATTATGTCCCTCTCATGATGTCCACAAATATAAGTGGGCTCCTACATTACCACAGGACATTGGAAAACCATAAGGCCACATTATCTGATTAATAATAGTTGAATGTGTGGAATGAGGAAAAAAATGATTTTAACAAAACAACCCTGAATGTAGACTCCCTACAAGAATAATCCCATTTTTATAATTTTTAAAAGGAAAAATACTTCCAGTGAGATTCACCTCATTGCGTGCTTCAATGCCCTCTGGATTATCAGCCCGGAAAAAATCAGCAGACTGTTCCAAGAAATGTGTGATCTATTAGTACAAAGAAAAAAGAAAAAATATGTTATGCATGTATTATGTATATATAGGAGGATCTCCTTCTGACATTGAGGTTAGTGAGATTCTGGAAAATGCAAAGTGAATTCTAATGATAATCACATGAAGCCCTTTGAGTATCACTCAAAATCGTAAAATCTGAATTATAGACAGTGAGGGCAGCCTGCAAACCTAGACATACCAAGTAAAAAGGTTACTCGTAGTTCTCTTTTTGTACTGTTTAACCTAATCCTTGTCTCTTTAAATTCTACTCACTTATCTTCTTCTTTTTCCTTTTTCGGGGATTAAAAAAGATGGTTTTTATACTACCAATAAAAAGAATTGTGGAACAATGTAATTTACAAATCAAACACTATTCAGCAGTACGTGGTAACAATTTCCAGCCTCAAAATCAGGCACAAGCATAGTCATGACTTGAGATATTGTGTTAGTCAATGTAACTGTAGCACCAGAAGAAAGATATGGTGCTAATTGGTGGAATTTAGTACCTTCTGAATACTTTCAGATAATCAAGAAGATCAATAATATAAATATAATACACGCACACATAGAGCAAACTCAGTGCACGATACTCCCACCAATGCGGGGTCTGAGAACGGTTAAATAATACATGCACATATTTTAAGTAAATTTCCTATGTAGGTATTGAGCTATTAAAAATGTAAGAGTCCAAATGGCTATAGTGGCAAGAGGTTTGTCTATATGTAACTAAACAGACGTCATACAATTTTCAATACCTGATTAACTCCATGTTTAAGGCGTCGATACTGTTACAACCAAAAAAATAAGCCGCATCAGTCTTCCTCATTTCCATGAGTGAACTGAGGATTCCGAAGAGGAACAATAATAGGAAGAATAATAAACCTTTCCAACATTGAAGTGTTTGGTGTTATGACCTAACCAACGAAGATATCTCGTAAGTTTAGCAGCAGTAAAAGTCTTCCCTCTAGCAGGCAAGCCAACCTAGAACATTAGCACCTTGTTAGAATAATTGAGTCCCAAAATACAGGTAGATGAAATCTAAAAGCTTGATAGAACTCCAAACCTATGGACAGGGGCGGAACTAAGGCTTTAGTGTAGGGTGCCACGGCACCCCTCTTGTGTGGTAAAAATTATTTACTAATAGACATTTTTTTTTTTTTTGGGTGTCTTCTAGCACCCCTAATTACATGTATAGGTGTGACTCCCTTTTCTTTTCTTTTCTTTTTTTTTGGGTCTTCTAGCACCTCCAAATAAAAATAAAAATAAAAAAGAGTAATGCTATGTTTCCCAAATATTGTATCTCAAATACTTCCAAAACACATGTGGCAGTGGGATCACCTTTAATAATGATGGGACTGCTTCAACTTCATCTTATCAAAATTCAGATGGCTCACTGCCAGGTGTATTTGGGAAGTATTTGTGATTCAAAATTTAGGAAGCATAGCATTACTCATAAAAAAAATGATATTCTCTTTAAGTCGATGTTTCTTTGGCCTCTACTCTTATTAAGGGTTTTGGAACTAGAGATTAGATTAGTTAATGGTTATTAGGCATTTACTCTCCCTTTTTTGTAATTATCCCCTCATGAAATATTGTAATCTAATCTTTTGAAGAAAAAAAAATTTACTAAGAAACAATGAATTTCTTTTCTTTAATTTTTCATGTCGAAATTTAGTATTGAATCTTAATTTATTTCTCATGTTTGAACTTGCAAAATATGAGCATAGAAAACTTAAAAATGCAATATTTATATGAATAAGTGAAAATTTTATTTTCAAGTGTTGGCACCCGCCGAAACGAAATCCTGGTTTTGTCCATGCCTATAGATGTTGCAGTTGCCAGTAGCTTCTAAAATTCAATTTACAGAGTATTTAAAAGGTTTTACAGTGAGAATAGTCCTGACTACACTTCCACTTAAAATAGAAATGTAGGGGAAAATGTCCTTAAACTTATCACTATACTAATCTCTTATCAGGAGAATACCAGGACAATTGCCAGATGTCTATCCTCCTTTGGTCCAAGCATTTGATCAGCTACAGCTGCAGCTGCGACAGCTCCAGCAGCTGCTGGCATTGCATTCTGACAATGTACAAGAAAAAAACAACATTGAAGAAAAACAAAGAGAGAGAACAGAAAATAAAATAATCCCCAGTTATGAGACAATTATCCGCACAATTCTCCAATGGAAAGGGATACTTCTCTACATACCTTGGTTTGTGAATCTAGCTTGAGATCAGTGGTAAAAGTAGTTGCGCTAGCTGATTTAGCTAGCCTAGGAGATCCCACGCCCCTGTCAACGAAGAGCCCTCTGTGACTATCTTGTTTTTGAAAAGGCGAAAATGTTCCCACTGACTTGGATTCAACCATGCCTGAACCTGAATACACCTTACAAGGGTCTGGAACTATGACCTCCATCTCCTATGTAAATGTTACAATATCATGCGCTTTTTAGATCTCTATGCACAAAAGTTGCCAGAAGAAGAAGGTGCATACTAAGAAACTAAGTTCTGGAAAAAAAAATACACATATGCAACCAAACATCAAATGGCACTCTGGGACTAAGCAAAGTAAATCCTGACATAATCAAAACACGCATACGCTATCTAATGACACCATGCGTCCATGTGTATGCCGTACTTGAATAGCTAAGCATACACCACAATCATGAAACGAAAAGAAAGAAGATGCAAATTAGCGAACTGTGTTCTGATATTACAACAAAATGCATAAAAGCAACCAAAAGATCCAAAACATCAAAAGGGAGCTGCTTCGAGGTGCAAAGTACAAGATATACGCAACGCCTCCATATGACTGATCTACATATGATATAATGGCTTAGTCTCTAAGTCTGAAACTAAGGACTGCCATCAAATTGCATAAAAAAACTGGTGCTTTTGTTGGAGTTATTTGGTTATTAGTAGCTATTAGTAGCTGGATATATTTATTTTATTATTTAGGGACTATCTTGTAATTTGTCATTATTGTGTATTCTCATCTAATAAAATAACCTAGAGGAACAGTTGTTCTCTCTATGCTTGGAAAAATATTCTTCAACATGGTATCAGAGCCACCCTAAGTAGGGTTTTCACCAATCCACCAACACCACCACCTGCGCCTCCACTAACACCACCACCACACCCATCGCCGCCACTATTCTGGACCATCCCACCAGCGCCGAACCCTAAAAGGGCTTCCCAGCCCTGCGCCGAAGGACACACAACCCCAGCCGCAGCTTCCCTGGCCTACCCAACCTAAACCGCAGCCCCTCCAGCCCTCCAACCTTGCGCCGCAGCTCTCTAGCCCAGCCGAGAGCCACCCTGGCCCATCTGTCTTGATTCGCACACCACCCAACCCTCTTTCCTTCCCTTCGGCAGCCCACCTGGTTGGGTAATTTCCTCACAGCTCTTCTGGATTGATCAGCAATTGTATTTTTCCTATTTCCTTCTTGTTTTCTAAACCCTAAAGCATTGGGTAGTCTAAGATAATTGGTCTGATCACAAGCTTCATCTCTCCGACACCTTAGGTCCGTGTACGGACCCATGATTTGTCCATAAATTGGACGATTGCACCAGTACGGTGCCTGTGACGACTAAGTTTGCCCTATTTGCCGTATAAACTGATTCTGTTATTACTCTTTTTCATCCATAATGTCGAAAGAAGGAGTGATGGGTGACAAATCCGGTGTTGTGAGTTCTCCTATAAGTCATGAGAAGCATTCCCTCATTACTGAGAACCCTGGGTCAAAAATTACCACAGAATTGTTCAACGGAGAGAACTATCTTACTTGGTCTCAATCCGCTACCTTTTGGCTGCGCAGTAGATTAAAGTTTGGTTATGTTGATGGCACTCTGAAGGCACCTAGTCGTGAGGAACCCACCTATGCGAAGTGGGAAGTGGATAATTATCTTGTCATGAGTTGGCTTGTACATTCGATGGAGCCCAGTATTGCTGCTTTTTTTCTGGAGATGGAAACAGCACTTGACATATGGGATACATTAGCACAGACTTATGCTAGGAAAGGGAATATAGCTGAAGTTTATGAGCTCCGTCAGCGTATTGAGGCGGATGAACAAGGTGAGCGTTCTATCCTTCAGTATTACACATCTTTGAATACTATGTGGAAGCGTCTTGATAACTTGAAGAAATATCGTCCTGTTTGCTCTACGGATGCCACTAGTTTCAAGGAATATATTGAGAGCGAAAGAATTTTTAAGTTTCTAGCTGACCTCAATTCCGAATTCGATCAGGTGAGGAGTCGAATTCTTGGGATGGAGCCATTACCATTACTTCGAGAGGCATTTGCCTATGTTCAGAACGAAGAGAATCGTTGTTCTGCTATGCTCTCTCCCAAAACCACTGATCGATCCGCTTTGGTATCTTATAATCAGAAAAGGGGCAAGGCTCCCAACTTTAATTCACGGACGGATCAGACGATTTCTGAGGGTTCTGAGACTAAGGATAAGTGGTGTGATTACTGTAATAAGCCCAGACATATTCGTGCTACTTGTTGGAAGCTTCATGGGCGTCCATCTTTCCCAAGGGGAAGAGGTGGAGGTCGCACTGGGGGCCGTGGCAACGGCCCCAGAGCCCATTTATCCACGGGTCCTCCTGAAGCTCATCAGTCCGAGGAGATTCCCCCTGCTTCACCTGCTGCTGGTAGTATTAGTAGTACTGATTTGAAGACCCTGAGGCGCATTATGGCACAGTTGGACACCTCTACGAGTTCTTCTACTTCTTTTGCCCAAGCAGGTAATGTTGCTAATTTTACATGTGCTTTAAATGCTTGTTCTGCACAACCATGGATCATTGACTCTGGGGCCTCTGATCATATGACCGGTCTGTCCACTATTTTTTCTACTTACAACCTTTGTTCCGGTAAAGACAATGTTAAAACCGCCGATGGTAGTCTTCCTTCCATCTCTGGTAAAGGTGTTATTCATGCTTCTGAGTCTCTGTCTTTATATTCGGTTCTTCATGTACCCAATTTTACAACTAACCTTCTTTCGATTAGTCGTATTACTAATGACCTTAATTGCCGTGTTACCTTTTTTCCCTCTCACTGTGTATTTCAGGATCTCTCCACCAAGAAGGTGATTGGCAATGGTAGGGAGAAGAATGGACTTTACTTTCTGCTGCCTATTGAAGTTGATACTGGAGGTGAAAATTTGACTCAGAGGGCTCATCATTCCTTGAGAGAGACACTCCCTAGAGAGGCCTAGAGAGGCTTGGCTATGGCACTAGAGACTAGGACATCCTTCGTTCTCTCTCCTTCGTCATTTATTTCCGTCATTAATAAACAGTTATAATGTTAATAATGCTATGTGTGAAGCATGTGAACTTGGCAAACATCATCGTGCCACTTTTAATTTGAGTTTGAATAAAAGCATTATTCCTTTTCAGATTGTTCATACTGATGTTTGGGGTCCATCTCACATTTCTTCTTTGCATGGGTATAAGTGGTTTGTTAAATTTATTGATGATTTTTCTTGTACTACTTGGGTCTATCTAATGCGAGAGAAGAGTGATGTGTTTTCTATTTTCAAAAACTTCCACAGTATGAATTGCACTCAATTTAGTATTGTTATCAAAGTTGTTCGTTCTGACAAAGGGGGGGGAATATATTTATGGTGGGCTCGAGACCTTTTTCCTTCAACATGGAATAATACATCAAACCTCCTGCACTAACACTCCCCAACAAAATAGAGTTGCTGAGAGGAAAAATCTCCATTTATTAGAATGTGCTCGGTCCTTGATGTTCTCAATGCAGGTTCCCAAGTCTTATTGGGGGGAAGCAGTTCTAACTGCTGCCTACCTCATTAACCGATTGCCCACCCGTGTCCTTAATAAAAAGTCCCCGGTTGAAGTTCTTCTAAACCCATCTTCTGTGTTTACTATTCCTCCTAAAGTATTTGGTTGCGTCTGTTTTGTTCACAACCATTCCCCTTCCAGGAAAAAACTTGACCCTCGTTCTCTTAAGTGTGTCTTTGTTGGTTACTCACCGACACAAAAGGGGTACAAGTGTTATCATCCTCCTTCTCGTCGGTGGTACGTCTCCATGGATGTCACTTTCCATGAGGCTCAGTCCTACTTTTAGTCTCTACAGTCACCTCTTCAGGGGGAGAAAATGAGTGTGGAAGAGATGTCTGGTCCTATTGTTCCTATTGAGGGAGTAGTGGAGTTAGGAAACAATAGTGAGGAGGGAGGAGAGAAAGGAGAAGTAGAACATGAAGAGGAAATTGTGGGGGAAGGAGAAAAGGGGGAGAATGTTGTAGAGAGGGGAGATATTGTAACAAAAGGGAAAGAGTTACTTACCTATTCAAAAAACAAGGAAAGAATAAGATTTGGGGCAGAAGAAATGGAAGTCGTTCCAATCCCTCCACTCCAGCCAATCTCTTCTAGTGTTGATGATCTAGGTATCTCTCCATCTCTTTCTCCTTCATCTGGTAATGATTTAGACATACCTATTGCTCATCATAAAGGCACTAGGACATTTACTAAACATCCTCTTTCTAATTTTGTTTCATACTCTCGTTTGTCACCATCTCATAAAGCCTTTGTCTCTAGTTTGTCTTTTGTGTCTACTCCTAATCATGTCCAGGAAGCCTTGTCTGACCCTAAGTGGAAGTCTTCCATGGTTGAGGAGATGAAAGCACTCTCAAAAAATGGCACATGGGAATTAACAGAATTACCTCAAGGGAAGAAGACAGTAGGGTGCAAGTGGGTGTTCACTGTGAAATACAAGGCTGATGGGACGATTGAAAGGTATAAAGCCCATTTGGTAGCTAAGGGTTTTACTCAGACCTATGGAGTAGATTATCAGGAAACATTTGCTCCCGTAGCAAAAATGAATTATGTTAGAATTTTGTTATCTCTTGCTGCAAATTTGGAGTGGCCGCTACATCAATTTGACGTAAAGAATGCTTTTCTCCATGGTGATTTAGAGGAGGAAGTGTACATGGATGTCCCTCCAGGTTTTGAGGATACCAAAACAAAAGGGAAAGTTTGTCGTCTTCGGAAATCACTGTATGGGCTCAAGCAGTCACCAAGAGCGTGGTTTGATCGGTTTTCTCAGGCTATGCTCAGGTATAGGTTCAAACAAAGCCAAGGTGATCATACTCTCTTCATTAAACATTCTTCAAGTGGTAAATTGACAGCATTAATAGTCTAAGTTGATGATATTGTTCTCACTGGAGATGATTTGGAAGAGATGGGAAAGTTAAAAAATTACCTGGCTAAAGAATTTGAAATCAAGGACTTGGGAAGCTTAAAATATTTCTTGGGAATTGAAGTGACCAGATCCAAAGATGGGATTTTTCTATCCCAGAGACAGTATGTGCTGGATTTGCTAAAGGAAACAGGAATGCTTGGTAGTAAGGCAGCGGATACTCTAATGGATCCTAATCTGAAGCTTGGTGATGACCCAGGAGGAGAACCAGTAGAGAAGGGAAGATATCAGAGAATGGTGGGTAAACTGATTTATCTCTCACACACCAGACCCGACATTGATTTTGCAGTGAGCGTGGTAAGTCAGTATATGCATTCTCCTAGACAGGTTCATCTTGATGCTGTTTTCCGAATTGTGCGGTACCTTAAGTCAGCGCCTGGGAAAGGTTTATTTTTTGCTAAGCATGGTCACACTCAAGTGGAAGTTTATACAGATGCGGATTGTGCCGGATCTGTTACAGATAGAAGGTCGACAACCGGGTATTGTTCCTTTGTTGGAGGGAACCTGGTAACTTGGAGAAGCAAAAAGCAGCCCGTAGTGGCTAGATCCAGCGCCGAAGCAGAGTTTAGAGCCATGGCTCAGGGGGTGTGTGAATTGCTATGGATACAAATTATTCTGTCTGATCTTGGTTTTAATCCTGAAGACTCAATGAAGCTATACTGTGATAACAAAGCAGCCATTGACATTGCCCATAATCCTGTTCAGCATGACCGGACTAAGCACGTGGAAATTGATCGTCATTTTATCAAGGAAAAATTAAATAGTGGGAAGATTTGTACTCCATATGTGAAATCCGGAGACCAGTTAGCTGACGTCCTTACCAAGAGCCTTGCGAGTAGGGCATTTCACTTCATTCTTAGCAAGTTGGGTATGAGAGATATTTTCGCACCAGCTTGAGGAGGAGTGTTGGAGTTATTTGGTTATTAGTAGCTATTAGTAGCTGGATATATCTATTTTATTATTTAGGGACTATCTTGTAATTTGTCATTATTGTGTATTCTCATCTAATAAAATAACCTAGAGGAACAGTTGTTCTCTCTATGCTTGGAAAAATATTCTTCAACAGCTTTTACATTCTAGGAGTCTTGACAGTTGCAAATGATAAAAATTCAGGTGCAGATAGAAAAAAACTTGATCTAATAAAACTGCAACGGCGCAGGGTTTGAGGAATAGCATCAGATAATATTAGAAATCCCACTAAATAATAGTCTGTCATTTACTGTTTACGAAATTCTTTAAGGCTAGAACAATACAAGTTAAAAAAAAAATGCATTAAAGGCCATAAAAGTAAACCTTTATAATCACGGGTCTATCAGCGGGAACACCACCATCCTTGTAGGAATGAGAAGCACTGTCTGAGCCATCAGTCTTGGAGAATACACCGGCTCTGGTCAATGACCTTGGAGTCTCTGTCATGTTGGCTGCATATACCATACCCGAGTTTGTAGAAGTTGTTGGAGCTGGGACAAGATAGTGTTCAAGATCAAGCTCTAAACTAGCCGACGAGCCATTCTGCAGAGGAAGTTGGAGGAAAGTTAAGCTCACACCATAAACAATGATAATTCAATGACTTACAAAAAACTTGTGTTACCTAGGAGATAACTTGCCTTTACCCAACGGTCTCAGCCACAATCTATCTCAAGAAACATGAAAGGGGGGGGGGGGGTGAACGGAATTACATCGCCTTTTTCAGCACAAAAGCCACATGGGTGGTATTTAAACTCAATGTTTTATCTGACAATGTTAACAAACTTGAGTACAGTTGACGCTCTAATACCTACAGTAATATTTAATATGTTGATAATCTTAATATATAGTACTACATTTTATAGCTAGGGGTGTTCTAAACTGTATTGTAATTCCTCTTTTGGGACGACAAAACTAGAAAAACTTTTTTTACATATGCAAGCAAAAGCATTTTCATTTTACTGTAAAGTGTCAATTTGCTAGTAATTAATTTAACATACAAGAAGAGTGACCAAGAGCTTTACTATACAAGACTTGTTAGACTTGTAATCTAGGAAGCACTCGGGTGTAATCTAGGAGCTTTACTATATACAAAACTTGTAAAGTGTCAATGTGTGGGGATTTGGGTACGGGACGCGGGATTCGCCAATTTTTCAAAAAGCAAGGGTGCGGAGTACTTGTAGAAAATATTACGGACTAAAAATATATTTTCATAATAGTGTATATAAATTATTCTATAACTACATTGTCTTGTTTTTAAATTTTTGTTTCTTTCTTTGCAATTAAGCATGAATAATAGTTCATAAGGAAAGCAAGCAAGCAACCATAAACTAGTGGTCCACTAATGAGCAATGAAATGCAAAGAAATAATAAGAGAACAATGTTCGTGCATTAGTGTTTACAAATCTATTAGTGCATTAGTGTATACCCTTGGTAATTGCTATTATATCTTCCATTATTTCTCTTTTAAGCTTACATAGTTTTCAAAATGGTGTAAAGAACATATGTTTACTTATCTCAAAAGAATGCTACAAAAAAGCAACAGCCGCACCCCCGGAGTTTCCGAACCGCACTCGTGACACATGCACACAAATCCTAGCGCACCCAAAATCCAAATTGAACTCCAAAAGAACTCAGGAATCCCCAGCGCACCTAATGCGGGTGCGGCGGCCTTTTCGAAGAGTCCATGCATCATAGCTTGTAATGGATAGTTCCCCATAGAAAACACAAATCCGTGGTTATAAACAGATATATGGAATTCGCAGTTATTTAATTTTTTTACGACAAAGATTTAAAACGCTGTTTACCTTTTCCACACTTCACAAGCTGCTAGCCACTATATGCGTCTCTCTCTCTCTCTCTCTCTCTCTCTCTCTCTCTCTC
Source organism: Hydrangea macrophylla (assembly GCA_033977485.1). Lineage (NCBI taxonomy): Eukaryota > Viridiplantae > Streptophyta > Magnoliopsida > Cornales > Hydrangeaceae > Hydrangea > Hydrangea macrophylla. Next base: position 93,947,853 of record CM066982.1, on the reverse strand, counting down.
TCTCTCTCTCTCTCTCTCTCTCTCTCTCTCTCTCTCTCTCTCTCTATATATATATATATATATATATATAGTAGCTAGAGACCGCATGTGTCTGGGAGAATTACCAGTTGCTCAAAGATCCCAATACCTCCTAAATAGTGGGGAAAATACATAAGCATTAAACAGTATTTAAATGGCAAGGCGTCTACAAATTACAATCTCATTATTAAGTGAGTGAACAAATTGAGATGCTTGTCTAGTATGTAATCAGAGGAACAAAAATGGAAAACATCCCTAAACAAAATTGTCAAGCATTTAAAAAAAAAAAAATGTCTCAACAAATGTGATCGAGTTCATACCTCAGCGCCATCCACTGGAACTGAATTCATACTAACATCGGGAATTCCACGAACAGTCGAAGGCTGTAGGTTCTCCTGATAAGCTCTCCAACTAGCAGCTAAATCAAATGGCGATACCCTATCGGCTTTAATAAACACCCGATACTCAGGAACTTCCTCTTCATTCATCCTAAACAGAGCCGACCTAGCATCACCTTGTAAGGCGCCTCTAGTGAGGAGCCGGTTTGGACCCTCCTCAACAATACAAGGCGCATTATTGTACTTGGGCTTCAAAAGGAACTTGAAATCCAATGTTTCTATATTCAAAAAGCGAAATTAATTCTTAAAGTTAGAATCTAACAAACCCTAGAGTATTGTATTTACATTTAATTGCAGAGGATTGAATTACCATGATTAGGGGGGACAACGAAACTCAATACCCACATTGAGGCTGATTCGCGTTCCATTGAAAGCTGAAATATCATTGAATTTAACAAATATAGTGATCATCAAAACGTTTAGAAGATAATTGGAGAGAGAGAGAGAGAGAGAGAGAGAGAGAGTTACGGCTTTGGAAGAGTCCCAAGAACCGACGAGAGGCACAGAACCGTAGACGTGAGGGACGAGTTCGCCTTTGAGCTTGTAGTTCTCCATTTTGAGAGATACGTAGAGCTGTCCACCTGCTTGGTCTTCTCTCTCATCGCTGCCATGTGAGCTGCTATCCGGATTCCTCGATGATCCGGTCCCCATTCTCTCTCACTAGAATCTTTCAGTGTTTCATGCTCATTTCTATTTCCTGCCCAGGTTTGTTCCAATCCACTGAAATAAATGATATGCTTATATATATATATATATATATATATGTGTATATGTATATATGGATAGAGATAGAGGGGTGGAGATTGAAAGATCGTATTTGACAATTTGTGTCCGTGGTTCGATCAGAATGGGGCGGAGGGAAAAGGACGACTGCAGAGATGGTGGGTGTTGTGATTCGGTATGTTGCTTGCTTGGATAGTTTGGATGCTGCGGGACCCCAAAACGGCATCGCACCGGCATCGAGTCCCTATAAAATATTCCAATAAATATTTTTTCACGCACTGCCACTGCTTTTGATCCTGTAGATAATATTAGCAAATAATAATGATACACACACTTTTATACACCATATAATTGTGACTATTAATTTCAATGGATTCCATGTTTTTTGGCGTGGGATTCATGTGAAATCTACATAGAGTCCACTGAAATTAATGGCCAAGATTGTGTAATATACAAAAGTGTGTATGTGTGTATCATTATTGTATAGCAAAACTCGAGTCATCTCATATCTATTTTTTTAGAGCATTTTTGTTTTCCCATTTTTGCTAATTACAAACTGAGACATCCATTTTTGCTTATCGATTTTTGCTAACTACGAAATGAGACACATGTCATCCACTGAATGGCTGAGTGAGCAAAAATGTTATCTATATCTTTAGGCTTAATCATAAAATTTACCCCTATAATTTGATTTATGTCTTATTTTAGTCTTTATAATTTCAATTCCATTAATTTGGTTCCTAGAGTTTTAAATTAGATGCAATGTGGTCCATATGTGTTATTATATGAGAGGCACCACTTTCATAATTTTTTCCAAAATGGGTGACTTTCATAATTTTTTCTCTCACATCTGAATCACATTACTTCTAATTTAAAAACTACAAAGATTTAATTGATGCAATGAAAATTATAGATACTAAAATGAAGCAGAAAGTACAGAAACCAAACTTCAAAAGTACATTTTGTAATTAAGTCATTTCTTTATTTCTATTCTCTGGTTTTTCCGTGGGGATTATTGGGCCCCAAAAGGGTTGTTTCATTCCCCAAATACGTTTGTGAGAACTTTGAATTAGCCCTTTGGGCAGCAAAGATTGTGAGGCTCCAACCGAAAGGCAGTTGGAAGCTGAGTTAAAGCTATTCAATGTCTTGGGCCTAGCCCCATGAAGGCTGAAGCTGTCCACTTTTTAACCTTTTAATTAAATTCTCTTTCCCATCAACCCTCCCCCCCCTCCCCCCCAAAATTTTGCTTCTAATAAGAAATGACAGTTACTAGATCAAAAAAAAAAAGTAATGATAGTTACATTTGTTGCATTTTCAATTCACTTGCATGCAGCCCCAAATATATATATACTAGATTATTGCCCGTGCCCGAGAGCACTACCCAAAATTAAAACCGGTTTTAACTCTTGTAAAAAACAGTACATATAAATACACCGACATCTTTTCAACATTTTTTTCCACCCCAAGGAATAAATGACAAAATCTTTATAAAAAAAATTTGTTTTTTTTGTTTTTTTATCAATAAATGACAGAATCTTAGAATCCTAGATTTCTTTCTGTTCACTATTTTTTTGGATGTGTAAACTAAATATCTGATGCGCAAATCCTACTAAATACATGTGCTTAGAGAGTTGGATTGTTGTCTTTTCTATGGGCATTTTCTCTGCTAAGGGCATGAGTCAAAAGGAAACATAAGCTTCCTGACATCATGGGCATTTTCAAAATAGATGTGCTTCAAGTATTACCAACTTATATGACTGGACAACTTGCTTGATGAAGAGATTTGTTCACTTAGCCTATGTGTCCTGCATAGTAATTGATTAGCACATAAAAAAATGCTTGAAAATATGTTTCGTTAGCACATAAACGAATCTTTTCATGGAAAATCAATTCAATTCATAATGAAGTAGGAATTGTACAATACTCAATTGAGCTTAAATATGGATTAAACTCTTAACTATACATTGAAGAAAAGCACAATCGCTAATCGGGTAAAAACTAAAATCAGTTTAATATTATTCTTCAAGATTTAATGAAAAGGGACTAATCGAAAAGAAAAGAAATATAGTTGGCCACGAATTAGATGTGTACGGAATGAGGAGTTGGAATGTTTAATTTTTATGAAGAGTAAACCAATTTGAGAACTTAAATCTAGCAGATGGGTTTAAACGAACACATGGTCTACAATTTGTTTATAGTTGCAATAAGGTAAAAGGAGCACAAAGTCGCCATTAAAGTCTATATCTATAGATAATTCCCAACATCCCATGTGTAGGGAGTTAACAGCTTGGTTAGACTCAAAATTCAATCTCATTTCAAAATTAAGACAAATGATACATATAAAGAAAACTAAGAAACTAAACAGTAAATTAGAAAAATGGGTTTTCCAAAAAGGCCGAAGAGGATCCATGCAGTTGCAATAAACCATGAAAACGAACCTCAGTAGAAATGAGAAGGTAAAGAGAAACTGAAGTGCAAATGGGTCTCATAAAGTTGGTATATAGAGACAGAAATAAATTGCCATTACCTGATGGAATGATTTTCCCTTCAAGATGTTCTTAAAATGTGAAATAGGGCTTGAGAATAAGAGAAAAAACAAATTGAAGAAAAAGAGGAAGAGACCAATAGGCAACCGGTACACTACGGGTGGGTGAGCGGCTAGCAATATTACTTACGACCCATAAAAATCCAAGTTTGCACAACCATTACTGAAGGAAATAGCAAAAGAAATCTAGTGTTACCACAAAATGCAAAGCTATTCCTGGCAATCAATTAATTCCCGGCCTAATTTCACACAAACTGAAGTGTAAAACTAAAAAATAGTATGAAAGTTTGCGAGTCCTCCATCTTCTTACCCCACGGTGCTCTAACAGATCTAGAGAGAGTGTGTAAAAAAACTCATATTTTTTCCACAACACAGATATTTGTGTGTATGTGTGTACAAACAAAATCTCAAATCATAAAGACCTAAGAGAGAGAGAGAGAGAGAGAGAGAGAGAGAGGAGAAGAATCAAACAGATCTTCACATATTAAAGAGTAAAAAAAAACTAGAAAGAGATTATGACGAATGAAATATGTGAGTTGCATGGAACTGTCTATGGCATGATAATCTGCAAATTGTTGAAGCAAAAATAAAAATTAAATCTCACAATTAGGGCGGCCAGATTTAAAAGAAGGTAGAGTTTTCTTACCCATTGATTGTCCTAGGAGATTGGCTGTGATCGCGTTTGTGACTCGGTGGGCCACTTGAGCAGTAAAAAAAAATTTCCTGCAACAAACCTAGAGTTGACCTAAAATAAAAAAATGAGAGGAAATGATTCTTCTTTTTTGGGGGTATGGTTCTTCCAAAGTCCGTTTAAGTAAGGAGTTGGGTTAGAACTTAGAAGCAACTATTGACTTTTACCTCCATTAAGTAGGGGCATGCATTTCAAGGATGAAGTTTTTAACATGTTCGGATGAATATACCACACGAGTGTACTTTTTTTTAGTACATGAATCTTTGCAAAATGCAATTGGGATTTCCTCTCTGTAGACACCCCATTTTTGCCCAATCCAATTATTTCAAAATAAAGTGCTCGTTGACACGAGTCTATCGCTTTTTAAATCATCCCAATCTGACCTCAAATGGAAAAGATATTGCAAATCATATGCTATGGGTCAAATGGTCAACAATTCCGCACGCACCCTACCTGTCACGCCCCGGAGTAGCATAAATAGAGAAAAATAAATTTCCTTTATGGGTCCATAGGGAATGACAAGTGAAAGTCACCGATAATCCACACCACACAGTACTAGTCCAAACAGGAACAGTAAAACAACTGAAATATAAACACGGTTCTATCTATTACAAACATCAGAGTACGGTCCACAGGATCACAACAGGTCTGGAGACAACATATGCCCAAGTACCCGTTAACTACAAAGTACAACAGTAAAAAGAAAAGTAGTAATATAACTACTATCTATCTTCAGGTCTTCAGCTAGCGTACGGATAGGCGTCAGCATAACTGGCATCAGTGGGGCCATTCTCTACGTAACTCCCTTCAGGGTAATCGTTATCGCCATGAGTTCCGTCATCTGCATTGTAAAGGACAGGGTAGTCTGGACGGGGAATGTCCAGGCAATAAAGGCCGTCAGCTTGTTGAAAGCTGAGTGAGCACTAACTAACACAGTCTCATAGAAATGACATAATTACCATTATGAACAATGTATGACAGTGATACTAATTATATTCCTCACTCGTTTATTCAGACATATCATTAATCGATTATTATCGACTCCCATTCTAAGACTGATTCCACAATACCCAACTGACTATCTCGAACTGATTATATCAGCACAACATATCAGTGCTCTTGTTCACCGCTATACCGCTTTTAAGAACTTCTTGCGAGCACCCATACATCGTTCTTATATAACGACTGGTCCATGGATATACCCATACTCTTGTTCACCGCTTTTAAGAACTCTTACTGTTCACCGCTTTTAAGAACGCTTGCGAGTACGATACATACACAGCTCTGGTAATTCAAATCATGGGCGTGCCACATCTACTCTTGTTCACCGCTTTTAAGAACTCTTACTGTTCACCGCTTTTAAGAACTCTTGCGAGTACTGTGCACCCATAATTCTCACGATCCTGATCAAATCCTTGACATACACTTATCGGATTCAACCTGAGCGAATCATCAGCTCGACTCACACAACCTTAAACATACAATTCCTCTTACTGACTCATTCCTCACTTATCCAATACTACCCAATATTATCATCTCAAACTTTACTACGTTATCGCGTCGTACTATTACTAGCGTTCCGAACCCGATTACGTTACTCACCATGTTATCTCAATCTCATTATCGTATCCCATTACCTCCGTTATCCATAATATCGCATAATAGGAACATGAAACAACAATTAAACAACTACGCATTATGAATTATAAACTGAAAGGAATACATTCATGTTCTGCTAGGTTCGATCGATTGAGGTCATCTCGATCGCTCGAAGAAAGTGTTGTTCGATCGATTGAAGTCTTCTCGATCGATCGAAGTGAAGGTGATCTCGATCGATTGAAGTCATTTCGATCGATTGAGACTTAGTGATGTTCGATCGATTGAACTCAGTTCGATCGGTCGAACTTCGTCTTCCCCAGATTCTGCCAGTGAACGTGCAGAATATGTTAGGGGGTGTTTGGGTTATAATTAATACGCCCAGAATATGTAAAACATCATAACTAAGTTACCGAGTGAGTTTGGAACTCACTGAAAGTCGTTAAGGTGCGTTTGGGTAAGCTTTAGCTCCGAAGCTTTAATGGCGGCCACTCTCTCTCTCTTCTGTCTTGTCTCTGTCTCTCTCTGTCTCCTTCTTTCTTTCTCTCCTTCTTCTTCTTCTTCTCTTCTTCTTCTCTGCTGAGTATATATATATATAGATATGTGTGTGTATATATATAGATATATGGAGGTATGTGTATATATATGTATACCAACACACAAGCACACACTCTCAACTCTCTCTTCTCACAAGGTTCAGCAAACACACCACACACACGAATGCAGTGTATATATAGGAGAGGATGGGGTGCAGGTGGCAGCATTTGCGCAAAACTGGTATTCTGATATTTCTATTCTCGATCGATCGAAGGATGCTCGATCGATCGAACTCAGATCGGTCAGTTAGATCGATTGAAAAAGGGTTTGATCGATTGAAGTGGGGACCACGTATTTAATTTATGTCGGTAGGGTTTTCGATCGCTCGAAAAGGGTTCGATCGCTTGAACTGAAGGGTCTCGATCGCTCGAACTAGCTTCGATCGATCGAATATTGAATTTCATGAATGGTCAAATGAAGTATATAGAATCTCTCTGCATTAAATATTTATTGAAAATACGGGGTATTACATCATCCACCACCCAACAAAAGATTTCGTCCTCGAAATCAGAAACATACAAGGTTAAACAAAAACGGAAACTTCTCACGCATCTCTGACTCTAGTTCCCATGAAGCTTCTCCTTCATCATGATGCTTCCACTGAATCTTGACTAATGGAATCTCCTTATTCCTGAGCTTCTTGACTCCATGATCTAAAATGCGAACTGGTCCTTCGTTGAACGTAACATTGTCGTTGACTTCAATATCCTCGAAGTTGATTTCATGCGCTGGGTTATGAATACATTTCCTCAGCATACTGATGTGGAAAACGTTGTGCACTCCTGACATCTTCGGTGGCAGCGCAAGACGATAAGCAACTTTTCCAACACGCTCTAGAATCTCGAACGGTCCGATGAATCGTGGCGATAATTTGCCTTTCTTCTGACCAAATCTGACGATGCCTCGAACAGGCGAAACTTTGAGTAGCACATGATCTCCAACGGCAAACTCTAAGTCTTTGCGTCGCTTGTCAGCATAACTTTTGTGTCGGGTCTGAGCTGTCTTCATCTTCTCATGTACAATCTGAATCTTCTCACTAGTCTCTCGTATCATTTCTGGCCCAAGAAGTTGAGTATCTCCGACTTCAGTCCAACATAACGGTGATCGGCAAGGTCTTCCGTACAAAGCTTCAAACGGCGCCATTCCTATACTCGAATGATAACTGTTGTTGTAAGCGAATTCTATCAAAGGTAAGTGTGTCTCCCAAGAATTCTCAAAATCAATAACACAAGCACGTAACATGTCTTCCATTACTTGATTAACTCTCTCCGTCTGTCCATCGGTCTGTGGATGAAAAGCTGAACTCAAGTTCAATGTTGTTCCCATCGCTGTCTGGAGACTCTTCCAAAATTCTGCAGTAAAGCGCGAATCTCGATCTGATACGATAGAAACAGGTACCCCGTGTAACCGTACTACGTGCTGTAGATACATCCGGCTCAATCGTTCCACTGGATACGTCACACTGTAGGCAATAAAATGTGCCGTCTTTGTAAGTCGATCCACAATTACCCAAATAGCGTCATGATTCTGCTGTGACTTTGGCAATCCCACCACAAAATCCATGGTGATGTGTTCCCATTTCCATTGAGGAATTGGTAACGGCTGTAGAAGTCCAGGTGGTTTCTGATGTTCTGCCTTTACTTGTTTACAAGTAAGACACTGAGAAACATATTCAGCCACTTCTCGCTTCATTCCTTCCCACCAAAAATTTCTCTTCAAGTCCTTGTACATCTTTGTACCTCCAGGATGAATCGTCATCCGTGATTTATGAGCTTCATCCAATATGTCCTTCCGGAGATTTTCTTTGTCAGGTACACAGAGTCTACCTTTACATCGTAAAGCTCCATCTGTACTAACACTCCAGATCTCAGGTTCTTTTGCTGTCATCTTGGTGAACCATAACTTCAAATCCTCTGCTGTCTGTTGAGCTTCTATGATACGGCTGATCAAAGTTGGTTGTACCATCAGACATCCAAAATGTCGTCTTTCCATTGGTTCCACTGGCTGAAACTTGAATTCGGCTAAAACTTCCAATGCTTTCCATTCTCGAATTAGCAATGCAGCGATCACTAATCGAGGTTTACGGCTCAAAGCATCTGCTACGACATTTGCTTTACCTGGATGGTATTGCAATGAAAAGTCATAGTCCTTGAGTAACTCCATCCATCTTCGTTGTCGCATGTTCAACTCCTTTTGAGAGAACAAATACTTCAGGCTCTTATGATCGGAAAACAGATCGAACTTTTCTCCATAGAGATAGTGTCTCCAAATCTTTAAGGCAAACACTATTGCTGCCAATTCCAGATCATGCGTCGGATAATTCTTCTCGTGTACCTTCAATTGTCTTGATCCATATGCGATAACATTCCCGTCTTGCATCAGTACACAACCCAATCCCTGGTGCGATGCGTCACTGTAGATCACATATCTTTCTCCACTCTTAGGTATCGCAAGTACCGGTGCAGAAGTCAATTTCTCTTTTAACTCCTGAAATGCATCCTCATGCTTGTCCGTCCATTCATACTTCGTCTCCTTCCTTGTTAAATTCGTCAGTGGTCCTGCTAACTTGGAAAATCCTTCTACGAATCTTCTGTAATATCCTGCTAATCCAAGAAAACTTCTGACCTCTGTCGCATTGGTCGGTCTATTCCAGCTTAAGACTGCATCAATCTTAGATGAGTCCACAGAAATACCGTCCTGAGATATAACATGTCCCAAGAATTTGACTTCCCGTAGCCAAAACTCACACTTGCTATATTTTGCATACAACTTGCTATCTCGAAGTGTCTGCAAGGCAATCTGTAAATGCTCCTTGTGATCCTCTTCTGTCTTTGAGTAGATCAGTATATCATCGATGAACACTATAATGAATTGATCCAGATATGGTCTGAATACTCTATTCATTAAATCCATAAATACTGCTGGCGCATTCGTCAATCCAAAAGGCATAACTAGAAACTCGTAATGCCCGTATCTTGTCCTGAATGCAGTCTTCGATACATCCTCTGGTCGAACTAACAATTGGTGGTATCCTGAACGTAAATCAATCTTGGAAAAGATTCTCGATCCTTGTAACTGGTCGAATAGGTCATCTATCCGAGGTAGTGGATATCTATTCTTGATCGTAACCTTGTTCAACTCCCTGTAGTCTATACAGAGTCGAAGTGTTCCGTCCTTCTTCTTTACAAACAGAACTGGTGCTCCCCAAGGTGACGTACTCGGGCGAACGAAACCTAAGTCTTCAAGCTCTTGAACTTGCTTCTTCAGTTCTAACATCTCAGTTGGTGCCATCCTATACGGAGTCTTAGAAATAGGCAATGTACCAGGTACTAATTCCACACAGAAGTCTATTTCTCTTTTCGGTGGAAGTCCTTTAATATCCTGAAATACATCCTGAAAATCTTGTACAATAGTAATCTGATCCATCGTGAGTTCTGTACTTGTACTCCCAATCGTAGCCAAACTACTCGTAAGAAACATATCGCTCGTCGGCTGACACTGAAATCTAATCGTCGGCCTTCCTTGTCTCGGAAATACAATCGTCTTAGTAGGGCAATCCAAATTGGCACTATACTTAGTCAACCAATCCATTCCTAGGATAATGTCGAACTCGGACATTGACAGAACTACCAAGTCTGCAGGAAGATTCCTATCTCCCAAAGTCAATGGGCAATCTTTACACACTTTACTCAACTTAACAGTCACTCCCAAAGGTGACACAGCATTCAGTGTTGACTCAAGTGTCTGGGGTTCTAATCCCAATTGACGCACAATCTTAACAGCAATAAATGAACGTGCGGCTCCAGTATCAAATAAAGCTTTAACTGGACTATGAAAGAGTACAAGCGTACCTTCCAAATGTTGCTGCTCATCAGCGTTAAAGCCTGCTTCTCCTGGAATGATAGCATTCATCCTTGTCTGATCTGGAGGTCCTTGTATCCCTTGAATCGATGCTCCGTAGTATCCTCCTTGTGGTGCACGACAATCCTTACTTAGATGTCCCGGCTTGTTGCAATTCCGACAGACAATATCCATTCTGCGGTTAACTCTAGGGGCTGTACAGAATCTGGCAACGTGCCCTGGCTTTCCGCAATTAAAACATCCTCCACTATTGCTTGGCGGTGCTGTCAGTAGTGCCTGCGGCTGTGATCCTTGCTGGCGATATTGCTGGGGTCGAGTATAGCCCTGTTGTGGCTTTCTGGTTCCTTCCCAGGTTCTCTTACTCCCTTGGAAATTACTCTGAGGTCTCCAACCTTGAGTATTCCTTGGTGGCAAGTTATGGAAATTCCTCTGTTGAAAACTTCTAGATGACTGTGATCGATTCATCTGTGGTTGTTGTGCTGGATAAGCATCCTTCTCTAATCCTGCAGCAAATCTGACAATCTCTTCGAATGATTGATTCAGATGACCAACCATCATATGTCTGAGGTGGGGATTCAATCCTTGGTGAAATCTCTTCACCTTCTTCTGTGGCGTGTCTATCATATGCTGAGCAAATCTGGATAGACGCTCAAACTGTGTTGTATATTCCCTGACATTCCATCCTCCTTGTACCAAATTGAGAAAGTTCCTTTCCTGTTGATCTCTCTCATCCTCTGGGAAATACTTCTCCAAAAATCGTCCTTTGAATGTCTCCCATGGCATAGCTTTAGCAGCATCGATCCCAATAGTGGCTCGCTCGGCTTCCCACCAATCTGCGGCGGCATAAGTGAGCTGAAAAGTAGCAAGGCGACGCTTCTCTTGTTCGCTGCATTCCAATGCTTCAAATATCAACTCCATTTCTCTTATCCATTGTTCCGCTTTCCATGGTTCTGTTAGTCCATCGAACTTTTCTGGACGTAACCCACGAAAATTTGCTAACAACTTATCTCCAGTCTGTCTCGGTGGCGGGGGTGCAAAAGGTCTCTGGTGGGTGGAATGATTATAAGTATCCCCCACATGCTCCATCCTCTGCATGAAAGCTTCGAAAATTCCCGTCGGATCCATCCCTTCTGGAATAGGTGCTCCATTACGTGCTTGGTGATTTCTCAAGGGTCCTACCATGATGATAACGAGTATTGCCTACAAGAGACATATTGATCAGCTGAAAGTCTTCTCGTAGAAACGAAACCAAGATAGAACGCGAAGTAACAAGAGCTAACAGTTCTACAAAACAATACATCAAACATCCAACAATCAATATCAAAAGTACTGCTCGTATATATATAGATATCAAAAGATGTACCATGGAGTACACAGTAACCATACCATGTACCACGTGGGACAAGGCTAAAACAGTACTAAGGTCAACTACTACTGTCTATACAAAGCTATGGTCAAATAGCTATCTCTCAAGCTCCCAAAAATCTAGTGGACAACATGTCCTGATAAAATCAAAAACTAAGCCCTGCAGGTCCTGACTCAAAAGTCGTCAACGTCTGATCCTGCTGGTGGTGCCTCGTCCTCTGAATCCATCTCCATCTCCTCGAGTGGGTCATCCTCAACTGGAGCAGCAAGATCTCCGACTACAACTCCTATATCCCAATCCTCTACTATCTCTGCATCATCATCCTCTATACCGTCTGCTATTGCCTGGTTGGCGACATCGACTGCTACTGCGGCGAATCCATCTGCTATATCAAGAGCTCCCGCTATGGCTGCCTCTCCCATAACAAAATCTGCTGGTTGTGCGACCATCTGAGCTATCCATCCTACTGCCATATCGGCCATAGCTGCCATATGCATAATGGGTCCAGCGGGTATCTGAAGCACAACTGGTGCCTCCGGCACAACTACCTCCTCATCGGGCGCATCCTCATCTACTACTATGTCTGCCTCAACAGCCTCTGGGTCCGGTACTGGATCCTCTGGCTCGAACTCTGGCTCCTCGGGGTCATCCTCAGGCTCATCATCATCTGCATCGTCTGCATGCTCATCCTCTACTGGGTCCTCGTCGTCTATCGGTTCCTCCTCTCCGTCCTCGTCCATGTCCTCATCGGCATGCTCAAGGTCCTCATCCTCCTGGATCGGCTCAGGCTCTGGAACTGGTACATCGGGTACCGGCGATGGTGGTGGTGTTGCTGGCACTGGTGCAACTACAGGCTCTGGTGGACCGGCTACAATAGCTCTCAACTCAATCTCATCCATCTCGGGCTTACTCTGAACTAACCGTAATATCTCCTGGCAAATATCTCTACCAATCCTCGCAGTATGGTAAGCATCCATACGCATCTGCGTCGGGTGAGTCCTCTCTGTCACATAAAGTGCTCTCCACATGTCCTCCTCCAAATGTCTACTAGCTATCTGGCACACACGCTCTCGATAAAACTCTGGGTCAGCTGGCTCCACGGTATCCCCATGGATCACGTGTCCTCCATAAGCATCGGTAACAAACTGATGAAACTCTGGATCCATGCTATCCTGCAAAGGAAAACTATCTATCGTCAGAAAGACGAACTTATCTTATACTCATATCTCATCTCAAGAAAATCTTAAATACTAGAACCAGATGGTGTGGAATCCATCAGTGAACGACAATATCAGAACCTAACCGTAATATAACCAGGCGCTCTGATACCAAAAACCCTGTCACGCCCCGGAGTAGCATAAATAGAGAAAAATAAATTTCCTTTATGGGTCCATAGGGAATGACAAGTGAAAGTCACCGATAATCCACACCACACAGTACTAGTCCAAACAGGAACAGTAAAACAACTGAAATATAAACACGGTTCTATCTATTACAAACATCAGAGTACGGTCCACAGGATCACAACAGGTCTGGAGACAACATATGCCCAAGTACCCGTTAACTACAAAGTACAACAGTAAAAAGAAAAGTAGTAATATAACTACTATCTATCTTCAGGTCTTCAGCTAGCGTACGGATAGGCGTCAGCATAACTGGCATCAGTGGGGCCATTCTCTACGTAACTCCCTTCAGGGTAATCGTTATCGCCATGAGTTCCGTCATCTGCATTGTAAAGGACAGGGTAGTCTGGACGGGGAATGTCCAGGCAATAAAGGCCGTCAGCTTGTTGAAAGCTGAGTGAGCACTAACTAACACAGTCTCATAGAAATGACATAATTACCATTATGAACAATGTATGACAGTGATACTAATTATATTCCTCACTCGTTTATTCAGACATATCATTAATCGATTATTATCGACTCCCATTCTAAGACTGATTCCACAATACCCAACTGACTATCTCGAACTGATTATATCAGCACAACATATCAGTGCTCTTGTTCACCGCTATACCGCTTTTAAGAACTTCTTGCGAGCACCCATACATCGTTCTTATATAACGACTGGTCCATGGATATACCCATACTCTTGTTCACCGCTTTTAAGAACTCTTACTGTTCACCGCTTTTAAGAACGCTTGCGAGTACGATACATACACAGCTCTGGTAATTCAAATCATGGGCGTGCCACATCTACTCTTGTTCACCGCTTTTAAGAACTCTTACTGTTCACCGCTTTTAAGAACTCTTGCGAGTACTGTGCACCCATAATTCTCACGATCCTGATCAAATCCTTGACATACACTTATCGGATTCAACCTGAGCGAATCATCAGCTCGACTCACACAACCTTAAACATACAATTCCTCTTACTGACTCATTCCTCACTTATCCAATACTACCCAATATTATCATCTCAAACTTTACTACGTTATCGCGTCGTACTATTACTAGCGTTCCGAACCCGATTACGTTACTCACCATGTTATCTCAATCTCATTATCGTATCCCATTACCTCCGTTATCCATAATATCGCATAATAGGAACATGAAACAACAATTAAATAACTACGCATTATGAATTATAAACTGAAAGGAATACATTCATGTTCTGCTAGGTTCGATCGATTGAGGTCATCTCGATCGCTCGAAGAAAGTGCTGTTCGATCGATTGAAGTCTTCTCGATCGATCGAAGTGAAGGTGATCTCGATCGATTGAAGTCATTTCGATCGATTGAGACTTAGTGATGTTCGATCGATTGAACTCAGTTCGATCGGTCGAACTTCGTCTTCCCCAGATTCTGCCAGTGAACGTGCAGAATATGTTAGGGGGTGTTTGGGTTATAATTAATACGCCCAGAATATGTAAAACATCATAACTAAGTTACCGAGTGAGTTTGGAACTCACTGAAAGTCGTTAAGGTGCGTTTGGGTAAGCTTTAGCTCCGAAGCTTTAATGGCGGCCACTCTCTCTCTCTTCTGTCTTGTCTCTGTCTCTCTCTGTCTCCTTCTTTCTTTCTCTCCTTCTTCTTCTTCTTCTCTTCTTCTTCTCTGCTGAGTATATATATATATAGATATGTGTGTGTATATATATAGATATATGGAGGTATGTGTATATATATGTATACCAACACACAAGCACACACTCTCAACTCTCTCTTCTCACAAGGTTCAGCAAACACACCACACACACGAATGCAGTGTATATATAGGAGAGGATGGGGTGCAGGTGGCAGCATTTGCGCAAAACTGGTATTCTGATATTTCTATTCTCGATCGATCGAAGGATGCTCGATCGATCGAACTCAGATCGGTCAGTTAGATCGATTGAAAAAGGGTTTGATCGATTGAAGTGGGGACCACGTATTTAATTTATGTCGGTAGGGTTTTCGATCGCTCGAAAAGGGTTCGATCGCTTGAACTGAAGGGTCTCGATCGCTCGAACTAGCTTCGATCGATCGAATATTGAATTTCATGAATGGTCAAATGAAGTATATAGAATCTCTCTGCATTAAATATTTATTGAAAATACGGGGTATTACACTACCACACCCAATAATCTTCTACCTCCATAAACTCATTCTGGACGAGAACTGCTCAGTGGAGCAAAAGCAAAAGAAAAAGGAAAAAAAAAAAAAAAAGAGACAAAAAGTAAAGCAAAGAAAAAATAATAGACGCAAGAAAACAAAAGCACAACTAGGGGGTGGTCTCTCTCTTCTGAGTGGAGTGCCTTCAAAATTTTATTTTTTTTTTAAAGGGAAAGATGCTCTTGGTTTTTGCCTATAAATATAGGCCGCTGCAAACGAAAAAAAAAAGGGGAACGAAGGAAAAAAGAGGCTCCTCTCTGTATCTCCCTCATACTACACATCTCTCTCACCATCCTTCCATATCCATCACTTCATCATTAAATACAAATAACTCCTACAAAAAAAAGGAGTTTACATTTTTTTCCACCACCATACCACCCCTTCTAAACCATCACCATCAAAGTCATCACTACAATCACCACCCTCCACCTAGCTATCATATCATCACGATTCTCATCAACATACCTCACGGCCACTGTACCATCGCCGTCATCGCCCAACATCTCAGTCATTCACCATCAATATTCTAACAGATTTCTCGAGTTCCTCTAATAATTCAGGTTTTTATTTTATTTTATTTAATTTTTTTCTCTATTGTACATATCATTTTTTTTATAAAAAATAATAAATATATATACATCCACGTCATACTCGGAATTACTTAGTTTCCAATATAAAAATCACACCCGACTCTGGATTACATGGTTCCTAATACGGAAATCTCACTTGGTTTCTAATATCGAGAGCCACATTCTACTGGGGATGACGTGGTTGCTAATACGGGAACCTCTATTCTACTGGGGACTACGCGATTTTCTAATATGGAAATCCATGTCTAAATAATAAAAATCACTTTTAAGTTATTAGGGCACCGTCCCCTTCTTCCGTTATAAAATCAACAACAAAAAAAAAAAAAAACAAAAAACAAAAAAAAAATACAAAAAAATGGACTTTCTCAAAATAAAACTCCAATGCCACCTTTGCTTGGAATCTGCAAATAATACAGGTAAGTCTTCTCACTCTTAATGGGCACCGACCCTTACTTCCGGCACAAAACAAAATAAAAAAAAAATATCTCTTTTCAATCTTTTGGGCACTGACCCTTTCTTCCAAAAAAAAAAAAAAAGGAAATAAAAAAAAAAGAATGAAAAGGAAATACCAAAAAAAATGGACATCCCTCAACTCAAATGCCTCTCTTGTTCAAGATCTCCCACCAACACAGGCAAAGTCAGGTAAGTTTTCCTATCCTACATGTACGTTCTCATATTTTCTTAAAAGTTGGGCACCGACCCTTACTTCCGGCAAAAAAATAAAGTACAAAAAAATTCTCTTTTCTTTTCAGTCATTTGGGCACCGACCCTTACTTCCGGCATAAAAATAAAATACAAAAATTTCTCTTTTCTTTTCAATCATTTGGGCACAGATCCTTATTTCCGGCATAGGAATAAAAGCACAGGAAAAAAAAATAAAAATAGAAAAGTACAAAAAAAAATGCATCATTCTCCAATCACTTGCATAGTCTCATTTCAATTTCAATCACTTTCCAAAGGTTAAAATCTAGGACTATACCACGTGGGTTAAAGTTCCTAGTTACACCAACTCTTTCTTAAATCACTATATCACACGTGCACGGTCTTTTCTTTCTCTTAAAAAATCATGCATACACTCGCACACACAAGTCAGAACTACGTTTCGCCTGATTCCCGTCTTGGGATACGTAAGCAACTCTCAAAGAGTGCGGCCATACCTATCACCATTTTTTGTCCTATTCACCTTTTTTTTAAAGAATAATCTATTCTTCTTTTTCAATCAAAATGCCCCATTTTAATAAAAATTACTAAAATTGGCAACCGTGTTCGCACGGATGTTCGAGGGTGCCTAATACCTTCCCTTGACATAATCGAGTCCCCAAACCCATCTCAAAATCTCTAGTTTTCGCATGGCTATTCAGAGTCATACTTTTAAATGGGCCACTTTTTCTCAAAACAGTTTTTTAAAAGTCAAAGATAAATTACTTTAATTGTCTTTGCAGAGGTCCAAGCACCCCAAATGTTAGGTGGCGACTCTGAACATTTCAAATAGGCCCTACCATACTCTTTTCACCCTTTCCAATAAAAATCAAGTCGCAATTCACCCACTCTCAGGAAGTCGGGCCCATACCAACAGCCTGGCGTTCTGAAAATGCGGGGGCGCGATAGCTGGCAACTCTGCTGGAGACAGCACTTAAGAAGACTCAGGCCATCACTTTAGTGATTTTCGTTACAATGGGGCCTTTTCTTTTGTACTAACATTTTTTTTTGTTTCACCTCTTCTTTGTAAATTTATATTCTTTTGCACAGGTGTTCGCAATTCAGGCTAAAATAAAACTGCAAGGCCAATGCCAATATTGCAAAGGCCAATGCCACGATCTTTAACTATAACACACTACACACTAGCATGCAAGCATAACATAGCCCTTCCTTAAGAGGAAACCTTTAAGATTAGATAGGAGGATTAGTAAGTGGCATGGCCGTTGCGGTAGTACTGCCGGTACTAGCACTAAAAGTTCCCCTGCTCGAGCCACCAACCTGAGAAAGTGCTTCGGCGCTGGAGGTTTGAAGGTTTGGGGACCATGCCTGATTTAAGTTTGCATTAGACATCAGCCTCTCTACATGCTCTCACTCTCTACACATGCATCAATGTTGATACATCACTTTCTCCACATGCTCTCACTATTTATGTGTGCATCAATGTCGATACATCATTCTCTGCACATGCTCTCACTCTCTCCACGTGCTCTCTCTCTCTCTCTCACCCCCTCTCTCTCTCTCTTTCTTTTCTTTCCCTCCTGCTCCCTCTCCTTTTGTCTCTCTCACCGATGCAATCTCTCTCTCTGTCACTCTCATGGACACCCCCTCTCTCTCTCTCTCTCTTTCCACTCTCTCACAGACTCTTTCTCTCTGTCTCTCTCTCTCAACACCCCCTCCCTTTCTCTCTTTCTATCACTCTCAATGACCTCTCTCTTCCCATCATTTTAAAAACCCCCCATATCCCCCTCTTTCTCTGTCCTTCTCACACATTCTCCCTCTCTCTTTGACGAACCTCTCCCTGTTTCACTCCCCTCCTCTCTTTCTTCTTATTCCCCTCATTCCATCTCTCTGTAGAAACTCATCCCTCTTATTGGGAAAACTAGGAAAAAAAAAACCTAATCTGAATAAGAGGAAGCTAAAACAAGCCCTGTACAGGAGCTTCCCATAGAGATCAAGAAGAGAAATAGAGAATCATAACAAAAAATGGGTATGAAGAGAGTTATGGACCCAACATATCATCGTTGTGGTGCATGTATATATAATAGAAGACAGTGTCGAACTGATTGTCCCTTGCCTCCCTACTTTGGTATGCAGGAAATAACAAGGATTATGGGGCAATTCACAGATGTTTTGGATACATGAACTTTTTACGCCTTATTCGAAATGTATCGGAGGCAGATCACTAACAAACTATCAACTCCCTTGTATATGAAGCCACAACTAGACTTCAGGAGCCCATCTTGGGATGTGTTTCTTATATCTTTCTCCTTGAACAACAAGTTCAAGAATTGAAGGAACCGGTTTCACAACTTCAAGCTCAATCAAAAGAAGAATCACCCAATGTCACGCCCCGGAACGGCAAAAATAGAGAAAAATAAATTTCCTTTTTGGGTCCAAAGGCAGCGACGGGTGAAGTCACATGATTGTCCACACCACGCAGTACTAAGCAACAAGAGTAATAGTGTAACACGAATGAAGTCTAGGTTCTGATCACAACGTAACATAAAGTCAACAGAAGTTACTAACTATTACACATCAGAGTCTTGAATCAAATATAAGACAGCGGAAGTACAAATGCCAAGGCAACATATGCCTGACTACAAAAAAGGGTTCTAAAATGGTAAAGACAATTAGCTACAATTCTAGTCTAGTCTTCAGTTGGCGTAGAGGTAGTCCTCGGCGTAGTAGTCTTCTTCGGTCTGACCTCCGTCGGGGAAATCCTCCACAGGGACTCCGTCACCGGCATAGTAGTCCCTGTATAGTCATAACCAGGGTGCGCTGGAACGTAGAAATGTCCAGCGGCATAAACGCCTTCAGCTTAATAAAAGCTGAGTGAGTTAGATACTAACAGGGTATCGACTATTGAAGTTATTACAAGTTATAAATCGTAACCAAATTAGAGTTCAGTGAGGGTAACTCCTTTAAATCAAACCGATTATCCGATTACTAACGTCTTACTCATTTTAAGACCGATAACACGTCTTGATAGGGGAACAGACTCGACAGTAGTTCAACTCTATAACACACCATTGTTCATCCACCGCTTTTAAGAACATATGCACAGTTCACCGCATGTCATGGATACCACGTTAGTCCATCCCCCGCTTTTAAGAACATATGCACAGTTCACCGCATGTCAGGGATATAACGCTTAAACAATAGTACATCATTCTATGCCACGACTTAGCTACGTCTACCAGTGATCACGGTCCACCGCATGTTATAGACACCTTCGTCTGTCTACCGCTTTTAAGAACATATGATTAGATCATCTGGCTATCTTAGGGCAAATGGTCCGGTTCACCGCATGTCGTAGACACCTTCGTCTGTCTACCGTTTTTAAGAACATATGATCGACCAACGCCCACCCACGCAAGGTTCCCGAATCTTAGCAAACTTACTTAAGTTCAACTCTATTACCGATACATGACAATCCCAATGTGGCCCGACTACTCTGAATGAAATGAACGTTAACTCCAAAGGATTCACGACTATTCCGTTATCTAACATTATAAACATTATCCGTTAATCTTGTTGTTACTACAACCCTACGCTGCATTAACTCGTTATCATGTCTGTATTACAATAATAAAGCATGCTGGGAAATACTGAACAGTAAATAAACAACTAAACAGTTATAACATCAACTAAACAAGTAAAACAGTAAATTGTAACTGCCAATCGATTGGTATAGAGGTTCAATCGATTGGTATAAAAGTAACATCAATCGATTGGAAAAAGATTCAATCGATTGGCATAGAAGTAGTGTCAATCAATTGATAAAAGGTTCAATCGATTGGATCACAATCCATGCCAATCGATTGCACAAAATGTCAATTGATTGGGACCTGAAAGATGTCAATCGATTGGTAAGAGTACCAATCGATTGATACTTCGTCTTCTTCACAGAGAAGACTGTCCAGCAATATAAACAGAAAAATACATGGATTCTGCATCTCTTCTTTATTAAAACAAGTCCTAACATCAATGTAAGGCTACCAAGTGAGTTTAAAACTCACCTTAGGCGTAAGGGCGTGTTTGGTTGTGTGTTTGAGCTTTGAGCTCCAATGGTGGTCCTCCTCTCTCCTCTGCTCTGTTTTCTCTCTTCTCCTTCTCCTTCTTTCTTCTTTCTTGATCTTCTTCTCTTCTTTCTTCTTTTCTTTCTCAGTCCATCTGTGTGTGTGTGTATGAATATATGTATATATATGTGTATATATATATGAGTGTTTATATATATATATAAACACACACAAACACTCCCTCTCACTCTCTCTGATTTCTGTAAACAGAAATCCGCCCAAAATGGGCTGGTATATATAGAGAGAAGGGTTCACGTGGCCTCTCCCCAACCAGAGCAAAAGAATCTGCCCAGCTGCCTCCAATCGATTGGCAAAAGTGTCAATCAATTGATAAAATCAATCGATTGGTATAAAGTGTCAATCGATTGGTATCCAAAATAAGGCAATCGATTGGAAAACTTGTCAATCGATTGGTATCCAAATTATACCAAGGTAAGGCCAAGCTCATACAAGTATTAAAAGAAACATACAGGGTCTTCATCACATAATATACTACAAAGATACAGGGTATTACACCCAAACAATCCAAAGAGCCTGATCTGGATCCTTGGCTCAAGTATGCCATGGAAGATCTAGATTGCAACATAAAAATTCTTCAAAAATACTCTAATCTCATTTCTTCCATCACAACTGCTCCAATCTCTTCTGAAATCTCTAGCCCTACCCATATTCCTCCTGTCACTCAAAGCTATACAACATCTTCTCATTCTCGTTGGTCTGATCTAGTCCAGCACTCGCAATTTGGCAACAACCACCAAAAGTCTCCAGGTCCGTTGGATCTCTCTACTTCCAACACGAGCTCTCCAGTCTCTAGTCCTACCCACACCCCCTCTGCTACTCCAAATTGCTCCCACTGGTCTGATTTAGTCCAATACTTGCAATCTGGAAAGTCCCAAATTCCCTTGAATCAAACAAAAAAATCAGGGGTCCCAAAATATCCAAATCTCCCTCTAAATCTTCAAGCGAGTTCGTCAAAAGCACCTACTCCATCCACTGATCCTTACTCTTTCTTCACTGTCAATAACTTAGATCAAAGCTCCTTCTTGGATTTAATTGACAAAATGAAAAATCAACATGCCTTCAAAGAAAAGAAAAGAAAAGAAAATTCACGAGGTGGTATGAGCCTTAGAACTAAGGCTCTTTTTGTTTGTTTTCAAACAAATAAATAAATAAAAATTAAAAATAAAATTAAAAAAATTGGAATGAACATCATGGTCCATATTCGAGGTAGTCTCTGTACGTCGAGTGTGCATGGGATTAGGCCCACATGTCTTACTATGTGTGTCCCTCCACCAGCTTAATGTAGTTTGGACCTTTGGGTATTGTTTTATAGGGCAACTGGGTGGGTAAGCAACTCGAGAGGGTAAGCAACTCTGTCCTCAGAAGTAAGTCCTGAAGAACATTCACCCAGGGTTATGTGGAACAGACTATATGATCTATATGGTTGCTGAAAAGCGCGTAGGATGTCGTTAGCATTCGACCTCTGAAAGGAAGCCTCACGTTGGCAGAATTCTGCTCCCACTCAGCAAAATCCAAATGTACATTTGTATCATTATAATTTTTCATTTTTTTTTATTTCTTAAAAAAAAATTCCTCTTTTGCACTATCTTCGTTTCTTATGCAATGTATCCTCACATTGGGCAATCAGTTCAAGAATCAGCTGTGGAAATACTATCTCTTGTTAATAACATAAGTGCACTTTCTAAAATTTCATAATCCACTTGTGTTTGCTATCATCAATTTGAACCAGCTCAAAGGCTGACATGACATGCTGGATCATTTCTAATCCTTCATTCATGCCTAATTCGATACAATGACAGCACGTGCAAGTCAAAATTGCGAACATTAATATTATCAAATCCAAGCAGTACTAGTGCATTCGCAACTGTCCAAATCGTCTCATTGCCAAATCAATAGGCTGCTCTACTATCTCAAATACACTCTTACTCTCTATCAAATCAAAAAGTAAAATAAAAAAAAAGTAAAAGAGGAGAGAAAGAGATTGTCGATCACGAGAAGAGAGAGAAAAAGAAAAAAAAAGAAAAGAAAAAGAAAAGAAGAGACGGAGAGAGAGAGAAAGTGTCGGTGGGAAGAAAAAAAAAAGAGCATAAATATTCACTCTCTCCCTCATTTCTTATTCCCTCATCCTCCTCGAACGTAGCTCTTCCCCCATCTCTGCATCTCTGTATTTTTCTCTCTCCTCTCCCTTCTTGCTCATTCATCTTTCTTTCATTTCTCTCCCCTTACCATACTCATAGTCAATGTCTTTCGCCATTGTGCCTTGCGACTGCGACCAAGATCAGAAGTTTAACATTGTTTTAGGCGTGTGGGTGCTCATTAAAAAATGGGTTTGGAGAACGACATGGATTTGGGTGAGATAATTATACTCTGCGAAGTGTGCATTCTTCTTTGGATGGCGGTGGCGGCTGCAGCTTACTTCTGGCTCAAACTGCCTGATAATGAAGAAGTCCATAAAGACTAGGAAAAATGTTTGCCCCTGTGATTCAGATCATTTGTTGGGTGGGTTGGCTTTACCAATGAAAAATGGGTTGATGAAATGTAAGGGTTTTCTTGTTGTTCTCTTTTTGCTCTTATATGTATCAAAAAAATATCATCAATAAAAAGATAATGTCAAGGATTGTGTAAATACACGGGCAGCCAATCATATGTGTTGTTCCCAGCCATCCAGTTCATGCACTGTTTCTATACCCTTTATTAACAGTCTGATTCTCCACTGATACACCCATGTGCCTTTCGTCACTCTCGCAAAAGGCCAATACTTCACCCACTGCCTAAAATTCCACTCCTTACAAGGCACCAAAATGCCACACAGGGGCAGTTTCTCCACCACTAAATATATGCATTGTCTGCTTTGTATAAGTACATACATTTCTTTTATAAAAAATAAATAAAAACAAGTTTAAAAAAAAAAAACAAACAAAAAGGAAAAAAAAAAAAAAGCTTTTTTCATCATCTTGCTTTAAAATCTCATGATTCATTAGATATGACTGTCTTGTAACTTGTTGAAGCCAATTAGGACATCACATTGGACTTTTGGACACAACACACGATAAAACACGCCAAAAAGGCTTCAAGACCATGATTAATCATAACAGTGTCTGACACTACTCATCATCGCAAGTGCATGCTGCTCTACCACTGCTGTAGCATATGAATAGTACACTCTCAAGGACAGAAATACCTCAACTCAAGGCACGCCACACATCATCAAATACCAAGTGGGGGCGGCCCATTGTTCCCCATAACATTGCACGAACTTCAATGTTGCACATACATGATTTCTAAAATTCAACTATGTTTGTGTCAAAATGATGAGAGGCAATCATTTCAGCTATCCATACACTATTATTCACTTGCTAGCCCACTTGAGTCATACAATGAAAACCTATTTCCAAATTCAAACCCCCTGAGGATCACCCCCCACACTGGGGCAATGAAAAAAAAAACGAAGCTCAACGAAAAAGCAAAATATATATATATATATATATATATACGGAAGCTGGACAAATCCACAGAATACTATCCAACTTGGATACTCACTTCGAACTGGGGTAATTCCCCCCAAGTCGCATTTCACTCGGTAATACTTACCCCACCACACTAGATTGGGGCAGCCAAAAAAAAAATAGAGCATAAGGTGATCTCAGGCATATCGACCTATCAAAAAAAAAGGTTTGAGCCTTTATGCGATCCTTCATTTCTTAACCCATGACCCTAGCTGCAATGCAACCCACTAAAAGTCCACTCTGATTAACACAAGTCTTGTTGGATTTATTAAATCATACTTTTGCATCATTTTAAAGACATGGGCTATCACATACTGTCAATTTTAAGATAGTCCGGCGGGCGTAGTGAAAACCTAAGAAAAAAAAAAGGTGCTATGAATCAAGACTATGGCAAAACTGTCGATGCAGCAAATACGTTGCCTTCTAGTATTCCAACAAGCAACAAGACAGACAATATCCACTAACTTATGAACATTTTTTTGCAGATGCTCATGCATCAATTACTGTTGTAAATACTCTATACACAGCATAACATTTCATTCAAAAAAAAACACAAAAAACAAAAATCATTCATACTTTACAGCATAGCAGAAAATGCATATCTTTTGTAACAGGGGCAACTGGTCCTGATACTTCTATCATCATTGTAAGGAGAATACTCACCTCCGGAACAACATGCTTTCAAAGCCCAACCACTGGCCCAATACTTCTGAAAACCTCACCACTGGCCCAATATACTTTCCAAAGCCCAATGATTGGCCCAACACTTCTGAAAACCTCACCACTGGCCCAATATACTTTTCAAAGCCCAACGATTGGTCCAACATACTTCCAAAAGCCTAACCACTGGCCCTACATACTTCCAAAGCCCAACTACTGGCCCAACATACCTCCAAAAGCCTAGCCACTGACCCAACACTTCCAAAAGCCTAACCAATGGCCCAACATACTTCCAAAGCCCAACTATTGGCCCAACATACTTCCAAAGGCCTAACCACTGTCCCAACATACTTCTAAGACCTCCCACTTCATGCAGCCTTTACTCAAGCTCGCCAACTCTACAACAACCCCTCTGCTCAGGTCCATATGTCAAATGAACCTCTGTTATACGGATCATCAAGAAGTATGTCCCATACTCGAGATCACCAAGTTCATCTCATCCAGTCTTTGTCAAGGGACATCCTGTTCCTATCATCCAGCTTCAAGTGTGAGTCCGTCAAGTGGCATCTTGTTCATCTCATCCAGTCACAAGAGTGAGTCCGTCAAGGGGCATCTTGTTCATAATCTCACTATTGGGAATAAGTCTGTCAAGTGGCATCCCGTTTACATCTTCAGCACAGGAGTGAGTCCGTCAAGGGGTATCCTATTCATAATCTCACAATTGGGAATGATTCCGTCAAGTGGCATCCCGTTTACATCTTCAGCACAGGAGTGAGTCCGTCAAGGGGCATCCTGTTCACAATCTCACAATTGGGAATGAGTCCGTCAAGTGGCGTCCTGTTTACATCTTCAGCATAGGAGTGAGTCCGTCAAGGGGCATCTTGTTCACAATCTCACTATTGGGAATGAGTCAGTCAAGTGGCATCCCATTTATATCTTCAGCACAGGAGTGAGTCCGTCAAGGGACATCTTGTTCACAATCTTACTATTGGGAATGAGTCCATCAAGTGGCGTCCAATTTACATCTTCAGCACTGGAGTGAGTCCATCAAGGGACATCATGTTCACAATCTCACTATTAGGAATGAGTCCGTCAATCGGCGTCCCGTTCACATCTTCAAGCTCAGGAGTGAGTCCGTCAAGAAACATCCTGTTCACAATCTCACTATTGGGAATAAGTCCGTCAAGTGGCATCCCGTTCACATCCTCAAGCTCAGAAGTGAGTCCGTCAAGAGGCATCCTGTTTACAATATCATCATCAGGAGTAAATCCGTCAAGTGGCAAGGAGTGAGTCCGTCAAGAGGCATCTTGTTCATAATATCATCATCGGGAGTAAATCCGTCAAGTGGCATACTGTTATCATTAACATCAACCTTAGTTTAGGATTATGCGGCTTTACACTTCTTGGCTACATCCTTCTTTCCCCAGGTTCACACGAACTACCCACGGTCTGATTCTCCCGACGGGAGATACGTAGGCAACTCTAAGAGCTCGACCATACCCTTACTTTTACGTTCTTGGTTAAAGTTTGAGATTACGCGGCTTCGCACTTCTTGACTACACCGTCTCTCACCATCTTTCAGCTACCCTGGTTTGCATGAACTACGCACGGTCTGATTCTTCCGATGGGAGATACGTAGGCAACTTTAAGAGCTCGACCATACCCTTAATTTACTACATTCTCGGTTAAAGTTCTAGATTACGCGGTTACACACTTCTCGACTACACCGTCTACACCATTCCTCTTCTATTCGACTCTCACATGAATCCCCAGACAGAGTCGTTAGGCCACTCATTTCCCTACTCTGGCACTTCACGTCACTCCTCTCCAATCATGGCATCACCCACTTGAACCACACTCGTCCTGAGTCTTTTCCACATAAGATACGTGGACATCTCAAACAGACTTTGAGATCATTCATATTCTTGTACATGCTTCTCATAATAAAAAATTTCAAGAAAGAGTAGAGACAAAAATGGGTGTCTCCTTATCTTTGTCACGATTTGCTTTGTAAAACATGACAAAGAGGGGCAGCTGTAGACACCCCCAATCATTTCAAAATAAAGTGCTCGTTGACACGAGCCTATCGCTTATTGAATCATCCCAATCTGACCTCAAATGGAAAAGATATTACAAGTCATATGCTATGGGGTCAAATGGTCAACAATTCCGCACACAGCCTACCACACCCAATAATCTTCTACCTCCATAAACTCATTCTGGACGACAACTGCTCAGTGGAGCAAAAGCAAAAGAAAAAGGAAAAAAAAAAGAGGCAAAAAGTAAAGCAAAGAAAAAATAATAGACGCAAGAAAACAAAAGCACAGCTAGGGGGTGATCTCCCTCTTCTGAATGGACTGCCTTCAAATTTTTTTTTTTTTGAAAAAGGGAAAGATGCCCTTGGTTTTTGCCTATAAATATAGGCCACTGCAAATGGAAAAAAAAAAAAAAAAGGGAGAACGGAGGAGAAAAGAGGCTTCTCTCTGTATCTCCCTCATACTCCACATCTCTCTCACCATCCTTCCATATCCATCACTTCATCATTAAATACAAAAAACCCCTACAAAAAAAAGGAGTTTACATTTTTTTCACCACCATACCACTCCTTCTAAACCATCACCATCAAGGTCATCACTACAATCACCACCCTCCACCTAGCTATCATATCATCACGATTCCCATCAATATACCTCACGGCCACTGTACCACCGCCGTCATCATACTGTCTCAAATCACCGCCCAATATCTCAGTCATTCACCATCAATATTCTAACAGATTTCTTGAGTTCCTCTAATAATTCAGGTTTTTTATTTTATCTTATTTTATTTTTTCTCTCTTGTACATATCATTTTTTTGCTTGATAAAAAATAATAATATATATATATATATATATATATATCCGTCCACGTCATACTTGGAATTACTTGGTTTCCAATATAAAAATCACGTCCGACTCTGGAATACATGGTTTTCAATACAAAAATCTCACGTGGTTTCTAATACGGAGAGCCATGTTCTACTGGGGATGACGTGGTTGCTAATACGGGGACCTCTGTTCTACTGGGGACTACGCGGTTTTCTAATATGGAAATCCATGTCTAAATAATAAAAACCACTTTTCAGTTATTTGGGCACCGTCCCTTTCTTCCGGTATAAAATCAACAAAAAACAAAAAAAAAACAAAAAAGAAAGACAAAAAAGAAAATACAAAAAAATGGACTTTCTCAAAATAAAACTCCAATGCCACATTTGCTTGGAATCTGCAAATAATACAGGTAAGTCTTCTCATTCTTAATGGGCACCGACCCTTACTTCCGGCACAAAAAATAAAATAAAATAAATCTCTTTTCAATCTTTTGGGCACTGACCCTTTCTTCCAAAAAAAAAAGAAAAAAAATGAAAAGGAAATACCAAAAAAAATGGACAACCATAAACTCAAATGCCTCCCTTGTTCAAGATCTCCAAGCAACACAGGTAAAGTCAGGTAAGTTTTCATATCCTACATATACGTTCTCATATTTTCTTAAAAGTTGGGCACCGACCCTTACTTCCGGCAAAAAAATAAAATACAAAAAAAAAATCTCTTTTCTTTTCAGTCATTTGGGCACCGACCCTTACTTTCAGCATAAAAATAAAATACAAAAAAATTATATTTTCTTTTCAGTCATTTGGGCACAGATCCTTATTTCCAACATAGGAATAAAAGCATAGGAAAAAAAATAAAAAATAGAAAAGTACAAAAAAATGCATCATTCTCCAATCACTTGCGCGCATAGTCTCATTTCAATCTCAATCACTTTCCAAAGGTTAAAATCTTGGACTATACCACGTAGGTTAAAGTTCCCAGTTACACCAACTCTTTCTTAAATCACTATATCACACGTTCACGGTCTTTTCTTTCTTTAAAAAAATCATGCATACACTCGCACACACAAGTCAGAACTACATTTGGCCTGATTCCCATCTTGGGATACGTAAGCAACTCTCAAAGAGTGCGGCCATAGCCATCACCATTTTTTATCCTATTCACTTTTTTTTAAAAGAATAATCTTTTTTTCTTTTTCAATCAAAATGCCCCATTTAAATAAAAATTTACTAAAATTGGTAACTGTGTTCGCACGGATGTTCGAGGGTGCCTAATACCTTCCCTTGACATAATCGAGTCCCCAAACCCATCTCAAAATCTCTGGTTTTCGCATGGCTATTCAGAGTCATACTTTTAAAGGGCCCACTTTTCTCAAAACTGTTTTTCAAAAGTCAAAAATAAATTACTTTAATCGTCTTTACAGAGGTCCTAACACCCCAAATGTTAGGTGGCGACTCTGAACATTTCAAATAGGCCCTACCTGTCATGGCCGTTCCAGAATTTCATAGTTTAATCATGCATGATATGAAATTTTATGAATTATCATTGATATATGATAATTGAGGATAAGTGGTTGACTGTGGTCAACGGTAAGGTGTCAGTAAGGACACGAGAACATGGAAGTTCATATTGCATGGGCATGACTAAATGACATTTATATGATTTAAATGTTATTTGACTTTATCTGGTATTTGTTGAATAGTAATTTTATCTGTGTTGTGGAATTCTAGTAATCTTTGATATCATTATATCATTTTGAGAACTGTGGTGAGAACGTGAGTGATACGTTAATTGGAAAGGTAGGTTGTGTAGAGATTTCACAAAATATAGTTTTGGGACGTTATTTTGGACCCAAACGAAACTTAGTCGGAAACTTTTGAAATTTATAGTTTTCACTCGGAAAGTTATAAAATGGACGTGTGCGAAGTTTCATGGGTGAATGAGAAGTTTTGAGAAACTTGCGGGGAGGTAAACACAATTTTCGAGAAGTTTGCCTATAAATAGAAGTGGATGAGATTTCATTCTCATCCACAACTTTTATAAATATCTAGAGAGAGGAGAGAGAAGGGAGATTTGGAGCCAACGGGCTTTGCGACGCCGATCGACGATCGTTCGTCTGTCAGATTTTCTCCAGATTTCAGATTTGAACTCGTGGAGGTAAGATCTACGTTTTGATACCACTTAGGTCATGTTTGGCCAATTTTTGTAAAGATCTTAATTTTAGACTTTTGGGAAAAACAAGTATAAACTTATAGGAATTGTCTCAAATTCGATATCCGACGATTATTTAGCCTCCTAGTCGATCCTTCAAAGTTTGGGGAAAATCACACGAGGTATGAAGTTCTAACTTGTGAAATATAGGGAAATACATGTTTTAGCTTTCGACGACGAAATTGTGATCCGGGCGAAATTCATGTGTTAATTGTAGGCCCGTTAATTATGCACGCGCTAAATTGTGAAAAGCATGTCTAAATTTACGCGAGCACGTTAAGTTGTCTATGTGGGTCAAAGGGGAGTCTTATACAAATTCATGCCGGAGTAAGCTTCTCGATAATTGAGAATTTAGTAGCGACGGCTACTGTGCATGGTTGATAGACTTGGACTTGCCATGGCACTTGTGGATACAATGGTTAATAGACTTGGACTTGCCATTGGTATCGCGATTTAAGGCTTGGACTTGCCGCTACCGAATGAATGCGTATTTTTTCTCCCTAGAGACTATTGTATGATTTATAAGTTTAAAGCATGTTTTATCATATATTGCATATGTTAGAACTTGTACGCTCAGCATATAGCTGAGCAGTGGAGATGTACTCCATTGCAGGTAAGACGAAGGATAAGAAGAAGCGCGATGAGTGAGGCCGATGAACGCCGGGGATATCACACTTGTATATGTTTTTGTTTTAAATCCTAAACTTGTGTAAGGATTTGAATATTGTAAGATGTTGTAATAGAATCATGGATTAATTTCACAGTATAGAAATCTTGTAATTGAACGTCTGTATTTATGTTTTGAATGTTGGAATTCAGTTATGGTTGGGATTGTTGTTGGTATTGAGAAGCATGTGTTAGTATATTTCATCACAGGGCTGCCAGCAGGGGAGCAGTCGACTGGACCCAGGGTCAGTCGACTGGATCTCGTGTGGTTGAGACACTGAAAGTGAATAATAGAAAAGTAGTCGACTGGACCCCTTCATCAGTCGACTGAACCACTGTTGATTTTGGCTACTGCTTCTAATAACAGAAAAGCAGTCGACTGGGCAGTCGACTGGACCTCTGTTGAGGATTTAGAGTTTTAGTTTCTACCAGGCACAGTCGACTAGACCCTAGTACAGTCGACTGGGCAGTCGACTGAACCTCTGTATTTTGAAATGGATTCTTGTGAACACTTTTGATTGAACAAAACTTTTTATAACTCCGATTTCAATGGATTTTACAAACTCAGAGGGTAATGTTCCCTAAGTTTTAAATACCCAGGGTTGTTTTAAAGTTCTTTCCGTTGCGTATATTTATATGATTGTTTGGATGAGCCTTGGTGGCGTGCCACGTGTCCTATTTCCACGCGTAGTGGGATGGGTCATGACATTTATTGGTATCAGAGCTAGAGGTAACAAAACTTTGGGAACGTTCAACGACGAGTGGAGTGTTGAGTGAATTGTCACATGTTTTAAATTTCATTCATACATCTTAGAGATGTTTGATGCATATGGATGTTGTTTTACATACATGACATTGTTATTGTTGTACATGCATAGTGTTTATGCATTGAGAACTACAGGATTGTAATCATGGATGACCGAGAGTTATCACCCCATACCCGACGAATGAATGAAATGGCAGAAATGATGGGGAATATGGGGGAACTGATACGGAATATATCGGAGCGACTGCCTCCCACACCTCACATTGAAGTGGAACCAATAATTGTAGTGCATGCACCCGAAAATAGAGGTATGAGATCAATATCTGAACAGTTTGCTCGCAAGAAACCGATGGAATTTCATGGGACACCCGATCCAACGCTCGCAGAACATTGGATAATGGACATGGAACGAATCTTCCGATCTATCCCGATGACCGATAGGGAGAAGATGGAAAATGCAAGTGATGTATTGAAGGGTGAAGCCCAGAACTGGTGGGTAAATGTACTAGTTCAAGGGGCACCGATTACTTGGGAAGGGTTCAAGGCAGAATTCAATCGCCGGTTCCTTCCGCGAGCCACCTACAATGCGAAGAAGCGAGAATTCGATAACTTAAAGTAGGGAGATATGACTGTAACCGAATATACTTCCAAGTACAATGCGTTGTTGAGGTTTGGCAAGGGTTCAGTACCAGAGGAGGAAGATAGAGCAAGGAAATTCGAAGAAGGTTTAAGGAAAAATATTCGTTTAAGGGTGGAAACCTACGAACATTCGACTGTGGCAGCAGTACAACAAACGGCGCTAGTGGCCGAGAGTGGGATGGAAAGGTCAAGGCAGAATCAGCACGGAAAACGAAGCAATGAGAGTGGGGATAGGAACCAAGGCAGATCTTTCAAGAGGCCGTTTCAAAGAGGCTCTGGTTCTAGTTTCAGTGAATTCAGGAGGACGCCAAGTAACATACCGTTGTGTTCACTTTGCAACCGACCACACTTAGGCCGATGTTTCATGACCAAACCCCAGAACAGGAGCCAAGGCGGGGGTAGTGCAAATTCAACACCTGACATGAGAGGCAAGTGTTATGATTGTGGAGTATTTGGGCACCAAGCCCGGGATTGCCCGAGGAAGTATCCTCAGCAAGGAGCTAGTTCTATGGCTTCCAGTGAGTCGAAGCCTAGACAATCCAATGACGGAGGACAAAGGACGGAACAACGTCAAGGAAGGGCATATCAGATGAACCCAGGAGATATGACTGCTTCCGAGACAGTAGTCTCAGGTATGGTGCTTGTATGTTCGTACTTAGCACGCATACTTGTTGACTCGGGATCTACGCATTCATTTGTATCACATGCTTTTGTTGAACATTTGAACGTTAAATCGGCACCGTTAGGATATGATTTGTCTATTGCTGTGCCACTTAGTAAAGCGATAATGACATCTACTGTATATAAGAACTGTGAGATCAAATTAGGTGAGAAGTTGATGACTGTAGACCTTATACCGATTGGGGTGAATCATTTTGATGTGATACTGGGAATGGATTGGTTAGCCCTTAACCAAGCTACGATAGACTGTGAACGGAAAGAGGTTAATTTTTGATCACCGGTATATGGGAACTTTTGTTTTCAAGGAAGTGGGGTTACACCGCCGCCGTACTTGATTTCAGCTATCCGAGCGGGAAAGTTATTGAAAAAGGGGTGTCATGGATTTCTATGTTCAGTGACTGATGTCTCGGCGACTGAATTAAAAGTAGAAGACATTCTGATAGTGCGAGAATATTCAGATGTATTTCCTGATGAGCTACCAGATGTTCTTATTGAGAGAGAGGTCGAGTTCACTATTGAGATTATACCAGACTCAAGGCCGGTATCCAAAGCACCGTATAGAATGGCACCAGTAGAATTGAAGGAACTAAAACTTCAACTACAAGAGTTACTTGACAAGGGTTTCATTCGACCAAGTGTATCGCCGTGGGGAGCTCCAGTGTTGTTTGTAAAGAAGAAAGATGGTTCAATGAGAATGTGTGTGGATTATCGGGAACTGAACAAATTGACAATCAAGAACAAGTATCCACTACCCAGAATTAATGACTTATTTGATCAACTTCGTGGGGCACAAGTATTCTCCAAGATAGACCTAAGATCGGGTTATCATCAATTGAAAGTGAAGGCCGAAGATGTTGAGAAAACAGCTTTCAGAACGCCTTATGGACACTATGAGTTTTTAGTTATGCCATTTGGAGTTACCAATGCACCAGCTGCGTTCATGGATCTTATGAACCGAGTCTTTAAGGACTATTTGGATGATTTTGTGATAGTGTTCATCGACGATATCCTTGTTTATTCGCCAAGTGAGATAACACACGAGAATCATTTGAGATTGATACTTCAGAGACTGCGGGAAAAGCAGTTATTTGGGAAATTCAAGAAATGTGAATTTTGGTTGTCTAGTATTACTTTTCTTGGTCACGTGATTGATAAGAATGGAGTTTCAGTTGATCCTCACAAAGTAGAAGCTGTATCAAATTGGCAAAGATCGACTTCCGTATCCGAAATTCGAAGTTCTTGGGATTAGCGGGATACTACCGCCGTTTTATTGAACATTTCTCGAAGATTTCATTGCCTATGACAAGGTTGATGAGAAAGGGAGTTACATTTGAATGGAGTCAGGAATGCGAGGACAGTTTCAAGAATTGAAGTCACGGTTGACGAGAGCACCTATTTTGACAATACCATCCGGAACCGAGGGGTTTGTGATCTATAGTGATGCTTCACACAAAGGGTTGGGATGCGTGTTGATGCAATGGGGTAAAGTGATTGCTTATGCTTCTAGACAGTTGAAGGCACATGAGATTAATTATCCGACTCATGATCTGGAATTAGCTGCAGTAATTCATGCTTTGAAGATTTGGAGACATTATTTGTACGGAGAAAAGTGTGAGATATTCACAGACCACAAGAGTTTGAAATACATTTTCACCCAACGGGACTTGAACATGAGACAACGAAGATGGTTGGAGTTGATGAAGGATTACGATCTTTCGATTGAGTACCATCCGGGAAAGGCGAATGTATTCGCCGATGCATTAAGCCGGAAGACGCCGAGGAACTTAGCCGACGAGCTAACGCAACAAAAGGAATTAGTAAAGGAAATGGAACGTTTGGACTTGGATGTGATACCAAAGGTTAGTGGTGGCTTAATGATGGCAATCATGGCACACCCAGATATTATTGATGAGATTCAGAAGAACAATTCAACGATGTCTATTTGTGCAAAATGAGGGATGAGATACCTTTGGGGAAGCGACCTGGTATTGTGTTGGAACAAGGAACATTGAAACTGGGAAATCGATTATGTATACCAAATGTGAAAGACTTGAAAGAGAGAATTCTAGAAGAAGCTCATAGTACGAGATATTCAGTGCACCCGGGAAGTAATAAGATGTACAGAAACCTGAGGGAAAACTTTTGGTGGAAGGGTATGAAGCGTGAAGTTGCCAAGTTTGTATCCAAATGTTCGGCATGTCAACAGGTCAAGGCAGAGAGACAAGTACCCGCGGGGTTACTACAACCTTAGCCAGTGTCAGAATGGAAATGGGACGAGATCACGATGGATTTTGTTTCAGGATTTCCACGATCAATCAATAAGAATGATAAGATTTGGGTTATAGTTGACCGATTAACCAAGTCAGCTCATTTTCTACCGATCAAGACGACTAAACCGTCCAAGTTAGCGGAATTGTATGTGAAAGAGATTTTAAGACTACATGGAGTCCCAGCTGTGATTGTATCAAATCGTGATAGTAGATTTACGTCAAGATTTTGGGGAAGTTTGCAAGAAGCTATGGGTACGAAATTAAGTTTCAGTACTGCATTTCATCCTCAGACCGATGGACAGTCAGAACGTATGATTCAGACCTTGGAAGATATGTTGAGATTGTGTGTATTGGACTTTGGGAGTGATTGGGAGCACCACTTGCCGTTAATTGAATTTGCGTACAACAACGGATTTCAATCAAGTATTGGTATGGCACCATATGAAGCTTTGTATGGCCGTAAGTGTCGATCATCGATTTGTTGGACCGAGGTTGGAGAAAGGAAGTTATTAGGACCTGAGTTAATACAGGTGACTACTGAGAAGGTGAAATTGATTAAAGAGCGACTCAAGGTAGCTCAGAGCCGATATAAGAGTTATGCGGACTCTAAACGACGACCGATGAATTTTGAAGTGGGAGATTTTGTATATTTGCGAGTATCGCCTTCAAAAGGCATTGTGCGATTTGGAAAGAGGGGAAAGCTCAATCCGAGATTCATAGGACCTTTTGAGATCCTAGAGAGAGTAGGTCCAGTGGCTTATCGATTGGCCTTGTCATCAGAGTTGGCACATGTGCATAACGTATTTCACATGTCGATGTTGAGACGATGTATGACAGATGCGAGTAAGATCATTGTACCTGAACCGTTGCAAATTCAGGGGGACTTGACTTATGTGGAACAACCAGTGGAGATTCTAGATCGCAAAGAACAAGTTTTGAGAACTAAGACTATTCCAATGGTGAAAGTGCTATGGCGTAGCCATACGGTGGAAGAGGCTACATGGGAAAGTGAGGAAGACATGAGGAATGAGTATCCATACTTATTCGACGCATGAGGTAAAGTTTGGGGACAAACTTCCTTTTTGGAGGGGAGAGTTGTCATGGCCGTTCCAGAATTTCATAGTTTAATCATGCATGATATGAAATTTTATGAATTATCATTGATATATGATAATTAAGGATAAGTGGTTGACTGTGGTCAACGGTAAGGTGTCAGTAAGGACACGAGAACATGGAAGTTCATATTGCATGGGCATGACTAAATGACATTTATATGATTTAAATGTTATTTGACTTTATCTGGTATTTGTTGAATAGTAATTTTATCTGTGTTGTGGAATTCTAGTAATCTTTGATATCATTATATCATTTTGAGAACTGTGGTGAGAACGTGAGTGATACGTTAATTGGAAAGGTAGGTTGTGTAGAGATTTCACAAAATATAGTTTTGGGACGTTATTTTGGACCCAAACGAAACTTAGTCGGAAACTTTTGAAATTTATAGTTTTCACTCGGAAAGTTATAAAATGGACGTGTGCGAAGTTTCATGGGTGAATGAGAAGTTTTGAGAAACTTGCGGGGAGGTAAACACAATTTTCGAGAAGTTTGCCTATAAATAGAAGTGGATGAGATTTCATTCTCATCCACAACTTTTATAAATATCTAGAGAGAGGAGAGAGAAGGGAGATTTGGAGCCAACGGGCTTTGCGACGCCGATCGACGATCGTTCGTCTGTCAGATTTTCTCCAGATTTCAGATTTGAACTCGTGGAGGTAAGATCTACGTTTTGATACCACTTAGGTCATGTTTGGCCAATTAGTGTAAAGATCGTAATTTTAGACTTTTGGGGAAAACAGGTATAAACTTGTAGGAATTGTCTCAAATTCGAAATCCGACGATTATTTAGCCTCCTAGTCGATCCTTCAAAGTTTGGGGGAAATCGCACGAGGTATGAAGTTCTAACTTATGAAATATAGGGAAATACATGTTTTAGCTTTCAACGACGAAATTGTGATCCGGGCGAAATCCATGTGTTAATTGTAGGCCCGTTAATTATGCACGCGCTAAATTGTGAAAAGCATGTCTAAATTTACGCGAGCACGTTAAGTTGTCTATGTGGGTCAAAGGGGAGTCTTATACAAATTCATGCCGGAGTAAGCTTCTCGATGTTTGAGAATTTAGTAGCGACGGCTACTGTGCATGGTTGATAGACTTGGACTTGCCATGGCACTTGTGGATACAATGGTTGATAGACTTGGACTTGCCATTGGTATCGCGATTTAAGGCTTGGACTTGCCGCTACCGGATGAATGCGTATTTTTTCTCCCTAGAGACTATTGTATGATTTATGAGTTTAAAGCATGTTTTATCATATATTGCATATGTTAGAACTTGTACGCTCAGCATATAGCTGAGCAGTGGAGATGTACTCCATTGCAGGTAAGAAGAAGGATAAGAAGAAGCGCGATGAGTGAGGCCGATGAACGCCGGGGATATCACACTTGTATATGTTTTTGTTTTAAATCCTAAACTTGTGTAAGGATTTGAATATTGTAAGATGTTGTAATAGAATCATGGATTAATTTCACAGTATGGAAATCTTGTAATTGAACGTCTGTATTTATGTTTTGAATGTTGGAATTCAGTTATGGTTGGGATTGTTGTTGGTATTGAGAAGCATGTGTTAGTATATTTCATCACAGGGCTGCCAGCAGGGGAGCAGTCGACTGGACCCAGGGTCAGTCGACTGGATCTCGTGTGGTTGAGACACTGAAAGTGAATAATAGAAAAGCAGTCGACTGGACCCCTTCATCAGTCGACTGAACCACTGTTGATTTTGGCTACTGCTTCTAATAACAGAAAAGCAGTCGACTGGGCAGTCGACTGGACCTCTGTTGAGGATTTAGAGTTTTAGTTTCTGCCAGGCACAGTCGACTGGACCCTAGTACAGTCGACTGGGCAGTCGACTGAACCTCTGTATTTTGAAATGGATTCTTGTGAACACTTTTGATTGAACAAAACTTTTTATAACTCCGATTTCAATGGATTTTACAAACTCAGAGGGTAATGTTCCCTAAGTTTTAAATACCCAGGGTTGTTTTAAAGTTCTTTCCGTTGCGTATATTTATATGATTGTTTGGATGAGCCTTGGTGGCGTGCCACGTGTCTTATTTCCACGTGTAGTGGGATGGGTCGTGACACTACCATACTCTTTTTACCCTTTCCAATAAAAATCAAGTCACAATTCACCCACTCTCAGGAAGCTAGGCCCACACCGACAGTCTGGCATTCCGAAAATGCGGGTGCGACACTCTCCATATCACATGAGTGTGCTTTTTTTTTTTTGAGTTATTAATTTTGGGTAAATTAGAATACCCATATGGGAGCTCATGTCTTTACATATATTGGGATTTTTTGTTAAAAGAAATAATAACAATAGACAAATAGTGGTGAGATCTAAATATAGAAATCGAAATTAGAGAATATAGAGAGAATTCTAAATTAATTGCATTTATACTGATTGGGTGCAAATTTGTGGAATACAAAATCAATGGAATCAATGCAAATCACATGCATTCAAATTAGTATTGGAGAAATCTAAATATAGAAATCGAAATTAGAGATGTTATAAAGGAAACAAAATTGGTGGAATCAATGCAAATCAAGTTATGAAGGAAACGAAAGTTTAGGATATTCTCTGTTTGGTGGCCAAGAAAGTTTGAGATTATCAAAATGCATAAAATGAAAAAAAAACTTTTCACAATAATAACTCGAATCGTGAATAGGTTATTGAATGATTTCAGCATGCTATGACCATTGACATATTGTAACATCCAATTGAACTTACCAAACTTGAAGGCGGAGCGAACAAAAGGAATTTTTGCAACTGCAAACTTGTTAAATTTAGTATGAGAGATCTCTCTCTCTCTCCTTTGGAACCTTGTGGAGCTTTTTGAATCTGTGCATGTCGATGTTCAGTGCGTAGCAACACTCATGTGAATAATAGTCATAATCAAACTCGAAAAACTATGTAGGAATTCAAAGAGTAACAAATTCAGAGCACTTGGTTAGCAATAAAGATGGTTTCGACTTGTACAAAAAATACCAATACTGTTATTTAGAGACTAACTAAGCTTTTTCTCAACTAACAAAGTCTAAATGAATATTACAGGGGATAAAAGAATAGAGGGGAAAAAAGCAATAAATTAACATGCATCAATGATTCAAAATCGGTGGTGATGGTCGATTGGTGGTGGTCGAAATGGGTGATGGTCGAAATCGGTGGTGGTGGTCGTCGATGATGGTGATGAGTGATGGTCCAAACTAAGCAAGAATTAATGAGAAAGAAACCCCAAATCACAAAAAGAAAAATAAGATCAAATAAGAAATGATTAATGATTAATGAAAAGGAAACCCCCAAATCACAAAAAGAAAAATATCAAATTGAAAATCAAAATCAATTTCAACCTATTTATCTTCTGCAGAAGTTTAGCCTGTTTACCTTCTCCATGTGTAGATCTGACAGAGAGTGAGAGGGAGGAAGTCGGGTCGGCGATGTGATGGTGGTCGGCAGTTATGGTGATGTTGGTAATGGTGGTCAGCGGTGGTGAGGAGAGAGAGAGAGAGAGAGAGAGACCGAGAGGGCGTGGTGGGCTTGAGAGAGAAAGTGAGAGGAGGCTGGGGAGAGAGAAAAAGTGACGATCTATAGCCTATAGGTTAGGGAAGAGTAAGAGAGTAAATATTTGTCCATGTCATATTTTAGTGTCATTCATCAGTTTTTAATCAATTAAATGAATCCTAGTCAGCAAAAGTTGTACATGTCATATTTCTAATGTGTCCTTGTAGGATAAAGTCGTACAATATAATATATATATATCACTTGCATTAATTTTTAGCAAGAATTCAAAACTTGTAAAATTACTCCAAAAAAAAAACCCTCAAGTTAGATCATGGGCTTGCGAGTATAGCTGGGCTTTGACACCTTATACGCATCTCAAATTCCAACCCGCTCTAACGAGGACAAGACGGGTCATTTTTTACATGCCTACCTATACTATTGTAGTTTGCTCGAATTTTGTTAAAAGTATAAAATAGTGGAGCTTGTACACAAATGCAATGATTCTGATAATTCCCACAATTAAGTATGCCCCGCCCTTACGGCCAATAATTCTCTCTCGCATCTTAGCAACATGGAACATTTGTTATCATTTGTCACGACACATCCCGCTAACGTGCGGAAATAGGACACGTGGCACGCCACCAAGGCTCATTCAACCATTTAATAACTATACGCAGCGGAAAAGAACTTTAAAACAACCTTGAGTGTATGAAACTTTAGGAAACATTTCCCTCCGAGTTGTAAAATCCGTATAAAATTGAAAACGTAATTATATTTTGAATCAGATGAATATATGTTAAAAGAGATCCCAAAAGTACCCTAAGAACCAATCAAAACCTTTTAAAAATTTCCAGAAGGTATAGAAAATGAATTGTGGCAGCGGTCATTTCAACCGGTTGAACGACCCCCTTCGACCGGTCGAATGTCCCTTCAGCAGAATTCCTCCTTATTAGCAGAATTTTGCCTAAGGACAAACAACCATCACTCCTATCATTCCTCCATTCATGAGTACACCCAACCAACTTCACAAGTGATAATAAGACTTTCAAGAACATCATTAAGACATACTAAACTACGAAAAGAAACGATGACGGGACAAGCTAAGGCTTGTTTGGATTGATTCACCAAAAGTACTATTTCATTCATTTAAAACTTGGAATTTACGAGTTAAGCATACAAAACACGAACTTAGGAGTTCGGACAAATTCTAACATAACCAAAGGAAGTTTTACAACTTATTACAACATTCTAAGTCATTCCAAACCTTCCAAGTTGAAGTTAATAGTTTTAACTCCTCAAATTACATTTTACATCATTGGAATTTAAAACAAAAACATATACAAAAGAAGGATCCCCGTCGCTCCCGCGGTCTCACTCCTCACGCTTCTTCTTTCCTTTCTTTCTTTCACCTACAATGGAGTAAATCTCCACTACTCAGCTATATGATGAGTGCACAATTCTAAACATATGCTTATATGACAATTCGATCATGCATTAAACATCTAAATCACATCAAATAGTCTCTAGGGAAAGAGACACGCATTCATCCGGTATATCGGCAAGCCCAAAGTTTATCAACCGCGATGCCAATGGCAAGCCCAGAGTCTATCAACCATTGCACACAACTGCTCTGGCAAGGCTGGTTCCCAAACCAAGCAAGTAGCCGTCGCTACTATAACTGTAGTATCCTTAAAAAAAAGGGCGTTGTAGTTGCTAAATTAATTAATATTATATCAATAAAAATGGTAGCAATGTAAATAAATAATATAACATGTACATTATAAAGGGAAAGGGAAGGATGCTATGAGAAAATATTTTCTACTATCAATAGTTACATAAAAACCATTAATTTTCTTACTAATAGGCTATAATGTCGCGAATATTTCACACAGAAATTACTTTTAATTTTTCCTAAAATCTCTCCACTGACCAAGTGAGTGGACCCCTACTAGTCTTATTCTAGACCAATAGTTTATAATTTGTTAGATTGGGAAAAAAAATGTAGCAGTCATACAACATACACATAACACATATTAAATCATGCATATCAAGGGATTGGGTAAATGCATACAATATATATATATATATATGTATATATATTATAATTGGTCAATTAAGTCTAGCCGTACAAGCTAGCAAGAGGTGGCCAAAGCTAATAATTCCCAGGTGAGATCATTTGGATTAGTACAACAGAAGCTTCACCTATGCCTATAGGTTAGATGTGGCTGGAATAGGTAGGATAAGTATAAAAAGAAAAAGTAAATATAAAATTCTAGCCATATATATCTTGGAGTAGGAGGTGGCAACATTCTTGGATAAATTTTGTTATAAGAAATGATTAGAGAGAGAGAAGAAGCAACCAGTTAGGCAGTACATAAATAGACATTCATATTAGTACAATACACACTACAATAAAAAAAAAAAGAAAAAAAAAAAGAGAGGTTCGCAGGAGGAGACGAAAAGAAGAAGAAAAAATAATAATAATAATAAAATAAAAGAAGGCTTTGTAGTTGCTAAATCAAGTAAGGATCCTAATACCCAACATCAATATTATTTTCTTGTAGTTCATGGTATGTTTTCTTTTAATTTCTTTTTTTGTTTTGTTTGGTCAGTAAGTTACTACGATCAGTAGCTAAGCTTGCAAGTTTATGTTTTGGGGGATTTCTAGGATTGTTTTTTTTATTTTATTTTAGAAATAACATTAAAAATGGATCAAAAACTAACAAGAAATAGGGAAATTGTTGTAGTGTGTACAAAACTATATCTATGCAAAATAAATATTGACTAGTTTGTATGGCATAGTGGTGGTTGGGTTACTATTTCCGTTCAATGGATCATGCTATTAAGCCCTATTGCTTGCAAATCTTTTGTATATGTTTTTTTTTTATTTAGTGGGTATATAATTATATGTTGGGAAAGATTTGAGTATAAGCTCTTGCAAGTTGTGTGGTTGTGACCCCCAAATTGGGTGCCTTGGGTTGTAGGTTCAAAACCTTGTCCAAGTAGTCCTTTTGATTTATTTTATTTATTTATTTATTTTTTTCCTTATTCTCCTCTCTTTGGTGTAAAATTTTTTTTATGTATTCACAAGGTCTTGAACCCATGACACACGCACCTACAAATTATCCATCAAACCATCCAACCTCGTAGCCCTTACTATCAAAATACCTTAGTAGATTTGTATAATAACTCTGTCAGGTTGGTAGATTTTATATTATTACGTTACTGCTCGCTATAAACTTCCTTCTGATATTCGAAAATTCTATGAACTGCTCTAATTATTACGAACACCAAAAATGCTATAGATATATTATTCTAAGTTATTATAAATATTTTATTAATAATTGTTAAAGTTAAGGCCGAAGCCTTAAATAATGTTAGACTGAGATAGTCAAGTTGGGATGGCTAGGGACTGAGATAGTCCTGCAGTTAGTGCACTAATATACTACCTATTTTGAGCTGGGCTGGTAGATGGTATACACCTTTCGAGCTGGGCTAGGGTGTTGTAGCCTTGATATGATAAATATTATGTGCTTGGTTGATATAATCTTTTAAATTGTTTTATTGTGACAGGATTGTAAGACTCAGGTATAATTGGCATATGCAACTGGTAAATGCACTATTAATTCTGCAATTTATTTAACTCGTATTGATTTAAGATTTATATGTGTATTAATCCTGACACAATGACTTCTTTCAAAAAAAATAAAAACATATCCTTACTGGACCCATAACTCATTATTTTTATAAATAAAAAATTACAGGGACAGGGACAGATGGTGAGAAATGAGGAGAATGGCTGCTTAAAGACCAAGATCATCTATTTTATTTTACTTTCCTTTTTGTTTGTAATTAAAAGCAATGTAATAAGAGGATGTTCTTTTAGGAAGCTGTATTATGAAATATAAGTATTTTATTCTCAGGATTTGGTGATTTAAAATATTAATACCTGTGGATAGTGGATACCGGGCTTCGGACCACTTCTCTCGTTCGAGATTGTTTTGAAAAGGAAAACGAAAGGTCTGTTGAAAACAGATACAGAGTCGCCACTTGGTCTTTAAGGAACCAAGAAACCTAATTTTGACTCACCCAAGCGGATAAGGGCACCGGCCCTTCATAACCA
Source organism: Hydrangea macrophylla (assembly GCA_033977485.1). Classification (NCBI taxonomy): domain Eukaryota; kingdom Viridiplantae; phylum Streptophyta; class Magnoliopsida; order Cornales; family Hydrangeaceae; genus Hydrangea; species Hydrangea macrophylla. Next base: position 93,904,070 of record CM066982.1, on the reverse strand, counting down.
AAGAACTTGGTTCGGGGTTTTGGTACGAGAGAGGAAGGAGCCTTTGTCGCGACTAAAACACCCTCTACTCGCCCCGTCTTTCGACGGGCCTCAATTAGCATCCAAACAATCATCTTATACTAGGTTTGGTTCGGCAATTAATACTATGATAGTATATTACATCACATAAGAAAATTCGAAATGGAAGATCTAAAGATAAGATATCATTTATAAGATCTAAGCCAAATATCATACAATGTAAAGTGAAAGATCACACAAATAAACCTAGGAAAAATCGTCTAATCATATATCAAATAATCAAGACTTCCTAATCTAAAAAGGGGGACATGAATTGTTCTTGAAATAAATAATCAAAGAAATCAAAATATGCTTAGCAAGCTAGTATGATGCATGTTATTCTTTGAGAAAAGAAGATCTTCTCAATCCCCGGGACGGATGAGAAAGGACGATTAGATCGAGGGGAAGCATGAACGTGTGATCATGATCATTCCTTATAATCTTCTTAGATTAAGAGTTACAAAAACCCCAAATCTTGCATGAATGCAATGCATGTATCTAAAATGTACCAAGGTTGTAGTGTGCTTTGTGTTCATGGATTCCTAGAATGACTTAGAAGTCTAAAATGTGTATGAATGAATGAATGAAATTAACATGGGATGTGTACAAATGTAGTATGAACTACTTCCTAAGATATGGGTTAATTTGGAATGCATATGAGCATCAAATCAAAGAATAAAAGTTGAAATGTGCTTGCTGTGAATAGTGGACAGAACAGTAGCATGATCTTTTGGAATTTGAAAAGAGGGGTTAGGAATGTTTCTAGTGCATGATTTTTTATGGAGATCTTCCTTATTGTGTCTAGGACACAACCCAAAAAGCCAATCTTGAATAGCTATCACAGAATGAGAGAAATCATATAAACAATGAAGGTCACTCAGAAATAGAGTCCGTACCGTCGACTGAAATGTTAGAAAATCTTAGAAAATGAAAACAAATGATCTAGAGGCCCATTTTATACAGAAAGTTCCCTAAGACATTTAAGTTTAAGGGAAAAATAAGTTAGGACCACCCTTTTTGGAAAAGATTTCTGAAAAAGAGGTTGGAAGTGGACCTAGCTGCTGTGACAGTAAAAACAGAATGTCTAGAGAGAATGTGTGGGTCCAAATGGACCATTTTCAAGTATTTCCATGTCAAGCCAAAAATCATGGGTGCTCTCTAATGAGTTAGGAAGACTTTCCAAGTGGTCTTGCATCCATACATTAAGTATTGAACTCAAAATAATTCCTTGAAGTTAAATGACTCACTGTTTTGAGGGTTTTGAGAGAAACAAGGTTTATTTCTTGAAATCAAAATGAGGGGTTTAAGAGGGGGGTTTTGAAATGGGGGTTTTGAAAGTATACTTCCAGAACTTGGATGAATATTCTAACCACTTGGAATATCAATTCCTAACTAATTTCAAGAACTTCCCAAGTATTTGCAAAACATGGTTTTATTTGGAAACCAAACTCAAGAATCTATGGGAGTATGATACATGAGAGGATATATGATACATGATATGATATAGCATATTAAAAGTGGTAAAGAACATGTGCATGGGATATGGGTTCATCTAGATACAAGAGAGTGTTGCATCAAAGTGTGAAAGTCAAAAAGTGAAATGCTGTGAATAGTGGACAGACTGTATGCATTACTTTGTAACAATATAATGGGAGGTCAAACGTGCCTAGAAAAATGTGAGAATAATCAGAGATCATCCTTATTGTGTCTAGAAAATAACCCAAAAAGCCAAACCTCAATAGCTATCACAGATTAAAAGAAATAAATCAGAATGTACACATGACTCAGAAACAAAAGCTGCACTGTTGACTGATTTTGTATGATTTTTCATAAATCAAAGAAAAGGTTTATGACGACCCATTATACACCAAAAGTTTCCTAAGACATCCAAGTTTCATAAAAAAAATAGAAAAGATATATGTACAGTGACGAAAATATCCAGAATAAGTGCAAGAAGTTGGGTGAACATTCTGTGAGAACAGAGGCAGATTATGAATATGAACTTCTCACATCCAAAACAAATACTTTCATATCTCTATAATTGATGGGAAAAATCAGAGACAAACTATGATTTCTTAGGAAGATTTTCCAAGTGGTTTCATCATCATAACTCAAGTATTTAATTCAAAACAAATCTTTGAATCTGAACAGCTCACTATTTTGGATCATTCTTGAAGAAAATGGATTTGGGTTTTGAAATAGAGTTTGAGTTCTTGATTGGGGGTTTTGAAATAGATGTTCAAAGCATGAACTTAAACTCTTGAGATGACCATGTGACCACTTAGAACCTCATCCAACCTTGAATCATCAAAGAACTCCCAATATTATTGGAGAGATTCATTTTTATTTTGGACATAACTTCAATACATTTCAAGAACATCTTGGAAGTATTGAGGTTATGATCATCATCTATCAAACATGTTTTTGAGGTCAAGAGCTACTATCCATAAGGCTTCACTCACCCCAAACTTCATGTCATCACTTAGATGATGATGAACTAGTAAGTAAATAAAGAAAATAAAAAGAAATGAGATTAAGAAGAGATGAACATAATATGAACAAGCAAGTAAATAACAATCAATAGATGATAATCAATATGATTTTGGACTTGTAGCTTGGTGTTTCACTCATAGATTTTGACATTTGGACATGGAAGTAGCTTCCTAACTCAAGAATGCTCAAGAATGGTGATTGGGTATATTGATGATGAAGTATATAGAAAAATGGTGGAGGAAAACAAGATTAGAACTCACTTTTATTGGAAAAAATGGAAGAAGAAGACTACTTCTTCTCTTTCTCTCTCTATATTTCCCTAGAGTTTCTTCCTAAGCTTTCTCTAAGCTTCCATGTCTCCTCCCTAAATGGAAGTAAATGGCTTCTTTTATAGGCAAAGGAGGGGTGGTAAATGGAGTTTTAAAAAGTTTAAAATGGTCTCCCATTGGTCCAAAATAAGCTGGGAATCAAAACTACGTCGTTTTGGTTTTTAATTAATCAAAATGGGACCCCAAAAGAAATTACAAAAACTCACTGTTCTGGAGGGGAGTGCCGCGGCGGCACTGGGCCAGTGCCGCGGCGGCAGTGGGCCAGTGCCGCGGCGGCACTGCTCCTCCTTCGTCCAGATAATGCTGTTTAGGCCCCCTGAAGTTCCGGTATTCGCGAAAAGGCCCTATTTCGTCCGAAATTCACAGAAAATGCGTACGAACTCCAAATTGAGGTTGTGATATACCGTTGGAAAGGTAATGGAGTCTACTTTACATGAAAAATAGTTCGGGGATAGGTCACTTTGAAAAGTTTTGCGGTATTCATGATAAAAGCCGATTTGATCGCCTTTTTCGCCTTTGGAAATTCATAATAAATTCGTTTTAAATCCAGAAATTATGTGCGATATACCGTTGGAAAGCTATTGACCTCTAGTATCTATGAAAAATATTTGAAAATTATTTTGGTGCCCCGGTTCCAAAGTCAAATTCCGGTCAAACTGGTCAAACCTGGGATTCCCGGGAAGTTCTGGAAACCTCCGGGAGTTCCCGGGAGCTGATGTTTTCGCTCGATTTTCTTTTGGAACTTGTTTTAACATTTTTCTCATGATTTAAAATGATTCTGGTGAATCCGGACAATTTCGGTCAAACTTGGTCAAACCTGGTCAAACCTTGGTCAAACCTGGTCAAACCTTGGTCAAACCGGTCAACGGGGACTTTCCGGGAACTTCCGGGACTTCCGGGGGTCTCTGTGAGCCGACAATTTCATCTGATTTCTCTTAAAAACTCATTTTATCGCTTTCCTTATGACGTAGCATGTTTTCAGAACTTTGGGACCAAATCTGGGAGTTTTTGGGCTTTTAGGGGCATTTTGGTCATTCTGAGCATTCTGAGAGATGGAGCTGACTTCCGAGAGTCCTTTTGAGTCTTTTACGATCATTGTGAACCACCAAGCTATGGGTCTCCTAAATCTGATAGCCGACAAAATGGGGTGTCTACAATACCGTCATAGCTTCATTAATTTCACTACATACCATAACCATATTGGTATCAGTAATTAAATTTGGGGCATGACAGTTAAAGTGGTATCAGAGCCAAGGTTGCATTTTTTTTAGATTAAAGTTAGGGTTATTTTAGATTGTAAGTTAATTCGCAGTATTATTTTCTTAAAAAAAAATTTATATATATATATATAATCTTGTTATCTTCTCGTATATGTATAGATGCCAGGAATTGAAGACTACGATGAATGAGGAGGTTTCTACTTGTCACCGGGAGGAACAATCACACCCACTAACCCCACAATCCATGAGGAAACAATAAACAGTACTGCGTATGGATTGTTAATACAAGAGGTGCGGGCCGCGGGGTATGACCGACCGGTACCTGTTTATACAAAGAGCAACAAAGACAAGTAGTGATGTATGTGGGCCAAAACCAAAGGGCCACTTGGCACCGTTTCTTAGACCTGGCGGTTGATCGAGAATCTAATAGGCATGTTAGGGACTATGTCGAACAAGAGAACATGACCTGGAATCCACTTCCAGAAGGTCAGGTCGGAGCCACTACTGAACTTCAACTATTTCCAGAGTTACCTGCACTGGATGAAGAGATCCCAATTCTGAACCCGGGGCCAATAACAACATCTGCAGTCCCAGAGGTAGCACCTCTAGAGTATCTACCGGAAGGGGCCTTTGATCTAGCACCCGAACTTTACCTTACGGAATCCGAGGGTTCGACACATGGTTCTCCAGCGAAGGAACCATAGTTTTCTTTATTAAAAAAAGGAGTAGTAGTGGAGGGGGGATGGTTTTTGGATGTAAATAAATAATGCAAGATGCATATATATATATATATATACAGTCAGGCTATAAAGAGGGCGTCCTTTCTTTATTAAAGAGAGGACTTCTGTTTTAGCCGTCGGATCGTGTTTTCATTAATGGCAGTTTTGTCATTTCACAGCTTTTAAACACAATCCAACGGTCAAAACAGAGGTCCTCTCTTTAATAAAGAGAGGTGGCCCTCTTTAGAAAATCTTTGTATATATATATATATATAAGTAAGTGTGTACCCAATTTTGAATGGATATGGGGCACTAACGTGTCACAGCCCGGTCCCACAATAGCAGAACCGAAGCCCGTGGCACGCCACCGAGGCTAAACCAATTCATTAACGTTCCCAAAAATTTAGTTTTAAGAACACACGCAGCGGAAAAGAAACATAACTCTCGTTCTAGTACGTACTGGAGCCAACCGAAAATACACTTATCACCCGGAGGCTTCAAAATTTGATCCGACAAATTTTCCCTAAAAAGGGTCCCAAAAGAAGCTTAAGTATGTAATTAGAACTTTTGAAAATATTTGGAAGTAGGAGAACAAATAAGCTGACAGGGGGCATCTCGACCGGTCGAACGTCCCTCTCGACCGGTCGAAAGTCCCTTCGACCAAGTGCCTTTACTGAAGTTTCAAGCAGAGGGGCATTCGACCGGTCGAATGGGTCCCTTCGACCAGTCGAAAGTCCTTTGACAGCAAAGCCACTTGTTTCTGTCCAACTTTCGACGCGACAAAAAGTGTCATATCCAATTCCAATTCCAATTCTTTCAAAACTTTATGAAAGTTATTTAAACATATATATCAACATGCCACTTGAAGGAAAACATTTGCTAAACATGTTAAGGACATGTTTGGCACAAATCTCAAACATGCACCAAGACTTGCATAAACATGAACTATCGACTCCTTTACGTACTTAAATCCAAGCTTATGAGTTCTTTCACAACTCTAACTTATGAAAAGACATACGCGATATATAATAACGTTTCAAAACATATCCAGAGCTTCTAATCTACAGATTCCAATACAATCTACTATTCAATTCTATTACAAGTTCCTTATGAAAGCAAGGTAACAAACGTTCTCGATTTCAAAACTATGGGATAATTATGATGAGCCGCCATCAAAGTGAACTCCCAACACCCCGCAATCACGCCTCCGATTCCTCACCGCCATTAATACCTGCAATGGTTATTTAAATAACCACACATATTTCAATTTGTTTAAGCTAATGCTTAGTGAATAAAACAACATATGCATATGAATGACAAACATGCTCGTATTCACATCTCTACAGTTCATACTAGTCGCCGGAGACTCACGTGACCGTCCATACTCTTAATCCGCGACTCCTCGCCAATAAGTCCACGCGAAAGGGTAAGACCCATGATTCTTCTCTTCAATCGTGCGACCTTAATGCCTATATCGGTTCCACAAAATGGCACGGTGACCACGTGCTCGTTTTGACCCACATAAGCAACTTAACATGCTCGAATACATATCACCATGCTCGCGAAAATCAAACATTTCATCGTGCTATTGGGCCTACTTATCAATACAAATGCCCAATATGAACTACACAGTATATATCTATGAATTAATACATGATATTCAAACATAACATGAATACATGCCAAGAAATCATTCCAAAAATATAGTTGAATCACTCACCTCCGAATAACGCTCTTAAACTACGATCAAAGGAAAATCCGTGCACAAAGAACGTGCAGAAAAGCTTATAGTACAGTTCCTATAGATCAAAAGTCCAACTATCAGCTTTTATGAAAAATTCTAGAAAAAGGCTTTTCAAAAAACCTGGCCAAACAAGGCCTAATAGGTATCAAAACGAAGCTCTTACCTCAAGGAGCTCGAATATGAAATCTGAGAGAAAATAGACTAACAAAAGGTCATCGTTTGGCGTCGAAAAGCTCGAAGCAACTATATCTCCCTTTGGCCTCCTTTTGAGTTTTAGGTTAGAAGTTATGAAAATTATGAAAGTCATAGCTTTCTATATATAGACAACATTTTTCTAAAAATGTGTTTACCTCCCCACGAGTTTTCAAAACTCATAAACAGTCTCCAAAACTTTCTACACAGCTAATTCATAGCTTCACGAGTGAAACTTCAAAATTATAAAAGTTTCTGACTAAGTTCCGTTTGGTTGCTAAAACGCGAATTTCTACATGATTTTTATAAGATTGCTAATTAGCCTACCAAATTAATAGCGTGTTAATTCATCCTCACCAGGATGCTAAAATTATCAACAGATATAAATTCTAAACCAGAAATAATACAGATATTGAAATACACAGGTAAACATTTATTTCCAGATAAACATTTAAGGTATTCCACAGTGACCGTCTCAATCTCGGAGAGACGTCACAACAACAAAACACTCATTCACACCGTCTCAAAGGGTTCTCTAACACAGATACCCAAATCGACTCGTGAGTCAAAACTCACTCACACATATGCCAAAATGCACAACACATCACATTATCATGCAAGACAATGCAATGAAATGCAATAACACGATTACGGGTGTTATAATTCTCTCCCCCTTAAAAAAAGTTTGTCCCCAAACTTTCAGTACCATCTCATCAATTCACAAAAGACTTTCTCACAAATACTGTCAACGTTCATTCATCACAACCCACACATCTCTACCAAGATATTATAATCTCACGAGGAAAAATAAATCCTCAAGCTCTGAAGGAAAATAATTCCCCAGAGTTCCTGTCTCAATCCTGTAATAACCTGCATTTCCATTTAATTTAAAAGTCATGCCCATATTTAATCTATGTGTATTTGCATTGGCATATTTAAATTCTATTAGCATGGTCTGCTTTTATTTTAATTCCAGTCACTTGTTTGGAATATTAATGTCTTATCTAATTCATATTTAAATTCTATTGGGGGGGGCCAAACTGCAATTTTACAAAAGTTAGTAATACCTATGTGGATTTCAAAATCTGTATTTCAAAACGGTGAAAGTAACCTCTACAGACTCAATCAGTATTTTTATGAAACCAGTAAATCAATTCTTTAGTTAAAATGAATTTCCCGTATTTTTGTGGTGACCACTGCGCCCCGAAAATACCAGTTTATGTCCAAAACTGTCCGCACTGTGCTAAATTTCCCCAGATATTGGAAGTGACCAATTTGGACACTTGCTTTATTTCCATTTATGGCTACTAATGATTGCCTTGCACTTGTTTGGGAATGTCTAGCTTGTGTGTGTTATTTTTGTGCCAAAAGCTAGATTCCCAAACAACTCTAGCTTGAACCCCTATGAACCTAATTGACCCCTACTCTAATTCACAGCAATCCTATACATCCATACACGTATCTATATCTGTGATATTTGTGGTCTTTAGCTAATTAAGAACTAAACTCATTTGTAGAGTAATGTTCACACAACTTGGGCACCAAGTTGAATTTTGCTACTTATACCTCACACCCTCGTTCATAAACTACACATGTATCTATACAAACTAGAATATTCAGAGAGTTTCAGAGAGAGAGAAGAGAATTGCAGTGGTTATTTTGTAAAGAGAGAAAGCACACCACCATAGCCAAAGCTTCAATTGGGTTTTCTTAATTTCTCTTTCTTTCTCAACAACACACTTCTTCTACAACTCAGTGAGTATTCTAAACTCACTAAGAATGTAATTACATGTCTAATTACTGTGTGTTTGTTCAATTTTGTAATACACCATTGTTGATCCTACGTATGAAAATTCATAGCTTGAAATCAAGATTTTCAAACCTTAATCTAAATTCGTTTTTAGAGATGAATATGGTAGATTACACATCCTACATGCCATGTTTGAAGTTATAGAGCCTAATTTATTCCTATGAGAAAGTATATTGAAAATGAAGTTTTGACATGTTTTAGTTTTTCATAAAATTGGAGAGTTATGGATCATATGGTGTTAAATTAATCTTAGATTCTTAATCCTTGTTTAAAAAGGAAGAGATCCATATATAATAGGACATACATACTACCAGAATTGAAATGGGTAGATTTTAGACCCTGTTTGCTGAAACAGAGCAGTCCCACAAAGAAGATGAAGCCTCTGCATCACCTCGTGCGCGCGATCGCGCGAGTGAGGGTCGCGCGAACGGCTCGCGCGAGCGACCCCTCGCGCGAGCGATCCGCGCGAGCGAGGTGTGCGTCCCCAGGCAATCAGAAGAAGTTTATATATATAAATTGAAATTTGAACAGGTCGCGCGAGCGAGGGTCGCACGAGGAACCCTTCGCGCGAGCGATCCGCGCGCGCGACCTTGCTTTCCTCAGGCAGACAGAAAAGGTTATTAATAAAATGAAAAAGGGCTTATCGCGGGAGCGGCCCGCGCGAGCGACCCTTCGCGCGAGCGGCCCGCGCGCGCGAGGTACCGCAGTTTCTGTTTTTGTCTGTTTTTCTATTAAGGGACTGTTTGGATGAAATTTGTATACTGTTAAGGCTCTGTTTGGGAATTTAGTTGATCAGAACTCTATTTGGTTATGTTTAAATGATTAAAACGTTGTAGTATGACTCATTAATTCCCGTACGCGTGTTGTTCCTTAATTCTGCATTTTTGTTTAAGTGCATACCATTCATGTGGGTCAGTGGTACATGCATAGGGGTGTCAGTCTGTGTGGAAAAGAGTAATGGTAGTGTGGAAAGGGTATGAGTTTGTGGTTGTGGTCGTGGTTGTGGTTGTGGCTGTGGTTGTGGTTGCGATTGTGGAAGAGGGTATCTTTGAAATGCGACGGTGGCAAATAAGGACACTCCCTGACGCCCATGGAAGCATTAAAGTGTGTGAAGCCGAACTCGGACATTCCCTGGCACCCATGGTAGTGCTAAAGTGTGGCCTACGGACACTCCCTGATAACTCGAGTCTGGATACTGTGTGAGGGGTGGCCCCGGTATTTGCATGGCGGTTAGGGTATTCAAAGTGTGAGGCATTGGACACTCCCTGGTACCCCGGACCAAAGTGTGAGGCAAATTGGACACTCCCTGGCGCCCCGTTGCTAAAGTGTGGCTATCTGAGTGTTTCAAAGATACCAGGAGTAGGATAGTGGGTTGTTATGGATGTCAAGAGAAAAGAGTCGGTGAGATGAGTGTGGTGCATTGTCTCATTTCACGAGTATCTGTATTTATGAATGAAAGACTTTTATTATATTCCTTGTTGTTTTATAAAATAAATTCTTTCAGTATTTAATAATGGAAAAAGGTAAATGGGTATGCTTTACATTCAAAGTCATGTTTTTAATACTCATCAGCTTCTTGAAGCTGACGACGTTGATGCGTCCTGGACATTCGTGTTCAGGCTTTTCAGGTTACAATCAGGAGGAATCATACGACTACGCTAATTGAGAATGGCTACATCTGGAATAAGAAACTGTTTATTTTATTCATTAAGTTTATTTATTTGAGTTTTAAACTGTTTTTGTTTTAAGGATGACTGTAACAGACTCTAAGTTATTATTTTATTTTCAAGGCGGTCTGTGCCTTAGTTGACCCCGATTTATAAGATGTAATAAGATAGAAAATTTTTGTAAGCCTTGATTGCTTTACTCTGATTATTATGTTTTGTTGTTTGACGTTTGGGACGGAATCGATCCTTCAAACTGTCGCGACCTACGGGTCCGTAAAGGAAATTAAACGCTTTCCTTATTTATGCTACGTCGGGGCGTGACAAATCCGATTAAAGCTTCAAACCGCATTCTTGTAATTATCGAACTACCTCGATAAGTAAGGACATCAATGCCTGAGTAGATATACTCAAAAGTCAAATCTGACATTTCACATCACATCACCAACCCATACATGCTTTCATTGTACTTGTCACATATCTTTTCTGAACTCAAAAGTCTCATCACAATACCCAAGTCAAAGGAAATAACTCCTCTCACTTCCACCCATCTTCCCTTTAGGCTAAAAGTCGTTTCCAACACGTCTCAACTGGTTAATAACCATACCTGATTCTTCATCTCAAAGTGAACCAAACTGAGTACTTTCATGCATATATACTATATTGATAAGTCAATGCCTCAACCAACTATTTCATATACCATAGATTCAATCCCTTATCCTGCTAATCGCGGAATACTTGTAGAACGATAACACGTTTTCAAACGACTTTCATTCCTTTTCAAATTCCATTCGATTTAATCCAACCTCGTATTATACTTCCAATCATACATGTCTCGTAAGATACTATTCAGATTTCCTAACTGGCAATTTCATATCGCTCTACTTCTTCGAGCCCACCTGATGTCCCGAATAGTTAAACATACTTGCCCCTTTATCTCTCGCATTCTGTACTTGAACTACCGTCGACTAACATAGAAGATTTAACGTTACACCTTCAATTTAAAACTTTTAACAAAGTCAATTACATATTCTCCCTTTTTGTTTTTAAAATAAATCATTTAAAATTTTGCATAATATTTCCACATATAGTTACTCCAATATATGTCGCAACAATTAATGTTGTGAACCCAAACTTGACTTAGTCAATCATACACATACCATAGAGTTTATAAAATGTACTCCCATGTTCATAACATACCTCGTTCATGTCTTAAACCCTTGGCCATTCACAATCCATTCTTATTTACATAGTGTACACACACCCTGAGCCAATTATTTTTCTGTTGAAAATCTCAACAACAATGTACTCCATTCCCATCTCATACCTTAGTCGTATACTATCCTTTAGTCTATCAGTCCATGTCGATCCACCACCATTTACGTAGTTATACGACTCCATGAGTCTCTAGTGTTTTACTTCCACCCTTACACAAGTTCATACCAAGCGTACTCATGTATCTCAACTCTTACTGAATTTTTGACAGCCCTTTACACTGAACATATATTCCTTGTATAACATCTATAGGCTTCATACCTTATTTAACGATTTAATATTTCATAACTCTAGTCAACCTGACTTAACTCCAATTCAGATTCTCTAATCCTTTATATTTGCCATTCTGATCTCAAATTCATTGTTCTCGAAGAACCTGCTGTCCCAAGTATTTCATACTATTCCCGTAACCATCTGAAGACAATTCAATAATTTGGTCTTCCTAATCAAGTACCATAGTCTCACTGTGTTTGATAAATTTCTTATCGACTTTCAATTCACATACCTTTCGTGACAATACTCAAGTCAACTTGTTTAACAGCACTACTTCCAACTTACTAATTCCAAGTGTACAACATTTCACTAACCCTTTACTTTAGAATTTCCAAGTTGATAATCTACTCACATAGAACTCATTCGTTTGACGACCACCATTTTGTCTCAAGCACTAAGCATAACATATCCCTCCACGATACTCGTCTTCCAAAGTCCACTTGATACCTTGTTACAAATATTTAACAAAATTTTCTTACTCAAGCAAAAGTTTGATTTTTTTTTTAAAAACATTTTAAACACTTAAAAGTTTCTTGGGATGAAATCCGACATTCTCAAAATTCTCCAACCTTGTTGGAATTCAGGACGACCGAGATAGCATTCTGCTACATTTACCATTTTCGTCTGACCATTTTACATTCCTTCTATAATATCCGATAATGTACGCACGTACTACCACGTCTTTATCTCACTCTTACCGTTCATGTTCACTTATTCATCGAAGCCTCATCTTCCCAATTTATATTTTCACCTTTCCAATTTGACTTACCCAAAGTCACTTTACTTATCTATTTCCATAACAGTTCTTGTTCAGTATCGTAATATTTCTCATACTCCAACCCCTCGTTGGCAACCACTCACTTCAAACACTCAACAATGTTTCATAATCATTAAAAGATCTTTCATTTTGTTTGAAATACGGAAATTAGCAAAGAAAGCATGGATTAGACATCTTAAAAGAACTTTTCTATGACAAAATAACCCAAGGGCAAAATGGTAATTTATAAAGTATGGTTAAATTTTACACCAAAATATAACTCTTTGAGTCCCGTTTCCAACGCAAAAAACGGCGCGCGAATCCGAATTTTCTACAAAGAGTTATGCTAGTTTCCGTAAAACTCGACGAAAAATATCCTTGAAATCACTGTTTGGATCAGAGGGGTGTTCGACCAGTCGAACTGCCCCTTTCGACCGGTCCAAGTACCCCTTGGACCAAATTTTACTCCACTTAACATCTTTAAAAGTCCCCAACTTCACAAGGCATTTGGGGCTACTTCCCAACCACCTTGGAACCACCCGCAAGTGCCCAAAAGCATCAAAACTCCTCGAATCACACAATTGTTGGACTCAGGTTCGGGTTTATCCTCATTACAATCCCTTGTAATAACAACCTCCTCTACAAGATTCTCTATAAGGATCCTCTTATATAAATGATATCCAAATATCAACTCGATTCCTCTAACTCTCTTATCACGTTCAATCAAACACACTTACCTTTTTCCCTCAGTCTCATGTTCTCACTTCCTTCATTCTATGTCCTTGGACAACCCATCTCAACACCATGGAATTCTTATTCCTATTCATTTCCATTCATAACCACTCATCTTAGGTCAAGTCTTAAATCCAACATTTTCACTTATTCCATCAATCCAGTAGCATTCGCTACTAAGCCTTATATTATATCTGATTCCACTATGGTACAACGACCATTCAGAACTAGGTTCAATTGATAGATTCCTCAATAACCATAATACTCACAATCTGTTGAGAGATTTTTCAACCCCCAATACATACCGTAGGATAGGTTGAGTGATTCCTCAACCATTCAATACATACCGTAAGATAGGTTGAGAGATTCCTCAACCATCCAATCATCTTAATACCGTAAAATTAGTTGAAAGATTCTTCAACTACCCATCATACACTTGTAGAAGATAACCATAAGATAATCCCGTACGATCACATCGTAGATTAACATCATAGGAAAACCCCGTAAGAAAAGGTGAGAGATTTCTCGCCTATCCCATACACGAGCAATACACTCTGCTGGACTATCTTTTTATCATAAACCCCAACTGTACATCTCTATTCTCTTACGTCACGACGTTTAGCCCATGTTTGAGATGGAACTCTTATCAATCAATCTCAATTCCAAAACTCAACTATGAATAATCACCTTCCATTCTTTATGTGGACTATAAGAAAATATCTCCTGACATTCACTACTCAAATTTCGTTCTCGGTTAAATCCCTCAAAGAGCACTTATTACTATCACTTTAAATAATTACCGATTTGATCCAAAAATCATTTGGGTTTCATTGAAAACAAAATGCTACTGCTCATTACTACCAGGATATCATCTCCCTCTCTTGTCACAACACATGGTCTATGATAACTCATGGCAACCTTCATTTCATCACACAACTCTACAACCATAGAATGCAGTGACAACTCTTACCGGCTCAGTCATGATGAGTCAAATATTCAACCTGCTGAGCTCAATGCACAAAGATGATGCATGATATGCCATAAGATTTATAAGTGCACAGTTCATCGTTACAATCAACATATGCTAACATATGAGCATTTCTACAATGATAACAACATTATCTTCATAAACATATACTCTACTCGACGTCACTCAACATATAACATCACTCATCCCCAAGACCTAATGCTCTGATACCACTAAATGTCATAGCCTGGTCCCACAATAGCAGAACCGAAGCCCGTGGCACGCCACCGAGGCTAAACCAATTAATTAACGTTCCCAAAAATTTAGTTTTAAGAACACACGCAGCAGAAAAGAAACATAACTCTCGTTCTAGTACGTACTGGAGCCAACAGAAAATACACTTGTCACCCGGAGGCTTCAAAATTTGATCCGACAAATTTTTCCTTAAAAGGGTCCCAAAAGAAGTTTAAGTTTGTAATTAGAACTTTTGAAAATATTTGGAAGTAGGAGAACAAATATGATGACAAGGGGCATCTCGACCGGTCGAAAGTCCCTTCAACCAAGTGCCTTTATTGAAGTTTCAAGCAGAGGGGCATTCGACCGATCGAATGGGTCCTTTCGACCGGTCGAAAGTCCTTTGACAGCAAAGCCACTCGTTTCTGTCCAACTTTTGACGCGACAAAAAGTGCCATATCCAATTCCAATTCTTCCGAAACTTAATGAAAGTTATTTAAACATATATATCAACATGCCACTTGAAGGAAAACGTTTGCTGAACATGTTAAGGACGTGTTTGGCACAAATCTCAAACATGCACCAAGACTTGCATAAACATGAACTATCGACTCCTTTACGTACTTAAATCCAAGCTCATGAGTTCTTTCACAACTCTAACATATGAAAAGACATACGCGATATATAATAACGTTTCAAAACATATCCAGAGCTTCTAATCTACAGATTCCAATACAATCTACTATTCAATTATATTACTAGTTCCTTATGAAAGCAAGGTAACAAACGTTCTCGATTTCAAAACTACGGGATAATTACGATGAGCCGCCATCAAAGTGAACTCCCAACACCCCGCAATCACACCTCCAATTCCTCACCGACATTAATACCTGCAATGGTTATTTAAATAACCACACATATTTCGATTTATTTAAGCTAATGCTTAGTGAATAAAACAACATATGCATATGAATGACAAACATGCTCGTATTCACATCTCTATAGTTCATACTAGTCGCTTGAGACTCACGTGCCCGTCCATACTCCCAATCCGCGACTCCTCGCCAATAAGTCCACGCAAAAGGGTAAGACCCACAATTCTTCTCTTCAATTGTGCGACCTTAATGCCTATATCGGCTCCACAAAATGGCAAGGTGACCATGTGCTCCTTCTGACCCACACAAGCAACTTAACATGCTCGAATACATATCACCATGCTCGCA
Organism: Hydrangea macrophylla; assembly: GCA_033977485.1. Lineage (NCBI taxonomy): Eukaryota > Viridiplantae > Streptophyta > Magnoliopsida > Cornales > Hydrangeaceae > Hydrangea > Hydrangea macrophylla. Next base: position 93,888,381 of record CM066982.1, on the reverse strand, counting down.
GAAATCAAACATTTCATCGTGCTATTGGGCCTACTTATCAATACAAATGCCCAATATGAACTACACAATATATATCTATGAATTAATACATGATATTCAAACATAACATGAATACATGTCAAGAAATCATTCCAAAAACATAGTTGAATCAGTCACCTCCGAATAACGCTCTTAAACTACGATCCAAGGAAAACCCGTGCACAAAGAACGTGCAGAAAAGCTTCTAGTACAGTTCATATGGTTCAAAAGTCCAATTATCAGCTTTTATGAAAAATTCTAGAAAAAGGCTTTTCGAAAAACTTGGCCAAACAAGGCGTAATAGGTATCAAAACGAAGCTCTTACCTCAAGGAGCTCGAATATGAAATCTGGGAGAAAACAGATTGACAGAAGGTCGTCGTTTGGCGTCGAAAAGCTCGAAGCAACTATATCTCCCTTTGGCCTCCTTTTGAGTTTTAGGTTAGAAGTTATGAAAATTATGAAAGTCATAGCTTTCTATATATAGACAACATTTTCTAAAATTGTATTTACCTCCCCACGAGTTTTCAAAACTCATAAACAGTCTCCGAAACTTTCTACACATCTAATTCATAGCTTCACGAGTGAAACTTCAAAATTATAAAAGTTTCTGACTAAGTTCCGTTTGGTTGCTAAAACACGAATTTCTACATGATTTTTATGAGATTGCTAATTAGCCTACCAAATTAATAGCGTGTTAATTCGTCCTCACTAGGATGCTAAAATTAACAACAGATATAAATTCTAAACCAGAAATAATACAGATATTGAAATACACAGGTAAACATTTATTTCCATATAAACATTTAAGGTATTCCACAGTGACCGTCTCAATCTCGGAGAGACGTCACAACAACAAAACACTCATTTACACCGTCTCAAAGGGTTCTCTAACACAGACACCCAAATCGACTCGTGAGTCAAAACTCACTCACACATGTGCCAAAATGCACAACACATCACATTATCATGCAAGACAATGCAATGAAATGCAATAACACGATTACGGGTGTTATATAACGGATGTGAAATATGTAAGATATTTTTTTTTCTGTTATCAAATAAATCTATGTGAAATATTCTAGTTATTCTTTTGTTTTACCATTTGAACTCTATCACTTTTGTGATGGGAATGTATAAACTAATTTGTATTTTCTTTTGGAAAAGAAAAAAAATGCAGAATACTCTAATGAAGCATCACCAGGAATTGATCCCACCGGACTACTAGGTGCATTTGTGAAACAAATGGAACAGATAAATGCAAAGAAATCCACAGAAACAATTGATCATCTACTCAGTAGATTCAGAGCACTGAAACCTGAAAAGTTTGTTGGAAATGCTGAACTAGGAATAGCAAAACAATGGATTCGACATTTAGAAGATATCTTTGAAGTACTTGAATGTAATGAAGTAGAAAAAAGAAAATTAGCAGTTTTTCAATTAACCATGGGAGCCAAGAATTGGTGGAATTCAGTCAAAAGCACTGTTGGAGAAGAAATTGCCCAAGTAATGACATGGACAACTTTTAAAACAAAATTTTTTGAAAAATATTTTCCAGACACAGAAAAGGAAAAACGAGAAAAGGAATTTATGGATTTGACTCAAGGAAAAATGGCTGTCACAGAATATGAGAATAAATTTGAGGAATTATCTCGATTTGGTCTGTACCTGATTGATACCCCTGAAAGGCGTGTCCGAAAATTTGCTAAAGGGCTGACTTCTTTAATTCGACGAATGGTCATCGCAGACAAACATAAAACCTATCAGGAGGTTGTGGAAGAAGCTCTAGCCTTAGAAGAGGATAATCAGGAATACAAAAAGGAAATAGAGGCAAGAAATCAGGGTAGGGTGGGACAGTCGAGAAACTCAAATTGGAGGAATGAACAGATGAACAAAAGATGCAAAACTGATACAAGAAATGTTTAGCACATTCTTCCTTTCCCTGCTGGTGTCAACCTGAATCAGCCTAGAAATACGTAATTTAACTGTGGAGAGGCGAATCATCGAGCAAGTGAATGTACTAAACCACGAGCATCAAATGTGACCTGCTATAACTGTGGAAAAAAAGGACATTACAGCAGAGATTGCCCAAAACCAAGGAAAAATGATTAGAATCGTTCACAGAATAATAAGCCGCCACTACCTTAGAAGTAGAACAATCAGGCAAAAATTTATGCAATGGTACCAGAGCAGGCTGGACTGGAAGGTATTGTAACTCTTTTTAACAGCTTTGCTAAAGTTTTATTCGGCATCGGTGCCACACATTCTTTTATTTTAACTAAAAGAGTAAAAAAATTAGGGATAATACCTGAAAGATTAAGTATCCCTCTAGCAGCAGCTACACCAACAGGAGTTACCTTAGACCTTCACTATATATGTAAAAATGGCATGATAAGCTTGGAAAATTGAATCATGCATGCCCAGTTAATTGTGTTGGCGATGAGTCAATTTGATCTTATTTTGGGAATAGATTGGCTCACAACTTTTCATGCTAGTCTCAATTGTTTCAAGAAAAACATCACTTTCTCTATTCCGAGGCAAGAACAATTCACATTTTATTGTGATCAGTCAAGTGATGTTTTTATCTCTGGACTTTTAGCACACGTGGAGGTAGTAAATGAAGAATCATCAATTGCAACAATTCCGGTGGTACGTGAATTCAAAAAAGTATTTCAGGATATCCCAGGGTTACCTCCAACTAGAGAAGTTGATTTTTGCATTGACTTAGCTCCATGCACAATCCGTATCTCTAAAACCCCTTACCGAATGGCCCCATTAGAAATGCAGGAATTGAAAAAGCAGATTCCAGAGTTGGAAGAGCGAGGGTTCATTTGAGCACCAGTATTATTCGTGAAAAAGAAAGATGGGACATTTCGTTTGTGTATTGACTACAGAGAGCTCAACAAAGTAACAATCAAGAATAAATACTTGTTACTACGAATTGATGATTTATTTGATCAACTGCAAGGTGCAACGGTCTTTTCAAAAATTGATTTAAGGTCAGGATATCATCAGTTACTGGTAAGAAAGGAAGACATCTCTAAAACAGCTTTCAGAACTCGTTATGGACACTATGAATTTCTTGTAATGCCCTTTGGATTAACCAATGTCCCAGCTATTTTTATGGATCTAATGAACAGAGCTTTTCGACCACATTTGGACCAGTTCATTATCGTCTTTATTGATGACATTTTGATTTACTCAAAAATAAGAGAAGAACATGAACAACATCTGCGGATTACACTCCAGACACTCAAGGAATACCAATTATATGCCAAGTTTAGTAAATGTGAATTTTGGTTAGAACGAGTTAAATTCCTTGGACACGTGATCTCTAAGGAAGGTATATATGTAGATCCATCTAAAATTGAAGCAATGATGAACTAGAGTCAACCTGTAACACCCACTGAAGTTAGAAGTTTTCTTGGATTAGCTGGATACTATAGAAGGTTTGTTGAGGGATTTTTACGAATAGCTATTCCACTCACTCGATTGACTCGAAAGGATGTAAAGTTTGTGTGGAATGAAAAATGTGAGCAAGCATTTCAAGAACTGAAAACAAGATTGACAACAACACCTGTCCTTACTATCCCAAAGAGTGGTGGTCACTTTGTCATTTATAGTGATGCTTCATATCAAGGACTTGGATGTGTTCTGATACAAGACGACAAAGTAGTTGATTATGGATCTCGACAATTAAAACCCCACGAGCTCAATTATCCAACCCATGATCTGGAACTTGCAGCGGTCATATTCACCTTAAAAATCTGGAGGCACTATTTGTATGGAGAAAGATTCGATCTTTTCTCAGATCACAAAAGTTTAAAATATCTATTTTCATAGAAAGATCTCAACATGAGACAGAGAAGGTGGATGGAATTTCTCAAAGATTATGACTTCATTATTCAATATCATCCAGGTAAAGCCAACGTGGTAGCCGATGCTTTGAGTCGCAAACCTCGAGGAACGATTGCATTTTTAATGGCCAAAGAGTGGCGGATGTTGGAAACATTAACAGAATATGAGGCACAATTATCATTCCAAGAAGGAGCACCGTGTCTTTATAACTTAACATTTTAGCCTACATTGATAGTAAAAATTTTGGATGAACAAGTTAAAGATGAAAAGCTACAGATAAAATTCAGAAAAATGATGGAGAAGGAACCCATTACATGGACTATTGGAATTGATGGAGGACTTCGATTTCGAGGAAGCCTTTGCGTACCTCACCAACATAGCTTGAAACGAGAAATTCTGGAAGAAGCACATCGATCACGATTAATCATACACCCAGGTAGTACAAAAATGTACAAGGACCTTAAAAGGAGTTATTGGTGGGAAGGTATGAAATGGGATGTGGCAGAAATTGTGTCAAAGTATTTTACCTGTCGACAAATCAAAGCTGATCATCAGAAACCCTCTAGACTATTACAACCACTACCAATACCGGAATGGAAAAGGGAACATATAATAATGGATTTTGTCACAGGGCTACCAAAAACTAGACAGGGTTATGATGCGATATGGGTAATTGTGGATCGTTTAACAAAGTCTGCACATTTTCTTACCTATCGATTGACAGACTCGGTAGAAAAAATGAGTAGGTTGTACCTTTAGCAAATAATTCGATTACATGGGGTTCCCGTATCCATCATATCAGACCGTGATACCAGGTTTACTTCAAAATTTTGGTCAAGTCTCCAAAAGGCCCTTGGAACTATAGTAAGTCTGAGTACTACATTTCACCCCCAAATTGATGGGCAAACTGAGCGAGTTAATCAAGTTATGGAGGACATGTTGCGAGCATGTGTCTTAGAATTTGAAAACACTTGGGAAACTCATTTACCTTTGATCGAATTTGCTTACAACAATAGCTATCACTCTAGCATTGGTATGGCCCCATTTGAAGCTTTATATGGAAGACTGTGTCGGTCTCCTATCTGTTTGACTGAAATAGGTGAAAGTGAACTCCTTGGACCGGACATGGTCCGAGAAAACCACTGAAAGAATTGCAATAATTAAAGACTAGATAAAAACAACACAAAGTCGACAGAAAAGCTATGCAGATCATCGAAGGAAAGATCTAGAATTTAATATTGGGGAACACGTGCTGGTAAAAGTATCCCCGATTCTAGGAGTTATGAGATTTGGCAAGAAAAGAGGAAAACTATCTCCACGATTTATTGGACCCTTTGAGATTTTAGAAAGAATTGGAAAAGTGGCATATCGTCTTGCACTACCTCCAAAATTAACGGGAGTACACAAGGTTTTCCACGTATCAATGCTTACGAGGTACGTATATGATGAATCACATGTCATTGACTTTGGTGATATCGAGTTAAACAACAATGCCACTTACAAAGAAGGACCTGTACGAATCCTCGATCGTCAAATGAAGCAACTACGGACAAAAGAAATTGCTTTGGTCAAAGTTCAATGGAACCATCATGACGAAAACGAAGCTTCTTAGGAATTGGAATCAGAAATATGAGAAAAGTACCCCGCATATTTTCAATAAATAGGTACGTTGATTTCGGGGACGAAATCCTTTTTAAGGAAGGTAGAATGTAGTATCCTTAAAAAAAAGGGCTTTGTAGTTGCTAAATTAATTAATATTATATCAATAAAAATGGTAGCAATGTAAATAAATAATATAACATGTACATTATAAAGGGAAAGAAAAAGGGAAGGATACTATGAGAAAATATTTTCTACTATCAATAGTTACATAAAAACCATTAATTTTCTTACTAATAGGCTATAATGTCGCGAATATTTCACACAAAAATTACTTTTAATTTTTCCTAAAATCTCTCCACCGACCAGTGAGTGGACCCCTACTAGTCTTATTCTAGACCAATAGTTTATAATTTGTTAGATTGGGAAAAAAAAAATGTAGCAGTCATACAACATACACATAACACATATTAAATCATACAAATCAAGGGATTGGGTAAATACATACAATATATAATGATGCCGAAAATTGGTAAGAAGGATCTAAAGAGATAAAAAGACACAAGCAAGTTATATGTGGTTCGACCCCGTTAACTAGGTGACCTACGTCCACGGTTGCATCTGTGCGTGTTCACTAGCAGATCACCGACGGGCCTGTAGTGAACCAACAAGTCTGGAGCTACCGTAGGCCGGCCGGGCATGTAGATGAATGCTATAGAGGTGTTGTGTAGACTGAAAAGTTGGCCCCTTCAATGGGGGGTGAGAGGTCTTTTTTATAGATGTGAGAGACCTACTCGTACAAGGAAAAGGAAACCTAATCCAATTGATATTGTTGGCCCAAAAGTGGAAACCTTAGAGGAGGGTGAATAAAGTTTTAGCGGAAATTAACCTTTTAAAGTTTTAATAGCAAATTAAACACAAACACAAACAATAATGTAAAGAGATAAGGAAGAGATACAAACAAACCAATTTTTCAAGTGGTTCGGCAATCGCATTCCGCGGCCTACTTCCACCCCTCAAGAACACCTCTTGAGGATTTCACTATCTCAATCTTCTTATGGTGAAGATCAAACCCTTACAATCTCTTCCAATTGAAGAATCACCTCTTCACTTGGACAAGGGTTACATCAACCCTCAATACAACCTTCTTTTGAATGGAATTGTTACAAGAAAAGAAACTCTCTCAATAGAGTGGATAAATACAAATTTTGGCTCACAATGAATGCTCTCAAGATATACAATTGAAGACTAGAGCAATAGTATTTATGATCTCACCAAACTAGGGCTCAATAAAGTAGATGTTATAAATTTAGTTCAATTGGATTGATCAAGAAGTATTAATGAAGTTCAAATACATGTATTTATAGCTTCCCCAAGAGATTCAACCGTTGGAAGTGGTTGGGAGCAATAAATGCATCATTAATGAAGTTAACAAGCCGTTACTGTGTTTTTCGCAGTAGCTCAGTCGACTGGATAAAACAGAACAGTCAACTGATGTTTGAAAATATTTAGAATTACAATAAGATCATTCGACTGCATCGGGAGGTCAGTCGAATGGATTTCAGTTTGATAACAAGTCTGTTCAACCTCTCGACTGAACAGTCGACTAATACCTTCAGTCGACTGAATCGAGAGAGCCCCTAAGAATGATGTTCACATACAGATTTTATGCAATTTTAACAGATTTGTTGGGTTTAAAGGTTGGTTCCTCTGTGAAATGAATTGAGCCCCTAAGAATGATGTTCACATACATAAATTGCTTTACATAGAGACCTAGAAAAGATTAGAAACAATATCTTCACATTATAATTCTTTAATAAGCTAGAATCCTTTGGGCAAAAGTTCTTCAAATCTCTATGTGTGGAGATTGTTCATGATCAGTGGATATTCCAGGAATCTATGATTTTCTTTCTGCATACTTAAACAATTTGAGACCATTAGAAATGCAACTTAACTGTTTGTTAATCATCAAAACCATGGAATAAAACCTTGGGGCTAACAGATATTAATTGGCATTAATTGTAGGAGTTTCCTAATTGGATTAGGAAATAGTTTTCACTTTCTATTAGTCTTCTAGCTTGAGTAGGAAATTGCCCGGAATGCTCGAGATCATGTCTGTGGGCCCGGATGAGCTGTTCCGCGGTGGGATGTGCCTGTGTGGTCTTCCCGACCTGTTAGTCGGGTCATGGATAAATCGTTCGGGAGGCATCAGGTGGACCAAACCACTCGAGATGATGCTTGTCAGTAGTTGCAGAATAGAACCGCTCGGGCATGGGCTGATTTTGGGTGTATCAGTTGCCTCCCATTTCCAAGGTTGGCTGGATGCTATATCGGGGTAAGTTTGGAAATCTGTTTGATGCCACTTGCCACTGTCTGAGTGCTCGGGGAAGCTGCCTTGGAGCTTTTGAGTCTTGTGAGTCCTCAAGAACTGGCTGAGAGTTAAGACCCAGCCTAGCTCAGAACCTTTAAGTGCTCGGGAACTAACCGGGAGTTGAGACCCGGCCTAATTCGGAGTCTTTTGCTTGAGTTAGCTCCCAGGATGGTTATCTTCTACCCATAGACCTTCGTCAAGGTTGTGGGTAGAAGAATTTGACCATGTTGGAAAAGTCGACCTAAAGCGTATTGTTTTAGGGTCCTTTTATGTTAACTCCCCATGATGGTTGTCTTCCGCCCAGCCAGCTTTCGTCAAGACTGTTGGGAGAAGAGCTTGACCACGTTGGTGGAACTGACCTAGAGCGTGTCACTGTAGGGTCCTTTTTTGCTCCTCTATCGTGGGCCAACCTAAGCGATTTTAGTCACCTCTATCGTGGGTTTGGACCTAAGTGGAGTTAATGCCTCTGAGTACTGTAGGTGCTCGGGTTGTCCAAGATTTTGACTTGGTTATCCGCGAGGCCTGTAGATACCTGGTGTGATTGCCTATTTAGTTCACTGCGCTGTCTTGCCCCCCAAGCTTTCGCTAAGACGAGGGTCTTACAAAGGCTATGACTATAGGTAACCGACCTAGAACATGGTGGTTGCAGGGTCTTTTGAAGCTTGCCATCATCAGCCACCTAGGGGGTTTGCCCCCATCATCGGTTGGACCTAAGCGAAGCTTGTGCCTCGGGGTTAGGCCCGAGGTCTTTGGATGCCTCAGGGTTAGGCCTGAGGTCTTTGTATGCCTCAGGATTAGGCCCGAGGTCTTTGAATGCCTCGAGGTTAGGCCCGAGGTCTTTGTATGCTTGGGTTCAGAGCCCAAGGTCTTTTTAGTGCCTCAGGGTTAGGCCCGAGGTCTTTGTGTGCCTCGGGGTTAGGCCCGAGGTCTTTGGATGCCTCGGGGTTAGGCCCGAGGTCTTCGGAAGAGCTCTCTGACAATCGGTGGAGCCTCATATGGTGATCAGGTAAGTACCACTGTTGTCGGGCTCATCTAGACCGATGGAGAGAGGGGGTCGGATCAGGATCGTCGAGCTCCAAATTTCTCTGTGCTGGAGACAAAGTTAGAACTACTTGATCCTGACCGATGTGAACTGGAGGTCGGGTCAGGGCTGCCAGACTCAGACCGCTGTGAACTGGAGGTCGGGTCAGGGCTGCCGGACTCAGACCACTGTGAACTGGAGGTCGGGTCAGGGCTGCCTGACCCGGACTGTTGTGAACTGGAAGAATTGTCAGAACTCCTGGGCTGATCTCGCTTTCGCTTACTTCTGGAAGACTCGTTGCTTTCTTGCCCGGGGTCTTTGATATTTAGAAATTCTTTAGTGTCAATGTATTTTCCAACCCTCTCTACGAGTTCAACCAAGGTTACCGGTCGATTTCTGTGAAACGACGTGGCGCACTTGGTGTGTTGAACTCCTGAGCAGAAGGCTATAATAACGGCGGCTTTATCAAGATCATAGATACCGAGCTTCTCTTGATTAAACCGATCGGTAAATTCTTTGAGGGTCTCATTATCCCTTTGTATGACTGTCAGTAGCTGCATGTCAGGCTTTGGCCGTTCATGCATACCGATGAACTGGTTGATGAACTGCTTGCTGAGTTGTTTGAAACTGCGGACCGATCGGGGCTCTAAGGAGTAGAACCATTGCACGGCCATGCCTTTCAAAGTGTTGGGGAAGTCTAGGCAATGTAGTTCATCGGAGATGGTGGCTAGGGCCATCTGAGCCTTGTAGGTCCGGACGTGGTCAACCGGGCTTCCCGAGCCGTTATAGGGATCTAGGTGAGGCTGCTTAAATTTGCGCGGGATGGCAAACCTCGTGATCTGGCTAGAGAACGGTGACACTGTCTCGATATTGGCCTGATTCTGGGCACGGTTTTGACCAAGTTTTTTGGCCACTCCGTCAATCTGCTTTTGCAAGTCCTTGATTCGGGCTTCCACTCCTTCCCGACCAGTATCTGAGGGGTTAGTCGGGTCGGTGGAAGAGGCTTCTTCTTCATGGCAGTGTACTGTCCTCTGAGATCGGGCTTGGTTATGACTCCGGTTCATCGTGTGCTTAGGGATAACTCAGCTCTTGACCGAGTGACCCTGGACTGATTTTCGGGCCATATGCTCATGCCTTTCCTCTCGGGCAGTACGCCTACTGTTGATGTCTCTGCATCCTCAACGTGTGATGGGTTATCTTGGTCATGTTGTCTGGTCAAGATCGGTTGCTGACCGTACGCAACGTTCCCGGGTCGTTTCCCAGCCACTAGAGGACTGCTTTGCTGGGCCAGCAGGGCTTCGATCTGTTGTTGGATTTAACGCTGGCCCTCCAAGAGTTGTGTGAGGGTCGCGGTGATATGCTTAGATGACATGGCTGTCGCAGCTGGTGCCGGGGCCGGAGGAACATCCCGGTTGGAGTGCTGACCAACCTTCTTACCCTTCTTCGGTGGCATGACGATCAGTTAAGAGATTTGTTAATGAGAAGACTTGTCGCTTCCCACAGACGGCGCCAAACTGATGATGCCGAAAATTGGTAAGAAGGATCTAAAGAGAGAAAAAGACATAAGCAAGTTATATGTGGTTCGACCCCGTTAACTAGGTGACCTACGTCCACGGTTGCGTCTGTGCGCATTCACTAGCAGATCACCGACGGGCCTGTGGTGAACCAATAAGTCTGGAGCTACTGATGTTGTCAGAATCAAGATATAAAAAATGTTCTTTACTTTTCAAAAGATTTGCAGTGTGGAAGTAAAGGTCAAACCCACAGAGATTGATTAACTACATCGACTTAATTTTAAAACCTAACTTTAGTTAATTATGAAAACGGATTTTGATTTGGTTTGAATTAAACTAAATAACAATAAAACTAAATCTAAATTATGAAAGCAATTAAAATTGTTTTAATGAATGTTTAAGGGAACCTAGGATTGCAAATCCACCACTAGCTTCATAATAGGAATATTTATGAATTACTTTAGCTTACTAAGTTGGATGATTATGGGGAATTGTAGCTACAAGCCCAATTCCTCCGACAAGAAGATATTCATGGTTCAAGCACCAACATAATCCATCTTCGGTTAGCACGAATTATCCCACACTAAACTAGGGTTGTGATCTAATCCGTCTAACCTAGGCATGGGCTATTCGGATACTTGATAGCACAAATCAATAAAGCACCATCACATGTAAACAATCTAAACAAGCACAGCAAGCATAGATCGTTGAGTACATCACATTCAAAATAGATCTAAGACAAGAATAAATTCTGAAAGTAATGATTTAATCACTAGAATTATGATTTATTTATAAAAATCCTCTAAACATGTGACTGTCATCCATACATAATAAAACTAAAATAAAAACATAAATAAAACCCTATTACTCGTCTAGGGCTTCATTGAAACCCTAGATCTATGATCTAGCCGTCCATGGAAGTGATGGATGGCAAGTAGTTGATGGAGGAGGCCATGGAAACCCTTGGTCTTCTTCTTCTTCTCCTTGTTTCCCTCCCTTCAATGGATGGAAGTATGGTTGTAGAATGTGTGTATATTAATTGCTAATAATGTCTAACCCTTTAATTGTAATAAAATAGGGTATATATAGATTTACAACAAGTTTTGGAAGTCTTCCTAACCCGAAACGAACTGAAACTGATGTAATTTACAGTCTAGACGTCGTTCAGCAGTTTCATTTGCACAGGAGTCTTCAGTATACTGAAATACGCAACTTTGATTTTTACACACATCGCGCGAGCGCGACATTTGGTACCTCGCACGAGCGATTCTCTGTTCTTCGGGCCCGCGGCTCGCGCGCGCGACTTGGCTTTTTCAGCTTCTTTCTTTGTGCTTTTTCATCCTGTTTAGCCTGGTTTAGGTGATTTCTTCCAAATCCTGTCAGAAAACTAGAAAACGAAGTAAAAATACACAAAAATAGGATAAAAAGTACTAACAAATGTGAATTAAGGCGTATACTTAGGATTAGTTCTCTCCCGATCAGCTACCGTAGGCCGGCAGGGCATGTAGATGAATGCAATAGAGGTGCTAGGGGGTTTCCTAATTGGATTAGAAAATAGTTTGCACTTTCCATTAGTCTTCTAGCTTGAGTAGGAAACTGCCCGGAATGCTCGGGATCATGCCTGTGGGCCCGGATGAGCTGTTCCCATGGTGGGATGTGCCTGTGCGGTCTTCCCGACCTGTTGGTCGGATCGTGGATAAACCGTTCAGGAGGCATCAGGTGGACCAAACCGCTCGGGATGATGCTTGTCAGCAGTTGCAGAATAGAACCGCTCGGGCATGAGCTGATTTTGGGTGCATCAATATATATATATATATATATATATGTATATATATATATTATATTTGGTCAATTAAGTCTAGCCGTACAAGCTAGCAAGAGGTGGCCAAAGCTAGTAATTCCCAGGTGAGATCATTTGGGTTAGTACAACAGAAGCTTCACCTATACCTATAGCCTAGAGGTTAGATGTGGCTGGAATAGGTAGGATAATCATAGAAAGAAAAAGTAAAAATAAAATTCCAGCCATAAATATCTAGGAGTAGGGGGTGACAACATTCTTGGATAAAATTTGTTCTAAGAAATGATTATAGAGAGAGAAGAAGCAACTAGTTGGGCAGTATATAAATAGACATTCATATTAGTACAATACACACTACAGTAAAAAAAGAAAATAAAAAAAAAAGAAAAGAAAAAAGGTTCGCAGGAGCAGACGAAAAGAAGAAGAAATAATAAAAAAAAAAAAGAAAAAAAAAAAGGCTTTGTAGTTGCTAAATCAAGTAAGGATCCCAATACCCAACATCAATATTATTTTCTTGTAGTTCATGGTATGTTTTCTTTTAAATTTTTTTTTTGTTTTGTTTGGTCAGTAAGTTATGATCAGTAGCTAAGCTTGCAAGTTTATGTTTTTGGGATTTCTAGGATTGTTTTTTTTAGAAATAACATTAAAAATGGATCAAAAACTAGCAAGAAATAGGGAAATTTCAAAAACAGTATTTTTTTCCGGCGACCTTCGCCGGAGACGATGCCGGAACAGTCGCCGGTAGCGGGTGTTCCCGGTTTGGGATGGGATAGTTGTTGTAGTGTGTACAAAACTATATCTATGCAAAATAAATATTGACTAATTCGTATGGCATAGTGGTGGTTGGGTTACTATTTCCGTTCAATGGATCATACTATCAAGCCCTATTGCTTGCAAATCTTTTGTATATGTTTTTTTTAGGGTGTACCAAATGCTCTGAGAGTGGTACCATGGAGTGACTTGGTTCAATGATAGAGTGACAATAACAATTCCTTTTTTTTTATTCAGTGGGTACATAATTTTATGTTGGGAAAGATTTGAGCATAAGCTCTTGTAGGTTGTGTGGTCGTGACTCCCAAATTGGGTGCCTTGTGTTGTAGGTTCAAAACCTTGTTCAAGTAGTCCTTTTGACTTTTTTTATTTTATTTTTTTCTTCCCCTTCTTCTCCTCTTTTTGGTGTAAAAAAAATTATGTATTCACAAGGTCTTGAACCCATGACACACGCACCTACAAATTATCCATCAAACCATCCAACCTCGTAGCACTTACTATCAAATTACCTTAAGAGATTTGTATAATAACTCTGTCATGTTGGTAGATTTTATATTATTACGTTACTGCTTGCTGTAAACTTCCTTCTGATATTCGAAAATTCTATGAACTGTTCTAATTATTACAAACACCAAAAATGCTATGTATATATTATTCTAAGTTATTATAAATATTTTATTAATAATTGTTAAAGTTAAGGCCGAAGCCTTAAATAATGTAAGACTGAGATAGTCAAGTTGGGATGGCTAGGGACTGAGATAGTCCTACAGTTAGTGCACTAATATACTACCTATTTTGAGTTGGGCTGGTAGATGGTATACACCTTTCGAGCTGGGCTGGGGTGTTGTAGCCTTGATATGATAAACATTATGTGCTTGGTTGATATAATCTTTAAAATTATTTTATTGTGACAGGATTGTAAGACTCAGGTATAATTGGCATATGCAATTGGTAAATGCACTATTAATTCTACAATTTATTTAACTCGTATTGATTTAAGATATATATGTGTATTAATCTTGATACAATGAGTTCTTTGAAAAAAATAAAAATATATCCTTACTGGACCTACATCTCATTATTTTTTTAATAAAAAAAATTACAGGGACAGGGACAGATGGTGAGAACTGAGGAGAATGGCTGCTTAAAGACCAAGATCACCTATTTTATTTTACTTTCCTTTCTGTTTGTAATTAAAAGCAATGTAATAAGAGGATGTTCTTTTAGGAAGCTGTATTATGAAATATATGTATTTTATTCTCAGGATTTGGTGATTTAAAATATTAATACCGTCATAGATTCATTAATTTCACTATATACTATTATACCATAACCATATTGGTATCAGTAATTAAATTTGGGGCGTGACAATAACTCTCAAACATCGAGAGGCGAACCCCGGCATGAATTTGTATTAAACTCTCATTTGACCCACATAGACACATAGCATGCTTATATAATCACATATATGCGCTTTCATGTGCATAATTAACGGGCCTATTTAATACATGAATTTCGCCCGGATCTAAAATATTAAGTCTGATAATTAAAACATGAAATTTTCTATAATTCATAGACTTAGAATTCATACCTCGTGCGATTTCCTGATAACATTGAAGGATGAATTAGGAGACCAATTAAACGTCAGATCTCTGATTACAAGGTATTCTTACAAGTTTAGACATGTTTTCCCAAAAATTTTAAAAACTTAACCAAACGAGTCCTAACTAGTATCAAAACGAAGCACTTACCTCAAGGAGCTCAAATCTAGAATTTGAAGAAAAACTGACGATCGGAAGGTCGTCGATTTGTGTCGGAAAGCTCGTAGCAACCAAATCCCCAAATCTCGCTTCTCTTGATTTCCAAATTAGGTTTGAACTAATCTATTATATATATCTAAAAGGCAAAGCCAAAAGCCTTCTCTCAGATATGCTAACTGGCACCTACGTGGCACTCTCTGCATCCAAGAATTTATCTATGTGGACAACTGAAGAAAACCCTTCTCTACCATATGCCCAGCGGCTACTCAGCTTCATCACCACCCACCGCCTCTTCCTCTCCCAGACCCATCATAGATTTTGGGTTGATCTTCCCCAAACTAATAACTTCCTCTTCCCAAAACTGAAGTCCATAATTAGGGACATAAAAGCTCATTGAAAGGGTTGTCATTCATCACCTCTTGCACTCCGTATGATATATATATATATATATTGCGTGCTCTTTCTCTCTCTGTACACCTCCCTGTATCTCTTTTTTTTTTTTTTGTGTCTCCATCCATGAATTTTAGTTTGGTTCTTAAATTAAACTGAAATTAATGGTGTTTGGTTCTAAAACTTTGTGGGTTTGTTTTTGGATTTTGCAGATCTGAGAAGAGTGGGTCGAAAAGATGCTTGGAACTGGTATTTATTTTTTGATGTTTCTTATTTGATTCCTTTCACAGTTTCATTGATTCATTATATTTGTAGATTATATTGGTTTGATTTGTGTGTATACATGCATGTGATATTAATGTTTCCCACCAGAGTTTTGATCCGCTGTTGTTAGGTTATGATTCGGAGTTGATTCATAGCGGTAACAATTATGATTATGGGGACGAAGAATCAGATCCATAGGTAGGATTGGTAAATGATGAAGAAGCAAGAGCTCTCAAAATCAAGGAATAACTCCCAAGTTACAAACAAGGTTTGTTTCAGATTTTGCACTCAATTCGTTGCTTTCATTCTGATTGACTGTTTTCTCTAGATTTGTCTCTGTTTTAATTTTATATTTCAGTCTCTTTGGTTGAATTGCTTCAAAGTCTTTCCCCTCCCTACCCCTTAACCTCAAATTCAATTTCTCTATCTAAGCTATTTTAGGTAACTGACTTTGAGAGAAATCTGAAGCATTAATCCAGCGATTCAGGAAGATTGGTTAAAACAACTCATGAGGTTCGAATATTTAGACCTCAGCCATTTACGAAAATTGTGCTATATAGTCGTATACAAATGTAGTTCTCGATGTTGGTAGTATTTGTCTACTTTTATAATTGAAATCATCTATTTTGGATTTCTTTTACTTGTATGTTGGTACAGACTCTGGTAAATGCTTGAGTCATATGTGGATCTCATGTATGGATGTGGATTTTGGAAATTTATGATGTGCGTTTTGATGTGAGTGATGCTTTTGTTATATAGTTGTTGGGGGAGTTCAGGCTTGCTTTGGTTTGTAGTGCTGCAATTTGGGATGTGCTTGGAATTGTCAAAGGGGTGTTTTGGGTGATTTATATTGGTTGCACTCTATCTGTTTGGGTTTAGTCCTGTGTGAGTTTTTTAAAGGCTAGTGTTGAGGTGTCTTCTTTTTCTATGGAGGGAACTTTATATTTTTTTTGAATCCTGATCTTTAAAAATGAAAAATGGTTATTGCAGCTAAAAAAAATTTTGATTTGTCAAGTCAATAGGGGTTATACTATTTGGCATTGAACTCATATAGCATAAGCCCGTGCATAGCACGGGTTATCGACTAGTGAAATCAATTCATGAGTTTCTATACATAGGCACGACTCTCGAGAATTATGTTTACCTCTCCACGAGTTCTCAAAACTCCTAATTATTCCCTGAAACGTCGCACACGTCCATTTTATTACTTCATGAGTGAAAACTAAAATTTATAAAAGTTTTCGTCTAAGTCTCGTTTGGGTTCAAAATTACGTCCGAGAACTAAATTCTATGAAATCTCTATACAACCTACCTTTTATATAACATCTCACTCACGTTCTCACCACAGTTCTCCAAATGTTCTGCAGCGACAACAAAATTACCATAAATTATACTACACATGTATAATTTACTATTCATGGGAATCATGTAAAGTGAAATAACATTTAATACACATAAATGTCATTTAATCACATGAATATCTCAACGATTTATCGAATCACCGTGTCCTTACTCGACACCTTCTGTTGACCACAGTCAACCACTCATCTCACTTGTTAATAAACATTAATAATTTATATATTACCACATTGTCATATTAAAAACTTATAATTTATGGAACGGGTGTGACATCATTTTTCTTTTTTTTTTCTTGTAGACATTTGCTAGCACTCTTCCACATCTAAATTGTCATACTATGCTTTTTTTTTTGTTTAGACCTCCGGTATCCGGAGTCACATTGGGCTCCGACTAATCCGGATCGAGTCGAATAAGACCAGTTAGGGCGACAAAACTCTCCCAACAAAAATTTAATTATAACTGCATACCCAAGACTCGAACTCTATCTTCTCAACAAATATAATTATGTTCTTCAAAAATCCATTATTGAAGGCACTATATCATCAATACTTTTAACATACATTTTTCTATGATTGAATTGCAAATTTTTTTTGTTATCAAATAGTTTTATTTAAATTTGGATTAAATGCATTTTGCACCCTCAAACTATACTATATTTTGCACATTGGTCCCTAAACTATTATTTTTTTGCATTTTGGTATCTCAACTATTATTTTGTGGCAGTTTGCCCCCTCCGACACTTTCAGTGTCACTTTTGGTGTCACTAAAAAGTGACTTTTTTCGTCACTAAAAGTGACGGAAGGGGCAAACTGTCACAAAATAATAGTTGAGGGACCAAAATACAGAAAATGATAATTTAGAAACTAAAATGCAAAATATGGTATAATTTGAGGGTGTAAAATACATTTTACCCTTTAAAATTTTTTTAGAGATCCATAATCATGATGAATACATTGAATGTTTGGAAAACATACTACTCATAACCCATGGAATATGGTTTCGCCCGGATCCGCCCCGCTCCGGTCGATAAATACCACTAGGGTTCGCAAATAAATACCAAACGAGTTCATTTCTGAGATATCTCATATCAGCGATTAACAGTCGCAAGTTGGCCGGACATCGAAGAGGACTCGAGAGGCCTTATTCACTGAATCGCAATGAGAGCTAAGGTAAAGTACCCAACTTTGTTGAAGATCCACTATTTTCGCTTATCGGTTCCTTCGATTCGTCACTTGAATTTACATTTACAGTCCTGTGATTCGATTTATGAGTTGAGAAATCACACAGTTATTTATGTATATGTATATGTATATGTATATGTATATGTATATGTATGCGTTTTGTAGTGGAAGAAGAAGAGAATGAGGAGGTTGAAGAGAAAGCGCCGAAAGATGAGGCAGCGATCTAAGTAAAGTAAAGTCACCCTTTTGCTGTCGCTCGGGGTATGCGACTCTCAGTGTCCGTGAAGCTCTCTCTATCTTAGTTTTATGTTTTTAGGGTTTTTGTTTTTATGTTGAAAACTTTTTCACTGTTGTTGCTATAATAATGTTCGTTTGATATAAATTTGGTTCATTTGGTTTTTTTAATTATTTTCTGTTGGAATTATGGGTGCTTCTTATAACGTCAATGCAACTAGTTTCTTCCTGAAGTATTTTTTTTCTGGTATTTCCCGATTTTTATGATTATTTGTGTGAATATATTAACACTCCAGTTTGGTATGATTATAGAGTTGAATCTATACTAATATATAAATCGAGAGGTAGGTCTACCTAAAAGACTTTTCAGTATGACTCATATTTACACTAAAACCAGTTAGTTTTGAAAATTCAAAATCATATGCAAATGTCCAAAATTGTCATTTGGAAAACTCCGAACAAAACCTCATCCACCCAACTAAATTAAACTCCCCAAAACCGTCATTCACAATCACCATCAGTTTTCTCTATTTCCATATTAACGTCCTCTCTGCTTCAAGCAAATCATCACTCTATACAAATATCTGCATATGTATATATCTGTCTATCCCTATACCTCCTAACACTACTATAATGGATCATACAAGTCTCTATTTAAGTTTTATACAAAATCAATCAAGCACCCCAGGTTTCTGTAATTCTCTTTTTCATATTTTTCTGATTCTATTTTTCCTTCAAGAGTAATTTGATTTTGTTTTGTACAGAATTTCGTTTCTATCACAACTCTGCTCAAAGTATAGATATGCTTTTTTTTTTTTTTTTTTTTTTTCGTTTTTTGGATGATCATAGATTGCATATGAATAATCTAATGTAATCAAACTACTCTTGAGAAAAAAATATTAGGGTGGTTTTACTTTTTGCTTGGTTATATAGTACATGCATGAACCACACCCCAATTACCATCCCAGCCAATGCACATCTTATGTGTGTTCAACAATTTATTGCTTAGTGGTACATGCATTATGTCCATTATTCACAAGTTCTTTGTTCATACTCCTAATTTTACTTAGTTTCTAATTTATTCTTTTAATTTTCAATTTTCTATTATTATCTTTTTATGCATCTGTTGGGTGAAAGGAATATTAGAATTAAAACTTTCTTTCTTTTTCAAAGGAAAAAAAAAAATTACTCCACGTTCCCAAACAAGAGGATGTAACTAGTCCAAACATGATCAATGTGTAATGTGTTTGAGTGATTGTGAATAGTTCGAAAGTTTGATAATTGTCAATAATTTTATTGTAAGAATATACTAATTTTTTGTGTTCTCAAAGATACTTTCTTTAATGAAGGATGAACTTAATGTGTGTTCTAAATTTATGTGTTTCTCCTTCATAATTGCAATTTTATGATTTTTTTTTTTACTTTGGTTTTGCAATGTTTTTTTTTTTTTTTCAACATTATTTTCCACCCAAATGTTAAAATGAGCATTTAGGTATCCATTAGGTGACACGTGTCTCATTTCACTACCATTTTACTCATTTATTATCAATATAATTATGAGTTTAAATCCTAGACGGATCATCCGTCGAAGCATTACTTTATAGAACACACACAACAATTGACACGTAGAAAAAAAAACTCTATTGACATCCATCTTTCACGAGTCAAGCACAAGAAATTATTCAATGCACCTTTTACTTCACGTTATTGTGTTGACGTGGTGTGACGCCCTAATTATATGGGACCATGTGGCCAATAAAATGAAGTAACATGATAATAAGTTATACTCCTATTTTCAAGGGTACATTCTTCTCCACTTATCATAAGCTCCTAACTTTAGTGGCCACATATCTCCATGTAATTAGAGCAACACATCACGTTAGCATGTGATAGTGTGGTGTGACGGGCACATAATAATTTCTTGTCATTGTTCGAAGAAATTATTCAATGAGCCCATCACACCGTGTCATCACACTGTGCCAAAACTTGTACTTGTACCCAGCACTTATACGAGGGACCACTCAAGCTTAACAACACACGTGCCCTTATTTCCAGTTAATCGTGGCGGTTAATTCGTTTGAAATGTTGTTAGTCACTTGTGATGATCCCCTGGAAATAGGGGTATGTGTATGGTTAATATTGAGTGGTCATATTGAGTGGTTAGTTAAGTTTTTGATCTCCCGCAGTGGCCTTTTTGTTTCCTTCATTTCCTCAAAACAATGATGTGGCAGTTTTTTGTTGGGTTCCGTAAAAGACATGTTCTACGGATGATCCGTCTTGGATTTAATCCCTATAATTATTAGAATGAGACACATGTCACCCAGTGGAGACCTGAGTGAACAAAAATATTCTTAATTGTAGAACACATACAAAGCATTTTACACGCAACGCGTGTGCCCACCGGCTAGTATTTTAGAATAGAATAGAATTGAAATGAATAGAATAGAAAAAAATAGAATTGATTTGTAATTCTAATTCTCTTGTTTGGTTTAAAACAAAAATAAAAAGAATAGAATTGAAATGATTATTTTTATTTCCTAAAATACCCAAGCTTAGAAACTTAAACATTATCCAAACAAACATTCCCTAAACCAAAGACGCAGAAGATGAAGAAGACACGAAGAAGAAGAAGAAGAAGAAGAAGAAGAAGAAGCAGAGAAGAAGAAGAAGAAGAAGAAGAAGCTGGGAAAGGAAGAAGAACTCATATTAGGGCTTACTGTGTATATGTATATATAGAAACCTGTTTATATATATATATATATATATAAATATGTGTGTGAGTGTATATACATATATACAGACGAGAGAGAGATCAGAGAGAGAGAGAGTACCTGGTTCGCAGGAGAGGGAGACGTGAGTGGAAGACGATGAACAGGAGAGGCAGTTTGGGAAAAATAAAGAATCCCAAATCAATTCTTGCCAAATCCGACCATTTTTGGTCGGATTTGTAAACAACCCAAAACAAGATTTGGGTGGAATTCAAAATCAATTCATTTCTTGTTCTGTGTCAAACCAAACATAAGAATTCCACAAACAAGAATTGCAAATGAATTCTTTTCTAGTTTGTGGCATACCAAACGGAGTGTAAGAATCCATTACATGGTAAAGTTTTAGTAGTACTGCAATTTTCTTGTTATTTTCGATTTAAAAAAAAAAAAAAAAAAAGAGGAGGAGGAAAGGATTACATCCCAAATTTTGTAGGATAATGTTAGGACACAAAAGGGATACAAATTGATGTGACATTCCATGTGGCTAATGTTATAGGATCCGCCACACTTAACTTAATTCTTGGGATTTGTCGCATCCTTTTGTGATCATGTCTGTAACTCTTTTGCTTTCCAAACATTATTCAATTTTTGTACCTCATGACGCGTTGTGTGGTTACATGCATATTAAATTTCTGTGTTGTGAAGATACTGAGGCATTTCAATTCTAGTTTTCACGAGGCAAGTAACATTAACACAGACGAAACCCTATGTCATTTTCATTTCAGGGAATTTAGTCTGGTCCAATTCAACAATTCTCCGCCTAAGTGCAACCCATGAACACCACTCAAAAATAAGCTTTAGTTACAACTGGCATGCGCTTGGGTGAGGATTCCTCGGATATATCGTTATGTAACAATAGGGTGAGTGATGCCTGCAGGTTGATTTTGTCAAATCATAGTTCTCGGTTTAACAGAGTAGGTGAGCATGAGGATCCCCTAGACCTTGGTTCCTCTTCTTGTCAACTCAACCTGAAATTTTGAGAAGGTACCAATCTCAGAATGAATTAGTGCACTCATCCGGATTTAACAAGGACTTGTAGCATACACGTAAGAAAAACGTACTAACAATGTCACTGGTGCGAATAATCCACATAAAAGTCGGGGTCCTTTCTATCGTATGTGACTTGGTGAGGTGATAGGAAAGCAAGTACTCGCTAAATTTTCTTTTCTTTACTTCCTCCTCCTAATGTTTGGCTGTTACTACATGCTGAATATAAAGCCTCTGCTCACAAAAGTGGGATTTAATTTTCTCAAGTTTCAACACGTAGTAAACACGGTAGAAAGCTGGGCATTTCAAGCAAAAACCTCAAGTTTCAAGATTGTACTATCAGTTATCAAGCTTTCAGATCTAAGTGAATATCCAAAGCTACAATAACAACAGTTTCACATACCAGAGTCTAGAATTAAGCCAAAAATACCACATACTTAATAGAATCCCGCAAAATTGAGGAAGTTAAAAAGAACAAAACCCATTTGGCACTAGCCAAATTTTAGAATTGGATCAAGAGAGAATGTTTATTGAGGATTTGGTGGGCGGCTATTGGCAGAAGAAACTCTAGAACCCCATTCAAGCAGCTCTTTGCTAGTATCATCCTTGTGAACAACCACTTCAATGAAGCAGAGGCAGTCCTTTTTCTCCTCTGTTGCTATTGCAATTGCTTCAGTAAGCTCCTCTTCACAAAGGACCTGCAACGAAAATACATAAGAAAACCGGTCACAAACTTGGTTTCGATATTTAAAGCATAGAGTTGAACAAACTAACCTTTGTGGTCCAACAGTTGCCTTCACCATTGTGTATAGCGTCCACAAGCCCAGTGTAGTTCCAGTTCTTGATTACGTTGTATGGACCATCGTGGATTTCTACTTCAATGGTGTATCCACCGTTGTTTATCAAGAAAATGATGGTTTTTTGCCCACAACGGATCATGGTTGACACATCTTGTGCAGTCACCTGCCAACCAAAATCTCAAATTGCCTTAAGTCTCTGTTTGGTTGATAGATTTAGTGAAAGAAAGGAAAGCAACACACTGAGAAAACAAACAGTTATGTTTCTTTGGTTGACAAGGAAAACTATGAGAAATAGGAGATAAACCATGTGGGAAAACAAAATTTTCAAATTTTGCTAGAATCTTTAGTTTCTGTCGTATTTAGGATTTTCTAATTTTCTAGTGTTATTTAAGCATGGAGAGGGGAATACTAGAAAAATCGTTTTACTTCCCTTTTCTTTCTTCTCTAAATCCACAAACCAAACCATAGTGTTGATGGATTACAACTTGTAGAACAAATAAAAGAGTTACTTGAGTGACTTCAAAATTAATTCAACTTCCGAAAACTAAAATTCCCTTCAATGTTGATGGCATATGAATAAAATAAAAAATTTCAAAAAACTGTAAATGCCTTTGGAGTACTTTTAAAACTCAAAACTGAAAAAAAAATTAGGGTACCTGGAAACTCCCATCACCAATGCAAGCAATTACTCTCTTCTCTGGTACAGACTGTGCATAGCCTAGTGTAGCACCAACAGACCACCCAATTGATCCATATTGCATCTGAAATTCATATCTGCAACACCAACTTTTTTTCTCTCATGTTCGTAAACAAAATTAACTCACAAGCACTAAGCATTTCATTACTTACCCACATCCCTCTGGTAGTTTCAACTTCTGGCAATTGAACCATGAATCTCCAGTCTCAGCAATCACAGCACTATCATGTGAAAGCATTTTCTGTATATGCTGGAAGAGAACATTAACCCTCAAAGGCGCGTTTGGTGCACACTTGAGAGGAACTCCATCAGGGACAAAGATTCTGTGGTAGTTTTCATAGGCAGTTGTGTTTCTTTTCAGCCTCTTTGAAAGTGCACTGAGAAAGTCTTTCATAAGAACACACCCAAAAGCAGGGCCGTTCGCAACCACCACACGATCGGGCTGCACGATGATTGCCTTCTCCTTCTTGAGGAGGAGCGAGTACCCAACGGAGCTATAGTCGTTGAAAATGGGGCCCGCGAACAAGTAAGCGTCTGCTGATTCCACAATCTCGGCACAAAAGGCTGTGCCCACCGCGCCCCAGTAGGTACCGATGAAGTGGGGGTGGTGCTCAGGGACTAGTCCTTTTGCCGAAGGCATAGCCGCGACTGCGTAGCCGCTAGAGTCGGCTAGTTCAAGAAATGCGTCGCAGGCCTTTGCGACTCGGAGTTTTGGTCCTCCCACCATGACTGGCTTCACTGCCTTGTTCAAGAATGCTGCTGTCGCCTCCACCGCAGCTTCAAGCCCCATCTTATTACTCAATCTACATTAAAAAAAAAATCCCAGGGAAAAAAAAAAACAGAATCAAATTTCTTCTTGTAAACAAAAAACACTGAAAACCGAAAACCCAATTTAAATAAATAAATATGTATATATATACAGTTCTTATCTAATGAGGACTCCCTCATTTTATAAAATGCACACCCCTTACTTCTCTCTCTATTCATGTCTCTCTTACCTATTTTACCTCTCATAGATTTCAATTTTTTGCTGAGTTGAAAGAATTTTTTGCTAAGTTGGGGAAAGAATCCCCTGGAAATAGGGGGCTAGAGGAATTTATACAAACTCTTATTGAGAGAAAAGTGAGAGGTGTGCATTTTATAAAATGAGGGAGTCCTCATTAGATAAAAACTGTATATATATATACACACACGCACAAAGAATTACCGAGGTGAAATGGCAAATGGAATTGGCTCTCTGCTGAAAGTTGGGTGAGGGATGCCAGGAAGATTGCAGCTAATGCTGATATAGACAGGCTTGCTTTCTTTAAGAGCTGTAGAAATGGCTGTATCAATTTGTTCATGTGCATCTTCCAAGTTATTAACAACAGCCTACATGCAACACGATAGCACAAATCAAATTAAATCCAACCTAATTTGCCATCACCCAATGGTCGGTAATGGAGATCTTGAACTTCTCGAACAGATCAAAAAAAAACTTCTCGACAAATCAAATGAAAAATCTCCGTCCGGGATCACAAAAACGTTTTCAGAACGAATAGTGGGAAGAATTTGGTAAGCATTAGTTGAGGAATACCCAGGAATATATTGAATTAACTCAACGAGTTCAAGCCACTAAAACTAAAGAGTTCCGTTCTTTATCTCCAAACTTGACAAGAACCCATAATGTTGTTTTAATTAATTAGAAGAACTCAATCAAGTGATCTGTCCATGATTGCGATTTCCCAAACACAATTTGTTTAGCATCCACTGAATGTAGTTGCTAGTTCAAATTCAACATATCAAAAATCAAAACGCATTAGATCTATTAAAAAAAAAATTAATAATTATAATAAAATAAATTTTTTATAAAAAAATCTATAATCAAACTTTTTAAAGCATTTCAAGGTAGAAATCTATCATCTCGGTGGATTGAAAATTAAAATGAACGTTGCCCTACATGATGGATTTCTTTTGTGGGGGTTTCGATCATGCACCATAGGCGCGGTAGAGTTAGTGTTGGCCAACTCGAATAAGATATCAATCCATAACAGATTGCATTTATTTATTTATTTTTTGGGGGGAACAAAACAAATTGAATTAGGACATCAATAAAATGATAGGCTGATAGCTATGTATAGCTATACAAAGACATTTGTAAATTGGCCTATACAAATTTATAAAATATGCAAACATTCTATGACAATTTCAAATCTGTTCTAACAAAATTAGTATGAACAATGCCCTGCATGCAATGATATGATTATCAATAACAAACAGTTCGGAGTATGATTTCCACATATTTCACACACACCAACAGAGTACTATATAAAATTATAAACAAACCCAAATAAACGAAATGAAATTATTTTCCAACACTCACCTGATAGCAAGTAACGGTCTGAAAGCACCTCAGTTCCTGACTAAAATCGGGCAACCCGATGGTGTGGTGTAAAACCCGATTAGTCCCATAATCGTTCGTATTCGGGCCCCCAACAACACATATCACCGGTAGATTCTCACTATAAGCACCGGCAATCGCATTCAGCACACTCAGCCCACCGACCGTGAAAGTGACAACGCACGCGCCAACCCCACGCGCCCGCGCGTACCCGTCGGCGGCGTAGCCGGCGTTGAGTTCGTTGCAGCAGCCGACGTTGTTGAGACCCGGCTCGGCGATTAGGTGGTCGAGGAGGGTGAGATTGAAGTCGCCGGGGACGGAGAAGACATCGTTGATCCCAATCTGGACCAGACGGTGGGCCAAGTGGCGGCCGAGGGTGGCGTCCGGCGAGGCCACGATTGATGATGAAGAGCCGTGTTGTGAGGAGTCTTGGAGGAGTGATGATACGACGCCGTTTTGGGGTGGAGAGGCTAGGATGGTGTTTTCAGGGAGGGTTGTTTCGAGTGTGCTCATGGTGTCCATGGTTTTGATCTGGAAGGAAAAGGAAGAGAGATGGAAATGGGGTTATTTGAGAGATACTCCAATGTGTATGTGTAATGTGTAATGTGTATGTGTATATATATATATATATAGAGGATGGTGAAGGAGGGGTGACGTGGAATTTGATTCGGAATATTAGGAGATGCAAGGCGGTTTGTGGTGGTTCTTGGGTATGGTAATTACTTGCAGAGGTGGTTTGGTTTGGTTTCCTTTCCTTTTGTGAGATGCTACTAGTTACACTCACATTATATGCACCGTCGAGAAATACATGCAGCCTCAGTAGTTGTACACTTTTGGGTGAAAAGAGATATTTTGAGGGTGTGTAATGTGTTTACAGTAACTCCCCTTCTTTTTGGGGTGAGATTTTTATGGAAATTACGTGTAGGGGGGGGGGGGATGGACACTTGGTTGAAGGGGGAAAATTAAATGAGTAAAACTAAAAGGAAAATTTGAAAAAGAACGTAAAATAGGATTTCTTTATATTTATTTTTAAAAAAAGACGTTTGAATTGGGCTGGTATATTTGAGGGTATTTTTGCTCATACAAACCTACACGATTTTGGATCATCGGCAGCCTTTGTGTGCAACACCCACGTATCCACTTGTAGTACCATAAATTTTTTATATATTTATTTTGGTATTTTGAAAAAAAAAAAATTTGTGTGCTCTTGCAAGTGGCCACATGGGTAATGCCACAATGTGCTGAGGATCTGCCACTGGGTGTCCCATTCCATTCCTATTTTGCCCTTGTGTTATCAATAAAATTACTATGGGCGGTCCTGAGCTTTAGGGGGCCCAAAGCAAACTTTTAAAATGGGGTCCGGGGCTATACGGGCGTTCAGGGACAGCGCTCCCCACGATTTTTTTGAAATCTATGTATACATAATTATGCGTATATATTGATTTTCAATGTCACATTGCAAAATGTGCTAACTTGCAGCATAATTAAATATTTATTTGAACAATCAATAATTTAAAACCAAGCCATAAATTGAAAACAACTTACAACTAGGGGGAATTGGGAAAAACCTAATTTACATTTTTTCGGTACATTAATTTATTTTTATTTTTTAAAAAAGTGTATCACACTATGAGTTGATCAATTAGTCTTTTTTTTAATAGTAAAATAAATTAGTCTTATTCTCTCTAGCAAAAAAATGTAGTCTTATTTTAGAGGGTTTATTGGGCTTAGCTTTGTAGTTTTATATGTGAATTTTGGGTCATTTTAGTTTGGGTTGGGGTCTTTATTAGTCTAGGTTATAGTATGTTTTTTTTATAAGGACCCAATATAAAAATGCAAAGTTAATCTAAAAAATGGGGCCCATAAATTAGCTAAATATCTCGGAGCCCAAAGGAGCTACTTTCCCAGCTTTAGCCCAAGGTCGGCCCTAATAATTACTAAACTGACACATGTCACCCAATGGAGACCTGAGCGAGCAAAAATGCATTTATTAATAAAACAGTTGAGTTTGACCCTACTTGCCCTTGCGTAATTCTCGAAAATTTGAAAGAGATCCTTGTATTTTTTTTTAGGGAAGTTGGTTTAATTTGCCCTTGAAATTTTACCATTCTAAATGAGTCAATGGTGCAACTCGGGCGGGACTCAAAAGCTTTTGGCTCTGATCAGGTCCAAGTCAGAATTCAAGCAGTCTACCTAAGCCCGAATCCGACATAAACCCACCTTTTCGACACGAGCCCAGTATATTATTTAGTATTAAAACCCGAGTCCAGGCCCGCATTGTGATAGAATTATTATTATTTTTTGGGGGTAATTACACTGACCTCCCTCGAGGTTAGGTCTAATTACACTGACCTCCCTTGTGGTTTTCAAAATTACACAGACCTCCCTTGAGTTTAGTGTTTAGGTAACAATTTGCCCCCTCCGTTAACTTCCGTTAGTAAACCTATCGAATAATTTGGTGTGACAAGCCTATCGAATAATTTCTCCAAACAAAAGTTCCATCTTAACGTGAATTCTGTTTAAAAATTGATGATGTGAACTTTTGTTTGGAGAAACTATTCGGTAGGCTTGTCACATCACATTAGTATGTTGATGTGGTGTGACCCTCTAATCTAGGCAAGACGTATATCCCCTATTTCCAAAGGGGTCATGACTAAATTGTAAAATTTCAAATTTAGTGAGCCCGTCACACTATGTTAGCATGCTGATGTGGTGTGACCCTATAATCTGAACCATACATTTACCCCATATTTGCATGGGATCATGACATGTGGATGACAGTTTTTTTTTTTTTTTTTCTTGGTTGGTAGAAAAAAAAATGTAAAACGAGGGTAATGGTATTTTGGAAAGCTTATAAGGGTATTTTGGAAAAATTAACACAAATATTTGTTGGCCTAAGCATATCTTGTTATGGTCTTTTATTAGCAAAGGGGGTAAATTGTTACCTAAATACTAAAGTCAGGGGAGGTTTGTGTACTTTTGAAAACCTCAGGGGAGGTCCGTGTAATTACATTTAACGGTTTACTAACAGAAGTTAACGGAGGGGGCAAATTGTTACCTAAACAATAAACTCAGGGGAGGTCTGTGTAATTTTGAAAACCACAAGGGAGGTCAGTGTAATTAGACCTAACCTCGAGGGAGGTCAGTGTAATTACCCCTATTTTTTTTTATTTGGTGCAATCCGATTTTTATTATGTAAACAACAATATGTAGAGCATCAAATCTATTTTGTTTGTTTAGATTAGGAAAAAAAAAACATTCATCTATTAATTTAGTGTTTGAATAATATCTAATAGTGTATTCTTGTCACTAAAATAATATCTAATAGTGTATTCTTGTCACTAAAAAACACTATAATCTAATATAAAAAAATAATACATAAATAAAATTCAGGATCGGGTTCCACTGGTTAGCAAAATTCCATTTGAGCTCGGCTCGAATTGAATTCGGACTTGCATTTTTCTATCCAAGTCCACCTATGGGAAATGTACTGTGGGCCCAAAAGCTCGATAATTTTTAGACCGGGACTGGGTTGATCAAAGGTTAGCCCGCCCGAGTTGCACCCTAGTAAATGACAAGAAAATATTCATTATAAAGGTAGAAGGTGCAAAATTATCCCATCCATCAACCGAGAAAGACACCTACATTACACTAACAGAAGCGCATTTCTTTATTCAAAAGAAAATCAACAATGCTAGGGGCACTAACAAATTCTACTAACATTCACATTTACACTCACACTCTATCTCTCTCCTAGTGGCACTTTGAGTCCACTGCGGACCCCACAATGCCACTAGGAGAGAGATAGAATGTGGGTATAAGTGTTAATGGAATTTGTTAGTACCCCAAATATTACTCAAAGAAATTAAACTAAAGCCATCCACAAGGTTCACATGATCTTCTACATAGAATGTGCCAGCACAGAATTTAGAGCAATCTGCCTTCTAAGTTCTCATTTCATCCTCACAAAAATCCGTCATCACCAATCCAAGGTTAGTTATCAGAATCGCAATCTGGATCCAGGGATCGTATGATCCTACAAGGACCGGACTTGGATAGTTACAGTGATCTAAATGATAACCTGCTAGATGAACTTATCTTCCACAAATGCTAAGCTTCATACATTGTACATAAGCATTGAATATGAAATAGAGAGCGACGCCGCAAATATGTCATATCCCAAAGAAAAACCTTGTTCATAAGTTTGCTCCAAAGAAAAACTCTGTTCATAACGTTTGCTGTTGGTCTTGGTGCACTGCACCTCAAAACCACGACTAGACTAGTAACTCAACACCAGTTGTACGAGTAAAACTCACGAAGCACCTAGTGATACCCTTGTAACAATACCCGACTGACTATGACTCAAAACCTTGGCATGAAACCGGACATGTCTGAAAACGACTCCAATAACGAACAGACAAATTCACATCCTTCCCACCCATAATTCACAATACCTTGACTTAACCGGACTGAACGAACCAAGAAATGTGTGGCTAACAAGGTCAAATGATCAAAACCTTGTGTAAATTGATAGGGATATGTAACATTCCAAACCCTCCCTTAAGTCGAGGAAGCAGGCTCCTCAACCTTCTTCTCTGCATCTGCTGCTTTTACAGCTTCGCTTTCAGATTTCCCCTCCTCCTTGGCTGCAACTAACACCTCTTCGACATGTTTTTCCTCAGATTTCTTATCTTCGACGCTCAGCTTCTCGAGCAGCTGCACAGTAACGGATGCATCTTTGTTTTCATCTTTCTTCCCCTGGGATTCAGCAACCTCTTGAAACATTTCCATGAAGGTTTTGCAATCTGGGAAAAAAAAAAAAGGGGCATATGCAGATTAAAATGGTTGAGGATATCCAGAAATTTGAACATCATCACATCAACTTCAGGACATAACGCCATTACACATGTGAATATTCAAATAAATTTATTGGTATATTTTTTTATTATAATCATAACTCTCCAGGACATAATGCCACAGAGGGATTAGGATTCTTTAGAAAGCACACAAAGTGAACCGTGAGTTGTACCATGACTTCTGTTAGCCACTTCAGCACACGAAAAATACAGTGGGCAAAGACGTGCATTAGGGCTGCACACGGTTCGGATCTCGGGACTTATGGAAAAAGGGGGGGGGGGGGGAGGGTGGGGTGGTGTTGGGTTTGAATTTGAATTTGTCTCCCTCTCTGTCTAAAAATAGCCTCTCTTAAAGTCCCCTCTCTTCTTAAAAAAAAAAAAACTCTGTTGCACAATCAGCAGAAGTGTCTAATACAACAATCACATATAACACAATTCTCAAACATCAATAGTATACTAAAAGATATACCCACATGAATCAAAAGACCATAAATTCGAAAAATAATTACATTTCACCGGATGACACAAATAAACAGATCATGACTTTCAATGAAAAGCGTGCGCACACACACACACACACACATATATATACGCACGTGTGTGTAGGTTGTTGACAATAAAGAAATTTGTATTGAAAATCACTTATCTGAAGAAACGATTACAGGCAGATCAAAGAGAGACTAATTTTGCTACCAATATTTGAGCTCTCTCGTGGAATCAAATGATGTTCTCTCAATGATTGAGAGAGTGGTGGGGAAAGAAGCAAAGCCCTAAAAATTGATTCTTTCTCCGTTTTGGGAATGTGATTGTGGTTAACTTAGGCTTAGTTTGGCCCCCACGTGGCTTTTTAAAAGGAGCTTATGAAATTTCTTACTAAGTTGTTTGATAATTTTATACTAGTGACACACTACTCTTCAAAAAGACATCATGAAGCCAAAAAGACCTTGAGCTTTTAAAAGCTCCATTCTATAGCTTTTAAAAACTCCCCCCCCCCCCCCCCCCCCAAAAAAAAAAGCCCTAATTCAATTTTTGCAAAGCTCATAAACTAGTTACCAAATGAATTAACATGAAATTGTGCTTTAAAAAAGGAGAAGCGCCAAAATGGGGGCCAAACTAAGCCTTATTTGGTGGAGTTTTTGTGTATCAGCAGAGAAGATTTGGGGAATGCTATTCTGGATTTCGTAGGTCACCACTCATCCGAATCGAATCGTTCGATGACTTCGCAGATGGGGATCTGTAAGAACCCACTAGGTAGAACTCACGCCTGAAAACCGGCTTACAAGGGCAGGGTGCCCAGGGGGTTAATTACCCACCAGCTAGGCTTATGCCTAGGCAGGCCTAGCCAATGTGGGATCCTTACAAGGTCGCAAAGGAAGAAAGAGTTTTGGTTACTTCTAGTTGAGGGTCAAATAGAATGGGTTCTCAGCAGTCCGTTTTGAGAGAGAAGGTTTTTGACAGTTACGGTTCTTGGGTCTGGTTCGCTTTACCCGATCTGACCTGACCTCTCTTTGTTTTTGGACACCCCAACCAGATATTTTACAGACCTGAACTCAACTTTTACGGCTCAGTCTGGGTCAGGTCGGTTCTTCGGGTGATTTGTGCAGCCCTAACGTGCATGTGACAGAATCGGCCTTTGAAGAGTTATCAACAACATTCAGTTTTAAGGGTGCCCAGAACGTCTAAGGATAGCCGGTGCCTGCATCGGACACCCACACTTCTTGGGGACTGAAAGACCAATGTTTGACACGTGCATACTTCAAAAATAAAATTCCTAGTATCAGAATCTCGGCAACAGTTATTGGACACTTGCTGACACGTGCCTACAAACTTCGGACATTTATTTAATATGACTTCTTTAGGCATTTTATAAAGTACCCAGTGTAAAACACAACTAATCAAACTATTGGGCAACTTTGTGTCTACATTTGTTTTACCAAACCTATTTCCTCTAGAGGGTTGTCCAATTCTTTTTCTAGGGTTTTTATACTAAGACTTCAGTGTTAATCACTGTTATCAGATTCAAACGCCATCAGTTCTTGGGGGGAGAGTATCAAAAACAAAATTATGAATATAGGAATAATTAAAAAATAAGCACACACTACTGGCAAACATGGAAGATAGACGTGAATTCAATATAGTTGAGAGAAAAGATTATTTTCATGGTAAACGTAGGTATGATTACAAAATGCGTCTCACGGAGTGTAACTATGTTTTACTAGTGAAAAACCAGATGAAGTATACACACTTGTTAGGAAACTAGTTTTGGATCTTCACATGCAATTTCACTAAGTTCTGCCTAGTAAAGCATATTAAGAAAGAGGGGGGGGGGGGGGATGGTTGATGTTAAGAGTAGAGGATACTGGACGCTTTTCATCAAGAAGGGACATTTGGAAACACCACTTGCTTTAACCCTACATAGTTTGCTTACCTCAAAAATACATAAAATTCATGCTAATTGTCCTCAATTCCCCGCAGCTTAAGGGGTACGCTCACCAAGAAGTGCTAGGTTCAACCCAACTTCAGTTGATTGTTTCATAAGGTAGAACAGTTCTTAACAGTTATGATTACTTTTACATTTGTTAAACAGTTATGTGGAATATCCTGACGCTAACGTGTAATATTACAAGTTCACAAAATATCAGACGTGTGTAATACTATCTGTTATTTAAGTATCAGTTCACTAAATAAGTTCACGTGGAAGATCCTGATCCTGATGCTAACGTGTAATATTATCTGTTATTAGACAAGTATGGTATGCAAGGGCATGCTGATCTTCTCTGTATCGTTCCGATTTTATTGGATGCCCCCGAAGGGATTAAGATAGTCCGTAAGATGACCGAGATGGAAAGTTCTTACACCGAGTACTCTTATAATGTCCATTACTAGCAAGTAGGCTGGTGGATAGTATGCACATTTCAAGCAACTAGGCTGACCGTGGTCTAGTTCTGCTATTCAGGTTAAACTGAAATGATGAATAGAGCGAAAGTTGTTTATGTGCCCATAATTATGATTTATATTGCAGGTAGCCGGGAAGAGGCTCAGGTATATTGACCTAATTATAAATACATTATTCATGTTTATAAGTTATGTGTATATTAAATTATTAGTAATTATATTCTCTCACAGTTATATCTAAGTTGCTGATAACAACGTATTTATGCTAGTTATTATATAGAAGTAATATTAAGAAATGATAAAACAAGTCACATAGTTATGAATTGTGTAGATTCCTCACCAGTATAAATTACTGTCTCCCGTGATATTTAACATTTTCCAAGCGCTAACACAAGTAAGTAGTACCAGAGGATTTTGTGCTCACGCTGGAAAATTTTATTTTTAATTAAATAAGGATTGTCTTCGCATTTCTGTGAATGTAAAATAATTTGGACGTTATTGTATAATTATGGACTTAAATTCTAATTTGTATTTAATTCCAAATGCCTGGGACAAATAATTTAAAATTGTAACCTTACTGTATCAAACTGGGATATTGTATTTCTATCTCTAATGTAACCTCTCACATAAATATAAATAAACGATACCCATATGCAGAGTCAATCTTGTCACAACCTATGGTTCAAAGATAATTAAGTAACATATATTTTTTCACCAATTTTTGCTATCCCAGACGTGACAAATGCATACTCTGGCAGGACGGTGTAAGATTAGTAGAATGAATTTGGATCACATCTCAAGATAGATCATAAACAAAGTACATGATAACAACAAAATGCAACTTGTTGGGTTGTGAGATTTCCACAATTTTGATCCAAGCAATTAAAGCAATGATAGATAGTGGAGTTGTAAAAAACAGATGACATTGTGAGGCAACAATGCGCAGTCTAGTGCACCTTTTTATTATCAAATATCAGGGGCATGTTCTAATCACGCTTGGACAAACAACCCCGTGCCTTTGCAGCTAAAATGAACCTAAAAACCATGCTATTTAGAAAACCATTCTTTTCTACATGCTCTCCAATTAAACTAGGTATCCTTAGCACCAGTCATGAGTCACCAAACTCGTCCTAATTTTGGTCACTAACAATAGCACACAATTAGCCACTAATGATCACTCTCCACCCTATCTTATATGCATGGATATCTCAATTGGAGATGTCTTGTGTTTCTTCTAGCATACAAATCATGAAATCAATCCACCAGCAACCACTCTCCTACATATATCTTATCATCACACACTTTCAGACCCTAACCCCTCTTTACTACCCTATTTGATCAACTTGTGAACTGGTATTTATGCCAAGTCGTTGTCATGAGCCTACTTCATCATCCATAGATCTCTAGTTTCCTTCTTTTCTCTTGTTTATTCTATCAATCCAACTGCAGTCAAAGAGTACTTGAGAGCAGTTTCCATTTGATATCCTATGATCCCTTAATCTTCAAAACATTGCAAACACGTATTTGAAGCACATTTCCCACACTATAGATGGCTCTGTCACATTCCAAATGAAATGGGAATGTCTTCCAGCCAACACTATGTTTCCCAATCAAAACAATAATAACCAACCAAGAAAAAGATAACTATCTACTTATAACACCTCGAAACCATGACAATTTAACTCAAATCATTTTCATTGTTGACCCACCCTAGTAAATCCATTACCTAGGAACATAATTTGCTTATTCAAAAAATAGATCGTCAGAAAGTATTCAACATCGATAAATCAATTTACTTTACCACAAGAAATATGCAACAGAGCAGGAAAGGAGATCCATCGAAGTGTACTGTACTTACTCTCAACTGATCCAAATCGAATGCAAAACAGTTCATTCTTCAATTCACCATCAGAAAAATCAGCAGCGTGCCAGACGCAAGACTTGTCGTTCCCGGCGTGTTCCTGAACCGACATCGTCGAAATAACTACAAAACGATAGATATAGTCATATACGCACAAAGCAACTACTAAATCAGAAACCAAAGCAAAATTGAAAATGAGAGAGCAAACATAAACGAAGAATTAACCAACGTACCGAGATGGTTAGCGCAGATCTTGAGAGTCTTCGATTGCCGCATAACGAGCCGAACTTTGCCGTAAACCTTATGCTTCAAAAGTTTCACAGTACCGGCGCCTCTCTCCTTCCATTGATTGCCGTCTTTATCGAATCGGTAAAGCTTTGCCTTCCTGAAGACAGATCAAAACAAAAATCAAACGATAAGCCCTAGATACAGATCACTTATCATATACTATATTTATATACATATAAATGAAGCTAGAGAGAGAGAGAGAGAGTACAGATCAAGGATGGCGTCCTCGTCTTCCTCGCCAGTGGTGACAGCAACTTCTTCGAGCTTGATGATTGGGGCGACAGGTGCTCCGGTGTCTTCATCATCGCCGGCGGCAACTTCTTCCTCTTCTCTGTGTTCGGGATCGGCCATTGTAGAGAGAGAGAGAGATGATGGGAAGAGAGAGAGAGAGAGAGAGAGAGAGAGAGAGGGGAGGAGATAGGGTTAGGAAGGTAGCTCTTTATAGTTTTATAGCGTGGTGAAAGAAAGGGACTCACTGAGTGAAGAGTTGAGACTGCAAAGAAAGCGTGAAGATTACGCACGACCGAAGAAGGTGGAGCCTTGGAGAGAGAGCTAGAGAGAGCTAGTAGAAGGCCGGCTGTAGTACCTGTATGGAGGCCGTCACGGGTTGGATTTGGAGTCCCAAACCCGAATAAGTTGTCAATTTTTTTTTGGGATAAATTACAGTAACACCCTCTAAATTATGACCGTTTTTTACTAACACTCCTTAACTTTAAAACTGAACAAATTTAGGGTATGTTTGATAACCCCATTAAGTGATGAAAATGAAAAGATTCAGCACTTATTCTTTTTTAGTGCGTTTGATAACATACCACTTAATTGAAAAAGCAGCCAAAAAATCACTGAAAACTTTAAGTGAAAATTTTCTACTGAAAATAATCACTGAATGTATTCTATTTCAATAGTTGAAGCACTGTTTTCAGTATTACAAATTCAATCACTTAAAATTTTCAGTACTTAAAATCCAGCACTTAATTTTCAGCACTTAATTTTCAATTTTATCAAACGCACCCTTACTCTCTGAATTATCTAAAATAAACAAATGAAGGGGGTGTAGTGTCAACAAAGGATAGTTTAAGGAATGAGTGTGTTCAGTTTTAAAATTTAAGGGGTGTAAGTGAAAAATAGTGATAGTTCAAGAGGTGTTACACCCAACAATAATTATCATCAACATTCCCCATGATCCCAAGAATAATGAGAATTTTACAAGTAAAAATCATTTTATTCTAATTTCTCATGTTTTTTTTTGTTAGCACTTCAATTTTGGATATGGTATATAATGGTCTTACATCTGTGCAATGCACGAAATTTATTGGTTTCTTTTTTGACTAGGCGCAAGAACACGTGCGTTGCACGTGGGATACTTGTATGTGACAATTACTGAGAATAAAAAATATAGAGAATACTTAAACATGTACACACAACTACTATATAGAAGAAACATACAAAAACACGGAGATAATATGTACACGTACACAAGCCTGTTTTAGTTCAAAATCCAAAGAGAGTTTACAAGCGTTTCACTTTAGCCAAAATAAAACTCATAATATCACTACCCAAAAAAAGTGTTCAATTCAAGCCTATTCTAATGTTATTCAAGCCTTTGCATCAAAAGCTCTTGACCTGGATACAAAAGAGAAACCAAAACTGAGAACAAAGTTAATATTCTGCAATTTATAACTTTTGGAACTTATGGTTAAGCGCAACATGTAGAGTCCCTATGAACATCAAAGGGGAAATCAAACAAGTTCACAAATCATTGGTGGGCAAAATGTTAAACATCATTATTGATACTTTATTATGGCCAGAATATAGTACCATGAACAATTTACAGGCTAATAGTGGCCACTGGCCAGGAAAAAAAATTAGAATCCTACAAAACATATGCGTGGAATAAAAACATTTTCTTTCTTTTTCTAGGTGGTATAAGAGTACAATAGTGGGCAAGCAAAGATTCACAAGGCAATGAACTACTTCCAAATGAGCTTTATATCAAACACCAGATCTAGTTTAATACATCAACTACTTTTGTAACTTTCTACAGTATCAAATCATTCCGTCAACAAGATAAAAACCACAAAATAAATGTTGTTCAACCTTATGTAAATAATAATTATCAAAATTGCCATAAAACTTAAAAAATAGTAATTTTCTTGTAGGATCTGGAAGTCCTTCACCTTTTATCCTTGCGATTTCATCGTTCCCAAGTAGTTTAAAACATGGATCTTATAAAAACTAAAATAAAAAATAAAAATATTATGGTATTGAAAATCATGGTATTAAAATTTAGCAGGAAAATTAATGAGAGGGTTCAACTAAATGCTTTCAAAAAAAGGAAGGAAACACAACATAGACATCGGGAGGGTGGCTGAAGACATTGATGAACTTTGCGTTCCGTGTCCGTACACTGGCTCGAGAGTTGAGTAGATTGGAACGGTAAGCTAGCTCTTCGTGTCCCGCCATTTGATTGATTAAATAACCAAACAAGCTGGTTTGAACTCAAAAAATAATACTACCCTATTAAAAAAAAATCTTACAAGGCTAAGAAGATGAGGGCCCTATGAAATCGTCAATGATTAGAGGCTGCTTTCCTTGAAGAATCGTCGATGACACCGGTGTGAATTCCGATTTGTTCTTTCTAGAATTAGAGCAAAAGGTATGTTAAAGAATAATGTTGTTCTTAAAGAAAGTAGTAGTTGTATGTGTGGCAGGTGGACAGTAAATCTCCGACATGTGGTAAGAAGGGGCGTAAAAATAGTTTTAACCCAAGTATTATACATATATACATATCTACTAAATGTCCATAATTTAAATTACAAATATATTATTACACAAACATATGAACTACATATATAGAGCCAAGGATGTTAAATTTATTATTACTTAAATCTCTTGAAAAGGAGATGAGAAACAAGGTAAAGTACCCTATGGCTAAGAAGCTGAGAGTAGTTTTGGGCATTTGATGTCTTCCAACGCTCACTTTAGTGCCCTCATTTTCCAGTGACAGAGACCTTTTTTGTCAATTATTTTAAATTATGTACATTTAGATGCGTAGTTTGTTAGCAATTCTAGCATGTCAGGCACCTAAGCTTAATAATTGAAAATGATTGGGGAAAAGAAGAAAACATCTGTCATTTGACCCGATCGTATAAGATTGTAGTAAACAAAATGGTCATTCTAGGTATAAAGAAGCTATTTAAACTTTTTTCGCTCAAGTGTCAAAAGGAAATAAAATGACTAAGGGCACGTTTAGGATAGTTTTTCGGCGGTTTTTTAGCTTGAAAAAGAAATCAAATTCTTTAAAAACTGAGGAAAAAAACTCCAATTTGTAGCTTTTCAAAGAATCTCTTTCTCCAAAAAGTGGGAATTATAAAAAGCTGGCCCAAATGGACTTTAAAGCTCACGATTATTCAGAATTTCATTTACGTTACTCATGCTTGTATCCAAACCACTAATGCAAAGTAGTAAAGAAAAGCGAACAGAGAATTAAGAATATGGATATAACCACTTACTAAACAAATTAATCTACTAAGAGCCCATTTGGTTAGCTTTTAAAATAATCACCTTTTGGAACAAGTTAAAAAACTGTTTTTTTCCCCCTTCGAGGCAAAATTTTTAAAAAAATCCAATAAGCTAATCCAAACAGTAAATTTTTTAAACAATCACATATAACCGAATGTTAGCCTCGAAAAAGCTATCCCAAATGGGCTCTAATTGTCTCAAAATAGTTCCCTATCTTCCTTCAAACTGTGAAAATCCACATTTGTAAAGCTTCCTCTTCTCATGACCAAGGGCTACTAATAGGAACAAGAAGTCAGAAAAATGATCTAAATTGTATAGCCCGAACACCAAAGAAGATAGATACAATAGCACAAGCAACATAGAGCTCAAAAGGGGATATGAAGAGTAAAAAAAAATCAAAATTAAATATGTAAGTTACTTTTCAAGACATATAGCCAGAACTTCCCTTATTTGAAATAAGCCGCATCAAATTTCAAGCCAAATGCTTATCGCACAACAATAGGCTTTTCGTTTCTTCTTATTATTATTATTTTTTTGTTGATATAACTACACTTTGTGAACATTTTTTTGTTACCTATCGGTAGAGCACAAGCAAACATAGGCGGGGCAACATCATACTTGATACTCGGTGGGCTTTTCAACTTTGAACCCACTAAAGTAAAGAGAAAAAAAAGGTAGGCGTGTCAAATTTGTAGTTTGATGAGTTCTAACAGACTTGCTATATTTCACAATCAATTCAAGTATTAACCAAATGGGTATGTGTAGTGCACCCATATTTTTGAGACCACATTTTTGTTATGTTTGAGCCTCATCAAATTACATCCTAGTATAATCATACTTATTAATGATGTGGTTTTAGGTTATAAAATGACACCACTGAAAAACATTCCTGGCGCCACTGCAAACAAATTACAATATTTTTAGACCCCTAATCCCATAAAACCTTTTATTGAAACTTTTTCAAAAGCAATAAACAATTAAGCCTTCCTTTTCCTAAATTTATCATATATATATATATATATGTATATAACAATTCAGGGACGGCATGCATTACTTTGGTTCCTTAGTACTATCCAACGTCAATCTATTGCATCCATTTTATGAGAGTGAGTGTGAAAGCATTGAAGTTAAATGTTCAAAACATGTAATTATAGTATAACGTTCTTCAAAAACATATACTCTATGATGTAATTTATTTATTACTAAGAAAAAGGAAGATTCTACAAACCAGGGTTAGTTATTCTTATTCAGGTTGACAAAAATCAAACAAGCATGGACAGTTATTCAAAGTTCATTCCCCTGAAAGGGGAAATTTACATACCAAAGTAAAAACAAAGATTGCAGGCAGCAAGGTTCCCTAATGCATTTTGCATTCTCTGCTTCGACCTGTAAATTCACACCAAAATAAATTAGTTAGGACAAATCTGATACAAGTGGTAAAAGTGTTCAAGCATAATTGACACTAAAATCGGAGGTAATAATTGTTAAAATCAAAACACCAAGACAGAAGGATATGCATCCAAAGTCCAACCTGAAATAGAGAAATAGAGAAGAGAATACTATTGGAACCCCTCAGCTGTAGCCGAATATCCATGGTTGACCATCATGTTTATCTGCTAAAGAATACAAAACTTCACAATACTAAATTTGCAATTCAGAGAAGAAGCTACAGAGTTCCTCAGCCTCTTTTGGTTAACTCAGTGAAAAGACGAAAAACCCATATAACAAAAAACAAACTAAAAAAAAAACATTAAGAATGACAAATTAGAACTAAAAAACATTAAGAATGACAAATTAGTGTGATGAACAGGTAAAAGGCTTTAAAAAGTAGGGGAATCCAGGAAAAATTAGCAATACGTTCTAAATACTAACCAAAACTCAAATATGCTTTTTGACCGAATGGTCACACATGTTTAGAATCAGACTGAAATCAGACAAGAAACCACAGATCATAATTGAAACACATACAAACATGCATCTCCGAATTGCTAGTCGCCTCCGAACCTCATCAACCCACCGGCGTTCATGTCGCCTCCAACCAAACTTGAGCCGTACATACCCTTGACTCGGTTCTCTCAAATCGAGAAGTGATGAAGGGTGTGAGATAGAAATGGAGGAGAGAAGCAAGTGTGAAGGACTCCACGTCTGCCTCTATCGTCTACAGCTACACATTAAAGCTATTCTCTTGGCCTTTAGCATATCACCATCATCTTCCATTTATTATTTGTTTGTTTTTCCCACTTTGTCACCACCTGCCACAAGAGACCTCATGAGTTTAGTTGACACAATGAAGCAGCTAAAATTTACGGAAGGAAATTAACTGCTGCAAATGAATTAGGCAAAAGCAAAAGGAAATTTCCACTAACTACCACCCAAAAAGGAACAAATTTAATAAACAAAAATCAACGAGTAAAAGGCAGTATGGATCGAACATTGATATGGCAAAACAACAGAGAACTCCTCCTCTAGAACTTGCAATTTCTTTTAAATGCCTACTTTAATTTCAGCCAAAGTTTCGCCATCATGGATGACCAAGAAGAACTATTGTCACTTAGGCCTGTTTCGGAATGGTAAAAGACGAGTTCGGGTTCAAACCGTATTTTTAACTGCTTTAAATTATTACTATTGCTTTGACAGAAAAAACTACTCAAGAGTTTGGCCTAGTAATTTTAACACAAGATCAAAAGAAGGCATATATAATTTATTTTGCAAACACAATCAAGGTTTAGTGGCTTCAGCGTGCAGGCTTGAAGTGACTATCTAGCAAAGCACAGCACAAGGATGAACTGATTACAAAGAGAGTACTTCATTTCTGTTCTGGGTGACTCACACTTGCATGTTTCTTTAAACATTGCCATCCTAAACTAAACCTTAATTACATATGTAAGTGCTCCTTATTTTGCAAAAACTGAAGAGAAGCGAAAATTTGAAAATCCGATAACAAAAAAAAGAGAAGAAAAGAAAACATGAATGCATGTTTTTTTTTGCTGGACATTTTTGTTTTCGGTTATGATGGTGTTGAATATTATTAATTTGATGATACATGTAGTATGTCATCTCAGGTGTGGGAGGCAAAAATTTTAAATATCAATTGTTTTCTCCATAATTCTTCCCAACTATAATTTAGGTCCACTGACCCCCTAGGAAAGAAGATCAAGCTTGTTTAGGTTCGTCCACACCTTAGTTATTCGTCACACTCCACTAAAAAAAGGAACCCAACAAAGCATTAAGAAAATCAAAACCAAACCTCTTTCATTCACTTGAGTGCCGGAAGGTTCTCACTGTCGGATGATGCTACATAAACGAAGCAAAATGTGGAGTCAATGATCAATTGTAATACTAATTAAGTAACAAAAAGAATTCTTGGTCAATTGACAATTCAATGGTAGGTTAAATGAGAAGTAACAAATACACAAACGTGGGTTCATCCAAATAGTTTAAGTTGAGGACAACTCTTCGGAAATCAATTTGACCTTACATAATTTTCCAACTTTAAGATTACTCTCAGGAAAGCAAATTGTATGACAATTAGCATACAATTTACCGTGGAACACACAGTAAAGTTCATTATATGGAAGAAAGAGTTTTGTGAAGTAAGTTTTTAAAAAGAGGAGGTGGTTTTTGCAGATACAAGTTTCTAATTTGAAACAGCGAAAACTTCAAAGTTGCATTTGAACTATCAAAAAGATAACTACTATTCCTACGTAGGCCATCTCCAATCCTTTAAAAAGGAATAAGAGCTTCATTTGATATGAGGCTCTCCAATGGTCATGACTCATACACCAATTTTCTTATGATATTATTACTTTCCCTCACTCAAAACCATATCAAATCACATGTGAGTGAAAAACTTTAAAAAGACTTTAAATTTTTTATTTTATCAAACCCATATATATCAAGATTTGAATATGTAAATAGTGTTATTTCAATTTGACTTTCAGTTGGAGTAACAATACTCAATTTGATATGGGTTTGAGTGAAGGATTGGAGGAGGTCTGTAAGGACTTTTACCAAATTCTAAGTTTGGTCTGAGTTTTGGGAAAAGAATTAACTTTACCAAACTAAAATAATCTAACCAAAGCAAAGAATGAAAAGAAGAACATGATATTGAAAGTATATACCACGGCGTGCAATGAGAAGGCAAAATCTGAAATTTTGAAACCCGCGTTGTATTAATTCAATACACGGTTTTGCCTTGGTGTTAGTATTCGAAATTTCGAATCTTTCATCAAAGAACCCTAGGCTTTGATTGTGTCACACCCCAACCCGCCTCGTGCGGATTAGGACACGTGTAACAATGCTACAAGCTCCCAATCACATTAATTTGTAAAGAAATATACGAATTACTAAGAAACACATGTGTTTAACCCCATTAAACAACTCTGTTGTTACAAAATAGGCCCCAAGGGCATAATGGTCATTTATAAAGTATGTAAAATTTTTATACCAAAAGTTAGAATTTTGAGTCCCGGTTCCAACGCAACAAACGGCACGCGAAACCGAGTTTCCTAGAAGAAGTTATGCATGTTTCCGTAAAAACGGACATGCTGGGGAAAAATACAAGGCGGATCGATCCCTTCATTATGGGCGGATCGATCCATTTACTTGACATTCTCGCAGAATGCTCCCTAAAAAGGGCGGATCGATCCCTTCATAAAGGGCGGATCGATCCCCTTCACAAATCTGCTGCTCAAATTCCTTTTTGCTGTCAAAACAAGTTTTAACTTACCAAAACACAACCAAATCTCATAGAAACCTTATGAAACTTTGGGAAAACATCTCCAACACACTTCCAAACACTTTTAAACTCAAATTAAGCAAGGATCATAGAATCATACCCACAATTGGATCAAGTTAACCATGAACTCATCTCATTCGGTTCAAAAACAAACTTTTCAACTTTAAAACTCAATTCTCATCCAAAGTTTATAAAACTTGTTGGAATTCAACTCAAAGTCATAACTAACATTATAAACACTAAAGAAACATGTCCAAGACACTAACGACACACCCGGACTTGCCGAGATGGTCAAATCCATTACTTGCACCCTACTAGAACAAGACGAAAGAGATTACACATATGTTCTCAAATTTACCTCCAACTCTCCAAAATACATGGTTGTGACCCAAGTTCACTTCCAATAACTTAAATATGAACATTAACATAAAAGACACCATACTTTACATCATTTTACAAGTTTCAAAAGAAATTTACAAGCATGAGGCTCAATCTCCCCCATCTCTCCCATCTCTCCCCATCTCTCCCATTCACAAGTCAAGACTTCAATTCACAAGTTGAGAACCTCAACCCACTAGTTACACTATAATATAAGTTTAAAACATATTTACAAGCTCTAACTCTCTTCCCCATTCCCGAGCGCGTCACCTTTTCTCCGGATATCGCTCCGTACCTGCGGTGGTTGTTATGTACCACAACAGAAATAGGAAAACGGTTTTCTTAAGCAATTTGCTTAGTGAGCATTCTAAGCATGACTGAATGTTTAACATGTGCAATGCAACAATCAACATATAAATCATATTTGTAGTCGCCGAGTCACCGGTTTAATGATTCATTCAGACCCGAAGACCTCCCTTGGTCCCGTGGCCACTTCTATTCCTTGGAC
Organism: Hydrangea macrophylla; assembly: GCA_033977485.1. Taxonomy (NCBI): domain Eukaryota; kingdom Viridiplantae; phylum Streptophyta; class Magnoliopsida; order Cornales; family Hydrangeaceae; genus Hydrangea; species Hydrangea macrophylla. Next base: position 93,843,567 of record CM066982.1, on the reverse strand, counting down.
TTCCGTATTTCTCGGATTCTTCCTCTTCACCACCCTTATTACTCCCAACAATGAACCATTTTCCCGGTGCTCATTGACTACCACATAGACATATAAGCATATAAACATGCATCAACATATGGTTTTCACAAAATTGATATGAAATTCACAATCCACCAATATAGTAACTTCTAAACATGATATCAACAACCAAAGTTATACAAGGATTCATTGACCACCTTAAACACAATCATTTTTAGGCTAGAAAACTCACCTCACTCACAGCTTATACCCCAAATCAAGCTAATTATGCAGAATTCCTTAGTAATTCTTGCCCAATTCTTTCCCCCGGAGTAATTCCTATACAAATTCGGCAACCTCGGTCACCGATTGGCGTAAGCTACCAAAATTACAGCGAGTAAAACAGAAATTGAAGGTATAGAAACGACCGTCTTACCTCCACGAGTCCAAAAGTGGTTTCGATTTGTGAATCCGACGAACGACGGCAACGGAACGGCGAGATTTCGACGTCGGCGACGATTTCTCCGTCTTCTCTCTCGGCTCTCTTTTGTTTTCTTTTTAATTCTGCTGTAATTGAGAGACTCTCTCAATCTTGACACCTCCATATGCATGTATGTGAGGTGTCTCAACCTCAATTTTCCCCTTTTTCATTTACACCCCCAAAATTTCTTAAGTTCTTATTATGAAATCCCCCAAACATTTCATTAACTACCCAATTATCTAATGAGTGTTTGTCTAAGTTCCGTATGGGTCCCAACGTGGGTCCCACATATTTTGTGAAATTGCTATCGCACCTACTAATTTTACATCTTTTTCATTTATACCCTTACTTGGGTGTCCAAACTAATACTACCACATAACAATATCTATTAAAAGCAACTTAGCAAATATCCATGTAATCATATAAAAATGCATTTAATCACTTAAAATGCAAATTACCAATTTACCCTTCAATGGGTTAAATTTCAATACCTGTCCCACCTCTCTGGGGACTTTTCCAACTAGTGTCCCTCTCTGAACACCTTTTACTTGGGCGAGTCCAAGCCTCCCCTTAATCCATTTTATACACTAATTTTACTAATTAATGCATATTAATACAAATAATTAACCCGTTCTCCGGGTACGGGTGTTACATATCTATTCTTTTAAAAGTTTTTATGGAATGTTTTGTTAATAATGTTATGTTAACAATATTTCTAAACATTATTTATGATAACGTTTTTTTTAATAGTTTAAGTCCTTAAAAAAAATATAAAATAAAAATAATAGAGATGGGCCGGCCCGGGCTTGGGAAATCTTCTCTAGGCCCGCCGCCATAGGATCTGGTCGGGCTTGAGCAAGGGTAAGTGCACCTAATATCTAGTAAAGGCCCGCCCCAGCCCATGACCACCCCTATAGTTTAACTTGAATTGAAGAGGGCATTTCATCTTCCTCATAATTTTACACCTATAAATGTATACAAAAAATAACAATGTTAGAGGTACTAACAAATTTCACTAACACTCACACATATACTCTATCTAGCTCCTAGTGGCACTGTGAGACCATTGGGAACTACCCGGGGAAGAGTTAGGAACAGGAACAAGGAAAAGCAAGAACCACTTAAATGGAGGACACAGTGCCACTAAGAGATATAGAGTATGTGTGTGAGTGTTAATGAAATTTATTAGTACCCCAAATATGCATGCATACATATATACTTGGGGATGTAAAAGTTCTCATGAATGCTAGTTGATCCGTACGTGTGCGGTGTGCATACCAAATTTTTTTTTCTCCCCTATGAATTTTATATTCAGGATCCACATTCAAACTTATCTATATACCAAGCTCGTAAAGATTTAGAAGGTATCTTGCCATAAGACGCTTCTATTTTAAAATTTGGTATATCTTTTCGAAAGACGCCTTTTAATTACTTGAAGAAAAAGGCATTCATCAACAACTCCACCCATCAGCAATTTCATTTTCAAATCAAGTAGATTCCCTCCCGAAGGAAAATACTTCTTCCGTCTTATTTTATGTGTCTCTTTTTTTATTTTTGGATATCCCAAAACTATTGTCCCCTAAAAGCAGTTAATATTGTTTTTATTATACTTTCCATAACTAGCCTTCTTGATTTTTAAAAATAACAAAAAGTACAAGAGAAAAAAGTAAGAGAAGACACTTTTAAAATTTTACTTTAAACTTTTCACCCGTGAAATGTAATCATGATGTTCCCTTAAAAAAATTGACTTTTCAAAAAGGACACATAAGATTAGACGCAAGGAGTACACATTTATCACCAACTCCACTCATCAACGATTATATTGTCGTACTTATTATTGTTATTTTAAAATTTTCGTAGTATCTAACTATATAAGAAGAAAGTATCGAAGTTACTGTTCATTTAGATTGAATGTACTGTTTTGCCCCTCTCAAAATCGTTCCTTCGTTTAGTTGTGGCGGTATTCCATTTTTCATTGCGGTATTTTTGGTCATTTTCCCTTTGTATTGGTATGGCAACACGAGGCGCATGACTGTGTCCTTCTACAGTTGTCAATCAACTAGGGCAATGACTCATGTTCATTCCCTATCGATTTCTCTCACTTTTCCATTCTCATGTTTTCTCTCTCCTCTTTCTCAACACTCACTCACTTCACAGTCGTTCCTCTCTCTCTCTCTCTCTCTCCATACCGAACACCATGCCCACCACCGGCCTCCGGCGCATCTAACTCTCCCTTTGTAAATTCCCAGAGGCAGTCTTCGGCGCATTCAATGAGTTCGAATAGGGAAAGAATCCTGTTAGTATTAAACATATATACATTTATATTTGCTTCAATTGTGAACTGTGGTTTTCTTTGACTCGGTTTCAGTTCTGAACAGGTGGCCCGTTCATTGATTCGTCGTTTAAGGGAAACCCAAATCACAACTGCTTGCCGGTATGTTGCTATATTTTTGTGTGTCTATTTTTCAATTTTGTTTTTCCTTTTCTTACTCAGTTAATTCTGCTCTCTATAAATTTGTTTTCTTTTCAAATTTCCCTTTGTATTTCCTCACAAATCCATGAACCAATCTGTAACACCCGTACCCGGAGAACGGGTTAATTATTTGTATTAATATGCATTAATTAGTAAAATTAGTGTATAAAATGGATTAAGGGGAGGCTTGGACTCGCCCAAGTAAAAGGTGTTCAGAGAGGGACACTAGTTGGAAAAGTCCCCAGAGAGGTGGGACATGTATTGAAATTTAACCCATTGAAGGGTAAATTGGTAATTTGCATTTTAAGTGATTAAATGCATTTTTATATGATTACATGGATATTTGCTAAGTTGCTTTTAATAGATATTGTTATGTGGTAGTATTAGTTTGGACACCCAAGTAAGGGTATAAATGAAAAAGATGTAAAATTAGTAGGTGCGATAGCAATTTCACAAAATATGTGGGACCCACGTTGGGACCCATACGGAACTTAGACAAACACTCATTAGATAATTGGGTAGTTAATGAAATGTTTGGGGGATTTCATAATAAGAACTTAAGAAATTTTGGGGGTGTAAATGAAAAAGGGGAAAATTGAGGTTGAGACACCTCACATACATGCATATGGAGGTGTCAAGATTGAGAGAGTCTCTCAATTACAGCAGAATTAAAAAGAAAACAAAAGAGAGCCGAGAGAGAAGACGGAGAAATCGTCGCCGACGTCGAAATCTCGCCGTTCCGTTGCCGTCGTTCGTCGGATTCACAAATCGAAACCACTTTTGGACTCGTGGAGGTAAGACGGTCGTTTCTATACCTTCAATTTCTGTTTTACTCGCTGTAATTTTGGTAGCTTACGCCAATCGGTGACCGAGGTTGCCGAATTTGTATAGGAATTACTCCGGGGGAAAGAATTGGGCAAGAATTACTAAGGAATTCTGCATAATTAGCTTGATTTGGGGTATAAGCTGTGAGTGAGGTGAGTTTTCTAGCCTAAAAATGATTGTGTTTAAGGTGGTCAATGAATCCTTGTATAACTTTGGTTGTTGATATCATGTTTAGAAGTTACTATATTGGTGGATTGTGAATTTCATATCAATTTTGTGAAAACCATATGTTGATGCATGTTTATATGCTTATATGTCTATGTGGTAGTCAATGAGCACCGGGAAAGTGGTTCATTGTTGGGAGTAATAAGGGTGGTGAAGAGGAAGAATCCGAGAAATACGGAAGTCCAAGGAATAGAAGTGGCCACGGGACCAAGGGAGGTCTTCGGGTCTGAATGAATCATTAAACCGGTGACTCGGCGACTACAAATATGATTTATATGTTGATTGTTGCATTGCACATGTTAAACATTCAGTCATGCTTAGAATGCTCACTAAGCAAATTGCTTAAGAAAACCGTTTTCCTATTTCTGTTGTGGTATATAACAACCACCGCAGGTACGGAGCGATATCCGGAGAAAAGGTGACGCGCTCGGGAATGGGGAAGAGAGTTAGAGCTTGTAAATATGTTTTAAACTTATATTATAGTGTAACTAGTGGGTTGAGGTTCTCAACTTGTGAATTGAAGTCTTGACTTGTGAATGGGAGAGATGGGGAGAGATGGGAGAGATGGGGGAGATTGAGCCTCATGCTTGTAAATTTCTTTTGAAACTTGTAAAATGATGTAAAGTATGGTGTCTTTTATGTTAATGTTCATATTTAAGTTGTTGGAAGTGAACTTGGGTCACAACCATGTATTTTGGAGAGTTGGAGGTAAATTTGAGAACATATGTGTAATCTCTTTCGTCTTGTTCTAGTAGGGTGCAAGTAATGGATTTGACCATCTCGGCAAGTCCGGGTGTGTCGTTAGTGTCTTGGACATGTTTCTTTAGTGTTTATAATGTTAGTTATGACTTTGAGTTGAATTCCAACAAGTTTTATAAACTTTGGATGAGAATTGAGTTTTAAAGTTGAAAAGTTTGTTTTTGAACCGAATGAGATGAGTTCATGGTTAACTTGATCCAATTGTGGGTATGATTCTATGATCCTTGCTTAATTTGAGTTTAAAAGTGTTTGGAAGTGTGTTGGAGATGTTTTCCCAAAGTTTCATAAGGTTTCTATGAGATTTGGTTGTGTTTTGGTAAGTTAAAACTTGTTTTGACAGCAAAAAGGAATTTGAGCAGCAGATTTGTGAAGGGGATCGATCCGCCCTTTATGAAGGGATCGATCCGCCCTTTTTAGGGAGCATTCTGCGAGAATGTCAAGTAAATGGATCGATCCGCCCATAATGAAGGGATCGATCCGCCTTGTATTTTTCCCCAGCATGTCCGTTTTTACGGAAACATGCATAACTTCTTCTAGGAAACTCGGTTTCGCGTGCCGTTTGTTGCGTTGGAACCGGGACTCAAAATCCTAACTTTTGGTATAAAAATTTTACATACTTTATAAATGACCATTTTGCCCTTGGGGCCTATTTTGTAACAATAGAGTTGTTTAATGTGGTTAAACACACATGTTTCTTAGTAATTCGCATATTTCTTTACAAATTAATGTAATTGGGAGCTTGTAGCTTTGTTACACGTGTCCTAATCCGCACGAGGCGGGTTGGGGTGTGACAAGATATATATTGAATATCTTATGTATAATTATATTAATCTTATAACACTCGTATTTGTGTTATTGTATTGCATTATATTGTCATGCATGATAATGTGATGTGTTGTGCATTTTGACACATGTGTAAGTGAGTTTTGACTCACAAGTCGATGTAGGTATCTGTGTAAGAGAACTCATTGAGACTGTGTTGACTGAATGTTTGGATGTTGTGAAGTCTCTCCGAGTATGAGACGCTCATTGTGGAATACCTTAAGTGTTTATTTGAAAATAAATGTTTACCTGTGTATTTCACCATCTTTATCATTTCTGGTTTATAATATATTTCTGTTGTTAATTTTTATATCTTGGTGAGGACAAATTAACACGCTATTAATTTGGTAGGCTAATTAGCAACTTCGGAAAAGTCAAGTACAAATTTGCATTTTTGCAACCACGGAACTTAGTCGGAAACTTTTATAATTTTGAGGTTTCACTTGTAAAGCTATGAATTAGCTGTGTAGAAAGTTTCAGAGACTGATTAGGAGTTTTGAAAACTCGTGAGAGGTAAACACAATTTCTGAAAGTGTTGCCTATATATAGATAGAGATGACTTTCATAATTTTATAACTTCTAACCTAAAATTCAAGAGGAGGCCAAAAAGGGAGATTTAGTTGCTTACAGCTTTCAGACGCCAAACGACGACCTTTCGTCCTTCTGTTTTCTCCCAGATTTCACATTCGAACTTTTTGAGGTAAGAGCTTCGTCTTAATACCCACTAGGGCCTGTTTAGCTAAGTTTTTCGAAAAGTTATTTTCTAGAATTTTTCACAAAAGTTGATATTTGGACTTTTGATCCATAGGAATTGTGCTAGAAGGACTTCTGCACTTTCTTTGTACTTGGATTTTCTTTGGAACTAATTATAGGACCGTTATTCGGAGGTGAGTGATTCAACTATGTGTTTTGAAATAATTTCTTGACATGTATTGTTTGATATAAAAAGCATGTGTTAGTTTATAGATATATATTGTGTAGTTTATATTGGGCAATTATATTGATAAGTAGGCCCAATAGCACGGTGAAATGTTTTGATTATGTCGAAAGCACGATGACATGTGATTTGAGCATGTTTATTTGTTATTTGGGTCAAAGGAGTTCAAGTATCAAGCCATTATTGTGGAGCCGTTATAGGCATAAGGTCGCACGTTTGAAGAGAAAAAATGTGGGTCTTACCTTTTTGCGTGGACTAATTGGTGTGGAGTCACGGATTAAGAAGTATGGAATCTACATGTGGGACTTCAGAGACTAGTATGAAATGTAGAGATATGAATGCGAGCATGTTTATCATTCATGTGCATTTGTTGTTTTATTCACTAAGTATTAGCTTAAACAAATCGAATATGTGTGGTTATTCAAATAACCATTAGCACGTGGGTTTGGTAGTTCTTGTAGAAGGCGACTTATCATGCCTATCGCGTAGTTTTGCCATGGAATGGTTGTAATAAAGATTTTGGTGCTTTTAAACTATGTTTAACATAGAATCTTAGAGTGCGTTTGTAATGTTGTAATAGATTGTAGTCTTGTGTATTTATGTTTCAATAATATTATAATACAGTTAGGATCACTTTGGATTAAGTTTGGAGTGTGTGTTTGACCCCGGATGATTTCAGAAAGCTTTTAAACTTGGGGAATTCTGCAGAATGCCTTGCTGCTATAAAACAGTCAACTGGTTTGTGAGTCCAGTCGACTGGACCCCTTTTGTGAACAAGACACTACATTAGGTACAGTCAAATGGTCCCCCGACACAATCGAATGGATTATGGTTTTCAGAATTTACCTTTCCGCTTGCTTGGACTTTAGTCAACTGGACCGTATCAGCCGACTGAAGATTTGAAGCCCCAATCGACTGGGCATAGAAAACAATCGACTGAATTATGGTTCAAAATCCAACTTTCTACTGGATCAGTCTCAGTCAACTGGGCACGAAGTGCAGTTGACTAGACTGCTAGTTTTCAATGGTTTGTTTCTTTTCCGCTGCGTGTTCTTAAAACAAATTTTTGAGAACGTTAATGAGCTGGTTTAGCCTCGGTGGCATGCCACGGGCTCCGGTTCTGCTATTGTGGGACCATGGCTGTGACAAATCTATACATTATTTAATATAAAATACAAAATAGATATATGTATATATAACACTAATGCTCGGGTCGGGCCAGGCCAAATCAGGCCTCGTTTACTATGTCCAAGCTCGACCCTAAAATTGAGCGTGCCTAAAACATAAGAGCCAAGCTCGCTTAGTATTGCTCGTAAAATACCTCGAGAAATTGGTCCCAAATCGTCGGTTGCCCGAGCCCCAGCTTGGTACGCCACCAATACTGCGCCTCATCTTTTAACGTATCAGCTGCGAATAGAACTTTTTGTTCTTCCGTACACGGTAACACCCTGAAGATTTTCTCTATATCAAAAATCCATAAATTTGCTTTCATTGGATCGGCTTCCATACGTAATATTGTCGGATTTTGCTTGTGGAATTTCAAAATAGTAACAATTTATTCCCTCAGATTCAGATTCAGTTGTACCAGTCTTTCTTCGACCATATGAGTTTCAGCCACTCGAACTAATATTTCGATTGCCCTTTCAACTCATTCCATCCGACTTGGGTTCTCACCTCTAGACATTTTGCCTGGTTCCCACAATTTAATACACACACACACACACACGTTACTTTTAAGAAATATTTGGCATGCTAATCAACATTAAAAGCATGCTAAGTAAACATGTATGCATGTTTATGTAACTATGTGTCGTTGTGTGCACATTACGCGTCATACGTCTCTCGTCCCCAAAGGCTCTAGCCTAATGCTCTGATACAAAAAATTGTCATACCCCATCTCGCCACTCGCGGATTAGGATTGTGTAACAAAGGATTATCCACCCTAAACGCCGATTATTAATGTGGTTTTCAGAAATACCAAACAGGTTCATAAGAAAGCATCTATATTTCAAAACTGGCAAATCCGGTCGATTGATCAGGTGTCCAGTCGACTGGAAATGCAAATTGTAGAGAGCATAATTCTAGTCGGATCGACTGGCTGAGTCCGGTCGACTGAGTATTTAGAGGTCCAGTCGACTGGGTTTCAATCCGGTCGACTGGATCGGGATTCACATAGAGTTCAACCTTGAGAAAAGACGATCCAGTTGACTATACCCCCGATCAAGCGACTGGTTTGCAGCAGCAGAAAATTGTTAGGGATATATACTAAAAGTTAGGCTTTATGTAGTTGATTTATTATTTTAATAATATTAGTTATTCCATTTTTATGAGAATATGTGTGGGCAATGTTTGCATTATATTGTTTATTTAATATTGTGCATGTGTGTCTCTTATTCTACATAGTAGGTGGTTTGGTGTGTAGAGTTTGGCTTACACATGGAAGATCAGACCATCGGATCTTGTAGAATGTAAGATTTTGGTTTACAGTCTTAGATAGGATTGGACACACCATCGGTAGGATTGCAGCATGCTGATGTAGTTGGTTTGTCTTGACTACGGGAAACGGTATAGTTTCATCTCACTATAGACTTTGTGTATTAAACGGGACCGACTTTGGGGTAATTATCTTTGTACTGACTTATAAGATAATTAATACCTCATGGCTATTATGAGTGCTTATGCTCTAAATCCTAAGTTAATTTATAAACATGTACATTTGACATTTGCGCTTTGATCCCTAAAAAGGTGAGATCCTTAAATGTGTCAATATCTCATTGGATTGGGTGACAATATTAATTGTGTAGTGGATATTAATTAATGATGAAATCCATGTCTCAATTTTGGGATTGATGATATCCCCTTGAGAAACTTATAAGTTTTAATTATGTCAAACCCTGTAGGTGGATTTTGTATCCGACATATCAGATAAGTTAAGCAGAGGACCTCAAGGAATTTTAAGAGATTAATTAATCTCTTATGGAAACATATGGAGCTCGAAATATATTTTTGAGATAAGGGTAGGAGTGCAATTATAATTCTTTAATGGTATGAATTATAATTTATGGAAATAGAAATCTGATTTAGTTCGAATTAGGGTTTCCTAATTCCATAAGGAAGCCTATTCCTTAATTATTGACTTTTTATGGTCCCTATCGTAGCCTATATATATATATATATATATACTGCTTTGGCTCTCTTCTCAGTTTGCGTTTTTCCATCAAAAGTATTATAACTCATAATAGAAAAGTGAGCATAAAAAGAGATAGCAGAAAACAGAAAGGATTTCAAAAGAGTCCACACTCAGTTCGAGATTCTGGCAGCAGAAGAATACGGTAGATGATCGTGAGATGTTATCGAGCCCGTGTTCTCGATTCGTCTATAACAGCAATCCATTTTTGCAGTTCAAGGTAATCTTAGTTCCGCCCTCATAGGGTTATTGTTGTTTTCAAGTAATATTTGCAATACCAACTTATACGCGTTGTCAACGGATTTTAGGAACGCAATTTCCTAACAAACATTCTGCAGCAACTAATAAGCAACTCTAAACATATTTTAAAGTACAAAACTTAAGACAAAACATTTCCAAACTTCATTATAAACATCATAACCTTATATAAACTTAAACCTTCCCAAGTTACCAAAGGAGTCTCACACAACATTATTTACCTAACTCATAAGTTACAGATTCTACAAATACAACATATTACATGAGTTCACTTCCACAAGTTTTCTTGCCAAATTCTTTACACATTGACTTGACAAAAACATGAACATTGAAACAAGAGACATCCTACTACTTCCCATGCTTCCCTGATCTCCTTCCTGGATCCCCTGCCGACCCTACAGTGGTTGTTATTTACCATAACAGAAAAAGAAAATGGTTTTCTTAAGCATTACACTTAGTGAGCAATCTAAACATGATTGACTGCTTAACATGTACAATACAATAAAACACATATTTTATATTCGTAATCGTCGAACCACCGGTTCAATGATTCATTCAAACCCAAAGACCTTCCCTTGGTCCCGTGGTCACTTCTATTCCTTGGACATAGGGATGGCAACGGGGCGGGTATGGGACGAGGCCCCCATACCCCGCCCCCGCCCCGCTTCAGTAAACCCTCTCCCCGCCCCCGCCCCGCCTCGCATAGTGCTCTCCCCGCCCCCGCCCCCGCCCCGCCCCCGGGGTCCCCGATTATGTTTTTTTTTTTTTTTTGGTACACAAATTAAAAAAGCAATTTTTTTAATGCATTTTTTTTCTCTAATAGTGCAGTTTTTTTTTAACTTACCCAATTAGTTCCCTAATAGTGCAGTTTTTTTTTTAAAATGGTAATACACATAACTATTGAGGGGTAAAAATATAAATACAAGTATATTCGGGGCGGGGGCGGGGGCGGGTTTTTTGACCCTACCCCGACCCCGACCCCGACCCGACCCCGACCCGGGTTTTGAAAATCTCCCCTATACCCGCCCCTAACCCTATTAAGCCCCCCCCCATACCCTACCTATTAGGGGCGGGGCGGGGCGGGGAACCCGGAAAACCCACCCCATTGCCATCCCTACTTGGACATCCGTATTTATCGGATTCTTTCTCTTCTCCTCCCTTATTACTCCCAACAATGAATCATTTCTCCAGTGTTAATTGATTACCACATAATCATATAAGCACATAAACATGTAAGGACAACAATTTTCATATTATTGCCATGCAATTCACAATTTAGCATTTTCCTGGTCTCTAAGCATGAGTTATCAACACTAATTATCATTGAAGCATTAAACACATAAAACCCCAATCAATTTTTAGTTAGAAAACTCACCTTATATGATTTCTACCCCAAATAAGCTAGAAAGTGCAAAATTGAACCAATTCCAGCACAACCTCACCCTGGAGTAACTCCTACATGGTTTTCGGCAAAGTGCGTCACATCGATTAGGATGAGCTACCAAAATCCTGTTAGGAAAATGCATTCCCAAAATCCGTTGACAGTGCGTATAAGTCGGTACTGCAAAAAATTACGTGAAAGCTGCAATAACCATACAAGGGCGGAACTAGGGTTACCTTGAACTGCAAAAATGGATTGTTGTAGTAAACGAATAGAGAACACGGGCTTGATAACAGCTCACGATCTTCTATCATATTCCTCTGCTGCCAGAATATCGAACTGAGTGTGGGCTCCTTCAAAATCCTTTCTATTTTTAGTCTCTCTTTTTACGCTCTCTTTTCTACTCCGAGTTATAATACTCTTGATGAAAAACGCAAACTGAAAAGAGAGCCAAAGCAACATATATATAGGCTACGATAGAGACCATAAGAAGTCAATAAAGAATATGCTTCCTTATAGAATTAGGAAACCCTAAATCGAACTGAATCAAATTCCTATTTTTATAAAATTATTATTCATACCACCAAAGAATTATAATTGCACTCCTACCCTTATCTCAAAAATATGTTTTGAGCTCTATGTTATTAAATACTTATTATCTCCCCACGTTAAGATTACAGATAACCATAAATTAAATATAATTACTGATAATCATATTTAATTAATCTCTTAAAATTTATTGAGATCCTCTGCTTAACTTATCTAATATGTCGGATACAAAATCCACTTGCAGAGTTTGACATAATCAAAACTTATAAGCTTTCTCAAGGGAATATTATCAATCCCAAAATTAAGACATGGATTCCATCATTAATTAATATCCACCACACAATTAATATTGTCACCCAATCCAATGAGATATTGACCCATTTAAGGATCTCACCCTTTTAGGGATCAAAGCATAAATGTCAAATTTATGTGTCTATAAATTAACTTAGGGTTTAGAGCGTAAGCACTAGCCATGAGGTATTAATTATCTTATAAGTCAGTACAAAGATAATTACCCCAAGTCAGTCCCATTTAATATACAAAGTGTACCAGCATAGTGAGTTGAAACTATATCATTTCCTGTAGTTAAGACAAACCTACTACATCACCATGCTGCAATCCTACTGATTGTGTGTCCAACCCCATCTAAGACTGCAAACCAAAATCTTGCATTCTACAAGATCCGATAGTCTGATCTTTTGTGTGTAAGCCGAACTCTACACACCAGACCACTTACTAGCTATGTAGAATAAGAGACACACATGCACAATATTAAATAAACAATATAATGCAAAACATTGTCCATACAGATTCTCATAAAAATGGAATACCTGATTTATTAAATGAATAATAAATTAACTATATAAAGCATGACTTTTAGTATATCCCTAACAAATCCGACGATTACAACGTAAATAAAAGGTATAGAAACGATCGTCTCACCTCCACAAGCCTGAATACGGGTCTGGTTCACGAATTAGACAAAAGGCGGCAACGGCATGGCAAATAAACGGTGTCGGCGTCTCGTGTTATTTTCTCTCTCTTCGAGCACTTTCTCTCTCTTCAAGCACTCTCTCTCTCTCTCTCTCTCCACTTGATTTCTGTAAATTGAAGAGTCCCTCAACTCTTGACACACACACACACACACACACACATGCAACATGCATAATGTGTTAATCCTCCCACTTTTTCCTCTATTTATTTACACCCCCGGAACTCTTAAGTTCTTATTATGAAATCCCCCAAATATTCCATTAACTACCCAATTTTCTAAATGAACGTTTGCCTAAGTCCCGTATGGGTCCCAAACGTGCACCCAAATATTTTATGAAGTTGCTATCATACCTACTAATTGTGAACCTTTTTCATTTTTGCCCTTGTATGGGTATCCAAACTAATACCAAATATTATCATATAACATCATAATATGAAAGCATCCTTAAACAAGTATTCATGTAATCATATAAATGCATTTAACATATAAAAATGCAAATTTTATTACTCGGCCTTTCACTAGGTTCCACTTCATTACCTATCCCACCTCATTGGAACTTTTCCAATTGTGTCCTTACTAAACACTTTTCTATGGGTGAGTCCTCTCTCCTTAATAAATTTTTTTACACTAATTATATTAATTAATGTATATTTAAATGGTAATCAAACCTTTCCCCCGAGTACGGGTGTTACAATTTTACAACAATGCTACACACACTCTAAAAAATACACCAAAATGCACACCAAGGATATCTTAGCAAATTTTTAAAGTTTTGTGGGACTCACATTTACAAATTGTATTAAGATGTTCAGTGTTTTCCCTAAATTATTAAAAGCCCTAGCTAGCATTTGGAAACCCACAAGCTACAAAACTCCCGCTCCCGATACTCTCTCTGTCTCTCACTCCAGTTGATCAGCACCTGGAGTTTCACTGGCGAAGATCAGACATCCATCGACCATCAACGAGCTCCTCTCTCTCTTTCTAGGCATCTCTCTCTCTCTCTCTCAATGTAGTTCTTTGATGCTGGAATTGTAAGAACTATAACAAGGCATGTCAACAAGGCCATTCTGATGGCTATTGATAGTGTAATTCAAAGTCATATTGCCATTTCAATCACTTTGTCTTTTGTTTTCCACCATAATTCCAGCATCAAGGCATGTCAACAGTGACACTAAAAGCCCATTGTTGTGACAAAAAAATTCAATCTTCTAGCAATCATTGCATATTTTAATTTGTCAAAGCACCTCTTTAATTCTAGAGTTATGTATGTGATATATACATATGTAAATTTTGTATGAGCCTGATTGCATTCAACAAATATATTCAGATATGTAAATGTTGTGCCCTTTCAATCACTTTGTCTTTTGTTTTCCACCATAATTCCAGCATCAAGGCATGTCAACAGTGACACTAAAAGCCCATTGTTGTGACAAAAAAATTCAATCTTCTAGCAATCATTGCATATTTTAATTTGTCAAAGCACCTCTTTAATTCTAGAGTTATGTATGTGATATATACATATGTAAATTTTGTATGAGCCTGATTGCATTCAACAAATATATTCAGATATGTAAATGTTGTGCCCTTGTACATATAATTAATTTTTAATGTAAATTGATTAGTTGAATAATAAATTAATAATAATTATAGTTGGGTTATCCAAATGATTATGTGTATTTCTACTTGTTCTTTGGCAACTAATTGTAAACCCCAGGGTAACTTATCTGGTTATGCTCTAATAGTTGTGGCCATTCATTGAATAGAATTCATTTATTTGTTATGTCTTACATTTTGGATAGATGGACGAAGACGTATCAAGTGGTTATATAGGTGTTGATGAGATTGAATATGAGAATGATAACACTAATGAAATTGAAGATGAGAATGATAAAGTAACATATTTAGAAAACAAAATAGAACCATCAAAGGAGGGGATGGAGTTTGATTATTTGGATGATGCTAATGACATTTTATACAAGATATGCCAAAGAAAAAGGTTTTGCCGTGGCTAAAAGAAGCCCTAAAAAAGTGGGAGGGATCTTGACATACGTAGTAGTGGAGTGTACTCGTGCTGGCATGAGAAAGATTACTTCAAGCAACCGATTGAATATGCGCCCAAACTCCAAAATCATATGCCAGGCTAAGCTTATGACATTTTTTCTTTCCCGTAGTGAAAAGTGGTGTGTGAAAGCAGTTGAACTTGCCCATAACCATGAAATGAGTCTGGGAAAATCCCGATTTTTCAAATGCAATAGATTCTTGGAACCACATGTGAAAATGAAACTTATGTTGAATGACAAAGCTAGAATCATAATGAATAAGAATTTTAATTCATTAGTGGTTTGGGGGGCCTGAGAATTTGTCTTTGGTAAATGTGACAAAGAGTGAATATAACATGAATAGGTGAATATACTGCATAATGTAGAACCAATGATCCATGCATTCGAAAATAACCCAACAAAAAATATGAGAATATAGCATAAACAATTGAATTTAATTATTTAAGTACAAGTTCGTATTGTTTACAAACCATATGCCCCTTCAACCACACAACAAAACATACAACAAGAACAACAATAAAGACCAATTTCCACTTCCTCTCTATTGCTATGTAGTAGCAATTTAGGGACTTCAACTCTTCATTTTTTAGTTGTAGTTCCTCTGCAATTCTTTCTAACTCGTCTTTCCTTAATTGCATTTCCATCAATCTCACTAACATAATGCCAAATTCTTCTCCCGTTTGACATATAGGTGGATCAAACCATTGGAAGAAGCATAATGCTTGTTGGACCTATAATTTTAACACCCATAAAAATGTCAGGCCAGATTATTAGGGGTGTTTGAAGACCTTAGTAGAGCTTTAAAGTTGCAAAACACAATACTTGTTGACTTGAAGTAGATGAGTAATGACCTGACCATACACTCTCCATTTATTTCTGAAAAATAAGAACAAAAGCACAATACTGTGAAATAAGTTACATCTAAGTAAAGGAAGAGGCAAGAACATAAAGAAATTACAAAACATTCAATGGTTTTTACGCCACTTTCAGAACTACAAGTAAAGCACAAGTAAGACTCAAAATTGAACTACAATTGGCAAAATATACGTCCTCAATTGGCCTTATCCACCAACTATGGTGTCTCGTGAGTTGGTTGGAAAATCAAGCCAAAGCTGCATTTAGATAGAGTTTGCAGCATAATATTTCATGTCAAAAAGCCCAATAGCTTATAATTTATAGTAGCTAAACTTGGATAAAGCAAAAAAATAAATAAAATAAAAAATAAAAAAAACCGCAAAAACACAAAAACAAAACAAAACAATACAATGTGAAAAAAAAAAAAGAGAGCCAAATGCAAAAATTGAACATGAAACCAAATTAACTCACAAATCAGATATCTCTTGAGAGAGAGAGAGAGAGAGAGAGAGAGAGAGAGAGAGAGAGAGAGAGAGAGAGAGAGAGACTTCGTGAGATATAGGGAGTGGAGTTCGAATCCGAACAGGATGTTGTCGCCTGTGGGAAGTTCCTCGTTGGACTGGGTGAGGTCAACGAGGTCGTTGCCGGTGCGATTACAGCTTTGCCGATTAACTGGAGTATAACATCAGGAGTTTTTCTCTGCCCAAGCCAAATGCTAGGGCTTTTAATTTGGTAAAATACTGAACAACTGAATACAATTTGTAAATGTAGGTCCCAAAAAACTTTTAAAATTTGCTAAGATTTCTTTGGTGTGTATTTTGGTGTATTTTTCAGAGTGTGTAACATTGTTGTATATTTTAATAACAAGGGTTGCACGTTGATCATAATTTGTAATGTTTAAAGTAGTGGTAAAATAATTTCGGTTAGACTAAACTAAAAAGGAAGAAAAAAAAATGTGTTAAAGACCAAATTTATGGAAGAAGAAGTGTATGCAAAATATTTAAAATAGATTGGATTACAATTGGACCAATATAGTATATAAGCATTACTCTACTTCTAAAAAAAATCATGTGTGAACTAGATACCAATTGGGCTTATTTGATGAAGTGGTCTTATCAGCCCATTAATTTCCATTACTCTACTCGTGAAAGATCACAACTCTATTCGTATTGGGTTACTATATTGGTGTTGAAAACACAATCTTGGGGCCTTTCATTCAATTGAACAGCTAAGACCGGATGATCAGTAAACCATATGTGGGCTAATGACAGCTTATGAAGACCTGTGAGAATCTAATCTAACCATCTAAATGAGCCCTCCTCCTAAAGCCGATGATTCCTTTGTATGGGCTGAGGGCTCCAACTGGAGTTAATTTGCAAACCATATGCAATTGCCACGTGACCACACTGTTCTTTTGGTGATCATGCACGTGATCAAATCACCTGGACTTCTTGTTCACCGTGTTTGGAGAAATTATTGTGTGATTCACTACTACGGTACTACCACATCACACGTAATTGTAATGTTGTCTTCGGGTGTGTTTGATAACTCAATTAAGTGGCGAAGATGAAAATTTTTAGCAGTTATTTATTTTTAGTGCATTTGATAATATACCACTTAATTGAAAAGCTAACCAAAAACTTGTTGAAAACTTTAAGTGAAAAATTTCTACTGAAAATAATCACGGAATACATTCCATTCAATTACTTGAAATACTGTTTAAAGTATTGCAAATTCAATCACTTAAAATTTTTAAACCTTAAAATTCAACACTTAATTTTCAATACTTAATTTTCAGTTTTATCAAACGGCCCCTTTGTATTTTTTTTTTCATCCACATGTCCTCAATTCATTGGTCCACATCACATGTAGTGGACACGATGGTAGAGGTCAAGCCCCCCTAGGTTTTTAAAAAATATCAGATTTAACTTAGAAGAAAAAAATATTTTTATATTTAAGCCCCCCTAAAAATATAAAAGCCCCACTCTGATATTATAAATTTATCATATTAAGCCCCTCTCTCTTATGTTTTTGGGCTAATTATACAAAAGCCCAATCCTCTCATGTTTTTGTGATAATTTTTATATCATTATCTTATATCATCTACACAAAATATGTATAAATAGGTCCCAAAAAAAAAAATTCGGGGGCAACTATCAAGCCCTACCTTGGATTGATTTTCTAGATCAGCCCCTGCAGGATAGTTCATGATTTCTCTCCTATTTGAAGTTCTGTGGATAGCTTTTTTGAGGTGTTGGGACGTGATTTTTTAATAATTTTAAAATGGACTTTTCGGTTTCGGTAAGTGAGTTTTGACGGTATTGGTCAGTATTCATTCGGTCGTTTAAGATTATGTTCTTTCAAAAAATTGTTCAATCGGTTTGATTTCGGTCAATTTTTAATTTTCGACTTTTCTTGAACACCCTCCTACTTTTGATAACCAAAATTTGTTTTGGATTAACATGCAAAAAAAAAAAAAGGGGAACTTTTTCACAAAGGATAGTGAAAAGCAAAAGAGGCATCCCAACCTGCACGGGTGCAACACAAAGGTCTTTTAATATTCAACAAGATACAATCTATAAATTGTTGCCTCATGACAATTTCATTAGTTTGGACTATTATCAAACAATTCTACTTTAATCCATTTGCTCGTCTTGATTCTTGAAGTTTCATGGAAATCAATACCAGACATGTACGGAATGAACTCCGCGTCTAAACATTAGTACAGCTGTATTGGGGGCATTTAATTAGCGATTTTAATCGTATCATACATCACTTCACGTTGATCCAAGGAATAGCTCCTTCAAATTGTTACTACCAGGTGACATTATAGTCACTACTCAATAACAGTACTATATATTAGTTTTGCATGGGACATGGATGCATGTAGGAAATTAGAGTTAAGGAGCTTGGCAGAGTGAAGATGTAGCGAGTTTACGAGGATTTTTGAGATTTTTTTGGGTCTATTTATACATAGTTTTTGGAATGATGAAGGAATTAGTAAACTTAATACTGATTGACACCAAATGTACAATAAAATGACACATTGTTACTACAAATTGAGACTAAAATATTGAATGTTTTCATACTTGGGAGGGGAGCTTAAGAATAAAATAGAGAGTTTTTTTAATTTGAAAAGTATAAAAATATACTTTTTGAGTAATGATTAGTGCACATAAAGATCTAGGTCATTCATTTCGGTGGATCCCATGTATACAGGCACGGGTTCCACCGAAATGAGTGGCCCAAATCTTTATGTACACATTTTATGTGTTCATAGCATTACCCATACTTTTTTAAAGGTATATATATATATATATATATATGGGGGGGGGGGGGGGGGGGGGGGAGGGGGTGTGTTTCCTGAGAAATTAATTTGGGGTCTATTTCTACATATTTTGTAATGAGATAAGAAAAGATAGTGAGATAAAATAGATAATGAGTTATAAATATAAACTATTCAATGAAGTATGTTGTCAAACTGGGTTTGGAACACTTAATTGGATTAGACTAAAATGAAAATAGACATAATAATGTTTGGTGCCAAGTATTAAGGTGGTCTTGGACTAAAACATCACATGGGCTATTATTTATGGTGTCAAATATTAGGTGAGCTTGACTATAATTTAAATTTAGTAAAACACTAAATTGGATTTGGCTGAAATGAGAATGAACATAATAAAGTTTGATATCAAATACTAAGGTGGGTTTGAGCTAAAATATCACTTAAACAATTATTAGTAGAGTAGGCTAGACTACATTTGGGCTAAAATATCACATATAGTAAAGATTTCTCAAAAAAAATTTGGAGTGGACTAGACTTTATTTAGGCTAAATATCATATGTAGTAATAGTAATTAACATGTCACATTTTTTTTCTAATAAGATATGTCTAACTTTTGATGTACAGCAGGATATGAGTCAAAAAGTACTATTGCATGATCAAGGCTTTTGTAATTGCAAAGTTAATTTTCCTTATTGTAGAAGTAATTTGAACTTGTTGTATTAGTTGTCAACAGTTTGGAGATTCCTCTGGCTTTTGTTCCCACAGCAGTACAGCACAATAGGGACGTTTATATGGTCAGAGAAATGTACGCGGAGTAGAAATTTGATTCAGAATTTATATATATATATATATATATATATATATTGTGTCAGGAATTGAGTGAGCTTACAAGTAACAAACACTTGGGAATGATTCAATGAAGCATCCTATATACTAAAATATAGAAAACAAGATTGACTAGTATACATCAACAACATTGAACTATATATCCTTACGAGGGGCCATTATTAAAACAAATTGAAACTTGCAAGAGAAATTTCGCTCAAAGAAATGTAAAGTCATCCCCTTGTTGCCAACTTATTTCCTGGAAGCTTCTTTGGGTGGTTTGTTGTGAGAAGTGAAACCATCCTCGTGAAAAAAACACATGTTTCTTGTCAGTTAAGCAAGCTAATTAGCTAGGAAAACCAAAAGCAAATTGTAACAATCTTAATTTTTGGTTCAATTGTGGCCAAATCATATCCCACCAATATGTGACTAAGCAAACTTTATTGGCTACTTTGGTATTACTATTCATCGATATCAGTTCAACTATTTATTTATTTTTGGAGTTAAAAGGACAAATTCTCAGTTTGTCCTTTGTGTATGATCGTGTCAGTTTTCAGACACGGTTTACTTATTGATGTTTTTGTTGGAGTAAAAAAAGGGTACAAATTAGGGTACATGCGTGCACCAATTAATTATACCTTATGTTATACGCACCAATTTAGTCAGGGAGGCAAACTAGCGGTAGAATTCAAATCACACCAAATTGGAAGGTTTTCGTCGTGAGGTTTGTCCCTCCAACTATCTTACTTCAGCCTCTACGGCTTTCGAATCCCTAACCTGGCTATGGTATAAGTCGAAGGCCAGTGTCGGGCCTGGCATTTTGGGCATCTTTAGCAAACTTTCAAGATAGGGGCCATTTGCGAGTCGTACCCAAGATTTTGTATTGGTTGGGGTGGGGGGTTTGCAAAATGCAGATGGTGAAGGGCCCACAGGCATACAGCCCCCTTCCCCTCTTTTTGAGGTTCTACTTATACTTATTTTTTTAGATTCTCTATAAGAAACTAGATTTGAAGTCCGTGCGATGCACTAGAGAGTTGTTATAATTCAAACGTTTGATAAATGCAACTTTAGAAAATCATTGAAATCTAACGGCCTATTTGATAAAACTTATAATTAATTACTGGAAACTAAGAGTGTGTTTGATAACCCAATTAAGTGGTGAAAATGAAATTTTTTGGCACTTATTTTTTTTTTTTTTAGGACGTTTGATAATGTATCACTTAATTAAAAAAGTAACCATAAATCCACTGAAAACTTTAAGTGAGAAAATTCTACGAAAATAACCACTAAATGTAGTCTATTTCAATACTGAAAACAATTGCAAATTCACTCGCTTAAATTTTTCAGTGCCTAAAATTCAGCACCTAATTTCAGTTTTATCAAACAGACCCTTAGTTTTGAATTTTAAGTACTGAAAATTTAAGATTTAAAATATGGTTAAAGTAAAATATATGGATAACTTATTCTTTGGTTAGAACTCTTGCACTTGTAAAAGATATAGGTGCTGTTTGGCGTAACTTCTCACACAGAAGTCCATTTCTGGAATGGACTTCTGAAGATGGAATTTTCAAAATGGACTTTTTTAAAAGAAGGATTTGTTTGGCGAATGAGTGTTTTTTTAAATAAAAAGTGCATCTAAATGTGCAAATATGTTTGGTGGCAACTTTTTAAAAGTAAAAACTTATACTTACTTACCAATATTATCCTTAATCATGAATTTAAAACTAAATGGATATAACATATTATTGTATATAATTTTAGACTGCAAAATAGTTAGCTGAAATAAATTAAAAAATATTAATCCATAACTATCATGTCAAATGAACTAAAATTGGGCACCGAAAAAAATAGAAAAAAGAAAAAATCACTTTTAATTACAATGTTGGATAAATGACTTATTTTCTATAAGAATTGTAAAACAATAGGGATTCGGCTAGGCTACATAATTCATGTATGGGGTTTGGATAAAGAGGGCATTAATTATAAAACAAGGGATAAAAGTGTAATTCTGTGTATAAAGCTCCTGACTTCTGGAGAAGTGCAAAAATCACAGTTTTGAGAAGTCAGGATTTTTGACTTCTTGAAATGGGCATTCTAGAGATGCACTTCTTGTCAAGAAGTCCATTCTCAAATCTCACCAAACGAATTTCAATTCTGTAAATGGACTTCTTCTTCCAGAAGTCCATTCCCTTTGGTTTCCAAACACCCTCATAGATTAGATTAAATGTGATTTAAAAAGGGGTAAATTACACAGACCTCCCCTGAGGTAAGGTCAAAATACAAGGACCTCCCTCGTAGTATGCAAAATTACACTGACCTCCCTTGAGGTTTATAGTTGTGTTACACTTACCCCCTTCCGTTAGTCAACCGTAGGTTGACTGTTAGTTTTCTGGGTTAAGTTTTTTGTAATGACAATTTTACCCTTACTAATAAAAAAAAAACCTTAAAAAAATCTCATCTTCCCCCCTCCCCCCCCCTCTCTCTCTCTCTCTAAAAACAGAGTTTGGTTTCCACTCACTGCAATCCCTAGAGTTGTGTATGTATGTACACACACACACACATATATATATATATAGTATGTAAAACATATAATTAATGTATATCTGTATGTATGTATGTTGTAAATTAGCCCTCTGACTCATCTCTTTCAAATCCATCAGATCTGTATCTATAATGTCCACCATTACCGACGCTGATCCCACCATCGAAACCAAATTGAGTTTCAATTTGGGGTATCAATTGCTACAGTTTGGGTATCTATTTGGGTCTCCAATTGAGTTGGAGCTGGGCTCCAAGCTATAAGAGCTTGCTTTTGTTTTATCAATCTAATACCCAATTGCTAATTGTAGCTTGTTGATTAGTTGATAGGTGGGGAGATTTGATGGTGGTGTGTGATTGGTCGGTGGGTTTGGCGGCCGACGACAGCACGTGTCGGTTGTGCCATTGACTGTGGTTTGCGGTGTTGGTTTTGTTGGAGATAGATTAATTCGAATTGATGATGGTTTTGTATTCACATATGCATATACTAAACTATATGTATAAACCAAATTGTATGTATATACATATCCAGTCGGCGGGGAGAGAGTTAAGGTGTTGCTTTTTGTTTTTTGGTTGACTAACTTTAGACTGTAATATCACAAAGAATACGAGGGTAAAAAGGTAAATACAAATTTTCAGTCACTCTCATCTCTAGACAAAGTCTGATAAGGGAGGTTAGTGTAATTTTGCATACCACGAGGGAGGTCTTTGTATTTTGACCTTACCTCAAGGGAGGAGGTCAATGTAATTTACCCTTTAAAAAGTAGTAAATGATATACTTGGATATAATGGTATATGTATATATATATATATATATATACATACAGTCAGGCTCTAAAGAGGGCATTATCTCTTTATTGAAGAGATGACTTCTATTTTGACAGTCAGATCATGTTTAAAAATTATAAAATGACAACACTGCCCTTAATGAAAATGCGATCCGACGGCCAAAACAGAGGCCTTCTCTTTAATAAAGAGAGGGCGCCCTCTTTAGAGAATTTTCGTACGTATATATATATATATATGTGTGTGTGTGTGTGTGTGTGTATAAAAAATGTGAATTTAATGTAGCATTTTTTTGCTAAGCAAATTTTATGTAAGTAAATTTGTTAGTTATATTGTTATTTTATATAACATGTAGTTATTTTATTTTAATTAATTAGTTTAGTTTGTAAGTATGTGTGTATATTTGGAGATATATATATATATATATATTAGATATTGATGAGATTTGATATGGTTTAAAAAGATATAAGGAAAGAAGAGTAAAAGGAGAGAGAGAGAGAGAGAGAGAGAGAGAGAGAGAGAGAGAGAGATCTATCAAACAAGATCGATAGTGCCTATTAAATTATTTCAAACAAAAAAAAAAAAAAAAAAACAAAATTTTGCAGCTCACAAACGAATATCAACAAATTAAATTTTTTTTTTGCAAAACCGACACTTCCATTGCGTAGATCTCAAAAAATTACCCAAAATAAAAAAAATAATAATAATAAATCATCCAAATTGGCCACAGAATCGCAAAGTTATGATGGCCATTTTAGAACATATTAGTGTCTTTAAGTGCTGCCCAGGTATAGACAGTAACATGATACTATCGCCAATAACATTTCTTCAAATTGGCCAAATAATTGCAAAATTATGGTCATGTTATCAGATGATATTGCCTTTACAATACTTTTCAAGTAAAACAATATTATATTATAAAAAAACTAAGCGCCTTTACAAAGAAAGTAACATCATTGCTGCAAAAAGTTACAAAATTATATTAGGGTCATTTAGTAGATGTTACTGTCTTTAAAAGCTATCATAATACAAAAAGCAGTAACATACCATTAAAGATTAACAACATGGTATTGAACAAAGAAACGGTAACATGTCATCGACAATAACATTTCTTCAAATTGACCTAATAATCGTAAAATTATGGAAAATTTTCAGATGTTGCTGTCCAGTTAAAGACAATAATATATCATCAAATGCAAAAAAAAAAAAATAATAATAATAATAATAATAAAAAATAAGTAAATAAATAAATAAATAATTAAATTCGAAGGTAGTATCATGTTACTGTCGCAAAAGAGACAGTGACTTACGTTATGTTATAGTGATTCGATAGTAAAATGATTTTTTTTTTAGTTACTATGGATCTTGTTTAATAGATCTTTCCTTCTAGATTATAAATATATAAATTTTATTGAAAATGGAGTTGCGTTTTGAAAGTTCTAGCATTTTAAAGTTTGAAAAAAAAAGTGCTAAGGTGGCAAAACTGAAATAACAACTTCCTATATGTGTGATGGTGGCAAATTTGCCAAT
The DNA here is from genome assembly GCA_033977485.1 of Hydrangea macrophylla. Taxonomy (NCBI): domain Eukaryota; kingdom Viridiplantae; phylum Streptophyta; class Magnoliopsida; order Cornales; family Hydrangeaceae; genus Hydrangea; species Hydrangea macrophylla. Next base: position 93,818,796 of record CM066982.1, on the reverse strand, counting down.
AACCTTATTTTTCAGTTTAAAAGTGGGCTTAAGGCCTAAAAATTTTAAAAATGTTGTCCTTTACTGCTTAAAAAAATGGGCTGGACAAATCACCATTAACAGTCCATTCTAGGGACTGTTAATTAATTTTTCCTATATATATATATATTAGTTAGATGTTATAGTTTTGCTATGTGACATATTATAGCCGTTTTGAGAGTTTAGATGATTGTGATTGCAATCCTCTCATCTAGCCCCTTTGAAGTTTCATTATAATTACATGCATAGTATCATATTTTTACAAATTACAATCAACAATTAGGTGATAGTGAAACAATTTTGGTTGGACTAAAGCAAGACGTGAGAGAGAAATGTGTTGCAAAAGTTATTTTTGGAAGAAAAAGTATTCAGCCAAATATTAAAGTGGCCTAGATAATTATTGGGTCGAAGAAGTAGAAAAATTGTTAGAACCAAATATGTAGCGTGGAGTGAATTACAATTACAATTACAATTACAATTACAACAAAATATTATTGATAGAATTATTTTTCCAAAATTTGGGGTGAATTACAGTCCGATTCTGGGTTAGTTAGTAGGTATCCTGAATTCTTATTGTTCATTATTTTTTAGGTGATGGAATAACAAAACAAAATTTATAGTGCATGTGATTTTGCACATCACGTGAACATTCAAGAAAATGTTCATGAAGTTAAAATTTTTGGAGAATTGTTGTTCACATTCACTGATTGGAAACATAAACAAAATGTCAAGAATGTAAAATATAAAACAAATTGCGCTACATATGAATAATAATAATAATACTGTGAAAAATAATAATAATAAAAAATGATAAAAATATGACAACAGCTGTAAAGTAAAGACAATGGGTGTTATGTTCACCGCCAAATCACTATATGCCGATCCATACCGACAGCTCGGACCACCGTTACAGTTCGGCCATTCCACTGTAGGTGGAGGAGGAGTGCCAGCAGAATCAAAATGTTCCCAATTTGCCCTTTCAATTTCTTCAGCAGCCTCCCCTAATGAATTCGAATATTCCGAGAACGATGTCCCTACCCTTTCCTCGTCATCGCTAATCAAATCCGAATATTCCGAAATTGTCCCTTCAGAATAACTTGCTTCTGAAACTTGTTCATCTGAATCTTCTCTCTCGCTGATCGAATTCCTCGAATTTCTCACTACCACCCAACCATCAGATTCCCAAATTGCCCCTCCACTAGTAGCCAATTTCCCAATTCTGCCATAAGCAGAGTTTCTCTGTAATTCGCTGTTCGTGGTGGATCCAATTTCTTCTTCTTCTTCTTCTTCGTCGTCTTCGTCTTCTTCCTCGCAGAACTCTGAATTGAACCATTCGAGAACGCAACGCGGCGATGAATAAGAAGATGATGATATAAATGGATGCTGTAACAGCTGATCACAGCTCCACCGCTGGTTCCGTTGTCGTCGGAGACACTTGTCGAGAAAGTCGCGACCGAGCTCCGACAACTGAATCGGGAACTCGGGCAACTCTTCCGAGTAACCGATTCGACTCAGCGTTTGGGGCCCACAGTCTTCCCAAGCCAGCTTGCCTGTTACCATCTCGATGATCGTGCAACCCAACGACCAGACGTCGGACTCCGGTCCCTGGTGTTCCCGGCGAACCACCTCCGGCGCCATCCAGAGAGGACTTCCACGTGGCAACATCACATCGGAGGACTCAATCGCCGATCCGAAATCGGCGAGTTTAGCGGTTCCGGGCGTGGGTCCCAATAAGACGTTTCTGCCCTTGACGTCGCAGTGTACAATGCCCTTGGAGTGAACGTAGCTCAACGCCGACACAATACACCATACATAAGACCGTACAAGCCTCTCCTCCACGTCATTACCAGAATTCTTTGCCACGTCAGCGGCGGTGCCACATGGCATGTACTCCAGGTGTAGATTTCGATACGACGTCGTAGGGGTCTCACACGTCACGTCGTCACCGAGATACTCGACAACGTACGACGGCGACGGCGAGGAGAGTGCTCGGAGAATTCGAATTTCGTTCTCTAAAGCCTCTAGAGAAGAATTCAAACACGTGCTCCGATCAACGGACTTGACGGCGAAGACGTGACCGTCCGATTTGTTAACGGCGAGACTCACCGTCCCAAACGAGCCTCGGCCAATACAACTCCCTCTGACCCAACTCGACCCTCTGTTTACTCTTTCCATCTCTGAGAAGCTCTGAATTTTTTTAGGAAGCAAAACACTTTTTGAGTTTTGGGTTCGAATAGCTAAGCCTCTGTGTATATATATATATATATAAAATTATATACTATAGGCGTGTGTGTTTATGTGTGTGTGTGTATTGGTGTGATTGGGAATTATCCGAATGAACGGTTTTGATGACGTAAAGAGAGTTTTGGGTGAGATGAGTTAAATTGAGGTTAATGGGGATACGATACTCCGTTTTATCCTTATCCATGTTTTTCACTTATGAGGTTGATCCATTTTACGGATTGGTTTGTTTTGGCCAAGGTTATAAATATTTATTTATTTATTTTGTGGAAGCTTATTGGTGATGTTCGAATTTTAATAAAATAAAGGTCTGGAAGTTCGAAGATTTGACCTCTTTTCTGGCTGTGTGAAACTCAACGGAAATGAATTTAAAAGAAAGTCAATTCGTATATTTATTTTTAGTCTAGTTTCACATTATTCCAGTTTTCAACTCAAATTGTGGCATTATTGTGTTATAATAATGACTTTTGTTGACGTGTATTGCATGCTTTTAGAAGTATTTTTAGAGCATATTTTGGAATTTGTTTTCCAAACTCGTTTAAAAAGCATGTATATTGCCTTTTTTTTTCTTCTTTTTTTTTTTAATTATAATTTTTTGAAGGCTTTACAGTTACAAAAACCTGTTATTATATGAAGCATGTCCAAAAATGGCCTTGCATAAAAGTGATGCGAGAAAAAAAAAATCATGTTAACAGCAGTAATATAGGTGCTGTTTGGCGTAACTTCTCACACAAAAGTCCATTTTTGGAATGGACTTCTAAAGATGGAATTTTCAAAATAGACTTTTTTTAAAGAAGGATTTGTTTGGCGAATGAGTGTTTTTTAAATAAAAAGTGCATCTAAATGTGCAAATATGTTTGGTGGCAACTTTTTAAAAGTAAAAACTTATACTTACTTATCAATATTACCCTTAATCATGAATTTAAAACTAAATGGATATAACATATTATAGTATATAATTTTAGACTGCAAAATAGTTAGTTGAAATAAATTAAAAATATTTATCCATAACTATCATGTCAGATGAACTAAAATTGGGCACAAAAAAAAAGAAAGAAAAAAAAAACACTTTTAATTACAATGTTGGATAAATGACTTATTTTCTATAGGAATTGTAAAACAATAGGGATTCGGCTATGCTACATAATTCATGTATGGGGTTTGGATAAAGAGGGCATTAATTATAAAACAAGGGATAAAAGTGTAATTCTGTGTATAAAGCTCCTGACTTCTGGGGAAGTGCAAAAATCACAGTTTTGAGAAGTCAGGATTTTTGACTTCTTGAAATGGGCATTCTGGAGATGCACTTCTTGTTAAGAAGTCCATTCTCAAATCTCACCAAACGAATTTCAATTTTGTAAATGGACTTCTTCTTCCAGAAGTCCATTCGCTTTGGTTTCCAAACACCCTCATAGTATTGCATCATAATATATATAAATTATTTCATGTGACTGCCAGATCATATTATAATTACTGTAATTTTCTTCTTTATTGTAAGATACATGTGAGCATAGAATACTTTACTTACACTGAAAGTCACACAAATTTGACGGTAAGCAACTAATTTCTCCATAGTATGATTTTGGCAACTTACATTGGATTAAAAATCTAAGGCCTCATTCGGTGGTCAGGATAAAATGCATGATAGGATAACTTTACCCTATTCAGCGACACCATTGGATATGATAAAATTGTTCTAAAAAAAGTTTTTATCCCATAGAGAATGAGATAACTCTAACTCATGGGGGGTGGGGGGAGAGAGATATTAGGTGGGGAATGGGGATTAGATAACTTCTTAGGACACAAAATAATTTTAAAAAAAATTTCAGATCCATTTTTTTTTCTTTTTCTTTTTTAGATCGTGTTTTTTTTTAGATCCATTTTTTTCTTTTCTTTTCATTGTCAGATCCTTTTTTTTTTCAAATTTCTTTTTTCCCCCATATCTCTTTTTTATTTAATCTTTTTTCTAATCTGGTTTTTTTTTTTTTTTTTTCAAATCCATTTTTATTTGCCCTTTTTCATTTTTCAAATCGCTTTTCTTTTTTTGCAGATCTGTTTTTTTTTTTCATCCCTTTTTTCTTTTCTTTTTTCATTTTTAGATATCTGCTTTTTTTTTTCTTTTTTTCTTTTTTAGATTCATTTTTTCCCCTTTTTTCTCTCTTTTTAATTTTTAGATTTTTTTTTTCATATGCTTATTCAAGATCTGCAATTTTTTTTAATGTGATTTAGACCTTATTTTTTGGGTGTTAAAAAAAATAATAATTTAGTTATTATTTAGAACTTATATCTAGGCACTACCAAATACGAGATTAGGATATAAACAGTTTATCCGACAGTCAAATACAGCAGCTTATCCAACATGATTACTGTCGTAATCTAATTCTACCTTATCTTGTCTTATCCAATAATTTTATCCTGCCTGCCAAACGAGGCCTAAGAGTTTTGGGATCAAGTATCTCACTAGAAAAGGATCTCAAAAAAATGAATAAAGCTTTTGGCACAAAACCTAATAAATAAATTACACCTCCTTAGTGGAATTTATAAGCTTTTGTGTCAAAAACTTTATTGAAAAAAATAATAATAATAATAGTCCACCACATGAAGAGGGGACATAATTCTATTTGAGTTGGTTGGGAACTAAGGTAGGACCCACTGCCACTAGTCTTCTGACATGGAAGAAAATAATAGGTCCACGTTTCGTCAACATTAGGCCGGTTATATTTGATGCGGGAGCAAATTTGCTCACGGTTAGCCCATCGCGGTTCTTTCATGGACCTCTCTAAAATTGCCATGTGACAAAATAAAAACAGGTTTCTAAGAGATTGTTTGGGTGGGATTATTAAAAAATAAAAAATAAAAAAATTAGGGGCTGTTTGGGGTTTAGAGTATTTTTGTTCACCCAAAAATAATTCACCAATGCTAGTCCGAGCATCCCATTGGCCAATATAGTGGGACCCTAGGTCTCACTGCATTGGCCACCCAAAAAATGGTTCACCAATGCTTACCCAAACATCCCATTGGCCAATACAGTGGGATTCAAGATTAAACTGTTTTGTTTAATCCTGGGTCCCACTACATTGGCCAATAGGATGCTTGGGTGAGCATTACTGAACCAATTTTTGGGTGAGCAAAAATGCTTTGAATCACAAACAGCCCCTATATATATTTATAATCCCACCCAAACAATCCCTGAGGAACCTGTTTTTATTTTGCCACATGGCAATTTTAGAGAAGTCCGTGAAAGAGCCGTGATGGGGTGACCGTGAGCAAATTTGCTCCCTATTTGATGCCGAGTAATCCTAGCTTCATATATAAATTTATACAAAATTTCACACAAAATGATTTTGATTTTTGATGTTGATGTGTCGTGTGTGGGAGTCATGTATTCCTTACATGAGATCCACTGAAATTAAAAATTGAATTATTTTATGTAAAATTTTGTATAAATTTAGCATTATTAATTTGATGCCAATGTGTATTGTGATGTGCCCCCACATATGCTTGTGTTTTGGCTCCCGGAGAAAGTGTTGCACTAGAAGTGTGTTGACGTGTACCGCCACCCTCCATTCAATACTATCATATGTCTATATTTTTATAGATATAGTCGTTATATATAACTTAGATGCCCATTCCATATCGCATTTGCATCTTTTAAAAATTATGTTAAGAGTTTAGGACAACTCTTACTCTCTACGTGTACTAGCAATTTCACCATCAGCACTTTCTAAACTTGCCACAAGGCGCACAACCTAACAAAAAGATTGTGAGTCAGATAGAATTAGGTAAGAGTTAGGATATAACTGAAAACATGTGACGAGTAACCAACTAAGTGTCAGCGCATTATTGGGCAATTTAGGTAAACTTTTGTTTCGTTTATTCAATAGTAATTCAGTAAAAAATTCCTATTTTAGACTTGTTAAATTTAAAAAGGACAATCTATTTTTTTGAGGATAAATTCCAAATTATACTCGTGTAGTTTGAGGGTTGTGCAAATTGCACCATATGATTTCAATTTGGGCAATTTATACTCTATGGTTTGAAAATTGTGCAAAATTCACCCAATTACAAAAGGCGAGGGCACAATGGGAATATCACATTATTTTCAGCCTAAAATGACCTCGTGTGCAGGGGCAGACCCATGAGTGTAGTTCAGTGGAAGCAAAAACCTATATGGAGTTCTGGGACAATGAAATTGATAAATATAAATAACTAATTAAACTTATGATACAAAATTTTCGTGAAAGAATTAAGGATAGATTACTTTGTACCAAAAAAAAAAAAAAAAAAAAACCAAACAAAAACAAAAACAAAAAACACAAAGAATTATAGATTTCTATCCAAAAAAAAAATTTAAAATCGGGTCGGGGTGCTGCCCCCTGAACCAATATATAACCTTGTGCTTCCATTGAACTATACTCCAGGGTCTACCCCTGCACATGGGGTTATTTTGGATTGGAATACATTGTGCCCTTTTTTTTTTTTTTTTTTTTTTTTTTTTTTTTTTTTTTTGCAATTGGGTAGATTTTGCACAATTTTAAAATTGTAGGATGTAAATTGCCAAAATTGAAACCATAGGGTGTAATTTACACAATTCTCAAATTACAGGGGTGTAATTTGCAATTTACCCTCTTTTTTTTTTGAGTAATGCTATGCTTCTCAATTTTTTTTTTTTTTCCTAAAAGTGTTTCCCAACACATGTGGCAGTGGGTCCAATTGATTTTGATTGCATGATGTTGAAGTGGTCCTACCATTAATAAAGAGGGCCCCCACTGCCACATGTGTTGGGAAACAATTTTTGAAATTTTTTTTTGCGAAGCACAGCATTACTCTTTTTATTTTGGATAACTCCACATAAGAATTTCACAAAAACAAGATACATAAATTTTATGTGTCTATCTCTCTTCTCTGTGGACCCCACAGTGTTAGTGGACTCCACCAGGAGGGTCTGGAGGGAGATAGATACATTGTGATTTATGTATCTTGTTTTTATAAGATTCTTATGTGCCCAAAGAGTTATCCATTTATTTTAGTCAAAACTCCATTACTAGTGAAAATTAATTGGATCAAATCCTTGTATTTTAAAAGTTATGCGAAATTTCACATTACTTTTAAATGTAAAATTTCACATAACTAGTTTAATTTTTAACAGAGTTATGTGAAATTTAACATAACTTTTATAACATATGGACTTTTCACTAAAATAAAAAAATGAATTGGACCTAATACTAAAAAAAAAATCCTATTTAAAGGACTTTATACTAAAATTCTTTTTATTCAAGTGATAAAAAAAAAATCTTTTTATTCAATGCATGCCATAGTTTATGGTGTGTAAGTTTTTGGATGTGCCAAGTGTCCTACTGTACTTCCAAGATCACTGCGTACGTCTAAAAGAATTGTAAGTAAAACATTACGCGTGGCTATGAAAACAAAAGTAAAAGGAAGGGGACTAAAATGGATAAGAATGAACAATTTATTTGGGGTTTAATTGGCTACAAGAAAACGAAACGGAGGGTAACGGTTGTCCACATTAACTTCAATTTATGTGGTGGAAGAAATAAAATTGGTTCATTGGAAATTTGGAACTAGAGAAAGAAAGAGAAATGAAATTTTGTGTGTACTAATTGAAACCATTTGGTCATTACTCAGAAATTTTAAGCTAGTTTGAGAGTAGCATGTTATTATATTACGTGATACTATGTAGTTAAAAAAAATAAATTACATAATAATAAAATTCACTTATATGCAGAATGTGTTATATATATAGTTGCGAATTTGAGTCAAAAACTTCTCTCACATGTGTAACTCATTTTCATTTGTTACAATATACACGCGAGCGAGTTTGTCATGCGGTACACTTTAAATACGTAAAAAAAATAATAATAATAATAAAATAAAAGTTTTATAATAGAATTGGACAAGAGACAAGACACAGTCATGCTAGAAAAGAAAGTAAAAAATTATCTCTTCTTGTTGGGTTGTTTCTTTATTTCCATTAACATAAGGGTAATACAAGATGGGGTTAATTAGGCTTTCATGTGAAGATGATGTCACAATTAGGCACTTTATCATTTAGGTCAAGATAAGTGTTTACGTAGGTGTTTGTATTACTTTGTTTTACTTTTTAATTTCTGGTTTTGTATTACTCCCTCCGTCCCATAATAAGTGTCTACTTCTATTTTGCACATTGTTTAAAAAAGTTGTATTATATTAGTTTTTTTGGTTCTTTAAAGGATCACTTTTCAATTTTACCCTTAGATGTGATGGATGTTTGACTTTTTGCTTGTTTTGAGACCACAAATAAATGCTATTTTGTCTTTATTTTAAGGGTAGTTTTGGAAAGTATGTAAAAGCTATATACCACTTTAGGAAAGTGGACACTTATTGTGGGACATCCAAAAAAGGAAATGTGGACACTTATTATGGGACGGAGGGAGTATTAGGTACTAGGATATTGGTCAGTTAAGCATTTTTTTTTTTCATAAACAATCAAAAAAGTTTATAAAAAAAAAAGTAAATAATAATAATAATAATAATAAAATGGCAGAGTAATGTTTGGGGCACATCCTTACAATAGCGGACCTACGTTATAGCCACGGGTGGCACAAGTCTCCCCTGGACTTTTGAAAATTGGAGAATCACATGTAATATTTTACAGATTTTACAAATAGGCCCTCTAAAATTCACACATGGCCTCCTGAATTTTTAAAAATTCTAGATTTACGTACAATATTTTATAAGTTTTAGACGCAAGCCCCTTCAATTTTTGAAAATTCTAGATTTATATATAATATATTACAGGTTTTATAAATAGACCCCCTTAAATTACATGATTTACCCCAAACTAGAAGTGTTAAACCAATTTCATAGTTTTATACATAATTGTGTATAAGTAGACCTAAAAAAATTTGCCGCGGGAGCAGCAACCAAAAATCCTGGGTCTGCCCCTACAACCTTATACACCAAAAAGTATCTACACTCTGAAGTGGACTAATGAGAAGAGAGATAGATACTGCGGGATCTATTGTCAGTCTCTTCTCATTAGTCCACCTCAGAAATGTAGATACTTTTTGAGTGTCTACCTAACATTGTTGAATGGCATATAACTCTCGTATAATTTATGAGATACCAAATAAGGGCATTGTTCTGATACCAGAAATGAATTGTCTTGGGAGCGGAAGACAATTAGCAGAGAGATTAATTAGACGGCCGACAATCCAACGTGTGAACAAGGAAAATGTTTGGTTAAGATGCAAAGCACACAGGTAAGCTACTTTCTACATTGTTCATCATCACGCACATAATATAACATCCTTAATTAGCATCCCATGTTCATGCATAATCTTCCATCTCCAACTTCTTAGCTGTTATATGTTCTGTTCAGTTCTGTTCTTCCCAACAGCAAAATAAAAAATAACAAATTTGTTAGGTTTAAATACCGCATGTTTGGATTTTGATGCTTTTAGAATCACAAATGTTAGGCACACAACACATTTCATACCAGGGCTTTAAATGCATGTACCCTGTGTTGTGTAGAAAATTGTGAAAAAATTCAAATAGCACAGAATGTAATACATTTAAAGCCATGTTGTGAAATGTGCTGTGTGTCCAGCAATTTTGTTTTAGAATCCATCTCCGACCTATATAAAAATTCTAAAATGTGTCTCTCACAAGGGCGGAGTTTGGAGCCCCCCCCCTAAATCTGAATTTTTTTTTTACTACATGTAATATTTAGTCTAAATGTAGATCAGCACCCCTAAAGTTTGAGAAATAATTTTAGTACTTGTGATGTTTTAGTCTATTTTTTCGGGGAAAAAAAAAAAGATGAAGATAATTTAGCTCAAATATATTCTAGTTCATTCTAAAAAAATTGTATGTGTGAAATTTTTGCCCAAATGCTCCCTAATATTTGATATCAAACCTTACTATGTCCATTTTATTTCACCAAAACCTAATTTAGTATTTTAAATTCAAATTATAGTCAAACTCACCTAATATGTGACACCAAACATTAGCTCATGTGATATTCTAGCCCAAGACCATCCTAATACATACAAGTGAGATACAAATTACTATTCATTGATACTTAGAACTTGTCGCAGTATATGATGAGCTGGATATCTTATCAGGTATACACTGTAGCATTATTAACTACCATTGGATGAGTGATGAATCTCAATTACTAGAGTATGACTCTTAGTTAATATGCTAGTGCTTATAGTGCATTAACGGACCATGAAATTCCTATTGACATATAAAACTATCAACAATTAATAGAAACTCATAACTTGTATAAGGTACATGTTTTCAATCTTGAGACGATTATGGACACAGACTATGATGTGGCTGCTTTGACTTACCAATCAGTGAGGTCTTGCAAGATCAACACCTGGGTATCTTGGGTATGTCATATTCATATGGTTTGATGGGGAACAAATAGTTTCCGTTTATAGTCCTTAAGTTACATTTTGTTAGCCCACTTTATTTAGTTATTCATTGCTATTAATGAGTATTTTATGTTTTGTAGGTTTTGAAGCTTTAACTCAAAAAATGCACTAAAATCCAATGATTAGTGGCTTTGGAAGACATTCTGTGCTCTAAAGCTAATTCAGGAGAAAGCTAGAGACATTGGCAACTCGGTAAATTGTATTTTTGACAATGAAGATTTGTATTTGAGAATTTTCTCCAAAAATAGAAAATATAGCTCTTCGAGCTACATACGTGTGTCCACAAACGGTGAGTCAATCTGAGGTCCGAGTCAAAAGTTGTCGCAATTCTACAATCGGCGCGCAAAGGTGAGAAAATCTGAGAAAAGTTAAAAAAAATGGGCTTCTCGCTGGAGTGACCCAGGCGAGCGACCTCCCAAATTGCATTTTGATCCGAATCGTCCCCTGGAACAGCCTCAGTTAATTTTCGTGCGAAACCTCATGCGAGAGACCTCTTGAAAAACCAAAAATGTGTATTTCGATGGACTGGAGAGCCTTGTGCGATCCGAATTGGCTGAATGAATACGCCCAAAAACGAAAATACAGAAGTTTTAGTGCAATTAGGTTTTGGAAAGCCTCCAAAATTTGTTCCAAATATATATATATATATATATATACATACATCCTTTTTTAAGTCAAATTGGGGGGTTAGACACCATATTACACATGCTTCAATAACTGAAACTATAGTCATTAAAGAGGGAAAAGCAAGGAGAAGAAGAAGAAGACCAAGAATTCCCATGGCCTCCTCCATCAACCTCTTGCCAATACTCAATTCTATGGCCGTCTAGACCTAGATCTAGAGTTTTAATGAAACCATAACCAAGTAATAGGGTGTTATTTATGTTTTTCTTTTAGATTTGTTATGTATGGATTATGATTACATGTTTTGAGGATTTTGAATAATAAAATTGTGCTTTATAACTTAAATTATTACTTTCAAAGTTTATTCTTGTCTTAGATCTATTTTTAAATGTGATGTGCTTAATGATCTATATTTGTTGTGCTTGTATAGATTATTTACATGTAATGGTGCTTATTTTGAATTCTGATATCATGTAGTCGAATAGTTCATGCCTAGGGAAGACGGCGTGTGCCGCAACTCTAGTTTAGTATGAGATACTCTGTGCCAACTGAAGATGAATTATGTTGATGCTTGAATCATAGTTATCTTCTTGACAGAGGAATTGAGTTTGTAGCTACAATTCCTTATTATCATCCAATGTAATAGTCTAATTGAATGCATAAATATCCTTATTATAAAGCTAGTCATGGATTGTAATCCTAGATTCACTTTACATATCGTTTACAACACTTTTAAATTGCTTTCATAGTTCAGATTTATTTTCATTGTTCATTGTTTAATAGAAAATCCAAACAAACTTTCATTTCTATAATTAATTAAACTTAGGGTTTTTAGAATTAAAGTGACAAAGTAATTTCAATCTCTATGGCTGCGACCTCTACTTCCACACTACAAATCTTTTAAAGTAGAGTATACTTTTTATCTTGATTCTTACGAGATCAGGGTTGTGAACATATATTGTCAAGATAGAATCTACCCTCTGATAAAGAGTAAGCATTCCCTTGAGAGTGCACCAAGTTGATTACTGAGAATTGCAGTCTTGTCGATAAGTAGTTATCAACATGTTTGGTAATCATGAGAGGTGAATGAGACTCAAGGAATGAAAGATATATCATCATTCAGGTTGACAATAAAAGTTATCCGACTACTTGAATATGATTATGAATACTGACGGCAAAAGGACATTAGTATACCATACAAGTCTAATTATCACTTTGGATATGTTCTTTTACGTTGGAGTGCAGTTATCGTTTTATAGTAGAGTAAACGTTAACTGATCAGTTAGTTAATTTTCTGATCAAAGAGTTTGATCATGGGAATTAATAACTGGTCTGAGCCAACAATACAAAACCTAGGAGGTCCCACTCTTAGCATCACCAGAATGCTTGGAGAGACGTATGAGGATGATGAACCAATTGATTGAAAGAGTTTTAATTGATTGAAGGTTCGATTGATTGAACTTGTTTCGATCGATTGAACTCTATTCAGTTCGATCAATCAAACCTGGTTTGATCAATTGAAGGTTCGATCGATCTAAAGTACTTCGATCAATCGAAAGCATAAAGTCGGTTTGGAAATCTATAAATAGGGCATCTGCGTACAGAATTGTTGAATCATCGTTTTTATTCATAAAAGCTGCAGAAACTGTTTAAGGTTTCCTAAACCTTCTATATCCTCTCTATTAGGGTTCCCACCAACCCTAGTATTTCTGGGAGCGTTCAGAGGAGACATAAGGGTGAAGACCATTTAGAGGAGGCTGTTGGAAGATAAAGAATCCAGAATTGGGTTCAAGACATAAAGGTAACATTCTTGTCCCCTTGTGTACGCATCTATAGAGTTGATGAGTAGTAGATCCGGGCTACCAATACAGTTTTGTAAACTATTTTCCCGCTGCGCATGAGATTTAAATTTTCGAAACCTAAATCCATCAATTGGTATCGTGGTCACGCTTGTTTGGATCTATAGATGCATTTTTGGAACACTAGTTTTGATTTGCATGTCAGTTTTAGGACTGTTTTCGAATATGCATCGTCACAGATCTGTTTCTCTAGCATTTTCACAGTAGAAAATAGATTTGGGATTGCATTGGATGCATGGTAGTTCTGATCGATTGAAAGTGTTTCGATTGATTGAAACTGTCTACTTTCGATCGATTGAAAGTGTTTCGATCAATCGAAACAATGCAAGTTTCAAGCGATTGAACTGGTTTCGATCAGTTCGATCGATCGAGCACTATTCTGTTCGATCGATTGATCTTAGTTCGTTCGATTGATCAAAAGTGTTTCTCTATCCTGATAGTTTTCACAGTTTTAAAAATTATTATTTTAATTTTTTAATACTATTCTAGAATTTACAAATCAATCTGTGGACATTCTATTTCAATCGATCGAACTAGTTTCGATCGTTTGAATGTTCGATCGATCTAAGTGTGACAAAGAACCAGAGATGTTATTTTATGTTCTAAATTAATTTCATGAAGAGTTCATGGAATATGCAAGTCAATTAAGGGTTCCAATTGTTATATATTTTGTTATATATATATATATATATTTGCATGGATGTGTGTATGTCTAACCATTTTGCAGCAAGTTAGACCATTGTCTCCTATGGCACTGATCGTCAACAAATTTAATTTTGTATTTTATTTGTGATTGGTGATTGTTGTTTTTAAATTTTGGTATGGTTTTTAAAGGCATATGTAAAGGGCGCTGCGACTCCATTCCTGCGAATAGGAGAGTCGCACCGGTTTCCCTAGCCTTTTATATTTATTGCTATTTTTTTTTTCTAGATATATTGTAAGCTTCGAAAGAAGTATATGACCAATTTAATAGAATTAGAAAATTCATGAAGATAGAGGAGTTAGCCGTTGTCCATGAAGATGGAGCCGGAGGCGATCAAACCAAGAAGGAGGTTCTATGGAGATAGAGCCATGGGATAGAGGCATCATTTGGATACTTTTATTTCAATTTTAGTTTTTGTGTTTATGTGCTTTGGTTGTGATTGACATTTTACAATATTGTTACTAATTGCATGCATGTAAAACAAGTTTTCTAAAATAAAAATAAAAAACCATTTTAACTTATTAGTAGGCATTGGATCTCTATGGGTACGTAATTAGTGGAAGCAATTTTTCAAAAACAAAATCCTTTATTAATAAATCTAGTAGGAGAGGGACCTATTATTATAACTTCCACGATCTTCCATTAACGGTTTACTGTAAGATGAGTAGTGCATTCTGTGCCATCTCGCCAGGGGTGATCATTCCATATGAAGGGTACACTATTCATTGGTTACTGGATGTGAACTTCCTACCGATAGGATCAATCAGACGTGAGTGTTAGAGGGTGACCACCACACGGAAGCACTACTTGAGGTGGTTGTGATTGGATCCTAGTTAATGGTGCACACTAGCTAAGCTATGAATAAGGGATCCCATACAGGTTATTATTCAGAAACTTAGAGATCAAATAGGTTCGTGGGTCATGACCTGTTTTGAAAGAGTTGCATAGCGGACAAGTCATGATTAATCGAAAGATCGAATAATGACCACCACACGGTGGCTTTGTTCTTTCGTTTCGATATTCCGACGACTATGTTACAATATAAGAGTTTTAAGGATTCTTTTATTTTGTACTGTTTAAATTTTGATAACCATATTGAAATGTCTGTTACTTTTATTTTATTTTAATTTCTTCAGAATTTAAAATGTCTGGATCTGCATTTAGCTCACTTGCCACCATACTCATACAAAATAAGCTAACTGGAAACAACTATATTGAATAGCAACGTAGATTGGACATCGTTTTAACTGCGGAGGATCACATATATGTCCTCACTACCCCGTGCCCTGACGAACCCGTGACAAATACTTCAGCAGTTGCCAGACGCGAGTTCGACAAGTGGAAGAAATTGAATGCGATGACTCGTTACTACATACTAGCATCTATGACTGGTGTGTTGCAACACCAGTACCAATCGAATGATTCCGCAAGTGCCATCATGACCTCCCTAAAAGAAATGTTTGGGGAGCATGGCCGACCTGTTAGGCAAATAGCCATGCAAAAGATCATGAGTGCGAAAATGTTGGAAGGTACTCCAGTCAGAGATCATGTTTTAAAAATGATTGGTTATTTAAATGAACTGGAGACTCTGGGTGCCAATCATTCGCTAAATTTCAACTTAATTACGATATGAATCAAATGAATATTTCAATGAGCGAATTGATGAGCTTTCTTCAGTTAGCAGAAGGGGTGATCAAACCTGAGGGCAATGTTTTGAACGTTGAGAAAAGCACTTCCTCTTCCCGATCTGTGCCGAAATGCAAGAAATGAAAGAATAAGGCTGGCACTGGTGGATCAAGTGTTGGACCAGTCCCAAAAATTACAAAATCTAAGGGAAAATGGCAAAGGGTAGGGGGAGCAGGTAGTTAAGGAAAAGGAAAGTGTTTCCAATGCGGTGACAAAGGCCACTGCAAGACAAAATTGTCCAGAATTCTTAGCTACGTACAAGAGTTCAAGGTATGATCGAATCACATGTGATTGAAGTAAGTTTTATAAGGGATACTTCGAACACTTGGTGCATTAAGTATGGTGCGACTAACCATATCTGTAATTCGTTGCAGGGGTTCAGATCAACCAGAAAGTGCAGTGATGGGGAGATCGTGCTTATTCTAGGTTCTAGTGCAACCGTTTCTGCGGTTGCTATAGAAGTAGTAGTTTTAGAATTCCCAGACAATAAAGTTTTGATCATGAGAATTAATAACTGGTCTGAGCCAACAATAAAGAACCTAGGAAGTCCCACTCTTAGCTCCGCCAGAAAGCTTGGAGAGGCATATGAGGATGATGAACTCATTGATTGAAAGAGTTTCGATTGATTGAAGGTTTGATCGATTGAACTCTGTTCAATTCGATCGATTGCACTTGCTTCGATCGATTGAAGGTTTGATTAATCGAAAGTACTTCTATCGATCGAAAGCTTAAAGTCGGTTTGGAAATCTATAAATAGTGCAGCTGCGTACAGAATTGTTAAATCGTCATTTTTATTTATACAAAGCTACATAAACTGTTTAGGGTTACTCAAACCTTCTATACCTCTCTATTAGGGTTTCCACCAACCCTAGTCTTTCTGGGAGAGTTCACTGGAGACATAAAGGTGAAGACCATCTAGAGGAGGCTGCTGGAAGATAAAGAAATTATAATTGGGTTCAAGACATAAATGTAACATTCTTGTTCCCCTTGTGTACACATCTATAGAGTTGGTGAGTAGTAGATTTGGGCTAGCAATAAAGTTTTGTAAACAGTTTTTCCGCTGCGCATGAGATTTCAATTTTCGAAACCTAAATCCATCATAACTGCCCTGTATAACTTTGTCAGCCCCCTCCCCTCCCAAAAAAAAAAATAATAATAAATAAATTATAAAAATTCATGGCCCCGCCTTTAGTCTCTCAATATGTAACACTTCCAAACGCACCTTACTTCTACCTAGGACTGGAAAATGTTCGGGTACGGGCGGGTTCGGGTCGGGCTGAAGTCGGGCCGGGCCGAAAACGGGTCGGGCTCAAATGAGGGTTATATTTTATCGGGCTTGGTCCGGGTTGGACCGGGTCATGGTCGGGTTTGATCTGACCTTTAACATTTTTTTCTTCTTCTTTTTCCCTTCTTTTCTTTTCCATCTCTCCTCCATCTCTTTCCCCCTGGGTGACCCTTTTAGAGAAAGAGAGAGAGGGGTAAAGTATGCTTTGTTAGAGTTGAAGAAAAAAAAATCGGAGGACATGCACACATATATACACACACATATATATAGATACATATATATACACATTACACATACAATTCGTGAAAAGAAAAGCAACTAAATCGGTGGTGGTTGTGGTTTTGATTATGATTTGGGCCATGGCTTGAAGTGGGGTTGGCATGTGAGCTGCAGGACTGTGGTGGCCGGTGGATTCATAGATGGAGAGAGAGAGAGAGAGAGAGAGAGAGTATGCTTTGTTATTTTACCCAAACTGAAAACAAAATGGGACAAAGAAGTAATTTGGAGAAGAGATGAGATAGAGACTAGCTGGAGAGAGAGAGAGAGAGAGAGAGAGAGAGAGAGAGAGAGAGAAGAAATGCGGTTGAAATGGTGGGGGTCTTTAACTTTGATAAAGAAGATGCAGTAGTGTCACGCCCCGGAACGGCAAAAATAGAGAAAAATAAATTTTCTTTTTGGGTCCATAAGGAATGACAGGTGAAAGTCACTAATAATCCACACCACGCAGTACTAGTCCAAAAGAACAGCAACAGTAAACAACTGAGAATAAAATCATCGTACTATTTATTACAAAATATCAGAGTATGGTCCACAGGATCACAACAGGTCTGAAGACAACAAATGCCCAAGTACCCGCTAACAAAAGTTAAACTGAACAACTGAAAATATAAAACTAGTCATAACATCTTCAGCCTTCAACTGGCATAAGGATAGTCCTCCCTGGCGTAACCATCATCGGTGGGGCCTTCCTCTGGATAATAGTCATCAGTGTACTGGTCATTACCTGCAGAATAAGGGGCAGGATATTCTGGACGGGGAAAGTCCAGGCAATAAAAGGCCGTCAGCTTACTGAGAGCTGAGTGAGAATAAACTAACAGGGTACCAGCTATCTGAAGTAAACACAAGCTTATGAAAACACGAATTAACATCTTATTATAACCACAACTTGTTTCTTTATTCATCCTTATAAACCGACCCTTAACGTCTTATTAACCGAATACCGAACTCAACATACTCAGAGGTCATGAACAGACTCAATCGTTTAACTCTAGGGATACACCCTTATTCTGTCCATCGCTTTTAAGAACAATGGTCCTGTTCACCGCATTTCATGGACTCCACGTCAGTCTGTCCCCAGCTTTTAAGAACAATGGTCATGTTCACCGCATTTCAGGGATATAACGTTTCGAACAAGGCATATCAATCTATTGCCACGACTTAACGTCATCTACTAGTGATCCCAGCTCACCGCTTTTAAGAACCATGGTCCGGTTCACCGCTTTTAAGAGCATATCACAGATCATCCAGTGTATCTTAAGACTTCTTGGTCCAGCTCACCGCTTTTAAGAACCATGGTCCGGTTCACCGCTTTTAAGAGCATATCATGACCAATCGTCCGTTCACGTACCATTCCCGAAACTTACCAAACCTACTTACGTTCCATTCTATATCGACACATGACAAATTCCCAATGTGGCCTGACTACTCGGATTAAAAGAAAACGGATATCAAATCTATATCAGAACAACACGTCACCTACGTCCTCATATTACTTTTTATTCATTATCCATAAATCTTTGGTGTCACATTACTCCTGTCTACCCCATAGTCGCATAATGGAACTCTGAATCAGACATCGAACAACCAAACCTCTTATATAATAAATAGGCAAAGGAAACCATGTTCTGATCATGTCAATCGATTGGGACTAAGTTCAATCGATTGGTATCAAAATCATGTCAATTGATTGAGATCATGTCAATCGATTGGTATCAAAATCATGTCAATCGATTGAGATCATGTCAATCGATTGGTATCTGAAAAGTGTCAATCGATTGAAATCCTATTCAATCGATTGGGATACAACTGGTGTCAATCGATTGAGATTATGTCAATCGATTGAGACTACGTCTTCTCCAGCAGATTGTAAAAACAGCATATATAAACGTACACAACATGCATGTAACCCATCTAAACATCATAATAGCTTATATAAACTTCATATAAAGGGACCAAGTGAGTTAGGAACTCACCTAGGGTGCGTTTGGGTGTGTTCCAACTTTAAAATCTTCAAGCTCTCTCTCTTTCTCCTCTCCTCTGTCTCTGTCTTCCCTCTCTGTCTCCTCCTTTCTTTTCTTTCTTCTTCTTTCTGCTTCTCCTCTCTTTTCTTTCTGCTTCCAAGGCAGTGTGTGCGTGTAGAGTGTGTATATATGTGTAGATATAGATATATGTATGTATATATCTCAAGAGTATGTCTCTCCCTCTCTCAATGGTCTGAAAAACAGCCCCAAGGCCATGAATGAACAAGTATATATAGGGATATGGGATTGCCACGCGTTTAAAGCTGAAGGAAAGAAGAAAACATTTCTCAGGTTATGTCAATCGATTGAGATGAATGACAATCGATTGGAATGTTGACACGTAATCACTTTTAGTCGGTTGAATGTAAATCGATTGGGATAACTTATCAATCGATTGGTATCAGAAAAGTGTCAATCGATTGGGAATATGTCAATCGATTGGTATTAAAATTCACCAAAAGGAAGAGAAAGTTTATAGGAGTATAGAAATGAAATACCAGGTCTTATTAATATACCAAAATACAGGGTATTACAAGTAGGGTATTTAAGTGAGATCGGGCCCTTATCGGGCCCATACGGGCCTGTCCTTAACAATTTATTTAAAATAATCATACCAACAACAACCCGTCATTGTAACTTCACGGGCTCAAAGTCAGTTATTTCGGGCTCATATTGGGTGGGCTCGCAGCTTCGGGTTGTGATTGCCAGCCCTACTTCTACCTGTGTAAGTTTATAAATTGATATTTTTAGAGTGGAGATCATAAGGTACAAAATTCAGACTCTTATTTCACTTTACAAAGTTTATTGATGAAGGGTGTGTTTCGACGTCCACAAAATAGCAAATTGGTGATTTCAAATTGAGTAACATCTAAAATAGACGCCTAAATAAGTCAAAACTGTTAATGTGGATAAGTAAAAATCTTTTTTAATTTACAAAACAAAAGGAACTTAATTTTAAATTTTATTTCAAAGTTGCATTGACATATGAACATGTAAATAATTAAAGTGTCTAAATCTGATATACTTAGCATTTCTCTTTAAAATTAGTGCATTATGTATTAGTTTATTTAGTGGTGTTTGGCTGTCAAAATTAACAATCACACAAAGGCACAAATGGGATCTTTGGATTGAAACCCATAGTGTATCTATGGTCTTTCTTTATAATAAATTAATTAAAATTCTACTTTACTGTTTCAATAAATTACTAATTAAAACCACAAACGCACTCCCTTGTCAATTCTTTCAATTTGTTAATATTGAGAATAAAACACCGCTAAATAGGCTAATTCATAATGGACTCATTCTAAATAGCCTAATTCCCAATTTTGTGAATGCAACTCATTTGATGAAAACAGGATCTGAACTGATTCATTCGGCAAGTTAACATATGAATTGGGTTGGTAAATATAAATTTAGAACCACATAATAAAACAACCTCATGCCATCAATTAGTTAATCTAAATTTGGAAAAAAACAAATTAGTCTCACAACAGAGTAGTCTGTTGGGCTGTCGGTAGAACATCTAAACTGTATAAACTTTTGATGTTGGTGCATATATACATATTGTGATTTGTGTGTGTGAAAAATATAAACAACACCACCCAACAGGCCAACATATAACATGAGGATCATATCAGAAACAAGCCCCCAAGTTGCCTCTGCCAAAAAAGAAAGGCCAGAAAAGTAATTATAACAACGTGAGATGTTGGGTGGGGGCAATTGGCAAAGACAGTTTCTTTGTGAAGTCATCAGTCATGTGCAGTTGTTGGGTTCAGATTTTAGCACAACGGGGGTTCTCATTAGACTGCTTAATTATGAGCATGTTTTGTTATTATCTTCTTATCTTATTGTTTAGTATTTCATAGTACTTGTGATTGAGAATACATACTATTAATTATGAAGTTAAAAGATACGAACATTTTTTTCTTTCTTTCTTTCGCATGGCAACTTAACCTTTTACCAAGTGGGACCAGTGGTCGGCTGACTAGTAGTCTTTTTTTTTTTTTTTTGGGTGGAGGCTGGCTGGTTGTCACCTGACTCAGCTGTTGTACTCCTTAAACATCTCCTTCTTCTTCTTGGAAAAGATTTGGTCGGCATTTTAAAAGGCCTCATTTTCCTTAGCAATTCTTCTTCTTGTTCATAAGATGTTAATGAGGCCTTGCTAGGGTTCAAGATTCGGACTAGTGCACCAACTTTGTCAAATATTAGAGAAATTATGTTGCATGTGTGATTGTCACATCTGTGTGATTTTCATTTTGATTCAAGTATTCTATGGGTTCCACGTGAGTCTTTCAATAGTGGAGTGATCGCATTAACCAGTAGTGGGCCTAGGAATTTAATCCACTGGGGGGCAAAAATGACGATTAGGGTTGTATATGAGCCGAGCCGTTCAACAAGCCGTCACGAACATGTTCGATAAAAGCTCGGCTAGGCTCAGCTCGTCTGGTTTAATAAACAAGTCAAGCTCAAACACACATGAGCTCAACTCGATAGAGCTCGTGAACACGTTTGAATAAGGCTTGTCAGTAAGCTGGCAGAAAACCTCACGAATAGGCTTGATAAAAGCTTATATACTGGCCTATATATGTGAATCTATTAAATAACTAAGTAGTTTTAGTAGGCTCGTAAAAAAGTTAGTGAATAGGCTTGATAAAGGGTTTGTGTATTTGTTTAATTTATATATGTATATCTGTTATAAAGTTAGGTAGTTTTAGATGATTCGTGAAAAAGATCGTGATCGGGCTTGAATTTCATGCTTGTTTAATAATCAACCCAAGCTCAAGCATACATGAGCTCAGCTCATTTAATAAACAGCCAATCTCAAGCCTGGATTTCAGTCTCGTTTAATAAATAAGTCAAGCTCAAACACACATAAATTCGGCTCGTATACACATCTAGTGACGACTAAGGAAGATAATATTTTTTCGAAGTATTAATACATGACAAAATCAAATAAAGTATTTGTAAATACCTAATATTTTCAACACAACAAAACGTTAAAATGACATAATAACTTGCTTACAATACTCCTCCACATCAAATCTCATCATAATCTAAAAAAAGCTCTCTAGTTAACAAGTACATAGTTTAGTAAAGTTCAAATATTTTTTAAAACTATCATACATAACCTATTTTTTTTTTTCCAAAAATTGAGTGGGGGGCGGCCACCCTACTTGCCCCCAGTTTGGGTCCGCCACTGACACGTTGTGACGGTCACATGGAATAATTTTTCAAACACTGGGTCACATTCAGTGTCGGTCCTGACTTTTGGGGTGCCCTAAGCGAACTTCGAAGCCACCTTAAATATTTACTTTCGTGTTTTTTAGCTGTAAAATCTCCAATTACATACATGCATAAGTTTATATATAATAGAGTATAATTTTAGTCCGAGGCTTTTGAAATTGGGTGCCCAAAGCGACTTGCTTGCCCCGCTTGGAGTCAGAACCGACCCTGGTCACGTTGAATAGTTTCTCCAAATATTGGGAGCTGGCCTTGGTGTTACATAAAATTGTGGCATGCTGTTGTGACATTTTAGCAGTACAAAACGTGAAAACGGTCTTCTTTTTCACATCTAAGGGTATGTTTGGAAACAACTTCTGTTTTTTTAATTCAAAGGCAGAAATTTGCTTTTGGACAAAAGCTGCTCAAGGTAACTTTGGGCCAATCGCATATTTCTACAATTGAATATGTGTGATAATCTTTTTCTACTATGTGAGTTTTCATGGAAGCTGTGGGTATTGTGTCTTGACTGGTGGAATATCAAATGGTGTGCTCCTCTGGTGTGTTTGTGGGAACAATGGGCTGATCTATGTCCAGGAAATGGCTTCCGAAAAATGTGGTATTTGTTGTTTGATTCTATGGTTTGGTATATTTGGTTACCTAGGAATGAGGTGGTCTTCAATGGAAAATCGGCAGACCTTAGTTTTGTGGGAGATATGATTAAGTCTGGGCTATTGTGGTGGCTTAAATCTCATGAGAGGGCGGTGAGGCTTTCTATTTCCCATATGTTCAATTTTACAGAGGCCTGTGCGGTGAGCAGGCGTAGAAATCCCCGTGTATGGTGTGCTCCTCTGATGGGCGGGTATAAGTTCAATGTTGATGGGTCAACTATTGGGAAGTCGGGCCCAACGGGGGTGGGTGGTGTGCTATGTGATGTGAATGGTTCGGTCAGATTTTTTCGATCAATATTGGGATCCATTGACTCTAATGTTGCTGAGCTTAGAGCTATCCCGGAGGCTCTGGAAATGTTTTCTGATTTTGATGGAGGGAAAGGTAAGTGTCTTATAGTGGAAAGTGATTCTACAACAGCATTGGATTGGGTCAATGACTGCACGGGTGGCATGGAAATATCTAACAATTTTCAATAGCATCCATAATTTTCTTAATACGCTTTGGTGAGGTCCGTTTTGTTCATATGATTGGAGAAGCAAATACCTTTGCGGATGGATTAGCTAAACAGGGAGAGGCAGATACCTTTGCGGATGGATTAGCTAAACAGGGAGTGTCACGGGTGCCGTTGTTTAAAGCTCTCTGATGTAAGGGAATCGGTACTGATATTGAAATGATGGATAGATCGCGGTGAAGTGCTCTATGGCGTGTTTGTTTCCTTGAAGAGGGTCAGTTGTACGTGGGTAACTGGGTGCGTGCATGTGTGAGTGTGGTTGTGCGTGTTTGCTGGGTGTCGAGACTTTCTTTTGGGTGGTGTTAAGTTTTGGGGTGTGTGTTTTCTTTTTTGGGGTCCATCTAGAAATGGTTGTGAATGACCTTTTCTGGTATTCTGCGGGTGTGGTTTTGAATATGAACTTGGACTTCCTCCTCATGTAGTCATGTGTGCTTTTGCGGCTACGAGGATGAATTCCTTTGCCAAATTGTGAGATGATGCTAGCAGTCAAGGACAACTTGCAACCTCAAATTCTCGCTGGGACTGTCTTTATTCTTTGATGTCTTGTGTCCTGGTTCTCTTGATGTGTGAATTTCTCAAGGGAAAAAAAAAAAAAAAACCCTTGTTTATCAAATAGTTTTTTTTTAGCTTTTGGAGCTTCATAAAATTCTATAATCACTTATGAATTTCAATGTTGTTGCCCAACCTAACGGTTTTTAAAGTAAACAGGTCAAACCTTCCTTGGACCCAAGCAAGAAACCTCGTATAGTGGACTGGACTTTTATTACTGAGTACAAAATTGAAAGTACACCTTAGCATAAACAAAATATGAATTGCTATTTTCTCCCCAATAAAAAACTTGCACATAGAATGATGTAAGAGAGAACTTTAGCAGATGCAGCAAAATGAGGGGAAAAATATGAATGCCGGCGAAAAAAATGAGAGACAAGTAAACACCAGGCTAATTGGGTGTTAACGGCACTAAATTTGTATCATTTGAATTATTATCATGTCCTGAGACTACAGGAAAAGAAAACAATCTGAACCCAGTTTAAAAAATTTTATTAACATTATTCATTTTTTTTTTGTCTTTTTGATCTTATTACACTGCCCACCTCTAAAGAAAACAATCTGAACCCAGTTTTAAAAATTTTATTAACATTATCCATTTTTTTTTTCTTTTTCTTTTTGATATTATTACACTGCCCACCTCTTAACTTCATTCTTGAATCTGCCACTGGCTCCAGTTGAAATATGGTTTATCTATCAACTCCGAAAACATTTCTCTAAAACAGAAATTACACTGTACATAGTTTAACTTCACCAATGTATAGAAATTAATCTAAACAATGATAAGAGTCAATTTAGACTAATGCATAAATAATTTTTTAGATCGTATATTTACAGTTACTAGGAACATAGAGCATTCGAGAAGAGTGTAGGAGTGTCCTAAACAGATTAATAAGTTCAGTATTAAAATTTTTTATACAAAATCGTCCTGAAAATTTTCATAGTAATTTCTTCACCAGCAGAATATATTAAACTCTGCAATTTTGCCTTCGAAGCATAGGGTAGTTTAAAACATACACAGTTCTAATCCTATGCAAAAGCATATAATTGAAATTTCACCAAGTAAGCTTATGTTGGAATGCACAATAAGTGTAAATGACCAAATACAACAAGACAGGAAATTTACGAACATCCGGGAGTCTATATTAAAAGTATGAATAATTTTATTGCGTATAATCTTGGTAGAAAAGTTTACCGAGTAGAATCACTGATTTACAATGAATAAAAAGGATGAAGCTGAGTATCTCTATTCAAACTACGTGTTAAAAATTCCATAAAATGGGTCCTAAAATGTAATGTAAAATTATTCGGCCTATGTGTCAGAGGTATATTGTCTGTAGTCCTAACCGGAGCGTCATCAACAATAGCGCGCTAATGGAATTAGCATCACGCTTATATCATCGGTGGAGCCTCTTGAAACAGAGAGGTCTGCAAGCTTCTTACAGGCAGATAATGGTTCTGGCTTATCAATCCCTATGCACAAATTGCGAACAATATTTACCGCTTCCTGATTGGTAACCTGAAAA
The DNA here is from genome assembly GCA_033977485.1 of Hydrangea macrophylla. Taxonomy (NCBI): domain Eukaryota; kingdom Viridiplantae; phylum Streptophyta; class Magnoliopsida; order Cornales; family Hydrangeaceae; genus Hydrangea; species Hydrangea macrophylla. The sequence goes on along the minus strand of CM066982.1, from coordinate 93,793,159 downwards.
AACAAAAGAGAAAAGGGTCAATTCAAGACTGAGCAAAAACTAACACGATTGTAATCATACGAGAACATTAAGGCAGAAAATAAATTTACAATCTATTACCTTATCCCACAAGCCGTCAGAAGCAAGAATTAAGAATTCAAATTCTGGTTCAATTCTAAGGATTTTGGTTTCTGGCTCTGCTATAACCCATTGTTTGAGATGCCGATCTCCAACTCCTCTTGACACAGCCAGAGATCCCTGAATTCTCCAAACACCACGGCAACAATCCACATAGCCGCCCTACAAAGATTATATGAATTCCAAACCATGAGTTCAAATTCAGAGATATTAAGCATTTTTTTTTACAGTTGATTGAAACAAAATATTTGCATCACAGTCTAGTTGCTTACCAAGGACACAATTCTATTCTTTTCGTCTTCCCTTGAAGGGCGGTGATCAGATGTGAGAGGCTCCGCAATCCCGCCTCTGCTCATTACGGCACGACAATCACCGGCGTTGGATACCACGAGATTGCCTTTCCCAATAAGCGCTGAGACGCAGCATGATCCACCGTTGAGATCTTCTTCACTTAGGAATGCGTTATCGGTATTCAAGTAGCCGATCTTAACTGCCTCTTCTATATCTCTATCACCCTTTCTTTCTACTTCGTCTAAAATGTTTTTATCCAAGTTCTTTGCTGCAAATTCAGCAGCTTTTGCACCTCCATGTCCATCAAAAATCCCAAATATAGCCTGTATACACCAAACCCATTCCATATCAGATTTCAATTCTATCAAATCGATAACAAATATCAAGCAAAAACTTTTTTTAGCAGCTTCAGTGGATTGAACTGATACATAACCAGAATATCCCCAAAACAAGGTCTTCTATTTCCCCTTAAAAATATATTGTAATGATTTCATGACTCGATTAGTAACAAGTAATTTTCTATCTAAATAGCTAAAAACGTTTTAGTTCTGATCACTGTTTCCATTGAACTCTGGGGAAATTTTTTTTCTAAACTTCACCATAAGGAGAAAGGGGGCTTCTTTTTTTATTATTAATTTTTTTGGGGGTGGACAGTAAAATTAAGGAAGAAAAAAGAAACGGCTTTTTTTTTTTATTATTAATTTCACGCGCAAATTATTATTCTCTTCTCTAGGAACACTTGCAGACAGAAAATATATATATATATTATTTGCCGTCAAAGTCAAAAAAGGGAGACCATAAGAAGATGGGTCAAAATTCCATCAATTTCCACAAACCCAATCACTCACCACACACACAATCATCAAACTAAATCAAAATTTTCAAATTGCAAATCAAAAATTTGAAAGCCCTAAATAATAATTACCTGTTTGGAATCTCCTCGAAGATTGACAACAGCCGAGTATCGATCCTCCATGGCTTCTCTCCTCCCTCTCTTGCAATACACAGTATACTCATCCCTCTCAACCTCCACCACATCTATCCGTCCCTCCACCGCCGCCGGAGCCGGACCACCGCAAAAGCTCAGCGACGCGATCGGAATATCCAGCCGCCCCGGCCTCTTCCTCTTCAGCAACGTCGTCGGAGAAGTCGAAGACGAATACGAAGAAGAAGTTGACACACCGTCCGTAGAAGAAGCTCTAATGAGGCCGCTCGGCGGTTTCTGCAGCCGAAGCCTCAAAGGCGACGACGGAGAAGACGAAGAAGGAGAACGGGCTAGGGTTAGGGTTTCGGGGGAAGATATTGAAGATTTGCAGAAGAGAGAAGACGAAACTCTAGAGGGAGAGAACACGGGTGAGTTTGAGATCGCAACGGTGCAAGACATTCTGTAACGTTCGAATTTTGTGTGCGCGCGCGCGCGTGTGTGTGTGTTTTTTTTTTTTTTTTCCTTCCTGGTTTCTGCTTTATGTTAAGAATCTAATAAGATGAGAGAGAGAGAGAGAGAGAGAGAAGGAAAGGGGATTTTATATGGAGTGGGGAACGAATCAGATGGTGAGGTGTATTTGCTTCTCCGTGTTAAAATAGCGTGGTTTTTTTGTGTTTTTTTTTTCGTTGCTTGGCCTTTTGACCGTGATTGAGGCAATCGTATTCTTCCTAAAGTCTAATTTGCCATTGAATGGTTTTTTTCCTTTTTCTGACCAATTAACTTAACCGAAGCTCTTGGTCTCACACGGGAGACGATCGACAATGTTTGGCACACACCTTCAACATTATCTCAAATCACATTTTTGAATGTATGTATTTTGTATTGTGTAAGTAGTATACAAAAAAATTGAAAAAAATTCAAACTGCACATGATATATGTATTTAAAGCATAAGATGTGGTTTTGGGGTGTGGTTGAAAGTGTGTACTTAGCATTATTGATCAAAGATTCAAAATCCCCAGGAGTCATGTGAGTGATTTGAAAAGGCAAATCTCCATTAGTTGGACATTTTCTTATCATCTAGTCACCTCTCTAATTTACCTAGAGCGTGTGTTGTGAGGCCGGTGCACATGTCTGAGATTTTCCTCATGTTCTAGAATCTAGCCTGATAAAACGACAATAAATAAATCATTTGAATTACTAGCGGGGAGGGTTTTTTTTTTCCTCTGTCCTATTTGAATAAAGTGTGTCGATAGTTTGGCCCGAAATATGATGTTGCATGTGCGTCATGGGGGACAGATGGAGGGATTTGTCATCATCTCTAAAAATACAATGGTATGATTCTCATAAACATCTTTACTTGTCCAAGTTGGATAAAACCCTTGATTTTCCTAAAGAAGGTCAAGGCTTCGAAGCCCTCAGTAGTCGATACTAGTGCATATGTTGTGGGGTAGGGGCACAAGTTCGGTTTACCCTTTGTCCTATTTCGATAAAATTGTTTTGGTAATTATGTCCTAACGGTGAATTTGAGTTGTGAAGGATAGATGGATGGATTTAGCCTCATCCCTTCCCCCATGATTCCCAAATAATTGACAATTGTACCATATTTAATTGCAGTGGGAGTCATTGAATTTTCATGAACACTGCCACGCTTTCCCAATTTGAATTCTAAAATTGGTTTCCAAATTCTTTTACAATTATACCACATTCTGTGACAGCAATTGATGTTACATTGTTACCACATGTCACTCCACTTTGTATAACTGGCAAAGCATTTTAGATTTGAATTTGGAAAACTAGCATTACTTTTGTTTAAGGTGGTACATCTATCAAAGCATTTGGGACTTAGCTTTATATTTTCCAAATTGCAAGATTCCGTAATGGTCAATTTTTATCCCAAAAATAATTCCCAACATATGAGGCAATAGAACAGTATTCAATAATAGTGAAACTATTTCATTTTCATTGAAAGTTATTTGTGATGGTCAGACTACCACATTTGTTAGGAATAAATTTTGGGATAAAATTTTAAAAACCGCAGCATTGCTCTTTGGTTGTTGCTCAGTAGGGGTCACTTGTAGGCTTGGGGTGTATATGATCCAACAAATTTCTCAAACATGTTTGATAAGTGGTCAACTTGTATTCATTAATTTATTCGAAAATCAAGCTTAAACTTGAATTTCAAGCTCGTTTAATTAAACAAATCAAGTCCAAACATACATGGGCTCGATTCGATAAATCTCTTAAAAATATTTTAATAAGGCTTTTAAATTGGCTTGTGAGAAGACTTGTTAAGGGCCTGTGTACTAATTTGTTATAGAAACATAATATAAACATGTAGTTTTAGAGGTTAGTACTTTATAATCACGGAGTTACATAATAAAATTAGATAAATTTGGAGATCTGTATTGTTTAAATGAGTCATGCTGAGCTTAATATCAGACTTGAGCTTAGCTTAATGAAGTTGAAAAAAATTAGCTCAAAATTTAGGTACATGTTTTAAGGTTGATTACTATGAGGAAATTCATTGGAGAAAGGGGAAGGGGGTTGTGGAGACAAAGGTATCAATCAAATTTATTTGCTTGTTTGGATTTTGATTCCAATATAGTAGCATCATTCACCAACATGCCAACTTTTATGAACTTTTTTTAGACCTCAATATCTCTTACTCCATTGAAAAAAGGCTTAATTCTCAGAAAATTGAAAAATTATACTGTAATTGATTCAGTGCAGTTTTTGAATATACACACTCTCATCCCACATAAACTGGTTTAGTGGTGGAAGGGGGCAAGATTGTCTTTGGACTTACAATGTGAAGAGGCTCGAGGTGGGTTTTTCTTTCAATAATAGGATAGAAAGTCAAACACGTTATATACATACAAAACATATGGCTACCAGGAAATGTTTTTGACTATACGAGAATAATAAGATCTCAAATATGGCCAGACCTCTCTACTGGTGCCACGTTTTCCATAAACATTAGTGTAGGAAGTTTGCCAGGCCTCTCTACTGGTGCCACGTTTTATCTAAACATTAATGTAGGAAGTTGCTTAGAGTTCACCTTTGTCATTACACTCTCACACCGTCACGGCGACTGCTGAGTTGCTTCCTTTACATGTACTTATTGAAACACTACTCTGAGGATTTTGTTTTGACTAAAATTTTTTTTTTTTTGTGTAACTCGACCTCTCTCGTAAAATTTATAATAGAAATTTAGTATTAAATTTTAAATTAGGAGAATTATTTGATTATATGATATAAAGAAGAAAAATATAGTTTACGATTAGTAGACATTAATAAATGTAAGTCCTTTGACCTATTAAATGACACATTTTATGACCCATATACCTATTTCTATATTAATACACCCAACCCCAGAGTATGCAACGTTTAGCCGAGAGAGAGAGAGAGGCGATCACCGTCTTCGCACCTAAGTGAGCTGTCAACCTCTTTTTTATTAATACATGGTGATAAGTCACCTAAGTGAGCTGTCAACCTCTTGGATTTTTAACTATTTCATTTATATCTCCACAATTTTTAAAGTGTATTATGAAACTCCCCTAATAATTATAAATTACTCAATATCTAAATGAGTATGTGTCTATATCAAATATGAGTCTCAAAAGTGGTCTCAAATATTTTATGAAGTTACTAATTAGCCTACTAATTATGCCACGTATCCAATTACGCCCTCACAAGGGTACCCAAACTGATCTCATAAATAATCATGAACAACAATAGAATATTAAATCACTTAACATTTTATCAATTAAATAATCGTATGTCATCAACATGTATTATAATGTACACATTTACATTTACATGTCTATCATTTAATCACATAAATGCACCTTTATGCAATTTATCTATTTTGGACCTTTCGTGGGTCCCGTTTCATATTTGTCCAACTGTGTCCTTTTTCAAGCACTTATGACATCAGGGTAACTGGAACTTACCTAAATCATCACATGCAATTATTTATGCTAATTAATGCATGCAAAATATTATTATTACCATTTTTCGGGTACGAGTATTGCAATTCGGGTTAAACGTGTCATAATCGTGTCATTAATCGGGTTGTGTGCTTTGAGTTTGATTTTTAGTTTCGAATGCTATTCATCTGTAATACAAACTATTTGTAATATAATCGTGTCATTTCGTGTCGTGTTCGGGTTGTTTCAGTAAAATGGGTTATCGTGTCAAAAATTGTCACCCCCTAGCTACCATCATCTGCCTCGCTGGAATGGTGTGGTGGTGTTTTTTTTTTTTTTTTTTTCTAACGCATTTTTTTTTGTTAAATTTATCAAATAAAAAAAGTCATTGAACTTTGTCAACTTTTTTATCCACCAAATTTTAATATGAATGCTCAAATTTCTAAAAAGTTTTTACAATATTTGTTAGAACACTGTAATTTCACTAAGTGCCACAACCTTATTGATAAATTTCAAAAGTTATGAAATTTCACAACTTTTTTTCTTTTCTTTTTTCATATATATATATATATATATATGTGTATATATATATTTGTGAAATTTCACCAACTTTTTTAGTGTTGAAACTCTTTAGATTTGTGATTTAATTCTCTCTCCCCTCGTCCTGGATCTAATTTCTTCATCCTCACTCATTTGACCACACAATTTCTATACTCCAAACAATATATAATTTATACTAATCCAAATTTTGCACACATTAATCAATATTCAAACTCATGACGTCGTCTCTCGTCCCCAAGGCTCTAAACCTTAAACCCATAGCTCAAGGTCTATAACCTTTTTGCTCTGATACCACTACATGTCACGCCCCGGATCCACACATATGAATTTAGGTCACGTGGCACGCCATCAAGGCTTACCAAAATGATTAGAGTTTCCAAAAATGCCCTTAACAAAAGTTTTGCTCCAAAATAACCAACTTCCAAATAGTTTTTCAAAGGTTATATTAAACACGTGCCCAAACACGCCTTAACGAGTTTCGTTTTCAAAAGTAACAGTTTCATAGGTCAAAGGGTCCCCAAAGGTACCTCCATGCCTAATTAGAAGTTGTTCCGAACATTGTAAGTAAGAGTTTGAAAGTTCTGGCAGGGGGCATTTCGACCGGTCGAATTGCCCCGTTCGACCGGTCGAATGGGGTCTGTGCAGAATCCAAACCTCCAAAAGACCGTATACACAATTGCCGGCGTTTTTCCGCAAACGCCGTTAATTACCGGCGCTTCCTAATAAACGCCGTTAATTCCCGGCGCTTCCGCGACAAACGCCGCTAATAAATCAATACCTCTTTTACCCAAAGAACCAACCCAAATCAATTCAAGCCAAACCATTTCGAATGCGAGTTAAACCTTCCAAAGACTTGAAAAAAACAAATAAACCATTTATACAACCACCACAACCGTTACCCGAATTACAAGTACCAAAAGAACAAGTTTCACACATCTCGGCAACGAGGTCCTAAGGTGAACCAAGTGCCATACTCGCATATATAACAAGTCTTAATATAAGTTGCACGGTTAAACAACCGGCATGAGTTAAACATATATATTACAAACGTGATACAAGTTCTATAAACACGAGGAGCTTCCGGTCCCTCCTCGCCTCATTACCCGCGATTCTCTCCTCCAGTCCTTGCCCCTGAATGGTTATTTATATAACCACAGATATATAGATTTGTTTAAGCTAACGCTTAGTGAATAATATGAATCAAGCATACGGATGACAAATATGTTCCAATCCATCAAAATACATAACTATTGGTTTCTAGGGAATAAGTGCACATTCACCGATACAAAGTCTTAAGACTCAACCACGACCCATGCCCCTTCGACATGTCGCGTTAATGCCTTTCTCGGCAAGTGACCGTCGTCACTACTAATCCTCCCCCTTCGAGAGGACGTCTCACGGTGAATTAGCACAAATCCCCCTTTAACCCACATAGGCACATAAACATGCTCATTTAACACATATCACCACGCTTTTCATTTCAACATACTTTGGGCCTACTTTATACATGAGTTTTGCCCAATATGAATTACACATGGTATCTATATACATTCCTAGCATATCAAATGCATTAAACCATAGAATCATTCAAAACTCAAGATTTATATCACTCACCTCCGATTTACGCTCTTAAACATCGATCCAAGGAAAACTCAAGCACAAAGAACGTGCAGTAATTCTTCTAATACAATTCCTATTAATCAAAAGTCCAATTATCAACTTTGTATGAAAATTCTAGAAAAATGAGTTTTCGAAAAACTTAACCAAACAAGGCCTAATAGGTATCAAAACGACGGCCTTACCTCGTAGAGTTCAAATACGGAATTTGATGAAAAACAAACGGGTAGAACTCCGTCGATTCGAGTCTTGAAGCTCTAAGCCAAGAAATCCTCCATTTGGGCTCTTCTTGGATTTAGGTTAGACTTTATAAAAATTTATGAAAGTCACCACTATCTATATATAGGCAACACTTTCGAAAATTGTGTTTACCTCCCCACGAGTTTTCAAAACTTCTAATCAGTCTCTTAAACTTTCTACACAGCTAATGCATAGCTCTACAGGTGAAACCTCAAAATTAAAAAGGTTTCCGACTAAGTTCCGTTTGGTTGCTAAAACGCAAGTTTCTATAAATTTTACGAAATTGCTAATTAACTTACCAAATTACGTAACGTGTTCAATTCCGTCCTCATCAGGCATCTAATGACTCCGGTGAATCGCTATCAACAATATAATAGTCAATTATATTCACATATGCCTAAATAAACATTTAAGCACATAATCATGAGTTGTTACTTTTCCAACCGTAGGGAATTCTCACACGTCCAACTTCTGGACTGCCTTCAAGGCCACATACTGGGTTCTCAAAAGACACCCACCAACAACTAGTGAGTGATCACTCACTTCACACGTGTTAATTAACACAACAGTAAGCATATCATGCATGCTAAAATAATATAATTAAATGTCGCGGGAGCGGGTATGACATCCTCTCCCCCTTAAAAGAAGTTTGTCCCCAAACTTTCAATACCTCATGCTTCAAACAGAAATGGATACTTGGCCTGCATCTCATCTTCTCTTTCCCACGTAGCTTCTTCCACTGAGTGATTTCGCCACAAGACCATTACCAATGGAACTGTCTTGTTTCATAAAACCTTATCTTTTCTATCTAGGATTCTCACCGGACGTTCAACATACGTTAAGTCTTCTCTGACTTCCAATGGCTCTGGAGTAATCACATGACTTGAATCAGATATAACTCTTCTCAACATCGACACATGAAATACATCGTGTACATTAGCCATCTCCCGTGGTAACTCTAGCCGATAAGCTACTGATCCCACTTTTCCAATAATCTCAAATGGTCCAACATATCTAGGATTCAACTTCCCTTGCTTTCCAAACCTCGTAATCCCCTTGGAAGGTGAAACCTTCAAGAATACACGGTCACCTATTTTAAATTCTAGTGGCCTTCGTCCCGTATCCGCATAGCTTTTGTAACGACTCTGAGCCGTTTTCAACCGTTGTTGTATCACCTTTACTTTATCAGTTGCTAACTGAACCATCTCAGGTCCTTCTAGCCTTCGTTCCCCTACCTCGGTCCAACAAATCGGTGATCGACACTTACGCCCATATAGTGCCTCATATGGTGCCATCCCAATACTAGACTGAAAACTGTTATTGTAGGCAAATTCAATCAATGGTATATACTTTTCCCAGTCACCCTTAAAATCTAAAACACATAGTCGAAGTATGTCCTCTAATATTTGAATCACACGCTCGGACTGCCCATCCGCCTGTGGGTGAAAAGATTAGGGGTGGGCAAACAGTCGGTTCGGTTTCGAACCGAAAAGTTCGGTTCGGGTTGTTCGGTTCGGGTTGAGAATTTCGATACCGAAATCCGAACTGAAATCAACTTCGAAAATATGGTTCGGTTTCGAAATTAAAGTTCAGGTTCGGTTCGAAACTTCGGGTTGAAATTCAACCGAAGTTTTTTTTTCATTTTTTATTTATTTATTTTTTTATTTTTATAAATTTTTTTATTACTCAATAAAGAGAAAAAATGTCTTTCAAGTTTCAAGATATCCATTTGGTAATCAAGGATATTAGTTAAACTAATGAAGTACCCTAGATCTAAAAAAAAAACTATTTGGTAATCAAGAATAAAAGAACAACTCAAATAGTTACCGTTTGTATTTTGTTATTACTCACTAAGAGAAAAAAAAAATGTCTTTCAAGCTTCAACAAGATATTAGTAAAACTAATGAAGTACCCTAAATCTATTTATAAAAAAATACAATAATAATAAAATAAATAAAAAATAAAAAATAAAAACTTCGAAAATTCGGTTCGAGTTCGGGCTGAAAAACTCTACCGAAAACCGAACTGTACTTAAAAGTTCGGTTCGGTTTCAAACCGAACTTACTTTGGTTCGGGTTGAAACCGAACTGAAATTGTTTGAAAGTTCGGTTTCGGTTCGAAAGTTCGGTTGGCCCGAAATGTGCCCACCCCTAGAAAAGATGTACTAAAGTTTAACTTTGTACCCATAGCTGCTTGTAGTCCTTTCCAGAATCTAGATAAGAAACTACTATCCCTGTCTGAAACTATAGACACTGGCGCTCCGTGTAGTCTCACAATTTCTTTAACATACAACTCTGCGAGTTTCATCGGTTCCTTTATCTTAATCGGCAAGAAATGTGCAGACTTAGTCAATCTATCTACAATTACCCAAACACTATCGTTCGATCTTGTAGACCTTCGAAAACCCGATACAAAATCCATGGTAATCTTTTCCCATTTCCATTCTGGTACATCCAAAGGTTGCAATAACCCTGCAGGCCTTTGATGTTCCGCTTTGACTTACTGACAAACCAAACATTTAGCCACGTACTCAGCTACCTCTCTTTTCATTCCAGACCACCAGTATACCTCTCGCAGATCTCGATACATCTTGGTACTACCTGGATGAACTGTATACTTGGTGTTATGAGATTCTTCAAGTATTATCTCCTTAATCCCATCCACATTAGGTACACATACCCGATTTCTGAATTTCAGAATATTGTCCACTAACGTAAACTCTGGCTGTTTATCTAGCGGTATTTCATCGCAAATCTTCTTTAAAACTGGGTCTTGAAGTTGTTTCATCTTTATCTCATCTATTAATGCAGGTTGTGCTACGATAGCTACTAGCAAACCTCCCTCAGTTGTTGAAATCACCTCAAGTTCTAACTTTTCCATTTCACCAACGAGTTGTTTCTGCGAAGTCAAATCATAGGCCAAATTATTAGTGGACTTCCTACTTAACGCGTCAGCAATTACATTGGCTTTCCCAGGATGATAATGAATCGACAAGTCGTAGTCTTTCATCAATTCTAACCATCGCCTCTACCTTATATTCAATTCTTTCTGAATAAACAGGTACTTTAAGCTCTTGTGATCTGTGTAGATATCACACTTTTCCCCGTAAAGATAGTGCCGTCAGATCTTCAATGCAAAGATCACCGCTGCTAACTCAAGATCATGAGTCGGATAATTCACTTCATGTACCTTTAACTGACGTGAGCCATAAGCAATCACCTTGCCGTTCTGCATCAGAACACATCCTAGTCCTCTATGTGAAGCATCACTATAGATTACAAACCCTTCTGTACCAGACGGAATCATCAAGATCGGTGCTGACATAAGTCGAGTCTTCAGCTCTTTAAAACTCTTGTCATATTCCGAGTCCCAATTAAATACTGCGTTCTTTCTCATCAGTTGAGTCATTGGCATCGCTATCCTGGAAAAATTTTCCACAAACCTTCTATAATAACCTGCCAATCCCAAGAAACTTCGAATTTATGATACATTTGTTGGTTTTGACCAATTAGCTATAGCCTCAATCTTCTGCGGGTCCACTGAAAATCCATCTTCAAAAATTACATGCCCCAAGAAAGCTATCTCAGTCAACCAAAACTCACACTTCTTCAATTTCCCATATAATCTTCTCTCTCGCAGTTGTTGTAAGACCAATCGTAAGTGCCTTTCATGTTCTTCAACATTTTTGGAATACACCAAGATATCATCTATGAACACAATCACAAACTCATCCAGATATTCCTTGAATACCCTATTCATCAAACCCATAAACGCCGCTGGTGCATTTGTTACTCCAAATGGCATGACCAAAAACTCATAATGGCCATATCGAGTCCGAAACGTTGTCTTCTCAACATCCTCCACCTTGACTTTCAATTGGTGATAACCCGATCTCAAGTCAATCTTTGAAAATACATGGGCCCCTTGTAGTTGATCAAACAAGTCATCAATGCGTGGTAGTGGATATTTGTTCTTGATCGTCAACTTGTTCAACTCTCTATAATCTATGCACATTCACATTGTTCCGTCTTTCTTCTTAACAAACAATACCGGTGCTCCCCATGGTGAGACACTTGGTTGAATAAACCCTTTATCAAGTAGCTCCTGTAATTGGATTTTTAGTTCCTTCAATTCTACTGGTGCCATTCGGTATGGTGCCTTCGATATCGGTTGTGCTTCAGGTATCATATCGATGGTAAATTCAATCTCTCTTTCAACTAGAGTATCAGGTAACTCCTCAGGAAATACATCAGGAAATTCTCTCACTACTGAAATATTTTCAATCCCCGATCCGGTGACTTTTGTATCAAGAATACTACATAAAAATCCTTGACAACCCTTCCTCACTAGTCGACAAGCTCATGCAGCTGATACAATATATGGTGGTGACGTGATCCCTACCCCATGGAAACAAAACTCTTCCTGATCTGGCATTTGAAATATAACTCTTTTCCTTACACAATCAATTGAAGCACAATTCGCCGATAGCCAATCCATTCCCAAGATTACATCAAAGTGATGAATGGTTAATGGTACCAAATCAACAGCTAAGGTCTTTTCATTTACCTTAATGTCACATGCTTTGTATACCAAGGAACTTATTATAGGATTTCCTAACGGAATTGAAATGGACAAATCAAATCCTAACGGTTCTGACATCACATCCAAGCATTTAGCAAATTCATATGACACGAATGAGTGTGTGGATCCTGAATCCATAACTACACGTGCAGGGCGTGAGCAAATAAGTAGTGTACCTGACACCACAGAGTCTGCGTTGGCCGTCTCTCCTGGCAAAAGGTTAAATGTCCGCGCCTCACTTTGTTCCTTCTTTCCTTTGTCTGGTTGTTGCACTGTTCTCGTTCCACTAGAAGCCACAGAACCGGCCCCACGTTGTCACTTGTTCGGGCAATCCCTCTCTGTAGACGCCCCAATTTTGACCGACCGTCGAATTTAGGAGAGTGTCACCTCCGTATCCGATGATGACAAGGACCGAAAGATTCGAAGTATTCCAAGCTCTTCAGAAAATCCTCTAAACGCGATAAAATTTCACAAAAAGAAGAAAAAACCAGGTATTTAGGAGAAATCAGGTGTAAAACACAATTTTCGGAAAAGATTTTCAAAAATAAATTACTTTGAGAAAAAGGAAGACCTCAAAAGGGAAAGTTCTGCAAAAAATGGCACACGGCAGATTTCCGCGGCATTCAGTGAATGCCAAGCGGCACTAACTAATTGCCGAATGGCATTCAGTGAGTGCCGGCCCGACACTTATTGAGTGCCGCCAACATTTTTCGACTGCCGTTTGCTTTTAAAGTTCATATTTTGCAGTGCAATACGTATGTGTATGCGGATAAAAACAAAAAACTGATAAAGTAAGACTGACAAAAAAGCGGCAACCCATTAATTGTCGCGGCATTTGATGAGAGCCGTGCAGCAATCACGCAGTGCCGGAGCGGCAGTCACGGACTGCCGCATAGCTTTTTGGACTGCCGCCCTGGGCAGCAGTCTGTCTAATTTCAGAAAGTACGCATTGTACCACCAAATGAGAGATTTACACCTATTTTTTGCTCCGAAATTCACTGAAAATACTTGGTAATTTTGCCTATAAAAGAGAAGGGATCTTCCTTGGTAGAAAAGGAGGTGAGAATACAAGAGAGAACTACCACTACATGAACATATTTTGGAGAGAAAAGAGAAGAGAGTTTAGGGAATTAGGAAGAAGAGCTTGGAAGATCTTCAAAGAAAAGAGAACTTTGAGGATAATTTGGAGGTGATCCTCTATGCCATAGATTGTTTACTCTTTTTCTTTCGAACTTTTAATCCTAAAATCTCTTGTTATTTTGTTTGTCAAGTAAGCTTAGGAGTCTCTATTTCTATTTCTTCCTTCTATTTCTTTGTATATGTTCTTCTCTTGAGAGTCTTGGAGATCTTCAATATCTCTCTTGATCTCTTGAGTATGATCCTTTGAATCTCATGTAAAGCTTATACTCTACATGAGAGTCAAAATTTGATCATCACTTTACTTCATATAGATGGGTCCAAGTCCATACTCATGACTTGGATCCTCTAAACTTGGTATCTAATGAAGTCATTTTCTTATTCTTTTAAAAATTAGGAGCATTAGTCATGTCTTTATCTCCCATGACCATCAAATGGTAGGAGAAAGTGTCCTTTTTGAGTCTAAGCCCATCTCCATGGTTTAGAATCCCCATTTTGAGATTTCATGAAGTCTATTCATACTTCATTTGAAACCTACAAATACAAAGGTCTTTAGCCTCCAATGACCATCAAAAGGTAGGAGAAAATGGTTTAATTTAAGTCCAACTTCATGGTTTAATGGTTGGGGTTAACAAATAAAATTGAACTTGACAAATGAAAACAGTGAGTTCATAAACTGTTTTTGATCAAAGATTTTTAGTTTGAAATCTAACCGTTGAAATCAAGTGAAACCAACGGGAAAGTGTCAATAACACAATGTTCCACCGCTGTAATTTTTGTTTTAAGTTGGTTTCATGTTTAAAATGGTTTGGTCATGAGTTTTGTGAAGCAACAACAATCTGCCCAGGATTTCAGCACAGCAACGCTCTTTTGAAATAAATAAATCGGGATTTCAATAGATTGTTTGTGACCCAAAATAATTTTCCTAAGCAGATTAATGTGTTAGGAAGTCACCCTAAAAAGAACAAAGCATCTCAGATCTTTTTGCTATTTTTAAAAAATCGTGCAAGAATTCTGGACGGAAGGTTGTAGAATGCTGAGTGATGCCTGGTTTTTGCCCAATTTCGGAGATCCAACCGTTGAAACCTTGACTGCTACCTTTGGAAGTATTTTATTTCTATTTTTTTAGACTCACAGAGGCATATCATATCCAAAAATCATTAAGATCCAACCGTTGGAAGTATTTTATTTCTATTTTTTTAGATCTGGTCTGCTCTCTGCAATTCATAAAGACTGCTACCTTTTTTGTCTAATCTTATTCATTTCAACTCAAATGATCTCCTAATGTCTTAGGACCCAAATCATACTTTGAATAATGATAACTTAGCTTAAATCCAGAAGTTAAGTGATCCAAATTGATGAATAAATCCATGTTTCATTCTTGTTTACATTCACTCATTCATGTACATCTAAGGCCCATGATTAGAATTAGGTATTGAATAAAGTTGGATTTCATGCTTGTTAGATCTAAGCTAGAGAATTAGGATTGATTATTTGACATCATATTATTATGTGAAGCATGTGGACTAATCTTTGTTTTGTAGCGCATTTGAGGTACAATTTCCATCCCCTTCTAGTTTATTTCATTCCTTGATTTTACTTGATTTTCGACTTAATGCACGACACCTTAGAATTAGGTTTTTTGCCTTATGTGTATATATGATTAGAGACTCTTTTTTAGGATTTTCTTTTGTTTGCATGCATTGTACGTTTAATATCGCTGCTGGATCCCAGGTAAGTTCTCTTGTTCCCTACTGCATATCATATTGCATGCTATTTGACCTATGTGGCTTATGAACGATATTTTATCATTAGCAATTTTACACCCTTTGGACATGTTTTTGTGATGTATATATATATATATATGTATTAATTGAGGGCATGCTTAGATTAATAAATTTGATTAAAAGGACGTTGAGTAGAGGCCTATCGCAAGATAGGATGAGAGAGGGTGTTTTAGTCCGGCAGGCTCCTTCCTCTCTCATTCCATAATCCCCGGACTTAGTTAATCTCTGGTTTCTAAAAAAGACCAGTTTGCTTTTAAAATGGTTTCTTAATTTTCCTTTTTAAAAATTAAGTGGCGACTCATTTGTTTTGAATTTGATTTTGAGAAAGTATTTTAAAATAAAAAGTTATGGGTAAGAAAACCTGCGATATCCACACTCTCCCGATGACCAGGCATACCACATTCATAACATTTACCCCTCATATCCACATTCACACTTTGGGTTCTTGTCTGCGTACAATTCTTGGCAACATGTCCCGGTTGATTACAAATATGATAAATCGTATTTGCTATATAACAAACACCCCAATGTCTACAGCCGCAAATAGTATACATCGGTTTATCTCCTCCAGAGAATGAACTTCCCCCTTGAATTCCTGAACCAGCACCAGGTGCCCTTGAATAGGATTTCTTAAAGTTACCCTGGTTCCTCCCTTGATTCTCATTTTTCCTCTTCCCTTGTTGGCTAAGCTTGTAGTTCCTAATATCTCTTTCCGCGATAAGAGAGACATCGAGAACTTCAGCAAATGTTGGGAGACGAAATGTATCCACGCGACTATGGATATTTTCCCTCAGACCTTCTTCGAACTGTCTGGCTCTATCTACCTCTTCCAAAACTATACCCGGTGCAAATCAAGCCAACCCATTAAATGCAGTCGCGTACTCGTTTACCGTCATATCCCCTTGTTTCAAGTTTATGAACTCTCGCTTCTTTTGGGTCTTTACTGAATCCGAAAAGTATCGCTTGTCAAATTCTTCTATGAAACCTGCCCAAGTAGTCGGTGCTCTACTAGAGAGGATACCAACCCACCAATTCTGAGCTCCGTCTTTTAAAGTATCAGTGGCATTGTCTATTTTCTCTCTATCGGTGTATGCCAGGTTACGGAATATACGTTCCATATCCATTTTCCAAAAGTCTGCCACATCAGGATCCGATCCCCCAGTAAATATTGTCGGATTCTTCTTTGCGAACTTTTCGGCAATTGATTGCCCAGCCCTTGGTCCCAAATTTGGATTTTCCGGCTCTATTCCCCTTGGTGGCACTCTGTCATCCACTGCTCTAATAAACCCCTCAATAGCGGCCTCTATTCGATCCATTCGCGCATTCGTTGCATTATCATTATTGATATCCATACTTTCCACCACTTATCCCTGATAACCACTTGCATAATGATATCATGCATGACATGACATATATCTCATAGTATGCATGTAAGATACGATGCATACAACCATTATTCATATGCATATGTAATACATTAATCCAAATTCTGCACACATTAATCAATATTCAAACTCATGACGTTGTCTCTTGTCCCCAAGGCTCTAAACCTTAAACCCATAGCTCAAGGTCTATAACCTTTTTGCTATGATACCACTACATGTCACGCCCCGGATCCACACATATGAATCTAGGTCACGTGGCACGCCATCAAGGCTTACCAAAATGATTAGAGTTTCCAAAAATGCCCTTAACAAAAGTTTTGCTCCAAAATAACCAACTTCCAAATAGTTTTTCAAAGGTTATATTAAACACGTGCCCAAACACGCCTTAACGAGTTTCGTTTTCAAAAGTAACAGTTTCATAGGTCAAAGGGTCCCCAAAGGTACCTCCATGCCTAATTAGAAGTTGTTCCGAACATTGGAAGTAGGAGTTTGAAAGTTCTGGCAGGGGGCATTTTGACCGGTCGAATTGCCCCGTTCGACCGGTCGAATGGGGTCTGTGCAGAATCCAAACCTCCAAAAGACCGTATTCACAATTGCCGGCGTTTTTCCGCAAACACCGTTAATTACCGACGCTTCCTAATAAACGCCGTTAATTCCCAGCACTTCCGCGACAAACGCCGCTAATAAATCAATACCTCTTTTACCCAAAGAACCAACCCAAATCAATTCAAGCCAAACCATTTCGAATGCGAGTTAAACCTTCCAAAGACTTGAAAAAAACAAATAAACCATTTATACAACCACCACAACCGTTACCCGGATTACAAGTACCAAAAGAACAAGTTTCACACATCTCGGCAACGAGGTCCTAAGGTGAACCAAGTGCCATACTCGCATATATAACAAGTCTTAATACAAGTTGCACGGTTAAACAACCGGCATGAGTTAAACATATATATTACAAACGTGATACAAGTTCTATAAACATGAGGAGCTTCCGGTCCCTCCCCGCCTCATTACCCGCGATTCTCTCCTCCAGTCCTTGCCCCTGAATGGTTATTTATATAACCACAGATATATGGATTTGTTTAAGCTAACGCTTAATGAATAATATGAATCAAGCATACGGATGACAAATATGTTCCAATCCATCAAAATACATAACTATTGGTCTCTAGGGAATAAGTGCACATTCACCGATCCAAAGTCTTAAGACTCAACCACGACCCATGTCCCTTCGACATGTCGCGTTAATGCCTTTCTCAGCAAGTGACCGTCGTCACTACTAATCCTCCCCCTTCGAGAGGACATCTCACGGTGAATTAGCACAAATCCCCCTTTAACCCACATAGGCACATAAACATGCTCATTTAACACATATCACCATGTTTTTCATTTCAACATACTTTGGACCTACTTTATACATGAGTTTTGCCCAATATGAACTACACATGGTATCTATATACATTCCTAGCATATCAAATGCATTAAATCATAGAATCATCCAAAACTCAAGATTTATATCACTCACCTCCGATTTACGCTCTTAAACGCCGATCCAAGGAAAACTCAAGCACAAAGAACGTGCAGTAATTCTTCTAATACAATTCCTATTAATCAAAAGTCCAATTATCAACTTTGTATGAAAATTCTAGAAAAATGAGTTTTCGAAAAACTTAACCAAACAAGGCCTAATAGGTATCAAAACGACGGCCTTACCTCGTAGAGTTCAAATACGGAATTTGATGAAAAACAAACGGGTAGAACTCCGTCGATTCGAGTCTTGAAGCTCTAAGCCAAGAAATCCTCCATTTGGCCTCTTCTTGGATTTAGGTTAGACTTTATAAAAATTTATGAAAGTCATCACTATCTATATATAGGCAACACTTTTGGAAATTGTGTTTACCTCCCCACGAGTTTTCAAAACTTCTAATCAGCCTCTTAAACTTTCTACACAGCTAATGCATAGCTCTACAGGTGAAACCTCAAAATTAAAAAGGTTTCCGACTAAGTTCCGTTTGGTTGCTAAAATGCAAGTTTCTATAAATTTTATGAAATTGCTAATTAGCTTACCAAATTACGTAACGTGTTCAATTCTGTCCTCACCAGGCATCTAATGACTCCGATGAGTCGCTATCAACAATATAATAGTCAATTATATTCACATATGCCTAAATAAATATTTAAGCACATAATCATGAGTTGTTACTCACTTTTCCAACCGTAGGGAATTCTCACACGTCCAACTTCTGGACTGTCTTCAAGGCCACATACTGGGTTCTCAAAAGACACCCACCAACAACTAGTGAGTGATCACTCACTTCACACGTGTTAATTAACACAACAGTAAGCATATCATGCATGCTAAAATAATATAATTAAATATCACGGGAGCGGGTATGACAATTACGAATTTTTGAAGTGTGAAAAAAAATATTGAAAAAACTATTAAGAGAGTCAAATAAGGTCACTGGAGCTTATAGGAGGTCCTGGTGGTGGCCGCCGGAAGTCCGGCGAGGTCGTCGGAGTTCATGGTGATGTCACGCTTATTGAGTAACAATTTTAGCAAAATGGTGAGGATAATTTAGTCAATTGAAGGGAGAAAGGACTTATGACTCCAACTTTATGCTTGTTGGACCAAATACTAAAACATTACCCTAAAATGGATTTCTCACCAATTCACCCAATTTAGCCTCTCGATGCCTTTATAAAAATTGACAATTTTTGTTGAACATATTATTTTTACAGGGTTGATATTCACTAACACCCATGAGGTATGACTAGAAAACAATTATCCCCTCACATTTGAAAAACAACACTCCCCCAATCCTGTTTTGGTAAAATTACAATCTAAGTCTCAAAATTAATGAAGAAATTAATTGAAGGTATTCACAAAATGTCTAAAGAGCCTATTTTTTAGACTTTTTCAAATTTCACAATTCTTCAAAAATTATTTTTTTGAAATTTATTTGAACAATTCACAGTTTTCAAACAAAAAAAAAAGTTAAAATTTTCTCGAATGTGAAATCTGTTTTCAACATTTGGTGATTCCTAGAAACATATCCACATTTTTTTTTTTTCCAAAATTATGAATTTTATTTTTTCAAGTCTTATGGTATAAATAATTTTCAAATTTATGAAATTTTCAAGTGGAAGAGGAAGAAATGGATTTTTACGCCAACCCCCAAGATCATTTCAATCTTCTAAAACTAGGTAAGAATAGTGTATATATATTTTAATAAACCAAACACTATTCAATAAATAGGAGGAGAGATTTGTTATTACTAATAAAAGCTCAGAGGAGAAGCGTTATAATGCTCTCGGGTCAAATCTCAGGAGTGGTAGGTGATATTAACCCTATTTTTAAAATGTTAAAATTACCTTACAAAACTTTGTACACGTATGAACAAAAATAATTCCGCTAAACTTACACATAGTTGAATAAAAGGAGGGTGTATAATGTATACATAAACAGTTTTTTTTTTTTTTTTTAAAACCAATTTCCAAATTTTCTTATTGTATATTCGTATAATTTACTCTAATTAGAATTATTATATGCATCTTTTAAAAAACTTCTAATTCTGCTTATTGCAAATTCGTAGAATATATTCATGAAATAAATAAATTTTTAAAAAAAAATCATAGAATGTATTATATTTAGGTTATTATTTTTTGAAATTTGTAATTTATTTAGAAAAAAAGGAGTTAATTGAGGGCTTTTTTGCACTTTGTTTGGTTCATAGATTTTGTGAGAGAAAAGAGAAGGGAAATGAAAACAAGATGGATAACTTAAAATATGCCTAAAAGCCAAAAAAGAGTCACCAAAATTTTACAATTAAGTTTTGTTTGATTTATGGAGTTGGTGAGGAAAAAGAGAGGGGAAAAGAAAAATTAGCTCTTTTACCTTATAGTTACAGATGAGATTTGTTTTCCATCTGATTTTCATTTCCCCTCCCTTATCCCTCACCATGAACCCAACAAAGCATTACTGATTCTATCAATCAAACTGCATTTTGTCCCATATCATTTCTGATTTCTCTAACAGTATTTTATCAAAGGGACATTTTGTTTCCCCTAGGGGTGTCATTTGGAACGGACTATAGTTTTCTACTTTCTAAAATTTGCAGAAGATTAGATCATTTATCTCTAGGTTTACAAGAATTCAAATGGTCCCGACTATAGTTTTCTTAATACCCAAATGAGAATGGTTGTTCTGAAAGTATGAATCAAGTCCTTACTGTGTTCCCTTTGAGTAGCAAAACAGCATAAAACCCCTTGGTCCATCTTGAAGTACGGTTGCTGAAGTTTCTCTTATTTATTTTTTTTTTTTTAATTTTTTTTTCTCCTATTGCATAAAATTAGAGAGCCAAAAAAACAAGTACACTAGCTACCTCTGGGAAATGCAACCCCCAAAAAATTTCTGCTCGAAGCAACAAAACATCCTACAAGAGGTAACTCCCGAATTTGCCAATATGACCACCGCATACTTATCATTATTATTTTTTGTAACTATAACTATAAGTATGAAGTGTTGTATTTTTCTTTTCTCTGTATATTTGGTTGTATTTCAAAGCCAATGGGATTCTCTCTCTAGCTTTTGGGAAAGTGCCTTAAAAGCTTGAAAGGGACCTTTGTCACACATTGGTTGTGAAGAGGAGGGTGAAAGGATTTATATATTATTTGTGGTCTTAAGCTTGAGTAATAAGCTAGCACATGTGCACACTCACGCGCACGTGAGCCAAGCCCAAACCAAGCCCAAGTCCAATGGAAAATTGGGTTTCATTCCGAAAAGCAATTAACCGGGCGTGTCACGTCTTACTCGCGCGGGGGGGGGGGGGGGGGGGGGGGGGTGCAAATCCCGGCCTCCAAGCCTCGCGGGCTCACCCGGTTGGACCATCATTTTGCAAATTATTTTTCCAAAAACTTTCCTTTTAATTTTGCTTTGACAGAATATAATCTTTCCCTCAATGGTTTATTACACCTTCTCTTTTTACTGTGTGATTAATTAGCCGTTATTAAAACCTTACCTTTTATATAATAATACGTTTTGATTAATTGAGGGATTATGTCGGGTTTCTGTGATTATAAATTGATGAGTCGTCCTCTTTGGAATAACACGTAGAAACAATTACATCTCTAATTTCTCTTCTCTCGTTTTCCCTCTTTGTATTGTCCACTGATAAATCCAAGGCTGTTCTGAGACCCTTGTTCTTACGAGTGCACGTTAACGAGGAAGAGACTGCTCAATCCTGGAGGGTAGATCGCCATTGCCTTTCTGCACCGAGATAAGTTCTCCGAAGGGCAAAAACTACTCTTAAGGACAGTGTCCTTGCACACAGCTCAGTCTTCATCTTATTCCAACTTCGATAAGTATTCTGTTTTATAGTAGTATTTGTTCAATTTTTCTTAACAATCTTAGGAGTAGTTTATAATAATGGATACTGCTATGTTGATCGCGACTAAAGCTGTTCCCGATGTTACTAAAATTGAATCGTTCAACGGGAATAACTTTAAGCGTTGGCAAACCAAATTGCTGCTCGTTCTTGATATTGCAAAAGTTGATTTTGTATTGACTAAGCCAAAACCCACAGAAGGCTCAACAAACTTTGAAATTGAACTACCTCTCTGGGAAAATGCAAATAAGATTTGCAAAAGCATCATTTTAAATGCACTTTCAAACGAACTTTTTGACATCTATTGTACCTTCAAAACCGCAATTAAAATTTGGGATGCCTTGGTCACAAAGTATATTATCGAAGATGCTGGTATTAAAAAATATGCCATCGGTAATTTTCTAAATTTTCAAATGACCGATGACAAAGATGTTTCTTCTCAAATCCATGAATTCCATTTAGTTGTTTCTGAATTGACCAATGAAGGCATGAAACTGCCTGAACCATTTGTAGCAGGTCCCCTGATCGAAAAGCTTCCTGAATCCTGGAAAAATTACAAAAACATAATGAAGCATAAAAGAAAGGAAATGACCCTAGAGGAAATTATTTTATACATCCGTGTAGAGGAGAAAAATCGTCTGCTTGAAAAAACCGAGAAAGCCAAGGCTATGGCATCCAAGGCTAACCTAGTTGAGGAGAAGCCTAAACGTACCCATAGCAATTTCAAAAGGCAAAATTACAAAACCAATTTCAACAAAAACCTTACACCTCAAAATCAATTTGTTAAAAAGAAAGGAGTATGCTTTGTATGTGGTAAACCGATCCATCATGCGGCTCAGTGTAGACACAGGAAGAATAATGACAAACCTGCCCCTAGAGCTAATTTAGTTGAGGCAGATGTTATTGTGGCGGTCGTTTCTGAAATCAACTTAGTGGCTAGGGAGAAAGATTGGGTAGTAGACTCTGGGGCTACCAGGCATATCTGTGGCAACAGAAGTGCCTTTACCTCCTACACTCCAGTAGGGGAAGGAGAGGAACATGTGTATATGGGGGATTCCAGGCCCTCACCTGTGATTGGAAAAGGGAAGGTAGTTCTCAAACTGACTTCCGGAAAGGTTCTCTCTCTTTCTGATGTTCTCCACGTGCCCGACATACGCTGGAACCTTGTGTCTGTATCACTGCTTGACAAAGTGGGGGTGAAAGTTACTTTTGATTCTGACAAAGTTGTTATGTCTAAAGGTGGAATGTTTGTGGGAAAAGGGTATTACAATAAGGGTTTATTTATTCTGAATGTACTTGATGTCATCAATAATAATTCTACTACTTCTTCTGCTTACTTGATTGACTCTCATGATTTATGGTATAGTAGATTAGGACATGTGAAATTTTCATATATCAAGAAAATGAAAGAACTTGGTATTCTTGAAAATGTTAAAATCACAAACAATGAGAAATGCGAAATTTGTAGTGAAGCAAAAGGTATTAAGAAACCTTGTAAACAAGTAACGCATAGAGAAACTGAATTGCTCACCTTAATTCACTCAGATTTAGGAGACATGAAATCAACTGAATCTAGAGGTGGAAAGAGGTATTATGTGACCTTTATAGATGATCACTCGAGGTATACTAAAGTATTCTTACTTAGAAATAAAGATGAGACAGAAGGGAAATTCATACAGTACAAAGCTGAAGTTGAAAACAAGTTAGATAGAAAAATTAAAAGACTTAGGTTTGATAGGGGAGAAGAATACGAATCTGGCCCCCTTGGCCAGTTTTGTGAACAACATGGTATAGTACACGAGGTAACCCCATGTCACGCCCCGACGTAGCATAATTCAGGAAAGCATTTAATTTCCTTTATGGACTCGTAGGTCGTGACAAGTGAGTATGACCAATTGTCCCTGCAACAAATAACTTAACAACATTTCTAAAAGAAAGGATACTAATAAACATAAGCTCCGAAATTTAAAACTTGCTAAACTATTACATAAGTCAAAGTCTTAGGCACAAAACGCCCTTATTCAAAAGCTATTCTCCAGTCTATTACAACTTCAGAAATGAAAGACATAGGAAAATAATAAACAGCCTCCTGGAAAGTTCCCTGCCTCTAACTAGCATAGTCGAAGTACCCTGGCTGCTCCTGCCCCTGAAAATCTGGACATACAGTCCAGGACGCATCAACGCCGTCAGCTTATGAAAGCTGGTGAGTAAAATAAACAAGTGCTCGCAATGTATATATAAGCAAATAAACAACGGTACCATTTAACTTTAACAGTAATATATTCAAGGTTCCAATTCCAACATAATTCACGGGGGAATATAGTAAGAAATAAATACGCAATTGTACATGAATTGTGAAACATCTTATTTTGCCAATTCTTTTCTTTAGAACAAATCCAATTAAATCAACACATCATTTCAGCTACCAGAAGTAATAAGTATTCAGTCATCCAATTCACACGCTACACTATCGCCTCCAATACCAGGAATACTATCCGATCGGTATTGAAGTCACACACCACACTACTGCCTCAGATACCAGGAATACTATCCGATCGATATCTAGACCGATCACAACCAACCATCGCTCCGGATATCAGGAATACTATCCGATCAATATCCGAAACGCGCGCCTTAGATACCAGGAATACTATCCGATCGATATCTAAGTCGTACACAACACTATCACCATCGCTTCGGATATCAGGAATAATATCCGATCAATATCCGAAACGCGCGCCTTAGATACCAGGAATACTATCCGATCGATATCTAAGTCGTAAACCACACTGTCGCCTCCAATACCAGGAATATTATCCGATCGATATTGAGGTCGCACACCAAACCGCTACCCTTTACTCTTTTTACACTTTATTCCACACATGCATGTTGACACAACCTCGACCCTAATGTGTATGTCAATGTTCCATAAATAACACCATTAATAAATCACAAAGCCGGATAATCGTACGAGCATAAATTTCGGTCTTAGTTGTTCTGTTCGTACAATTCTTAAAACATAGACTTTTAAAACAATATTTTTGTCAAACTGTTCTTTAAAATTTCCCAAAACATTTTTCAAACAGTCCCTTAACAAAAATACAGAAACTGCTCAAAACTGCTACCTCACGCGAGCGGATCGCGCGAGCGAGGGAGAGGTGATGTCGCCCGCGCGGGTCGCGCGAGCAAAGGGGAAGGCCGGATCGCGCGAGCGGGTCGCGCGCGCGAAGGGGCAGAATAGGTCGCGCGAGCGGATCGCGCGCGCGAAGGGGGGGTTGGTTCGCGCGAGCGGACCGCGAGAGCGAGCCTCGCGCGAGCGGGTCGCGCGCGCGAGTTCTTGCAGAATGTCATCTTCTTCGTTTTCTCCCCTGTTTCTGGTTTTAAGACTGAAATTTACACATTTTCAGAATCTGTTCGTACTAGGACATGTAATATATGGTTCTCTTCGATTTTCCGCGTAGATTAAGAATACGCGATCAATTTTAACTAATACGGATTATATCTCTAGATATTTGCGATAAAAGTGAGGGTGTCAAAACTTTAAATCAACGGTACGTCGCGATACGGACGAATTACTGCGTAGGATTTGAATCGTAGCCTATTGGGACTAAGATCTTCCATTCCCAATTTACAGAATTGATTTTGGTTAACTTTTACAAAACTCCACTTTCAAGCTTTCATGGTGTTTATACATATATATATGCATATATACAACTATATACACTGAAATTTACATATATATACATTGAGAGTGAGTTCAATTTACTCACAGAGGTGTTTGATACAGAGAATTTGAGACAGATAATTTCCGCCGATAATTTCGCCGATAGAATTCTCCTCCGATTTCTCTTGATCTATATATGTATGTATCTATGTATATGTATATACTGAATATATATGTATATATAAACTGTATGTGTGTGTGTGTTGTGTGATCTTGAGAGGAAGAGAAAAATAGAGGGAGATTGAGAGAATTTTTGTGAGGGAGAGAAACACTGATACACATATATATAAATTCACTGTTGTGGCCTCCAAGCAACAAGTGGAAAATGCACGGTGTGGTTGAGCTCACGTGCTCCCACACCCAAGACGCGATATAAATGCAGATTTAAAACCTGAACTGGTATTTATTGGTTGAAATAAAAAAAATACAGGAAAATAATATCAGCGTAGGAATAAAATTCTCGGTTTAAACAAAGATATAGATGTTGATTTGAAACCATAGAAAATATTTTCTATATTTTCAAATATTACGGTTTGACCCCAGATAATTATTTATAAATAGAAATTAAATCAACTACTCATGGAAATAAAATGCAATATTTATTTATTAATGAAAATAAAATACAGGGCGTTACACCCTACCCACCTTAACAGAGATTTCGTCCCGAAATCTGATCTAACTAATCCTGAAACAACTCGGGGTATCTAGTCCTCATGTCTGACTCTAACTCCCACGACGCTTCTCCCTCGTCATGATGCCTCCACTGAACCTTAACCAAAGAAACGTCTCTTCTTCTCAGCCTCTTGATACTCTGGTCAAGAATCCTCACAGGTCTATCCTTGTAGATAACATTCTGACTCGTCTCAGTATCATCAAAATTAACCACATGTGAAGGATCCCGTATGTATTTCCTTAACATACTGACATGGAATACATTATGAACACCAGACAACTTTGGTGGCAACGCGAGTCGATAAGCCACTTTCCCAACACGTTCCAAAACTTCGAATGGTCCGATGAAACGAGGTGCCAACTTCCCTCTCTTCTGACCAAAACGCACTACTCCCCGAACAGGTGAAACCTTCAGGAGTACGTGGTCTCCAACACTGAACTCCAAGTCCTTTCGACGTCGATCCGCATAACTCTTATGCCTACTCTGTGCAGTTGTCATCCTTTCCTTGACCAGTGAAATCTTCTCATTGGTCTCTCTCACCAAATCTGGTCCCAAAAGTTCTGTGTCTCCCACTTCAGCCCAACACAAAGGAGATCGACATGGCCGTCCGTACAAAGCTTCGAACGGCGCCATCCCAATACTTGAGTGATAACTGTTGTTATACGCAAATTCGACCAACGGCAAGTGCGTCTCCCAAGACTCTTCAAAGTCAATTGCACAAGCTCTGAGCATATCTTCCATAATCTGATTAACACGCTCGGTCTGTCCATCGGTCTGAGGATGGAAAGCAGTACTCATCTTGAGCGAAGTTCCCATAGCCTTCTGCAGACTTTCCCAAAATCCCGAGGTAAAACGTGCATCGCGGTCTGATACAATCGACACAGGCGCACCGTGCAGTCGCACCACTTGCTGTAAGTACATTCGACTCATCCTTTCTACTGGGTAAGTCATATTGTACGCGATAAAGTGTGCAGACTTTGTCAAACGATCCACAATTACCCAAATCGCGTCATAATTCTGTTGTGACCGGGGTAATCCAACCACAAAATCCATAGTTATGTGCTCCCACTTCCATCCTGGAACAGGTAAGGGTTGCAACAATCTCGAGGGTCTCTGATGTTCGGCCTTCACTTGTTGACAAGTCAAACATTTAGACACAAACTCGGCTACTTCTCGCTTCATCCCTTCCAACCAGAAGTTTCTCTTCAAATCCTTATACATCTTTGTTCCTCCTGGGTGTACTGTCAGTCTCGATTTATGTGCTTCTTCGAGAATATCTTTTCTCAAATCTCCAAAATCTGGCACACACAATCTGTCTCGACATCGGTATCCTCCATCGGTCCCAACCTTCCATTCTATAGGGTCCTTCTCTAACATCTTGGCGAACCATACTTGAAACTTCTCATCTTCTTTCTGGGCTTCGATGATTCGACTCACAAGTGTTGGTTGTACTACGAGGCATCCAAAGTGCTGCCCGGCACTTCCTTCAGAAATCTGCATATCAAATTCTGCGATTGTCTCTAAAGCTTTCCATTCCCTCAACATCAATGAAGCAATCATTCCTCGAGGCTTCTGACTTAGGGCGTCAGCGACTACATTAGCCTTACCGGGGTGGTACTCTAATGTAAAGTCGTAATCCTTAATCAGCTCCATCCACCTACGTTGCCTCATGTTCAACTCCTTCTGAGTAAACAAATACTTAAGGCTCTTGTGGTCCGAGAACAAATCAAACTTCTCCCCGTAGAGGTAATGTCTCCAGATCTTGAGCGCAAACACTACTGCTGTCAGTTCCAAATCATGAGTTGGGTAATTCAATTCATTCGGCTTCAACTGTCGCGAACCATAGGCGATAACCTTTCCGTCTTGCATAAGGACACATCCCAATCCTTGATACGAGGCGTCACTAAAAATAGTGAACTTCTCACCATCCCTTGGTATCGCAAGCACTGGCGCTGTTGTCAATCTCTCTTTCAATTTCAGAAAAGCGCGTTCATGCTTATCAGTCCATTCAAACTTCAAATCTTTCTTAGTCAAACCAGTTAACGGGGCTGCTATCTTTGAGAAACCTTCTACAAATCTCCGATAGTAACCAGCTAGTCCCAGAAAACTTCTGACTTCCGTAGCATTGGTCGGCCGAGTCCAATTCGCCACTGCGTCGGTCTTTGATGAGTCAACCGCGATTCCTTGTTGAGAGATCACATGCCCGAGAAACTTAACTTCCTGAAGCCAGAATTCACACTTGCTGAATTTAGCATACAGGCGGTGGTCCTTGAGAGTCTGCAACGCGATCCTCAGGTGTTGTTCATGCTCTTCCTCTGACTTGGAATAGATCAAAATATCATCAATAAAGACAATAACGAATTGATCCAAATAGGGCTTGAATACTCTGTTCATCAAGTCCATAAACACAGCCGGAGCATTCGTCATCCCAAACGGCATCACTAAGAACTCATAGTGTCCGTATCTCGTCCTGAAAGCAGTCTTAGGTATGTCTTCCTTCCGCACCCTCAACTGGTGATACCCTGACCGTAGATCAATCTTAGAAAAGGTCGTGGCTCCTTGCAACTGATCAAACAGATCGTCTATCCGAGGTAAAGGATACTTATTCTTGATAGTAACCTTATTCAATTCTCGGTAGTCAATACACAGCCGCATTGACCCATCCTTCTTCTTCACAAACAACACTGGTGCTCCCCAGGGTGAAGTACTTGGACGAACAAAACCCAACTTCTCAAGTTCTTGAACTTGTTCCTTCAGCTCCAACAACTCTGTAGGGGCCATCCTGTAGGGAACCTTGGTTATAGGTCGAGTACCTGGCACCAATTCCACACAGAATTCTATGTCCCTTTCCGGCGGTAATCTTGAAATATCTCGGAATACTTCCTCGAACTCTTTGATTACCGGTATAGATGATATTGTCACCTCTGCACTGACAACCTCAATGTTTGCTAGGCATCTAGTGAGGAACATATCACCCGAAGGGTTACATTGGAAATCGAAGAGTCGATTCCCCTTGTCCGCAAATGTGATCCTCTTCCTTGCACAATCCAACTTCGCATCATTCTTCTCGAGCCAATCCATTCCCAGGATTATATCAAATTCCTTCATCGATAGAACCACCAAACTTGCCAAAAGTTCGCGGTCTCCTAACCGTAGAGGACAATCCTTACACACATGTAATAACTTGACTGTGGTCCCTAAAGGTGAGACAGCACTCAAAGCTTCCTCTAAACGTTGCGGTATTATACCCAACTTCTGAACGATCTTAACAGATATAAAAGAATGTGTAGCGCCCGTGTCAAATAAAACTTTAACATGAGAGTTAAACAAGGTTAGAGTACCTTCCACTGTCTGTTGCTCGGGCACTCTCTCCTCATAAGCACCTCCTTCATATCCTGTTTCTTCATAACCAGCAGCCTCGGGAATAACAGCATTCAGGCGGGCCTGTCCTTGCTGACCATAGTTGCCTTTCCTAGGAGCCTTGCATTCCGGACTTATGTGACCGGGCATGCCACAGTTATAGCACACGACTCCTGGACGATCCGCACGCCTCGGTGCTCTGCAATCTTTAGCTCGGTGGCCGGGAACTCCACAATTGAAGCAGTTATTGTTTTTGGCCCCTTCTATTGCTAGAGGCTGATATTGCTGAACTGTTTGTGTCTGCTGAGGTTTCTTCCCTCCATCCCAGGTCCTTTTCTGTCCTTGAGGGTACCCTAATTTCTGTCCAGAATAACCCTTCTGCGGAGGTCGATTTCCAAGTGGCTTTGAATTCTGACAACCATCATTTTCTAACCCCGTAGCCAATCTCACTAGGGCTTCAAATGATTGGCCCAGATGCCCCATAGTCAGATGTCGAAGAGACAGGTTGAGACCCCGGTGATACTTCTTGATTTTCTTCTGGGGTGTGTCCACCATATGTGGAGCAAAGCGAGACAGACGCTCAAATCGAGTAGTGTACTCTCGGACAGTCAGATTCCCTTGAGTCAACTCCATAAACTCTTTCTCTCTCTTGTCCTTCTCTTCTTCAGGAAAATACTTCTCGAGAAATCTTTCCTTGAACACCACCCATGGCATTCTCCTTGCAGCTTCTTCCCCTATGGTCGCTTTTTCTGCATCCCACCAATCAGCCGCTGCATAAGACAGCTGAAAGATAGCCAGACGCTTCTTCTCCAGATCAGTGCACTCTATGGTCTCAAAGATACGCTCCATCTGACGTAGCCACTGTTCCGCTTGCCAGGGTTCATCAGTCCCCGCAAAATACTCAGGTCGCAGGGCGCGAAACTCCTTGAGAAGCTTGTCTCCCGTCTGGTGGGCTTGCCTCCCATTCCCGTTGTAATTCCCATTCTGATTATTGTTCCTCGCATTCTGATCACTAACCCTCTCCAATCTTCTTACAAAAGCCTCGAACATTCCGGTTGGATCTATTACCGGGGGTGCATCTTCAATAGCGGGACGGTTCCTGAGATTTCTTCCAGCCATCGGATCGAGAGAACGGTACCTATCCATCAATCAACGGAATACGGTCAAACTCTCGGAAAGAAAGAAAATTCTAAACGATAGACAGCGACTAAACACGGAATGAAGTCGAACTATCTTATCTCAATTCTATCTTAACGGGAGATCCTAGGTGTTCTGGACAATTGGTCGAGCCATAACCTGGCTTTGATACCAAAAAGCCTGTCACGCCCCGACGTAGCATAATTCAGGAAAGCATTTAATTTCCTTTATGGACTCGTAGGTCGTGACAAGTGAGTATGACCAATTGTCCCTGCAACAAATAACTTAACAACATTTCTAAAAGAAAGGATACTAATAAACATAAGCTCCGAAATTTAAAACTTGCTAAACTATTACATAAGTCAAAGTCTTAGACACAAAACGCCCTTATTCAAAAGCTATTCTCCAGTCTATTACAACTTCAGAAATGAAAGACATAGGAAAATAATAAACAGCCTCCTGGAAAGTTCCCTGCCTCTAACTAGCATAGTCGAAGTACCCTGGCTGCTCCTGCCCCTGAAAATCTGGACATACAGTCCAGGACGCATCAACGCCGTCAGCTTATGAAAGCTGGTGAGTAAAATAAACAAGTGCTCGCAATGTATATATAAGCAAATAAACAACGGTACCATTTAACTTTAACAGTAATATATTCAAGGTTCCAATTCTAACATAATTCACGGGGGAATATAGTAAGAAATAAATACGCAATTGTACATGAATTGTGAAACATCTTATTTTGCCAATTCTTTTCTTTAGAACAAATCCAATTAAATCAACACATCATTTCAGCTACCAGAAGTAATAAGTATTCAGTCATCCAATTCACACGCTACACTATTGCCTCCAATACCAGGAATACTATCCGATCGGTATTGAAGTCACACACCACACTACTGCCTCAGATACCAGGAATACTATCCGATCGATATCTAGACCGATCACAACCAACCATCGCTCCGGATATCAGGAATACTATCCGATCAATATCCGAAACGCGCGCCTTAGATACCAGGAATACTATCCGATCGATATCTAAGTCGTACACAACACTATCACCATCGCTTCGGATATCAGGAATACTATCCGATCAATATCCGAAACGCGCGCCTTAGATACCAGGAATACTATCTGATCGATATCTAAGTCGTAAACCACACTGTCGCCTCCAATACCAGGAATATTATCCGATCGATATTGAGGTCGCACACCAAACCGCCACCCTTTACTCTTTTTACACTTTATTCCACACATGCATGTTGACACAACCTCGACCCTAATGTGTATGTCAATGTTCCATAAATAACACCATTAATAAATCACAAAGCCGGATAATCGTACGAGCATAAATTTCGGTCTTAGTTGTTCTGTTCGTACAATTCTTAAAACATAGACTTTTAAAACAATATTTTTGTCAAACTGTTCTTTAAAATTTCCCAAAACATTTTCCAAACAGTCCCTTAACAAAAATACAGAAACTGCTCAAAACTGCCACCTCGCGCGAGCGGATCGCGCGAGCGAGGGAGAGGTGATGTCGCGCGCGCGGGTCGCGCGAGCGAAGGGGAAGGCCGGATCGCGCGAGCGGGTCGCGCGCGCGAAGGGGCAGAATAGGTCGCGCGAGCGGATCGCGCGCGCGAAGGGGGGGGTTGGTTCGCGCGAGCGAGCCTCGCGCGAGCGGGTCGCGCGCGCGAGTTCTTGCATAATGTCATCTTCTTCGTTTTCTCCCCTGTTTCTGGTTTTAAGACTGAAATTTACCCATTTTCAGAATCTGTTCGTACTAGGACATGTAATATATGGTTCTCTTCGGTTTTCCGCGTAGATTAAGAATACGCGATCAATTTTAACTAATACGGATTATATCTCTAGATATTTGCGATAAAAGTGAGGGTGTCAAAACTTTAAATCAATAGTACGTCGCGATACGGACGAATTACTGCGTAGGATTTGAATCGTAGCCTATTGGGACTAAGATCTTCCATTCCCAATTTACAGAATTGATTTTGGTTAACTTTTACAAAACTCCACTTTCAAGCTTTCATGGTGTTTATACATATATATGCATATATACAACTATATACACTGAAATTTACATATATATACATTGAGAGTGAGTTCAATTTACTCACAGAGGTGTTTGATACAGAGAATTTGAGACAGATAATTTCCGCCGATAATTCCGCCGATAGAATTCTCCTCCGATTTCTCTTGATCTATATATGTATGTATCTATGTGTATGTATATACTGAATATATATGTATATATAAACTGTATGTGTGTGTGTGTTGTGTGATCTTGAGAGGAAGAGAAAAATAGAGGGAGATTGAGAGAATTTTTGTGAGGGAGAGAAACACTGATACACATATATATAAATTCACTGTTGTGGCCTCCAAGCAACAAGTGGAAAATGCACGGTGTGGTTGAGCTCACGTGCTCCCACACCCAAGACGCGATATAAATGCAGATTTAAAACCTGAACTGGTATTTATTGGTTGAAATAAAAAAATACAGGAAAATAATATCAGCGTAGGAATAAAATTCTCGGTTTAAACAAAGATATAGATGTTGATTTGAAACCATAGAAAATATTTTCTATATTTTTAAATATTACGGTTTGGCCCCAGATAATTATTTATAAATAGAAATTAAATCAACTACTCATGGAAATAAAATGCAATATTTATTTATTAATGAAAATAAAATACAGGGCGTTACACCCCACCTTACTCACCAGAATCTAACGGAATAGCTGAACGAAAAAATAGAACTTTAAAGGAAATGATGAACGCTTTGTTAATTAGTTCTGGAGCACCTAACAATTTGTGGGGGGAGGCCATCCTCTCTGCGTGTCACATTCAAAATAGAATTGTATTTAAGAAAACAGGAAAATCACCTTATGAATTATGGGAAAATCATACACCTAACTTGAAATACCATAAAGTGTGGGGGTGTTTAGCCAAAGTTTTACTTCCAGAACCTAAGAAAAGGAAAATAAGCTCGAAAACCGTAGATTGTTTATTTATAGGATACACTAAATATAGTGCGGCATATAGATTCTTAGTTCTTAAAAGTGATGTGTTAGAGACTAACACAA
This sequence comes from Hydrangea macrophylla, assembly GCA_033977485.1. Classification (NCBI taxonomy): domain Eukaryota; kingdom Viridiplantae; phylum Streptophyta; class Magnoliopsida; order Cornales; family Hydrangeaceae; genus Hydrangea; species Hydrangea macrophylla. The sequence goes on along the minus strand of CM066982.1, from coordinate 93,759,209 downwards.
TAATAGAATCTAAAAATGCAGATTTCTTTGAAAATATATTTCCTTTGAAAGCAACATTAGAAAGGCTGAGGACAGAACCTAGAGTTGGGCCTAATGTAGAACCAAGTGAGTCTACGGAAGTTGAATTAAGGAGGAGCAAACGTGATAGGAGAGAAACAAACCTAGGAGATGGGTTCTTTACCTTTTCGATGGACAATGATCCCATAACTTATAGTGAAGCCATTTCCTCTCCAGATGCTCCCTTTTGGAGAGAAGCAATTAATAGTATAGATTCTATCATGGCTAATCACACTTGAGAATTGATTGACCTACCTCCTGGTACAAAACCTATAGGATGTAAATGGATATTTAAAAGGAAATTAAAACCTGATGGATCTATCGATAAGTTTAAAGCTAGACTCGTAGCTAAGGGATACTCTCAAAAGAAAGATGTGGATTATTTTGATACTTATTCTCCTGTGCTTAGAATATCATCTATTAGAATATTAGTAGCTCTTGCTTCTATGAATAAACTCTTAATTCACCAAATGGATGTTAAAACCGCGTTTCTTAATGGTGAATTAGAGGAGGAAATTTACATAGAACCTCCTAAAGGCTTTATAAGTCCTAGTAACAAAAGCAAAGTCTGTAAGTTAGTAAAATCTTTGTATGGCTTAAAGCAAGTACCAAAACAGTGGCATGAGAAATTCGATACTATTATGATATCTAATGGATTTATTGTGAATGGAGCCGATAAATGTGTATATCATAAATTTGATAATAATGCTGGTGTACTCATTTGCTTATATGTAGATGATATGCTTATGTTAGAGGCTGATATGATTGTGATAAATGAAACAAAACAGTTGTTATCATCTAGTTTTGATATGAAGGATTTAGGTGAGGCTAATGTAATACTTGGGATAAAATTGACTAAAATAATAGAGGGTTTCATGATGTCTCAAGAACATTTTGTTGAAAAGATTCTAAAGAAATTTGAACATATTGACTGTAAATCTGTAACAACTCCCTATGATGGAAGTATTCAATTAAAGAAAAACAATGAAATTAGTATTTCACAGTCTGAATATGTTCAAATAATTGGTAGCCTTACCTATCTTATGAACTGTACTAGACCTGATATTGCATATGCTGTTAACAGACTTAGACCTGATATTGCATATGTTGTTAACAGACTTAGCAGGTACACTCATAATCCTAGTAAAGAACATTGGACAGCTATACATAGAGTTCTTAAGTATCTTAAAGGTACTATGGACTTTGGTTTAGTATATCGTGGGTTTCCTGCTGTACTTGAAGGGTATAGCGATGCAAACTGGATCTCAGATTCAGACGAGACAAAATCCACGAGTGGGTATATATTTACCCTTGGAGGAGGTGCAGTCTCTTGGAAATCTTCCAAACAGACATGCATTGCTCGGTCCACTATGGAATCTGAGTTTATCGCCTTAGAAAAGGCAAGTTCTGAGGCTGAGTGGCTTAGAAACCTCTTGGCAGATATGCTTTTATGGATGAGACCAGTTCCATCTGTGTCGCTACATTATGATTGTCGGGCTGCAATAGCCTGAGCATGAAATAAGACCTATAATGGCAAAAGTAGGCACATTCACCTAAGACATAATATTGTGAAGCAGCTGCTGAAAGACGGGATTATATCCCTAGACTTTGTAAGATCAGAGATGAATTTAGCAGATCTTTTGACTAAACCACTAGAGAGGAAGCTAGTGGCCAATACATCGAGGGAATGAGACTTATGTCTAGAACAGAGGCCAACAGTAGTGGTAACCCAACCTATATGAGTGGAGATCCCACAAACTAGGTTCATATGGGTAATAACAAGCTACGGGTTGACCAAGTGAGACATTATCATTCATTACATATTACAGTCCATTCCTATGTTGTAGATGGTGTACACTACAATGTGTGAGGTTGAGTTTTATACTCTTAATGAAACCATATCCCTTAAGGGTGGTATGTGTAATTGTAGTACGCACTTGATGGGTTCACCTATGTGAGTGTGGAAGTGGGGCCGCTTCCTATGAGAACTTAGGCAGGTTCTCTAGAGCATTCATGAAATCCAGGAAAGGCGCATGGCCAAAACGTGCCAAATCGCGTTAACAGCCTTGGTTATCAGAGTGTGTTGTGGGAGATAAGATCTCTGACTCACACAAGGAAATGAGGTTCATAGAAATTTTAAATTTCACCAAATTTCTGTGAGCCAGTTCTTTTTTTTTTCCTAAGTGTTGGTTCATAGTCCCAAAGACACCAACATTGATGCAATACACTAAAGTGGTCAATCATCATTCTATATCTTTTCTTTTACTGCCTTTGAAATATGTGGGGGATTGTTGTATTTTTCTTTTCTCTCTATATTTGGTTGTATTTCAAAGCCAATGGGATTCTCTCTCTAGCTTTTGGGAAAGTGCCTTAAAAGCTTGAAAGGGACCTATGTCTCACATTGGTTGTGAAGAGGAGGGTGAAAGGATTTATATATTATTTGTGGTCTTAAGCTCGAGTAATAAGCTAGCATATGTGCATACTCACGCGCACGTGAGTCAAGCCCAAACCAAGCCCAAGTCCAATGGAAAATTGGGTTTCGTTCCGGAAACCAATTAACCGAGCGCGTCACGTCTTACTCGCGCGCAGAGGGGGGGGGAGGGTGCAAATCCCGGCCTCCAAGCCTCGCGGGCTCACTCAGTTGGACAATCATCTTGCCAATTATTTTTCCAAAAACTTTCCTTTTAATTTTGCTTTGACCAAAAACTTTCCTTTTAATTTTGATTTGACTGAATATAATCTTTCCCTCAATGGTTTATTACACCTTCTCTTTTTACTGTGTAATTATTTAGCCGTTATTAAAACCTTACCTTTTATATAATAATACGTTTTGATTAATTGAGGGATTATGTCGGGTCCTGTGATTATAAATTGCTGAGTCATCCTCTTTGGAATAATACGCAGAAACGATTACATCTCTAATTTCTCTTCTCTCGTTTTCCCTCTCTGTATTGTCCACTGATAAATCCAAGGCTGTTCTGAGACCCTTATTCTTACAAGTGCACGTTAACGAGAAAGAGACTACTCAATCCTGGAGGGTAGATCGCCATTGCCTTTCTGCACCGAGATAAGTTCTCCGAAGGGCGAAAACTACTCTTAAGGACAGTGTCCTTACTCCAACTTCGATAAGTATTCAGTTTTATAGTAGTATCTGTTCAATTTTTCTTAACATTAATGTCAGCCTACGCGCAACTCAACTTACGCGCAACTCATCTAGCGCATCTCGACTAATTCTATGAGACCCTATTGAACAGCTAGGTAAGTCATCAATGGCCTCGCCTATCATAATTCGAACACTAAACTTCTAGATAGTACACCCTAAGACTTACCGGTCGGCCACAAAGTCATGATTTCCACCGCATACTTGTTAGTTACAATCCTGCTTGGCATTGCTTATCCTTCAGCAAGAAGCCAAGAACATACGGTACTCCATAATATAGAACAACTTAAGAGTCTGATTCCACAATCAGATTCAGTCATCTATCCACGTTTGTCGTCCAAAATTTTGAAGCCCAAAAGCCTCCATCCACTATGCCATGAGCTTTTTAAAGCATCTGAGCTTCTTCACTTCAGTAGAACTAAAATCTTCTTAATTTAAACATCCTTCAAAGCATTTCTAAACTTCCTCTACTCTTCTTCATAAGAACTCGGATCTTAATTTTTCTTCGGGTCCATCGTATACAAACTTCCATGATCCCTTCCAAAACCAAACATAAATCTTTCGATTCATTTGGCTCTCACGCTCAATTACTTCAATTAATTATGCTAAATTCCTATATCTTTTTTTTTTTTTTTAATATAATAAACCTTTCCTCTCTTCTCTGTTCGTAGATCCTTTTCTTAACAAATTTTCAAACACTTTCGAATAACGGAGTACTTTGTTGATTAATTAGCTCTCTTAATTTTTTCTTCTTGACCAATTTAATTTTATAATACTATATACTCTCTTTTTAGTGACACTTGAATCTTAATTAATTAATTATATAGATACCCAGTCAACTACTCTTCAATGAGGAGCCTCAATGAGGAGCCAAATGAACAAGGAACCTCCATATTGCAGGGCCGGCCCTTGGGCCAGAGGTCTCAGCGGTCGTTTGGGATCTCCAAAAATAAGAGTTTATTTGGCCTTAAAATAAGATTTTGTTTGACCAAAATTCATGTATTATATATATATAAATAGGGCCAAAATAGAGTCTAAAAATACAACACCTTAGATATACATGCATTATATATAAAAATAGGACAAAAATAAGACATTATTTGGGAAAAAATACATGCATTATAAATAAAAAAGAGAGCAAAATAAAGCCTAAAAAAGTAGGATCTTATATATACATATATTATATATAAGAATAGGACCAAAAAAAAAGCTTAAAAAAATTTCTTTTCATATTTGCTTGGGACCTAATGTTAATTACACAATCTCTCCATAACTCCCATTTGGGCTCCTAATGCACCAAAATCTAAGTTACAAAGGTTCCGAAATATAAGCAAATAACACCTGTTAAAACAGAAAGTTATATTGCCATTCATTTGTTCTTGCAAAGCTTTGTAATGCATTTGTAGAGCTATATATATATATATATATATATACATTAAACATGTGAATAGTTGTGTGGTAGAATCAAATCCATCACAAAATTTTGTCAACTTGTACGTCAAAATTTTTACGTATTAAGATCGAATGCTTTAAACAGCAATTCGTGGAAGACATTTGCTACTCCAAATGCAAATTTGGGGAAACAAAATGTTGGTATAGGGTGTTAATGGGAGATGCTAGCCTATATTTTTGTACAGCTTTTGGTAAACTAATCCATGTAAAACAAAATCAAAATTTTATGGGCAAACCATTATAATTTTAAAAAATACTTTTGCTCACCCAAAAAATAATACATCAATCAAACATCTCATTTGTTTATTCCATTGACCAATCGAATACTTGGTTGGTGTGCAAAAATACTCTCATAATTTTAATTTAAACAAACCAAAAGTTCTTCAATATGAAATCAATACTAATGGAAGAACACAATATAAAGAACAAAAGGAGAGAGATTGAAAATGTAGTTCCCCAACGTCCAAACGTACCATAAAGGGGGTAGCATCGGATAGCGAGGGGAACAATTTCTTGCTTCAATTCTTAATCGGTCACTAACAATGAAATTACTTGCAAGCAACCTCTATAAATTTTGTCAATGAAGCGAAAATATTTTTTAAAAAAAAATTGAAAAAAAAAATTTAATTCATATAAAAAAGAGGGAGTTAAAAAACAACTCAGTCCCTTAGATGTTCATTAAGAGATGCGATCATATTCGCACATCATTACAGGTCTGTAGTACTCATCACCGTTGATAATCTTACTCCCACATTTAATTTTATAGAGTATAATTAAACTAAATCTATATACATACATGTGTGTATATATATATATATATATATATATAGTTGCCCTAACGTTCTCCAAAGCACAAGAATAATAATTGGGGTGCTGTGGAGAGAGAATGAAAAAGCAACACAATCAATTTGGCTTCAAGGGAACGAGTCGATCAGGAACAAATTAATCCCGCCGACCAGATTAAAGAAGCACACAAAAACCGAACTACGAATCAATATATATATATATATATATACAAACATATACAATAATGAAATTGAGATTTGAGAATGAAGGCTATGATGGAGGTCTGGCCTCATAATCGACGAAGACGATGCAAACCGCAAGAACCCTAATTTTTATGAATGAACGTTTTGCTTTTATAGCGAGAGGGACGGCATGATCGAACGGTTCGTAAGTGGTTCCTCCTTATGAACGGATGAGATTGTATCACGTTAGGTTTAGTTGTATAGGTTGCGCCGGATTTTATCTCCTCAACAAAATTAAGGGTTAATTACAGAAACACCCCCTGTGGTTAGGCCTTTTTATCAATTACCCCCTGTGCTTTAAATTTTATTACTAATACCCTTTATGATATGGACTAAAGTGAAACAGTCAATTTTTTAGTTAAAGTTAATGAAAAATTGGATAAAAGTGCAAAATTACCCATTTTACATGCTAATGAGAACACCCGTATATGTTTAAATATTTATCTAGACATATATTGTACATTATTATATTGTTTTGATATTATATTTGTTGCTAGAATCTCCAAAGATAGATAAAAATAAAATAAAATAAAATAATATATCACCAAGACTGTGTGTCCAATAGTAGATCAAAAATAAAAATAAAAAATTAAATAAATTCGCTCTCATAACTCAAAGTGACCATAGAATGATCTTTAGCAATAAATATAATATCAAAATAATATAATAACATATCACATATGCCTAAATAAACATTTAAACATATATGGGTGTTCTCATTAGCATGTATAGGGTAATTTGTACTTTTACTCATTTTTGGTCGATTTTTTTTTTCTTCAAATTTTTAATGGTTATAAAACCAACCATATGGTTTTGGTAGGTCAGTTTTAGATGGTGCTGGACAGTTTTCGATTTTTATGAACACTCCTACCCAAACCCATGTGTTAATAGGTTCATTTTTAATAATGTTGGGACCGTTTCAACATCCTCGATCTAATCAAAAGCAAATTAACTCACTATCACATATGTGTTGGGAACCATTTGAGATGAAAATTTTGATAAGCATAGCATTAATCCCTCAATGATAACATCTCTACATAAATTTAAAATGGACAACATTTTACTGCTTTTCTTTTAAGTACTTTCGGTCTTATTCTAAAATATTACTGGAAATGGACAACAATAGATAATTTTTTTCCCGATTTTCTTCATCGTTTTTCTTATTAAAAAAAAAAAGAAAAGAAAATATTTTCCTCTATGTTTTCTTTTCTCTCCCCTCACTAAGATTCAAGTGTCACTAAAAAGATATAGGAATTAATTATGCTAAATTCCTATATCTTTTTTTTTTTTTTTACTATAATAAACCTTTCCTCTCTTCTCTGTTCGTAGATCCTTTTCTTAACAAATTTTCAAACACTTTCGAATAACGGAGTACTTTGTTGATTAATTAGCTCTCTTAATTTTTTCTTCTTGACCAATTTAATTTTATTATACTATATACTCTCTTTTTAGTGACACTTGAATCTTAATTAATTAATTATATAGATACCCAGTCAACTACTCTTCAATGAGGAGCCTCAATGAGGAGCCAAATGAACAAGGAACCTCCATATTGCAGGGCCGGCCCTTGGGCCAGAGGTCTCAGCGGTCGTTTGGGATCTCCAAAAATAAGAGTTATTTGGCCTTAAAATAAGGTTTTGTTTGACCAAAATTCATGTATTATATATATAAATAGGGCCAAAATAGAGTCTAAAAATACAACACCTTAGATATACATGCATTATATATAAAAATAGGACAAAAAATAAGACATTATTTGGGAAAAAATACATGCATTATAAATAAAAAAGAGAGCAAAATAAAGCCTAAAAAAGTAGGATCTTATATATACATATATTATATATAAGAATAGGACCAAAAAAAAAGCTTAAAAAAATTTCTTTTCATATTTGCTTGGGACCTAATGTTAATTACACAATCTCTCCATAACTCCCATTTGGGCTCCTAATGCACCAAAATCTAAGTTACAAAGGTTCCGAAATATAAGCAAATAACACCTGTTAAAACAGAAAGTTATATTGCCATTCATTTGTTCTTGCAAAGCTTTGTAATGCATTTGTAGAGCTATATATATATATATATATATATATACATTAAACATGTGAATAGTTGTGTGGTAGAATCAAATCCATCACAAAATTTTGTCAACTTGTACGTCAAAATTTTTACGTATTAAGATCGAATGCTTTAAACAGCAATTCGTGGAAGACATTTGCTACTCCAAATGCAAATTTGGGGAAACAAAATGTTGGTATAGGGTGTTAATGGGAGATGCTAGCCTATAAAAATGTACAGCTTTTGGTAAACTAATCCATGTAAAACAAAATCAAAATTTTATGGGCAAACCATTATAATTTTAAAAAATACTTTTGCTCACCCAAAAAATAATACATCAAGCAAACATCTCATTTGTTTATTCCATTGACCAATCGAATACTTGGTTGGTGTGCAAAAATACTCTCATAATTTTAATTTAAACAAACCAAAAGTTCTTCAATATGAAATCAATACTAATGGAAGAACACAATATAAAGAACAAAAGGAGAGAGATTGAAAATGTAGTTCCCCAACGTCCAAACGTACCATAAAGGGGGTAGCATCGGATAGCGAGGGGAACAATTTCTTGCTTCAATTCTTAATCGGTCACTAACAATGAAATTACTTGCAAGCAACCTCTATAAATTTTGTCAATGAAGCGAAAATATTTTTAAAAAAAAAAATTGAAATTTTTTTTTTAATTCATATAAAAAAGAGGGAGTTAAAAAACAACTCAGTCCCTTAGATGTTCATTAAGAGATGCGATCATATTCGCACATCATTACAGGTCTGTAGTACTCATCACCGTTGATAATCTTACTCCCACATTTAATTTTATAGAGTATAATTAAACTAAATCTATATACATACATGTGTGTATATATATATATATATATATAGTTGCCCTAACGTTCTCCAAAGCACAAGAATAATAATTGGGGTGCTGTGGAGAGAGAATGAAAAAGCAACACAATCAATTTGGCTTCAAGGGAACGAGTCGATCAGGAACAAATTAATCCCGCCGACCAGATTAAAGAAGCACACAAAAACCGAACTACGAATCAATATATATATATATATATATACAAACATATACAATAATGAAATTGAGATTTGAGAATGAAGGCTATGATGGAGGTCTGGCCTCATAATCGACGAAGACGATGCAAACCGCAAGAACCCTAATTTTTATGAATGAACGTTTTGCTTTTATAGCGAGAGGGACGGCATGATCGAACGGTTCGTAAGTGGTTCCTCCTTATGAACGGATGAGATTGTATCACGTTAGGTTTAGTTGTATAGGTTGCGCCGGATTTTATCTCCTCAACAAAATTAAGGGTTAATTACAGAAACACCCCCTGTGGTTAGGCCTTTTTATCAATTACCCCCTGTGCTTTAAATTTTATTACTAATACCCTTTATGATATGGACTAAAGTGAAACAGTCAATTTTTTAGTTAAAGTTAATGAAAAATTGGATAAAAGTACAAAATTACCCATTTTACATGCTAATGAGAACACCCGTATATGTTTAAATATTTATCTAGACATATATTGTACATTATTATATTGTTTTGATATTATATTTGTTGTTAGAATCTCCAAAGATAGATAAAAATAAAATAAAATAAAATAATATATCACCAAGACTGTGTGTCCAATAGTAGATCAAAAATAAAAATAAAAAATTAAATAAATTCGCTCTCATAACTCAAAGTGACCATAGAATGATCTTTAGCAATAAATATAATATCAAAATAATATAATAACATATCACATATGCCTAAATAAACATTTAAACATATATGGGTGTTCTCATTAGCATGTATAGGGTAATTTGTACTTTTACTCATTTTTGGTCGATTTTTTTTTTCTTCAAATTTTTAATGGTTATAAAACCAACCATATGGTTTTGGTAGGTCAGTTTTAGATGGTGCTGGACAGTTTTCGATTTTTATGAACACTCCTACCCAAACCCATGTGTTAATAGGTTCATTTTTAATAATGTTGGGACCGTTTCAACATCCTCGATCTAATCAAAAGCAAATTAACTCACTATCACATATGTGTTGGGAACCATTTGAGATGAAAATTTTGATAAGCATAGCATTAATCCCTCAATGATAACATCTCTACATAAATTTAAAATGGACAACATTTTACTGCTTTTCTTTTAAGTACTTTCGGTCTTATTCTAAAATATTACTGGAAATGGACAACAATAGATAATTTTTGTCATGTTCTAAAATATGATTGGTCTACTTGTTTGTCACAGTGCCACATAAATGTCACTTGCAAACATTGACCAACCACACTTCAAAGCTTTTGGAAAAGTACCTAAAGCCTGATTGCTTCATGAATTTTGAGGGTGGATTGTGATTCCACTCTAAGGCTTTGTCGGATATTGGATTTTAGTGAGGGGAGAGAAAAGAAAACATAGAGGAAAATATTTTCTTTTCTTTTTTTTTTTAATAAGAAAAACGATGAAGAAAATCGGGAAAAAATGGATAAGTTGAGAAATGAATTAAATATTTTGTATGTTGTGAGTAATTTCCCTACCTATAATCATATATTACAATAACATTTTTTTTAAAAAAAAAAAAGAAGTAAATTTTAATGTTATTTAACCATGAAAAACCACAAGAAAATTAATTTTTCTTCTTGTTTTCCCGTCCTTTTCATTTCCATCACTGAATTCAAGCAAAAGTATATAATCCTAATATTTTACTCTCTTTGGTTCATAGATTACTTGTTAGCTCTCTTAACATGTGTCGTAAGGGGTAAATGTTAACACACTTTAATAAACTTGTACATTTTCATTTTTCCAAAATATTCCTACATGTACAAGTTTTTTAAAGTTTGTTAACATGTACTCTTAAGGCTCGTTTGGTAGGTCGGATTGGACATGATAAGGCACTATCAAACTAGATTAGTAATCCTGTCGGATAAGCTGTTATGTTGTCATGTATTTAGAACGTACTGGATAAAACTGTCAGATCATATAAGATGTTTATATCCTTATCATGTGTTTTGTACAGTTCGGATAAAATTGTCGAATAAATTTTTGAGAACCAATTTCTTATTTTATCACATAAATTCTATGTTTACCTAGTGAAACAAAATTTTCATATTTACCTAGTGAAACAAAAAATTTAGATTACTTATGAAACTCATATTTAAATTTTCTAACTTATTCATTTCTTGAGATCTAGTAAAAAAAAAACCACCAAACTAATATTTGCAAAGTACATAAAAATATTTTTACATTTACAATCAATAGAAAGAGGGAAAAAAAGGGGGGGGGGGGGGGGGGGGGGGGGGGGGGGGGGGGGGCGCTTTTCAGTGAACTAGGTTGAGTGAATTTAAAACTAAAAGAACCTATTGGCTGCCCCGTTGACTCTCGCGCCCCGCTTACCAGCGGGTTTTAGGCTTAAAGTCATTTCAGTGAGTAAGTTCACTCAACCTCAGTTCAGTTAAGAGCCACTCCATATTTGAATACGTATATGCAGATTGGGAGCTCTTCGTGAGGTGGCGATTTCTCCTCTCCTGTGCAGTGGTAGCGGCGACTTATCCTTTTCAAGAGACGACGACAATTGGGAGCTCTCTGTGCGGTGGCCGCGGCAGTGACTTTTTTGTTAAAAACTACTAGGTAATCTGTATAAACAATATAAACTGATACTAAAAAAAACAGTAAGCAATCTGTGTAACCAATATAAACAGGTAACAAAGGAAACAGTAAATGAAAACAGAAAACTGAATTAAACTCACTGTTACAGAATATAGAAACAATTATTTGAGACAGAATCCGAGCCCAGCGAACTGTTTCCTTAAGACGAATTTGCTCCCTCTCGGTGCCAAGGTTGATGAACAATCGTCTCTCAAGATAGAACGGATTTTTCAATTCTGCAGAAGCTGCACTTCAATCTCCAGAATACAGCGAACACAATACTGTAAAATACTCGAACAACTATGATATGCAGTGCAGTGAAAGAGAGAGATGTTTTTTTAGTGCTAATGAAATGAAATCAGAGGAATATATATAACAATGTAGTGACTGTTAGAATCAACACGTCCAAACAGAGCATTGCATCTGTTGGAGTGGTGACTTTACGAATCAACACATCCAAACAGACCATTGCAACTGTTGGAGTGGTGACTGTACGAAAATAGCACAACCAAACAGAGCCTAATCACTGGAAGGACATGACTGTTAAAAAACTGGAGGGAAATTCAAATAAATTTTCTCCAAAAAGAATAATAGTCAACAAGCCCAGAACCACGGACCCACGGCCCGCGCCCAGGTCGGTCGGCGGCGGCCCGCGCGCGTGGGATAAATCCCACAAAGGCCTAGGTCCTCCCCCCTTAACAAAAGTGGGTACCCCAAAGGGGCATGCCCCTTAGTTGGCTTCCCTCTTAAATATACCCTTAAGCACTTTGATGTTTTTCCTATGTGGGACAACCAAGGTTTCCCACATTTTTCCTCCTTCACCAGTGTTTCACATGGGCCACTTTGGATGACAATTTCTCATTCATCCCTTATTGGATTTCAACATGTAAATATACGGCGTTCATCTCCTCACGGAGGAGAATGCATTGCAATGTGGTCCCGCCCCTAAAGACGTGTGGGACCCACCTTAAATTGAAGCCAAAGTTTGCATAAACTTGTTATTTGAAGTCCTATTTTCCAACATTTTTTTCTTCCTGGTGGCTTCGCTTGTCTCTTCTCTCCCTCTCTCCTCTTTTCTTTCCTCCAATCGAAGGAGGTCGGTGGTGACGAGCGGCATCGATGGCTTCTCTCATGCCTTCATTCGTGTCGTTTTATTTTATTGCATTATTGCATTATTTTTATGTTTTTATGTTTTCCTGTTCTAATCCATATCCCAAGCTACCTAATCCAACCTAATAACACCCCTCTGGATATAGATTTATAAAAAAATAATAATAATAACTCCATGGGATAAAAGGCCTCTTTGAGACTATTTAATCTTATCATGTAGAACTACCAAATACAGGATTGGATAAAAGTTATCCAATCCCAAGCTTTTATGCAGTCCACCAAACATGGCCTTAGGACACATGTTAGCATTTTCTTTTGTTAGATTAGGGGCTCCACTGGATTTAAAATCCACTCACAGCACCAGATTAGTTGATTTGTCACAGTTTTGGCTGTGACTATTTTAGGGTGACTTTATTGGTCACATTGTCACCGCCCATTTGTATACTCCTAAGAGGGGTAAAAATTTATCACCTCCCTAGACAGTGCCCAAGTGTGTAAATTTGTCACCTCACCACACAGTGACCAAATGTAAATTTGTTACCGTCACAAACAGTGACAAAATATAAATTTGTCACCGCCATAGCCCTTGACAATTGTTGGTGACAATTGTTATAATTTTGTCACTGCTTTAAACCTTGACATGTTGTGCTGACAATTCATGCATTTGTCACCTCTATATACCGTGACAAATGATGGTGATCCTATAGAAAATTTGTCACCGCAGAGAACAGTGACAAAATTTTAATTTTTTTTAAAAAAAATACTATTTTCTTTTGGGGTACCTGTACAATTAAAATCTATACAATACAAAACCATTTATATAAACTACACAAGTTTCTAAACACCATTTTGCAATCCATACAATCCAAAACAATTTACATACAAACCAAACAAGTTGCTAAACACATTTTGTTCAAATTTGCAACAAAAAAAAAAAAAAAAATAAACCAACAACAACAATCTATTAAAAGTATAAAATAAGATAACAAACTACGGTCAAACCAACAAAAGTAATACTTAATCATCAAAAAATGCTTGAATTGCATTTGGGATACCTAGCGGTGGAAGGAAAAGCATAGCAGTTGCCATTTCGCGAACCATACATATGTTGTTTGTATAACAATGCACCGTGTTACCACCAGAAAAGCCTCGTAAAACTAGAAATGATCATATGTAATTAGATTTGTTAATAATTAACCTAGATCAAATGTTGTTTTCTGATATGCTTTTCAACATTTTAATATGCTATGAACTAAGCATTGTGAAAGAAAAGAATTAGTATAATACACAGTATTCATCACTATTTTTTTTTTTTTTTTGGACATTTACTCAATTAGTATAATAATTTTTTGAAGTAGTTTTGGGAACTATTAAAAAAAAGGGGGGTTAAATTACACAAACCTTCCTTGAGGTTTCCCTTAATTACACGGACCTCTCCCGAGGTTTTGAAAATTACATGAACCTCCCTCGAGGTTTGTAATTAGGTAACAAAATGCCCCCTCCCCTAACGGTCCGTTAATTTTTTATTACATTAGCCCCCCTGAAAATTACAATTAGCCCCCCTAATATTATAAAATTATCATACTAAACCCCCTTTCTCTTATATTTTTGTGCTAATTATAAAATCCCTCCTACCTCCTATATTTTTTGGTTAATTTTTTTAGCATTAATTTATAAAATATACACAAAATACATATAAATAGGTCCAAAAAAAAAATTTTCACGAACAAACATCTGTCAAGCCCCCTCCTGTAATAATTTTCTAGATCCACCCCTGCCCCTATGCTTCAAAAGTGGGCACTTAACCCAATGTGATTGTGAACTAAAATGGAACTGTTATGATTTCACTCAAAATTGACGAAAATTCTAAAATTAGTTAAAAATATAAACACTTAATCCTTTTTTTGATGTTAATTTTGGGGTTAATGCTCTTTAAGGGAGCAATGATGTCCTTTAACCCACCTATGTGAGGATAATTTTTAACACTAAACCTCTTTTTTGCCACTAATGTCGACTAAACTAACGGACCGTTAGGGGCATGGGTGGATCTCATAGGGGCAAGGGAGGTTTGTGTAATTTTTGAAACCTCAGGGGAGAGAGGTCCGTGTAATTAAAGCAAACCTCAGGGGAGGTTTGTGTAATTTACCCAAAAAAAAAAAAAAAAACAATATTTGAAGCCTCCCTTTCACTAGGAAAATTAATGTCGCCCCTACTGGACCAAACTCCTGGTTAATGTCCCTGGCTACAGGCTTGTTAGTATTTCTATTCTTCTCAAATTATATGTACACAAATACAAGTAAGAGACAAAGAAATGTATAATCCTGGACTTACCTTGATCATTTGACCCGCAATATCCAATTATCCATTCAAACTCTGTGCAGCTCTGGCATCTTCAAGACACGCTAACTGCTGGAAAACAACATGACAAGTTAGCCTACAACCTTTGATCTCCTTCCATTAAGAAGTTATCATAATGATGTTAATTTACTTGCTGTTTGATCACAAAAATTCATTTCAGAATGCAAATAAGGCAGCAACATCCTTTTTAGGTTGCTCCTGCAAATGCTTAAATATTGTAGACCATATTTACCTGAACAAAACCAAAACCTTTTGTACCAAATGGTTCAAAAGCCTGAATATTAAGATACAAGAAAGTTGGTCATTCTGAAAATAAAAGCAAACAAAAAAAAAAGGAGTGCCTAGTGAAAGATAAAAGATGAATCTAGACTAAAAAAGAAAAAGTAAAAGAAAAATTGACATCATCTTCGTTTATAAAACTTAGTTGCACATAAGAATCACAAACAAAAAAACTAATAGAACTTCACAATATGGCTGAAAGCATATGTGTAGACATTTAACTGCTTCATATACATGATGCAGATTGCAGATTTAGTTTACATTAGCAAAGTACCAATAAACATCAAGTTAATGATGCTAATTCAATTTTAGATTGACCTATCCCAAATTCATTTCACTGTCCTGCATGAGAAACTTCAAAACCAAATCCAAAATAACACCATCAATAATCAAGAACAACTCAATATCCCCCACCAATAATCAACAAAAACTCAAGAAAATTCCAGAAAAAAAAGGGTTTTGAAAAGGGATTTAAAACCGTAACTTTCAGATCCAAATCACAGATGATCCAAATATTAAATCAAAATCAAAGGGATTAAATCCCTAAAATTTCTGATGAAAATCTCATATGTTAAAAAACAGAAAGAGATGTTCACAGTCCAAAAACCTAGATCTAAAAAATAAGAAGAAAAAACAAATCACTCACGAATCAAGAAAGAGAGAATGCTTATCAAGTTCTTCAATCTTCATCAGTTGAGAAAAAACTAAGGAGTGAGTAGAAGAGAGGGATCAAGTGAGGAAGCATATCTATAGAGAGTAATGAATGGTGGCGAGGATGACAGCTAGGGAGGAGCAGCAGCGGGTGGTGGCAGCAGCGGCGAGGGTTATGGTGTTGGGGAAAAATGCGAAAATCCCCAACATTAGGAGCAACACTTCCTAACCTTGTCTAGTGTTAATTAAATAGGAACAAAAATAATAATAATATTCAAGCCACAATGGATAATTTCCTTTCACCACAATTAACCACAAGCAATATAATAATAAGGGCAAATTACACTGACACCCCCTGAGGTTTGGTGCTTTGTCACTCACACCCCCTAAGGTTTGGAACATAACACTGACACCCCCTGTCAGAGTTATATGCCTAACACCATTAATTTCTCTTGTAAGAAGACCATGTTACCCTTGTGGACAAACCAATATCTACTCCTCTTTCTCTCTCCAGTTCCCCTCTCTCTCGCTCTCCCAAACCCAAACAGAAACCCCTCCAGTTCCACGCTGCCACCACCACCAATTCGGGCCACTGACTCGACCACCACCGCCATGAGTTGCCACCACAACCACGGGTTGCGCGTCACCACCACGTGTCTCCATCACCACTGCCACGGGTTGCCATCACCACTACGGGTCAGCCACAGTACCCCTATTTAATTTCCCTCTCATCTATTCTCTCTCTAGCAAAACCCAAACCCAATTTCACTGGGTGTATTTTGTGATGTTTGATTTGGAGGCTCTCAGTATATGTATCCGTTGTGGGAGATTCAAAATTTGGGTCTAGATTGGTAGATTTATTTGGATGGTTATCTGTGTGTGTGTGTGTGTGTGTGTGTGTATATATATACACACATACTTACCCACACGCACACTACTGCCTAGCCCCAAAACCAAACCAATCTAGTGTGAACCCCAATTGCAGAGATAAAACAAATTGAAGGGACTGAGTTGCTGAACCTTATTGAAAATCTCCATTGATTGGTCAGAGAAATCCAAGGAAAAAAAAAAAATTCTGATGCCAATTGCTACTGTCAAGATCTCAATATCTCGCCACAACCACTGCTCGTAGCAATTTGACTTCCAATTTAGAGAGAGAACTGAGATGACAACATATTCACCAAAATATTTAGATTTGAGACTTTCACCCAACTCACTCGAGGATTGTAATGAGGGTTGATGGTGGGGAAATGGGGGTTGCGGTGGCTTTAGTGTTCTTGCGAATGTTGCCCACTATTCAGATGTCTTTGTATATATGCGTGCCTATATGTATATTCGATACCTATGTATGCGTACAAGTGTAGGAACATGAGGAAAGAAGATGTGTGTGTGTATATATATATATATATTTATATATGTGTATGTGAAAGAAGAAGAAGACAAGGGCATTTTGGACATTTTGAAAAATTAACTTGCTAATGTCAGCCATTTTCTAACGCCTATTAACAGTAGGGGGTGTCAGTGTTGCCAACCCACAAACCTGAAGGGAGGTTAGCGTAACCTAAAAAACCTCAGGGGTGTGAGTGACAAAGCGTCAAACCTCAGGGGGTGTCAATGTAATTTGCCCATTTATAATAATGGCACCCAAGCAAGAAATAAATAGACACCAAGATTTATGTGGAAAAACCCTCCAATGGGGAGGGAAAAAAACCACAGGGCAACTCCGCAAGATTCCACTATGTAATATAAGGAATACAAATGTTCTCTCAAGTTTTTGCCCTAAACTTGAGGTATTCAATCAAAGAGAGAGAGAGAGAGAGAGTACAAGGGTTACCTCTTAGGGTTTAAAAATACCCAAAGGAATTACAAGTAAAGAACCTCTTCAAAATCTCTAAGATTTTTGGTACACAAACACCCCCTTGAAGACCACCCAAATGGAGCCTCACTCTTCTTCTACGTCTTCAGCCGCTGCACACTAGCACCCGAAGAAGCTCTCTATTTCTTTGCTGCGCAAAACACTAATTTTTATTCCCAGCTTTTGATTCATTAGCTATAGGAATAAGCTAGTAACCAAAACTTGGGCCACAAGGCCCATTACACATTAACTTAACAAAAGAAGCCCAATAACCCAATAAACAATGGTTATTACATCATGTGTATGGACACATGGTACACCCAACAAATCTCCCCCTCCATACACATGAGAGGAGGGAACACCCAAACCTTGACCCCTTATTTGGAGTTCATTCCGGCTAGAGCATTACAAAGCTCAAGCTTCTCTCTTGTCACGACCTTAGTCATCATGTCAGACGGATTCTTATCAGTATGAATTTTCTTCAATTTCATTTCCTGCTTTTCCATCACCTCACGAATCCAGTGGTAATGAACATCAATATGTTTCGTGCGAGAATGGTATGTGGCATTCTTGCTCAAGTCCATAGCACTTTGACTATCGCAATAAACCACGTACTCATCTTGCTTCAAATCTAACTCTTGGAGAAATCGTTTCATCCATAACATCTCTTTACCTGCTTCAGTAGCAGCAATATACTCAGCTTCAATGGTAGACAAGGCAACACATTTTTGCAATTTGGACTACCATGAGACAGCTCCTCCCGCAAAAGTAAACAAGAAACCCGAAATAGACTTTCGGTCATCGATGTCCCCTGCTATATCTGAATCTGTAAACCCTTCCAAGACTGGTTTTGAACCCCCAAAACATAAACACAAACTTGAAGTACCCTTCAAGTAACGAAGAATCCACTTAACTGCTTCCCAATGCTCTCTTCCGGGATTGGAAAGAAATCTGCTTACAACACCAACTGCATGAGCAATGTCTGGCCGTGTACAAACCATCGCATACATAAGACTCCCTACTGCCGAGGAGCAAGGAACAACTGTCATTTCTTATCTTCCTTCTCGGGTAAAGGGACACAAGCTTTTACTTAGCTTAAAGTGACTCGCAAGAGGAGTGCTTACTGGCTTAGCATCTTTCATGTTGAACTTTTCAAGCACCCGTTCAATGTACATCTCCTGTGACAACCATATCCTCTTGGCTTTCCTGTCACGAACAATTTTCATACCCAAAATCTATCGGGCCGGGCCTAAGTCCTTCATATCAAAGGACTTGAACAACTCTCCTTTTAGCCTGCGAATCATATTAACATCTTGTCCAATAACAAGCATATCATCAATATAAAGCAAAAGCATAACAAAATTACCATCGGGAAATTTCTGGACATAAACACATTGATCTGCAGCAGTTTTCTTGAACCCATGACCCACCACAAATGAATCGAATTTCCTATACCACTGTCTCGGAGCTTGTTTAAGGCCGTAGAGACTCTTTCTCAACTTGCAAACCAAGTGTTCTTTCCCCTTAACTTCAAAACCCTCTGGCTGTACCATATAAATCTCTTCCTCCAAATCACCATGAAGGAAGGCAGTCTTCACATCTAGCTGTTCAAGCTCAAGATCCATGTTAGCTACCAAACCCAAAGCAACTCGAATAGAACTCTTCTTCACCACCGGTGAGAAAATATCATCAAAATCAACGCCATGCTTCTGCCCGAAGCCCTTGACAACTAAACGAGCCTTGTACTTTAGTAGCTTGTCACCATCCTTCTTCAACTTGAACACCCATTTGTTTCTCAACGCTTTTCTGCCCTTAGGAAGATCAACCAACTCATAAGTGTTGTTCTTATGCAAAGAATTCATCTCATCTTGCATAGCTTGTACCCAACTGCCTCTGTCCCTGTGAGTCTGAACTTCCTGAAAACTCTCTGGCTCCCCCTCATCTGTAAGCAAAATATACTCAGAACTGGAATACCTGACTAATGGCCTGTTCTCTCTAGTCGATCTCCTGACTTGAGGTACTGCAATCTCTGGTGAATGGGGATGCTCCCCCTGCTCAACACCTTCTGTATCTGGCACATCATCATCATTCCCAAATTCTGGAACATCTATAACTGGCTCATACTGTACTTCTCCCCCATCTGTGGTACCCTGTGATATGGAAGGAACTGATGTGAGGTCTGGAGCACTACTCGCCCTAGGATGTACAAGTCTCTCAAAATCTGCCAAAGTCTGATGCTCGTAAAAAATCACATCTCTGCTTCTGATCACCTTTTTATTTTCTGGATCCCACAACCTGTACCCAAAATCTGCATCTCCATAACCAACAAAGATACATGGAGTAGATTTGTCATCAAGCTTAGATCTCTGCTCCTTAGCAACGTGTGCAAATGCCTTACACCCAAACACCCTCAGATAAGAGTATGAAATATCACCACCGGTCCATACTTTCTCTGGAATCTCAAAATCTAAAGGAGCTGAAGGAGACCTGTTAATCAAGTAACAAGCTGTGCGAACTGCTTCACCCCAGAATGACTTAGGCAGCTTAGCCATTCGTAACATGCATCTGACTCTCTCTATAATAGTGTGATTCATCCTCTCGGCCACACCATTGTGCTGTGGGGTACGTGGAACTGTCCTCTCATGCTGTATACTGTGATCTACACAATATGCTTCAAACTCGTTTGAAGTGTACTCTCCTCTGTTATCAGTACGAAGGCACTTCAAAGGTTTTCCTATCTCTCTTTCCACCATGGCATGGAACCTCTGAAAATGCTGAAAGACCTGGTCTTTTGTTTTCAGAAAATATACCCACACTTTACGTGAAGCATCATCAATAAAAGTAAGAAAATACTTATTTCCGCCCAAAGACTCCACCTCAATGGGACCACAAACATCAGAATAAACCATATCAAGCAACTTGGTTTTTCTTTTACTAGAAGCATGAAAGAAAACTCTATGGTGCTTACCAAATAAGCAATAATCACAAGGATTTAGAATTGTACCTTTGACAAAGGGAATGAGGGACATCTTTGCCAGAATCTGCAACCCTTTCTTACTCATGTGCGCCAACCGCCTGTGCCACAAATTTGGTGAAGACTCATCCTCAATTGCATTGAGCCCGCTTGAACACACCTTCACATGAGTCTTGTACAAAGTACAACAAAGTTCCCCTTTTGCAACAACTAGGGACCCTTTGGTGAATTTCCACTTTCCGCTCCCAAAATGGTTATCATAACCCATCTTATCTAGTGCAACACCAGAAATCAAATTCAACCGTAAATCAGGAACATGCCGAACATCCTTTAATGTCAAAGTGCAACCCAAGCTTGTCCCAATACACACGTCACCTATCCCCTCAATCTTGGAATAGCTGGTATTACCCATCTTCACAGTACCAAAGTCACCTGCTTTGTATGACGTGAAGAACTCTCTCATAGGAGTAGCATGGTAGGAGGCGGCGTATCAACAACCCACTCAACATCACTATCTGTAACATGTAGGCACTCTTCATCTCCAAATGAGAGTACCACCACATCCTCAGAAACTGTAGATGTAGTATTCTTGTCTTCTGACTTTTTCTTAGTATTTCCCTATTTCTGGTCTCTCTTACGAATTCTACAATTTTTGCTCGTGTAGCCTTCATTATTACAATAATAGCATACAAAACCTCCTCACATCTGTGACTTGCCTCGACTGTTCTTGGACTTACTACGATCTTTAGATCCTTTCCAAGACCCTCTGTTCGGACTCCTACCCCTGTTCTCCGTGATAAGAGCCTGTGTCTGATCTGTACCCATACCCTTTCGCCTGGCTTCCTCGTTAAACATGCTATCTTTAACAATCTCCAAAGTCAGCTTACCATTGGGAGCTGAATTACTAAGAGAAACAACCAACGTCTCCCAACTATCAGGCAAAGAACTCAATAAAAGCAAAGCTTGAAATTCATCATCTAAAATCATTTTCATTGTAGCCAACTGATTAACTATACTCTGAAAGTCACTCAAGTGCTCGGCAACGGAATTCCCATCTTTGAATTTCAAATTCACAAGCCTTCGAATTAAGAAAGCTTTGTTCTGCGCGGTCTTCCTCTCATACATAGACTCTAATTTATTCCATAAACTTTGTGCATTAACTTCTTGGGCAACGTGGTGAAACACGGTGTGATCAACCCACTGTCTAATTTGACCCACTGTTTTCCTATTTAATTTTACCCAATCCATATCGGACGTAGTTGTAGGCTTGGCCGTATCACCCTCAATCGGATCATACAAATCCTTACAATAAAGGATGTCCTCCATTCGCAGTTTCCAAATTGCATAATTTGAAGCCGTGAGCTTAATTATTAAATTTGATGATTCCTCCATTTAATTACACAAGACAATAAATAATAATGAACCTTAGCTCTGATACCACTTTGTTGGGAAAAAATGCGAAAATCCCCAATATTAGGAGCAACACTTCCTAACCTTGTCTAGTGTTAATTAAATAGGAACAAAAAAATAATAATATTCAACCACAATGGATAATTTCCTTTCAACACAATCAACCACAAGCAATATAATAATAATGGCACCCAAGCAAGAAATAAATAGACACCAAGATTTATGTGGAAAAACCCTCCAATGGGGAGGGAAAAAAACCACAGGACAACTCCGCAAGATTCCACTATGTAATATAAGGAATACAAATGTTCTCTCAAGTTTTTGCCCTAAACTTGAGGTATTCAATCAAAGAGAGAGAGAGAGAGAGTACAAGGGTTACCTCTTAGGGTTTAAAAATACCCAAAGGAATTACAAGTAAAGAACCTCTTCAAAATCTCTAAGATTTTTGGTACACAAACACCCCCTTGAAGACCACCCAAATGGAGCTTCACTCTTCTTCTACGTCTTCAGCCGCCGCACACTAACACCCGAAGAAGCTCTCTATTTCTTTGCTTCGCAGAACACTAATTTTTATTCCCAGCTTTTGATTCATTAGCTATAGGAATAAGCTAGTAACCAAAACTTGGGCCACAAGGCCCATTACACATTAACTTAATAAAAGAAGCCCAATAACCCAATAAACAATGGTTATTACATCATGTGTATGGACACATGGTACACCCAACATATGGGTAGTGGTGGGGCGGCGACGATGGCTTGGGAGGGCCAAAGGATGGTGGTGGCGGGCCGGCTTCAGTGATGTGTGTATGGTGATGAGAGAGAGAGAGAGAGAAAGAGAGAGAGAGAGAGAGAGAGAGAGAAAGAGAGAAAGAGAGAAAATAAGGCTCTTTTGCCTTTTATTTTTAGGCAGGTGAAGTTTTGGGGAAATTTTGGGAAACTAAGGAGGGGGGTTATTTATCACCGCTAAAATAGTGACAAATTTGGTCACGGTTTATAACGGTGACTAAATTAATGTCTGTCACGGTTAAAAACTGTGACTAAATTTATCACTGCTATAAACGGTTACAAATTGAATTGTCACAGTTATTAACGGTGACAAATTTTGTCATGGTATTGGACAGTTACTGTAATACCCTGTATTTTCAGGTATATATAGATCCCTAGTACCTTTCTTAGCCTTCGGTGAGGTTGTGTGCCCAATCGATTGACCTTATCCCAATCGATTGCTTTTCCAATCGATTGGATGTTTTACCAATCGATTGACATTCTGCCAACCTAACCCAATCGATTGGCACTTGGTACCAATCGATTGAGAGTAGCTGGACTTGGCCACCTCGTTGGTTTTGTGTGGTTGTGATTGTTTTCCCCTCCCTATATATACCCTCTCCCTTATACATATATATATATATATATGTTTGCTTGTGTGTGTGTTTGGAAGAGAGAGATATATACTCTCATATATATACATACATATATATTATATATATACACACACATACTCTCGGGTTAGAGAGGAAGAGAAGAAGAAGAAGAAGAAGAAGAGGAAGAATGAAGAGAAGAGGAGCACAGAGAGAAGGAGAGAAGGGCAGAGAAGAAAGAGAGAGAGAATTCACCATAGCCACCGCCGCGGAGCTCGGGACGCCGTCAACGGAACGCTGGGATAAGGTGAGTTTCATTAACTCACTTAAGGAGGTGTTTTTGAGATGTTTGTATGTGTTTAATAACATTTATAAAGAGAAGAGGATTCCCACGTTTTTATAATAAAACCAGCAGTTTTGAGGAAGAAGACAGAGTCCAATCGATTGGCATTGGATCCAATCGATTGGATAATTTCCCAATCGATTGCCATGAATCCCAATCGATTGCTATCCCAATCGATTGGTATTGTTTCCAATCGATTGCCATGTTTGGTCAATCGATTGGATATGAGCAGAATGCTATTTATATGTTGTCTTATACTTGTGATATATCAGACTTGTTAATAGTTGTACCATATGGGTTATTGCGCTGTGTGGATAAGATCTATAAGTACTATGTCAGGACTAGACTTATATGCAATTATCATTGATATTACGAGCTGAATTATCCTATGTCAACTGTCGATATGAGATAAATTGTTTAACTGTCATATGTTATTGTCAAACTGAATAGTAGAACGGAATACAACTGCATGTTAATAATCAGTAATCAGTAGATATGATTAATACAGAGCATGTGGCATTTCCTGTACTTAGTATATGAGCATTTCACAACATGTGTCAGCATGCATGGGATAGTGATATAAAGAGGTAAGAGAAGCTGATGAGAAATGGGATATGTGACTTATGTGGAATATGAGATATGTGTACTTTGGATCCATGGGATCAACGGCTGACGAGTCGGGTGGACGTGGGACGGTTAGAGTTCCTAGTACGCCTCTTGCTGTTGAAGACGTCCAGTAATGCGTATGCACTGTTGAAGACGTCCAGTGTACCGTTGACGATTACGTCCGGCTAGTGCCCTAATGTATTTTCACCGTGTAGTCGACCAGTGAGAATATACACAGCGTAGAAGACGTCCGTTGTGCCGCTTCCATCATTTACAGATAGGTGGTACCGTGTAGACGACCGGTAACCTTATCAAGGGATTGTAGGACCTACTACTTAGTCGGGTGATTCCGATTGGTATTATGGTATCTATGTATGGATACGGATCTGGATTATGGTATCAACGTATGGATACGGAGATGGATAGAAATATGAATATGAGTATGAATATGATAAGATAAATGTTCAGTCGTGGATTCAGCGTCCCGACGTAAAGGTATATACATGGGATGGATGCATGGATTTGATGAATACGTGATGAGATATTTACACTATGATCTTTATCCTTGTCATTACTTAATATGTTTCCTGCTATCCCTGAATTAATGTATAGTTTACTGAGACCTCTGCTATGTTCGTGAGTGACGTCATTGTAAAGGGATTAGCCGCATTTTAAGATGCTGAACAGTTACGGTGAGGAGTGTTGTTTAATGTACTCACTCAGCTTTGTATTCAAAGCTGATGGCGTTTATGCCCTGGACATTCCAATGTCTAGAGCTTCGCAGGACTTGAGGACAAGAGACTGATGTTTCGCCAGACTTGGAGCTGAAGGCTGGAAGGAGAAGACGTGCTGCTTTGTAATAATTAGTTTGTATATCTGTTGTACTGTTGTTGTTATTATTATAGGCCTGAGACTATAAGCCAGCTGTTGTAATAGATTTAGTGGACTTTTATAATTGGTACTTGGGCATCTGTTGCTTCCAAACCTTTTATAGTTTCTGTTGTAGCCTCTGATTATGTTAAGAAGATATGTTCTATGGATAACATCCTCCCTATCGTTGTGTTTATTGGTTTGAGTAGGTGACAATGCGGTTATTCACCCGTCATTCCCTATGGACCCATAAAGGAAATTTATTTTTCTCTATTTATGCTGCTCCGAGGCGTGACAGTTACAGACGACGCGAAAATTAGGGTGACAATTCGACCAATTTGGTGTAATTATACTCCACCCAAATTGAAAAACATGGTGGATTCTAAATCCTATGTTAGGAGGTGGTTATTAAAATTGTACTGGAGTTTTGATTTAATTTTTTCATAATACATAAACTACCTCTCATATTCGTGAAATGTATTTCAAATAGTACAATTAGTGCCTTTAGAAATTTTAGATTATGAAATATATAATTAGTTTTGACGTAATTTTTTTCCCCCTCTCCTCTTTGCTTGGCCAAATTCATGGCAAATTCATCCTTCATAGCCCGTAGTTGCTCCAAAAACTTCTTCCCTTTAATAATTATGCCATTATTTTTTTTAATCTCTCCAATTTTGGAGATGTGAAATTTTGACTCTTTGAGCTGCCCTAAAAAAAAATTCTTAGTTCATAGTTTGTTTCAGCCTAAGACAATCTTACTATTTAGCAATATTCATATTTTATTTTTCTTGTCCCAACCAAATACTGAATTCTAAATCTAGTTAGAATTTCATTGGTGAACCAAATACTTTGTAAGGATCAAGCTCCTAGCAAAGTAATTAATAGTATAATGATTTCTGATTGTCAGAATCCAGCTAAAATGGTCTATGAACCAAATGGATGGCTAAGGAAAAACACCTAAATCTTTTCTAATAAAATACAGAAAATCTCTTGTGAACCTAACCTACTCTTAAATAACTTAATCATTGTGACGAAATGTTTAAATCAAAAGAAAATTAGTGTACTAGACTCCAGACACTATCTTATTTTAAAAAGTTAAATGTAAGCAGTTTATTCCAACATTCTTAGAGGTTGTTTTAACTATTCGAATTTGTGACCTCTAAATCACGAATGCAGCAATTTTATCGCTAGAATTCATCCTCTCATACGTATTTCTTTTTCATATTGGCTCATTTCATTTGTTCAAAGGAAATGCAAATTATACATATGACAATTTTCTTAAATTTATTTCATTATTTGTAAATTTTTAATATGATTCAAGCATAAGATTTTTAATGTTCACTTCCTATATATGCTTGAATTCCTCAAACAAATGGAGCATCAATAAAACTTCAATAACTGAAATGCAAACATGACATAGTGTCTCCAAAATGCAAAACTAGTGTGTGCCAAAATTTTATTTATTAATTTTTTTTTTTTTGCTAAAGAAAATTTTATTAAGAAGGAAAAGAAATAAGCAAGACAAACAGAAAACAAAACAAAAAGTCACAAACCCTTTTGATTCCATTCCTCAAAAACAGAGACGGAATGTTATCATATCAACTGAGATGGACCCAAAAGAGGAGGAATTAGCTGCCATTAGGCTACATTATGAGCAACAAAATTTGCTCATGGTTTTTTTTTTTGGGGGGTGGGGGGTTGGTTGGGGATTGGTTTAAGATGAAGAATCTTCATAATATCCTTGTATTGGGCCATGGGCTGGGCTTGAAGGGATACAGAGTGCCAAAGGACTGGGCTTTTGTCGCCTGCTTTATAACCAATGCATCCATTTCTTCTTGTTGTGCAAGTTTGAAGTTCAACCAGCTGAGCTTTTGGTTATTGGCACTATTAATCAAAAGATTTTGTCAGAGTATGGTTTTCAAATTTTTATCGTAAAAGTGCTTCTTAAATGATGTAGCAGTGGGGTCAGGTCAAATAAATTGATACCAGTTGAATTTTGATTGGAAGTTATTTACCTGTCCCACTGTCACGTCATTGAAAGCATTTCTGAGATAGAAATTTGGGAAGCATTAGCATTACCAATAATGCTAGGCACACAACTTCAACCACACCCCAAACCACGACACATGCTTTAATACATGTACCTTGTGCTGTGTGGATTTTTTACACAGGACCCACACTTTTTTGGGAAGCACAAGGTACATGCATTTAAAGCATGGTTGTGATTTGGGGTGTGATTGAAGGTGTGTGCCTAGCATTGTTGTTAGAATTACTTCTTTTGTTATTATATGTTTGACTAGGGGTGCTCAACTTCAATCCGCAACCCGACTCACCTGACCCGACCCGACTCATATGAGTTTTTTTTTTTTTTTTCCCTTTTAAACAAGTGGGTTCAAGTCACGGGTCTTGAAGATTGAAAATCATTGGATTCGGTTCGGTTCGGATGTTGGTTTGCAATTCCCCATACCCAACATACCTGACCCGACCTGACCTGAACATCTTACTGTAATATGTTTACTTTCAGGAGTATATACACAGTCTTCTCTATCAAAAAATTAGGGTATGGAAAACCCATTTCTCATTTCTCTCTTAACCCTCACCCTCAGACCTGCCCAACTCTTCCCATGACCAGACCACCACCACCTGGTCCACCGTCCACCAATCCACTACGACCAGACCACCACCTCTTCCCTCTTCGGTCGTCGCCAACACCCCACCTCTTCCCCCTTCGGTCTTCGCTCTGGACAGATTTTCGTTGAGAGATTACAGAGGTATAATTTTCTCCTCTTTCCCCTTGGACAGATATGCATATGCTTCGTTTCAGATTTTGAAATATATCACAGATTCATAAGTTACAAATTTTCACGAACTGATTTTTGAAGATTTCGAACTGATTTTCACGAATTGATTTTTGTAGATTTGACTTTTGAGGTTAAAACATACCAGATCTGTAACAACTAGTTACTAATTATATATACACACACATATCTATATAATAACCAAGGAAGGTCTTGATTTGACCGGTATATGTGAGTGATAAAGGTTTGGATGGCTTGGATTGACTCTTGGCTTAAGGCCCACGGCCAAGATTGAAAGTGATTTCAAAATTTCTCAAATCTGCCCCCCAAAATTCTCTACCATTCTCACGTAACCCCCCTCCACTCCCTCTCACGCTTATCTCTCTCTCTCTCTCTCTCTAAACTCCTGCAGGTTGCGTCTCACACTCCACCCCATCATTTGCCACCAGCAGATCAACCTCAGCATAGCGCCTCCCTCTCTCTCAGTAATCTCTTTCACTCACACACACATGGATCTCTCTCTCTCTCTCTCTCTCTCTCTCTCACACACACACACACACACACACAGATATTTGGTCTCACACACTCATACACACTCTCTCTGTTCCCACAGATCTACACACACATACACACACTCATGTACACACACACACACTCTCTTTCTCTCTCTCTCCCTATCTCTCTTCCTGTTGTGCTTCAGTTTCTTAGATCTGTATGTGCAAATCTACTCTGTTTAGGGTTTGATTTGATTTTTTTCATGCCCAAAATCTGATTTTTTTTTTCTTCGATTATTTGGAGTTTTTTTTTTCATTTGTTAGAACTTTAGTTTTATTTGGATGTATCTATGTTATGTGTTTGGAGTCTTTCATTCTGTGTTGGCTTGGTTTTGTAGATCTGTATTTTTTTTTTGTGAATTCGTAATTTTTCATATCTTCGGAGGTAAGAGCTATGAATTTGTAATTTTTGTAGGTTTCCATGGTTTCGTCGTTGCCAAACAAGTTCTCTCTGCTTTTCCAAGCTCTCTATTTTTGTCTCTCTTTACTCTCTCAGAGTCCCTCTCTCTGTCTGTAATATTTTTTTTTCTCTCTTTGTTCAATTTGCTCTTCCCTCCAATTTATGCAGATTTATACACACAATGTGTTGAGGGCACAAGCGTGAGTCCGCGAGTTCGCTTCTATTGAATCGGGTACGCTTTTGGGTTTCTACTTGACATTTCGATTTCATTTATGGATCTGGGAATCTTGATTATTGGGGCTTCTCTCTCTCTCTCTCTCTCTAATGGTTTTGGGGTTTTCAATCGAGCTCTTTGCTCACTGGAGTTGGGTTTTGTTTGGTCCTTCATTCACAGGGTTTTTTTGGTTTAGTGGGGACCAACACTTTCCATTTAGTATATTGCATTTGAGGCTTAATTTATGAATTAATTAGATGGAAGTGACCCATTTTCATTTTTTTTAGCTTTCTTTAATTTTGTAGTTTTTCTTCAGCTTTCTTTGACCAAAGGCAAATGCTTTAGTTTCCAATATACTTATATTCATTGGCTTTGGCGTAGGGGATTTGATGAGATGAGATTGGGCTATTGTGTTGACAGTAGCAATTGGGACACAATAATTCTTTTCATTAGTTTAATATGACGAGGTATTGCCCTTGCCTGTGGGCACTACCCGAAGAAAAAAAATAAATTTTGCTATAAACTTATTGATAACACTAATGAACTTATTGAATTCCAGCCTAACAAAGCATCATTCATGATCTTAAAGTGCGAAAATCACATGACCTAAAGAAAATTAAATAAAATACCAATGAGTTGCAAGTTGCAACTTTTCGATAGTGAAATAAATTATTGTTTTTCACTTTCAACTTCATTCATCCTCCAAAAGTTATTGTTGTGGGTTGCCTACCCAGCTTTACTTATTGTGAAATATATTTTAGAATGTGTTCTTCACTCCAATAAGGTTATATGCAAAATAATGAAATGATGAGTTTCCCTTTCTCTTCGTTTATTTGATTTTAATAGTGTATATGACTATGTGGAAATATGGAAAACAAAAGAAATCTCCCAATGGTTAGAAACTACACAATTCCTTTCTACATTTGGGTCTCTCTGAATTCATCTTTGCACACACGGAGACACACACACATGCCCTCTTTTCTTTTTCTTTATTTTTTTTTTGTTCTTCCATTGATTTTTGAGTTATGGGTTTGTTGGCTTTTTTTTTTTTTCAGCCTCGGGTATTTATTGTGCTCAACCTCAGTCTCAGGTATTAAACGCCTTTGATTTGGCTTTTTTTTTCTTCATATTCTATAACGCTAATGTGGACAAAAGTGAAAAATGAAATATCTTCTATGTTTTCTACTTTCTTTTTCTCTTTCACATGGTCTTCTATATCAGTGTGTGTGTATGTGTGTGTGAGTGTGTGTGAAAGAACTTTTACAGTTACTATTGTAGTGTTCATGTAGCAAATGTGCTGGATTTGATCGCACACACACAGTCTCTAAATAGTGCCCAATAGGCCCCTAATCAGTCCCAATCAGCCCCCTAAATAGGAATAAAAATAAGCCTCAATGTTCAATTGACTCTTGATGTGTTTGGTTGATAAAATATTTTAGAAGAAAATAAAACATAAATTTCAATGTTCTATTGTGGTGTTTCAGAATTTTAGTGGATCATCTTCTTCTCCCTTTTTCTTTTTTCTTTTTTCTTTTTGATCGAATTTGGTAGTGGCCTTAGGCCTGGTTATAACCGGAGCATATCACGTAGTTGTATAAAAACCACGTAAGAAATATGGATTATGAGGCATAGTGGCAGAGTAAGAAATATGGTTATTTTGAAAAACATTGTGTTTTTCGTATAGCAAAAGAATTTGTGACCAATTTGGGTTATAGAAAATGAACATGGTGTATGCAAACATTTTACTATTGACTTTGAAATTACACCTTTGTACCGAGCATTTTTCTTTTCTCATTTTTTTCGATGGCTATGTTCAGTCAAGCACAAAGTTCATCGGCAACTTTGCCCACCAGATTTGGCATCAAACATTCAGAACAATGCACGTCTTCCTTTTAATCTCGATGGTTGTTTTTTTCTTTTTATTTTCTTAGTTTTCCTAAAAGCAATCGTTTGTCCCTTTTCATGTACAAGTCTTGAGGTGCTCCATGGCCCAAGGCTTTGAGGTAATTTTCGATCCCATTCCTAAATTTATATTCCTAATATTTTTATGTTGAAATCTCAAGAGTTAAATCTGAAATGACAATCTATCTCTTTGTTGTTTTGTGCTTTTTAGCTGAATTTTCATATTTGTTTCTTTAGGAAAGCCCTTTTTTTGCCCATTAATGCCTTATTTTTCACGAGGTTTGAAGTTGTGGATGCAAGTCTTATGATGCGATTGTAGTCATCTTACTTTCATAATAGTTGCCCTGTACTTATTTTCTCTCTCAAAAAGTGAGTTGTTTTTTAATCGGTCTTCATTTAAGGCATTAATTTTGAGCTTCCCAAGTTTTGAATATTCCTTGCAATCTTAGGATTGTTATGATTATATCATGAACTAAATGCTTCTCAAGAATAGTTGAAAATCAAGAAACATGTAAGGGAATTTCGTTTCTTTTTATATCACTAAACCACTGATTTTGATATTTTGGATTTCGTTCCTTTGTTTTTTATTTCACTAAACTAGCTACAGGTTCAGTAGTTTTTAAGTCTTATCTTTGAGATTAGAGTCTTCATAGGGAGCTATTAAAAGCCGTAAGTTTTCCAAATTTTAAAGGAGTTCTACGACTTAGACGACTAAACTGAAGGCATTTGATTTAAAACAGTAGCACACATACCTTTATCACTCTTTTGCTAGCAAAAAATAGATATTTCTATTTGTAGCACTTATGTTTTATTAGTAGTTACAACATATGTTTGGATTCTGATTGTAGGTTGGGAAAGAATAAAAGGAGAAACATTTTAGTGATCAATGATATAGACCTGCGAAGCGGCCAAATTCATAGAGGGAAAAGGTAAGATATTTTGAACAGTTGTAGAACAGTAGAACGACCAAAGAAATGTGTTTTCACCATATAATTGAGATTCTGTAGATCCTTTGAACATGTACTATTATTGCAATGGTTTTTATTGTTGCCAACTAATAATAGATCTTGGTAATTTGAATTGCCATTTCAACCATGTTATTGCATGGATTATGAATACAACTTCTCCCATTTTCATCGACTAAGTACTATTTGAGTACTTGAAAGTTTGCAATCTTAGAATAGTTGCAGATCCATATTTGAATCCTTTATGATTGAAGGCTATTGTTTTTTTGTTGATCAAGTGGCTACGCACTAAGGCTTACACAAGATGGTAATTCTGATTTTTTTTTCCTGATATCCTCAGCTTCACTTTTGAAAAGATGATTATAAAATACCCTTAGCTTTCTTTTTTGAACTTTGAGGATTGATCCTTAGATTCCCAATGATTTTTCATCTCATGAGAAGGATATATTGTCAACAATTTTCCACTTCACACATGGTTTTTCCACTTTTTTGCACTTCAATTCTTTATGCAATGTTGTTTTGCACTTCAATTCTTGATGTATGTTTGAAAACTACTCCTGGGTAACTTGGTAGCAGTTTGATTTATTTATTTTTAGTACTATATATGTGTGTTAGCAGTTTGATTTATGTTATTTCTGCAAGTTTGTTCAATATCAAAAAAGTTATACATACATGTACATAGTATGAGTGTCTTACACAAATACACGTGGAATTGTTTAAGTCGATAACTGGAGAATTAGTTCTTGATCGAACTCACACACGATTAGAATTTGGTAGTGGCTTTAGCCACGGGCAATACCCTAGTATATATATATTACAGACTTATTCTTGAATCTTATATATATATGTATATATATATGTTAGTAATAACCCGTGCCAGTGGACACGAAGCAAAAAAAAAAAGAAAAAGACAAAGAAATTCAATACTTCAAAAGATCAAATTTTTTTTGCGTAAAATTGTCCATGTCATTCGAACCCATGTGAAGACATTAGTTTCGCGGGCACAACAATATATTTTCAGCTCATTACTTTTGGTATCATCACTACAAAGACAAAAAAAATGTGGGAATCTTCAACAATCAACGACAAAAAAATGATAGAAAACTATAATGACAAAAAATATCAATACCAAAACAGAAGTAGAAGCACTCTCTTGATCATATTCCAAACAAATTTATGTAATTAACAAAATTCCAGTGGCTGTCAACTTTAATCCATGTTTAAAAAGATCTAAACTTATACCAAAATGAGTACTGTAAAATTAAATTAATTCATTCAAATTATATAAACATATATCAAAATAAGTACTGCAACATTTAATTACATCATTAGTTAAATTTTGTTGTGAGTTTTCTTCATCAATTTATAAAATGTGTAACCTTCAATCTCAATATGCTTAGCCTAGCCCGGTGAATGCACAATAATCTGAAAAGTAAAAAAGAAGAATTATATTAGTTACATTGACATGGAAAGCAGTATAGCATTGAAAACACAAGGTAGATACATCTGTTACATCGTTATGCATTACCTTGTTGCTTCCCCATCTTTTCAAATTACGGACTTTTATTATTCCCATGCAACATCTCTAAACTATTTCTACAAAAATATAGTTTGGGTCAATAGCAGTAGCAAGTGCAGATCAAATATCAAATTTAATAAAACACAAATAAAAGGGAAAAAAATATCTACACTCACAGTTGTCTTCAGGTCTCCGTCCATCTGTAAAATATTGAAAGAATCAATATAGATATCTCAGCTAAAAAATAGAACAGTTTAATGTTCATAATAAAATAACCTGAAATCACAAAAACTTGAGATGTAAATAACCAAACAGAGGAACTAAAAATGGAAAAAAAAAATGTACAATAAAAGGATAAACTTTAAGTTATTCGTTATTTACTTAAAATCATTGAAATGAGCAAACATAATTGAGTTTCTCCACCTTTTTGGGTCTATATGTACTATTATTTTTTGGACTATCTCCACCTTATGTACCGTTTGACTTTTTAATGAGTAACCATTTTTCTAAAACAATTTTGTTCGCTCTTTCAGTCTTGGCATTTGGATTTTAAAAAATATATATATTTGCTTCGACAATTCAGTCGATGTCCTTTCAATGACAGCTGTATTCCCCGTGGTCAATCTGGCATATTATCATTCTCATTGCAGAAAGACAAAACTAATTAAAACCAATGAGTAATCAAATCAAATAGAAAGAGAGTAGTCATAAAACTGGTAGTGGTCGGAGATGGTGGTAGTGGCGGTGGTCAGAAATGGTGAGAGAGGGTCGAAGATGGTGGTAGTGGTGGTGGTCTTGAGAGAGAGAGAGAGAGAGAGAGAGAGAGAGAGAGAGAGAGAGAGAGAGAGAGAGAGAGAGCCAAAAAAAAAGATTTTGTTTCTCACCAAAAAAAGAAGCAATTAATGATTTTTTTATTATTTTAAAATGGCAATATGATTATATGGCAACTATCTATGCTGGGGTGGGGGGAATTCGACTCTATAGTGGTGATTCTCTCTAATATGACAAATGTTTTTTTTCTAAGCAATTAAAATAAGGGATTTTTTAAAATTGAAATTGACTATATCCTTCCAAATTGAAAATAACAGTTGAGAGAGGAGTACAACCAATTATTTCTATTTTTAAAGAATATACCTTAATAGTATCAAATAGTACGTTTGAAATGAGATTGAGTTAGGTGAGAGGGACTATTGTGAAGGTGAGATTTTTAGACATTGGGTGAGATTTGGTGGACCAACGATCCAAGGGTTTAAAACATCTAAACTTGTCTCAATGGCTTAAATTGAAAGTTGTTAATTTAGGAGGGACTCACACCTCTCTAACTTATTATATTGATTCTTGAGTCTTATACATATATATATATATATATATATATACACTACATATTTTTTTGCTTGAAAGAGTCTTCAATGACTGTTCGGATTTCACCCGAATCCACCCAACCCAACCTGAACTCGAAGGGTCGGTTTCACCCGACATTATGAGTGGATGACGGGTGAAAGTATGCCAACCCTACAAGCTCACGGGTGGATGATCGGGTGAGGCCCAAACCCGACTCACCCGACCCGTGAGCACCCCTATGTTTGATAATAGGGTCATATTTGGGGCACAAACAAATCTCACAAACACTCACACCCACAGTTTATCTCTCTCTTGGGTGGCACTATGGGGTCCGTATAATTTCAGTAGACCCCATAGTATCATCCAAGAAAGAGATAGACTGTGGATATAAATATTTGTGAGATTTATTTGTGCCTCTAACATTGTTGTTGACAACAACAAAAGTGCATTGCCTAATGCCTAAGTCTGGGCCACAATTCATGGGGACAATAATGACCTTTGTGCTTAAAACTATTTTTTGCATTCGGCCAACATATTTTAAAACTGAAAATTTTATTGGGCCTCAAACACAAGTACAGCGTAGCCCAAAGGACCTATTTGTCAAGCCGTGGCCTTATGCTGAACAAATCAAGCCCTTGGAAACTATACATGCCCGGCGTCGGCGGTACCAAAAGAAAGTTTAAAAAAAGAATCTTGTACAAAAAGGTATGGGATTGGGTTTGGGGATTTTTTTATTCAGCAATGCTAGAGGCACTAATAAATTTCACTCTCACTTACACTCACACTCACACTCACTCTCTTTTTTAGTGGCATTTTGAGTCTATTGCGGACTCCACAATATCATTAGAAAAGAGCTAGAGTGTGGATGTAAATATTAGTGTAATTTATTAGTACCCCAAATATTACTCCTTTTTATTTTTATTTTTTAAATAAAACAAACCATAACAAAGATCAATATGGACATGGGCTCAATAAATAAATAAATAAATATATATATATATATATATGTGTGGCATGGCGGAGCCATATGCAGGCAGGTCGGGCCGGGCCTGCCAATTTTTTCAAGTTTGATTATATACATTAGATTTTGGATTTGATTATGTGTTGGCCACTCCAAAAAATTAAACCGTTTGGTAAAACTAAAAAATTATGGTCTCGTATCGTAATGTTGTGTTTTTTTTGTTTCAGTTTTTATTTTCATTTTTTGTATTGAGAGTTAACAGTGATATATTCAAAAAATAAAAATAAAAATTGAAAGCCAAAAACCATAACTTTACCATGTGAACCCTAAATGTTGAATTTAAAGTACTGAAAGTATTAAGCAATTGAATTTGCAATACTGAAAACGATATTTGAAGCACTGAAATTGACTGCATTCAGCAATTATTTCCAATAGATTTTTTTCACTTAAAGCTTTCAATAGATTTTTGGCTTCTTCTTCAATTCAGTGTTATATTAACAAACGCACTTAAAACAAACAAGTGTTGAAAATTTTTAATTTCAACAATTAATTGGGTTATCAAACACATGGTTCCTAAATATGAATCCCAACTTCATTTTCCAACATATACCCCCAATTAAAAAAAAAAAAATACCTGTGAGTACTGCTCGATTTTGAAGGGTCTCTTGCCCTGTTTAGTTAATGAATAATGCTTGGGTGACCGAAAATGTGCACAACCATTTATTTTGGTGGCCCTCACGCAAAAGTGTATGGGGCCCACTAAAATGAACAGTCCTAATTTATCGGTGTTCAAATTCTGTGCACATTTTTTGTGCTTGTAGCATTATTGTTAGTTAATACTTCCCCAATCGATGATACATATAAATATATGTGTATGCACTGAATTGCATTTATAAAAACAATAATGATATATTTACACTCACATCTACACCCACAACCATATCCAGTACATCATGATCCTTGATTCTAGTGGGATCCATGTAAGATCCATCAAAATTAAAAAATTAAAGGCAATCAAAGATCAAAATGTACTGAAAGTGAATGTGGGTGTGTGTATCATTACTCTTATAAAAAAAAAAAAAACCACTAAAACGTGCTCTCTAGGAAAGTAGACTGATTTGTTTTTTTATGTGCAGGAGGTACAATAATTTGTGAGGGAAGAGAAATTGTAGGCATTATTGAAGTTCATTTTCGATCGAAAACACAATCTCCTCCATATAGAATTACTCATATGAGTCCAATTTCCAAAGGACAACCATATCCCAAACTCCAAAAACTACTTCAAAAAAATTACATAACAAATTAATGACCCCTTTTTGTGTGTGGTAAAAAAGAAATGTCTTTCTCTTTCCCCCTATTTTCTTTGAAGTTGACATAACTTTCTAGGCCTGTACGATACACATGTATAAACTGGTGTTTTTGCGGTCATGATTAATATTCATATCATATCATACTACTGTTTGGGAATTCAAAAAAATAAGACCTGACTAGAGTTTCACTCTAATTTTTATCTGATTTTTACTTTTAAGAATAATTTTAAGTTGAATACGTAATTTAATTTCATGCAAATAAAAAGGCTCGACTAAACACATGAATTTGTAGAATAACTTCAAATGAGGACCCAAGCCCAAAACAACTCCGAATATCCGAGGATATACCCGAACCAAAACTCATTTTTATTAAGTTACATGATTTAGATTACCTCCCCATGGTCCATACACCTATACAATTATTGTACCTCCCTTAGTCTACAAATGAAGATAAATTAATTAGAATTTGTCTGCCAATGGGACCATTCTTCATTTCTTTGTCTTCACGCCATTACTCCTGTACCTCTTTCTCAATTTTTTCCAAAAGCCTATATGTCACTCTCATTCTTGTAGTTCCGCCCAAACTTGGGTAAAAATTAAGGTGGTCCTATGGACTTTCCAAGATTATGATTTTTATTCTCTTTCTTTAATCTTTCCTTCTTAAGTTTGCCTGCGTTAATTTGTTTGTATTGTATATATTGTTTTGTTCACTTAAGTCATATGACATTTAAACCTTGTAGTTGGGACATTTTTCAATAAGCGAATATTACGGTACATCCTAGTGGTTTGGACGTACCTATGCCCTAGTGGTTTTTGATATGAAATATTTGTACATTTGTACCCATTCAAAACAACCAGAACAAATGTTTTTTTATCACGAAACAAATATTTTTTAACGAGAACAAATGTTTGTTACAAAAAAAAGAAAAGGGATGTAGGTACGTCCAAACTAGCCACCTTAACGTTCCGAAGTGATTTCCTTCTCAATAATAGATAAAATAAAAAAAATAAAAAAAAAGGAGCCATGGTGATGTGGCCACCTTCTCTTGTTCCATGTCTTACAACATTTCTTAAAGAAATTAAAGAAAAGAACTGCCATGAAGTTTTAGATTTGTATCCCATGTGTGGAGTCCAAAAGATATATATGGATATACAAGCTTGTATGTGCTGATTTTGCTAAAAACTGCATAGAAAATGAGAATAAGACGTAATCAGCTGGTTTCAGTTTATTCATCCCAAATGGCCTAATTTGAGTGGTTTTCAGATGCATGGTATTGCCATTGAAATAAAAAGTGACTCATATATGTTGGTAAAAAAAAAGGGGCAAATCAGCATCTTTTATTAACTCTAAGCAATTAGTGTAGTGTTTAACACATGACTGATGGGTTAGTTACCAAGAGACTCAATGATAAAATGGAGTTTCGACATGGTCAAGAAACCACCACCATTTGTACCCAATTAGAGAGAGAGAGAGAGAGAGAGAGAGAGAGAGAGGCAGAGTCGGGAATGGTAATATTGATTGGATAAAACTGAAAAATTAAGTGCTGAATTTTAAGTACTGAAAATTTTAAGTGATTGGATTTGTAATACTGAAAACAGTGCTTCAACTACTGAAATAGAATACATTCAGTGATTATTTTCAGTAGAAAATTTTCACTTAAAGTTTTCAGTGGTTTTTTGACAACTTTTTTCAATTAAGTGGTATGTTATCAAACGCACTGAAAAAGAATAAGTACTGAATCTTTTCATTTTCATCACTTAATTGGGTTATCAAACATACCCTAAATTTATAAATTACTTGCACATGTTGAAGTTTTTGAAAATTTTAAAATGGTTGTTTAGAAATTATCAATACATATTGAAATTTTGTAGGGGCCAAAAGTTTAATTTTTAAAATTACATATAAGTACACAATTTTTTCAAAAATTATGCAGGGCCATAGCCCCTTGGCCTCCACAAGTGAGTCCGCCCCACAAGTAGCTTATTCATGCATTTTATAAACCGACCAATTGATTTTTAGTCGGTCGATTATGGTCGGTTTTCAATTTTTTTTGTTCACCCCTATAAATCACAATACATGACTAATGACTTCCTCAGAAACGATAAAAAAGACTAATGACTTCCTCACAATAAAAGATTAAAAAAAAAAAAAAAGAAGACTAAAGATAGTCTATTGTCACCGCTAAGGTAGTGTGCACGCAACTTCCCCGAATTTCCACATATCACCGCAGCAACCAGGATTAAAGGCCCGTTTGGCAACAGTTTCTAATTCTGCAATTCACTCAAACACAGGGGCGGAACTGTGTATTAGGTGGGGGGTGTCATTGCACCCCTCACATGTGGTAGATTGTTTATACTAATATACATGTATGTGTACTATATTTCATATTTTGTTGTCTGCTGGCACACCCAAATAAAAAAATCTACTACTCCTCATATTTGGTTGTTTCTAGCATTCCCAAACAAAAAAAAAAAAAAAATATGCTACTCCCTTAGTCAGCTTAAATCATTTTCATTGTTTTTTTTCAACTCTAAACTTCAATCACATGTGTTTGAGAATTATTTAGGATACAAGATTTGGGTAGAATAGCATTTTCTGTACAATTAGACCACTCATTATGATAAACTCAAACAACCCCCCTCCCCAACAACTTTCAAACAGTACAAAATAACATCAAATGGTAAATTTGTAGTCTTATTGAAAAAATATATATATATATATATATATATATATATACTCGTGTATAAATAGAACCAAAAAAATCGTCTCGGAGGCGCTGCCCCCAAACCTCCGTGTGTCATTGTTAGATAGTCTATGTAGTAACTCGGCACCCCCAAAGACAAATTCCTGATTCCGTCCCTGCTCAAACACTACCTAATGTAAATTTTGATCAATCTTGAATTTTCGCAATTGACTCACATTTAAAAAAAAAAAAAAAAAAAAAAAAAAAAAAATTAAACACAAGAGCTCATTCGCCAGACAGTTTAAATTGTGTAATTTGAATTTCCATAATCTGACTAGAAAAACTATTGCCAAACAGTACCTAATAATAGATGGTAATAGTGCTCCCATTTAGTCAATATAGAGAATAGGTAAGAGAGATTCAATTGGAGCTAGCTAGATTACCTACCAAACAAAGCTAAAATTAGTCCTGCAAATGGACGTCAGTATCCATAATTAATTTTCCCCAATTAAAGTAGTAAAAGATTAATGTGGTCCAACAATCCAACGTCTAACCATCTATTTACGCCACATCTTTGATTTTGTTAGTCGTACACGTACTTATCAGTCACTGGGATAAGTAGTTTGACATTTCCAATTTCATAGACAAAGAGAGGAGGCTGGGTAACAGTTTTACTTAAACTCATTGGAGGGAACAATTAACCATTTGCATCATAGTTGTAGACATATATAGTTATAGCCTGAAAATTTTGATAAACCTCCAAAAATTCAGCTGTCTTGCTATTTTGGTAATTTAATTGATACTCTGTCACGTCCCTACCAAGCCACACACAAGTCCAATCAAAATAAAAATGTTTTTGCGATTGGAAAATGTTGGGCACACACATTTTTTGTGCACCACTTACACAGCACATGGTACATACATTTAAAGTTGTGTATCAAAAAGTGTGTAAAAAAAAGTGTATGTGTGTGTAGCACTACTCTTTGGAATTATCTAATTGTCAGAATCAACTCCCCTTTTTTTTTGGGTAAGAAAAGTGTTAGTTTTCCTGTGCTGATTTTCGGATGGATCGGAGGTTAAGTTTTTGAAAGAAATACCAAATTTTTTGGAACAAAAAAATTATTATGATTCTAATTCCAAATTTTTGGACTTTCAAAATTCTATTCCGATTCTGAAATTTTGGAATTTTAGGATAGCTTTAAAATTGTTTTTTTTTTCCCTAAGTATTTTTTTTTTTTTTTTTTTTGGATTTTTCAAAAGTTTTGA
This sequence comes from Hydrangea macrophylla, assembly GCA_033977485.1. Lineage (NCBI taxonomy): Eukaryota > Viridiplantae > Streptophyta > Magnoliopsida > Cornales > Hydrangeaceae > Hydrangea > Hydrangea macrophylla. The sequence goes on along the minus strand of CM066982.1, from coordinate 93,718,081 downwards.
ATGAATATATTTGGAGATAAAAAAAAAATATGTAATTTTTTTTATTACTAGAAATTTAGATTTTTTTTCCAGAATATTTAGGAATAGTTAGGTAGGGAGCTGTTTGGAAAATTTTGGAATTTCCAGATCAATCGATCACTTTTTTGGAATTTCCTGCACAATTCTGATTCCACTCCATTTTTTCCCCGCATTTAAAAAAAAAAATAAATCAAAACTATGAAATTTGTAGCTAATTTAATGATTCAAAATTAGAATTTTGCGGATCAATTTTGATTGAAGTTAGAGTTTCCGTTCTAACTTACACCCCTAGTCACCCACGTTATAGATATGGTAAAATTTAGCTAATCTTCTTCGAGAATGTAGATGCATAAATGAAATTAACTTCCCATCGAATTATGAACTTCGAATTGAGGACTTACTAGCAATGAAATCGATTGGGAAAAACCAAATGTCACTGGACTACCACTATACCATATGACCTCATTACTAACGGATATATCCGTTAGAATAAATGTTACTAACGGATATATCCGTTAGTATTTTAGCGTTAGTAATATTACTAACGGATATATAACGGATATATCCGTTAGTAAATCCGTTAGTAAATCAAAGGATTTCTAACAGATATATCCGTTAGAAAGCTACTTACTAACGGTTTTTTTCAACTAATTTTAAAAGATTTATGTTGAATACCAACGGTTTGTCAGTAATTTACAAAAAAAAAAAAAAAAAAAAAAGTCTAACGGATTTACTATCATGTGCATGCTTCGCTTTTCTTATTTGCACCTAATTAACAAGCATAATAATTCATACCAAATACAATAAAAGTTATTCATAATAATAAAAACAAGTAGAATCCAAAATATTTCATACATCCGAACCTAAACTAACCAACCAAATGTGTACACGGTCATTCCTTGCATGATTACAAGTAATAGATGCTAACATAATAAATTCTGAAGTCTTGTAATGTGCAACAATAAAAATTCACATTTACACCAATTTATCATAAAAGACCTCGATGAGCTACCAACTAGGTGTCTTACAACTTGGAACCATGCCACCAGGGGATCCAAGTCACTTGTACTAAGTACCAACGATAGTACCCATATATCTGCAAAAAGAACGAGAAAACAAAAAATGGTGAAAGCTTACAAAACAATAGAAAGTCATATCTACTTTAATAGGGTGTACATTAGTAAATTGATTGTAAATACATTTTTTTCCTTGTTATGAAAAATTACAAAACAATAGAAAGTCATATCTACTCTCTTCTCTCACTCAAGTTTAAAGAACCTTATTTTCTTTATTATCATTTTATTCTAATGAGTCTCTCCTTTTCTCTCAATCCAATCGGACCCTTTGTGTCATATAGTCGTATGGGCTATAGACCAGCACAATCATACTTGAATCTAAAAAATGCTCTATGGCAATACCCAGAAGAATAAGAACAAATAAAAGATCATCCATTGGCCTAATGATTGGTGCTGATCTCTCTTAATACAGACATTTAATCCACAAAGCATGTTGAACGTGGATTCAATAACATAACTATACCCATAAAACAAAAAAAAAAACAAAAAACAATCAAAGGATGTACATTTTTTTTATGTGCTTGCAAGTTCGATTCTCACCGAGGTTCTTGTCGAGGTTCTTGGTGAACTGGTTCAAAGCTGGGGGGGACCTTCAAACGCTGCTTGAGAATCCTTCTCTTCCTCTGAATGCGGAAACTTGCGGCCATTTCACGAATTGGTGCAGATCTTTCTTTGGAGGTAACGCCCCTCCAATCCCAAACTGCTTCGGACGCTTCTCGAATAACGGGTTCACCACTTTTTCCTATATAATTGCCGATATATAAACCAATAAAAATACAAATTAGCTCCGTATTGAACACCACTCTGCACAATATATTGATACTCAATACTCAAAACCATACCGATTTCTTCTTTGCTGCTGAAGCTGGAAGCTTTCCACCTTTCTTTGGAGCCTTTCAAACAAAGACAACACAGTTTCGACTGAGATTTACATCGATGAAATGGTGTTAAAATCAAATAGATTGTGTTAACGAAGTTCAAGGTTTTGATTATAATCGCCGGTGAATCTCCACAACTTAACAATAACAATGAAATATAATCTGACATATCAAAAACTACAGATCGACGTTGATGACATAATGCAAAGCTTAATAATATCACATGAGGAGAGAGAATATAGATCTTTGGCTCACCATTTCTGCGAGATTTTTGCTCTACTGTGCGATTAGGTTTTGCGATGGCAAACTAAGTACAGAGCTGTAATCTTGTTCAATGACCATCCACATGATGGTAGCAACTCAATGTGAATCAATCAGAACAATACCAAACATGTGGCAAACAAAGCAGCAATACCCATATTCCCAAGAATTGGAAATCCCTATTGCTTAGGCATCAAAATAGAGGAATTGCTACATAAGAATTAGTAATCGCTACATAAGAATTACCTAAAAAGTCATCATTTTTCATTGGAACAAGAATAGGGTGTCAAATAAGCATATAGCTAGCCGTAGCATTCATTACATTTGGAACTTGAACTCTTCTAGAGCATTTAAAAGTTTCCACTTCCAGAATCATGTTGCACTTTAGATAAAATAGCTAGCAGTAGTATTCAACATGATTTAACGTAGCTATTAATTGTTTATTCAACGTGTTTTAACGCAACTACCAAGAGAGAATTTTTAAAAGTTCTCAATTATGAATAGCCTAAGATCAACACGCATTTTAATCAGCCAAGAACCTAGCTTAAGCTCGCTGGTAAGGTTTAGAGGGCATAAGGGATGGAAACTAAAATATGTCAAACCAACCTTGGTTAGCAAGAACTAAGGGATGGAGAAAACATACAACACTGATCATAGAGTAGGTACTTCAAGAATTCAGTTCAATGAAGGACTATTTGCAGCAGCAGCACTACAAACACATCAATAATGTCATGAATATGGAGTCACTATATGCTAAAGGTTGGCAAGAATCACCTTCTAATTCTCCGTAGTTCCATATGCTACAACAGATCTGCATGCCTTGGTATTGAGCTGCACTTCTGAATCTCCCACAACAGCCATGCTCATGCACCAAAAACTTCTCAGCGAAATTACCATTCTGAGAAAAATGCTACCACTGAAAACCAAATGACATAGATTAAATAATATCGAAGTATTGTGGATTTATGCTCAGTTAACCTATTGAAATGCAGTGAAAATCACTAAATATCTCGTCTTTGTTATATCTGTATCTCAACCCTCATCGAAATGTGGGTTTTCTTCAAGTTTTTAGAATGGCAAATTTTTTTTTTTTGGTTAAAACACATGTCAGGAAAACAAAAATAGTGCTCGAGTGAAACAGTAAATCCAAAACATACATTTACCAAGAAATTGGATTTAAAAAAAAAAACCCACCAATTATAGTGTTGTAAGCCACAACATCTTGCTCCACACCCTTGATTTCCATTTCTTCCCATAACTTCATTGCTTCCTCCATATTCTCATCATCACAATACACGGCCATTAGTATACTATAACTATACGGATTCGGCACACAATTCAATCTCAACATTTCAATCCAAAGCTGTTCCACATTTTCCATCAACCCATTTCGATAAAAAGAAATCATCAGCACATTAAAGGTATTCGCATTTGGCAAAACTTTCTTTCCACCACCTCTCTTTTCAACTTCACCATCAAACCGAAAAACCTCTCTGTAAATATCAAAACCAACAAAACAACCACGAACCTTCGAGACAGATTGAATTAACAAATTACAAGTACTAACCATTGGGTATATGGACCGAGACCTTAACATACGAACAACTTCGATAGCCTGATCAATTCGTTTCAATTGTAAACAAGCTTTGATGAGCAAATCGAAGGAACCCCGTAACTCTTTCTCTCTCTCTCTCTCTCTCTCTCTCTCTCTCTCTCTCTCTCTCCCCCCCCTCTCTCTGTTGTATTAATGCTGTGTGTTGTCAGCTGTTTAAGGAGATTGGGACTTAGAGCATCTATAATGATAAAGTTTGTTAAGTATCACTAATTATTGTCATGCCGGCACTTTAGGAACTTTCTAAAATTACAAAATAGCCAACCAACTAATGCACTTATGCACTCTAATGATAACTTGTTAAACCATCACTATATATCACTTTTTCTTCCAATTGGATCCCACATTCTAATCTCAAAATGAATATTTAAACTATCCGATGACTATCATAAATTTAACAAAATACCAAAGAGAAAGAGAGAGAGAGAGAGAGAGAGACATCCAACATTTCCATCACGACTAGCTAAATTGCTAGCCACAGTTACAATACATTTTAACTACTAACAATGTTAGCCCACCATTTAGCAAGTGCATTGGAGATCAATTTTAACCCCCGAGCTAACCTTCTTAGCCCACCATTTAGCAAGTGCATTGGAGACCAATTTTAACCCCCCGAGCTAACCTTCTTAGCCCACCATTTAGCAAGTGCATTGGAGACCAATTTTAACCCCCAGTTAACCTTCTTACAATAGCACACTACAACTAATTGTAAACAGTGCAGATGCTCTTACAGCTCTTTGTATGTGTATTTGGCTTTATTTATTAATATAGTATTACTGTTCAAAAAAAAAAAAAATTTGACCGATGATATGATTTTATCTTCTACTCCCTTATAATTTAAATTTTTCAGCACTTCAATAAAAGAATCTTACATAGCATAATCAAAGTACTACAACAACTTATACCCCACATAGGTCACTTTAGAAGTTTGGCCTTTGACTTACTATAGTGGAGTATACAATTCATAGATTTGATTATGTGAAATTCCTTGTTTTGTCGGGCAGTAATGCACTCTCACTCCATAATTCATCCATCAGTGTTTTTTTGTTCAACAAATCAATAATTTACTAACAATAATATAATAAGGAATATAGTATTAATATGATATGATATAAGCATTTCTAGTTTCTATCAAACATGTTCCAACGTTCTGCTAAATCAGATGATAAAGAAACAAGACTCATAAGTCCCAATTAGATTAAAAAAAAAAATGTGATAGTAGAGTTATTAGAGAAGTGGTATTAGGTGGTTCAACTATTACACAAAAAAATAAATAAATAAATAAATGATTGGAATTCATAGCATTACTTTGACAGAAAATGAACACAACATTTTGGATGCTAATGGAAGATCAGAGGCTTCAAGAACATAATCTTGAGAGAAAGAGGGGAATTCTGAAATACACCTATAACATTTTTCTCTACACTCACACGTTGTATTAAGAAACTGTACATGCAACATACTCTATTGTACATATAGGGGGAAAAAGAAAAGAAAAATTATAAGTGTATTTAGAGTTCCTCTTAGAAGAATGTACGAATATAATTGGAAAGACTAAAATGTCCTCCTAAAGTTGAGACCTCTTTCAATAGCTTCAAATCCATTTATTTTCTTCTTTTATCTTCCTTTTATCTATTAAAGTAAATAAGTAGCACATAAGACTTAAAAAGAACAAAAAATTGTTCTTTCCTTGATTAAAAATAGGAGAGATTCTTTCTTTTCTTCCTCAACTTAAAAAAAATTGTATCAATTTGCTTGATAAAAATTTGCGCGAAGTCATAAGAATAATAGTTTGATGCAACGTTATTTAACTAAGAGCCAGGGTGAATGAGACAATTGGCACAACTTGTACCTACCCTCCAGAATGGCAGAATTGGGAACCTATGTCCCTTAATGGGGGATGCTTTCCTAGGTGAGGATAACTTTTAAAATCTCAAGTATTTGATGGACTAAAGAAAAGAATTAGTATTTTAGTTACATTAAAGTAAATTAGTAGATTCACAAAGGAAAAAAAAAGTTTGATTACTAGAAGTATATGAAAACTTTAATCGGATCTCGGCATACCTGTAATTAAAAATATATATACTTTCTTTTCATTTTTCAAGTTTCGAGCATTATCAAGTGGCATAGCAACTTTAAAGGCTAAAAATTAATCACTTGCAAGAAGAGGGAAGCTAATTGGATCAGCCTTATCAAGAAACGGTTTAGTTTAGTGGTAAAAAGACATTCTATACTATATTTATACTGGGATCAAGTAATTACCAGAGTTGGGGGTTTCCTGACAGCAAACGTTTCAATGAATTCGAACAAACAAACGTTTCAATCAATTCGAACAAACAAAAATAGAACAGATTAATGTGTTTTGCATTCTAAAGAATCATGTGAAAGTAATCTAGTCGACATTGGTCCTATTAAGAGAGATTTTCGTCAAAGTATGGCAAGTGTCTTTTTGAATTCGAACAAACAAAAACAAAACAGATTCAGACTTAGGTTCTAGGAGAAAGAAGAAGAAGAAGAAGAAGGAAGATGAGAAGATTAGAATCGTTGGGCCCTAAACTTAGGTCCTAGGGTTAGATCCAGGGTTTATTAGAAGAAGAAGATGAAGAAGAAGAAGAAGAAGAAGGAGTAGGAGGATCGTGTACCTGGCGGAGCTTGGAGGCAGCGGCGATCGTCAACGGCCGGAGGTCGGCGGTCTGCAGCGCCCGTTGACGGCGCTCTCTCTGTCTCTCTCTCTCTCTCTCTCTCTCTCTCTCTCTCTCTCTGTGTTAAAAATGAAAATGAGGAAAAATTTTTGTAAAGAAAAATATTTAATAAATTTTCTATAGTAAAATATCTAATAAATTTTTTAAATTTTTTTTAAAGTAAACTAATTCAGATTACTAACGAATTTTTATGCTTTCTAACGGATATATCGGATATATCCGTTAGAAAGCATAAAAGTTGTCCGTTAGTAATCTGGCCATATGGTGTAGTGTACCACAGTTGGTGGTGAGATGTTCATGCACTCCATCAATTGCATGGGTATTTGGTATCATTTTCATGAATATTGTAGTTTTAGGACTCAACGTGGCATTGTAACCATAGTTACTAAGATTTTGATTTTTAACTTTTATATTCATTTTTTTTTATATTTTTGATTGACTATTATGAGAGGGATTCATCCAAAAATGAAAAACAATAATGCGAGGAGCCCTTATCTATCTATACTTCTATTACAAAATGTGGCATGCATATATAAAATGTTTTCATGTGTCAAATTAGTATATTACTTAACTTCTAACTAATACCCGATTGCTAATGATAAAGCACATGCAAATTATTATTATTATTGTAAGATTGGTAGAAGATAGAATATGTCACTATATCAAATACACAATAACAGAGGCCATTATATAGGCTACATAAATCCTAAACCAGGTAGGAAAGGAGTAGTACAAATAGTATACACTAGTAAAACTAGTAGATAGTACAATGAATCTGGTAAGCTTATATCACGAGGTACAAATGTCACCACCCATCTCGTTACGGGCGGAAATAGGACACATGGCACACCATCAAAACTCATCCAATTCATTTAAAAAGGTATAACAGCGGAAAAGAAACTTAAAAACAACATTGAGTATTCAACGCTTTGAAAACAACAACCAATGAGTTGTAAAATCCGTATAAAATTGAAAACGTGATTTTATTTTGAAACGCATGAATTTATGTTGAAAGGGGTCCCAAGGTACCCTAAGAACCAATGAAAATATTTAAATAATTTTTGGGAGGGAAAGAAAAAGAAAACATGCAGGGGTATTTTGACCGGTCGAACGGCCCCCTTCGACCGGTCGAATGACCCCCTGGCAGAATTTACTATGATAGCAGAATTTTGAGAAGGAAGTCACCCAACCTCACATTTTGCAAACTTTCCAAAATTCTCAATCTTTGATCCAATACTTTCCAAGTCTATCAAGATTGCAAGAACATAAAAACATCTTAGTAATATTTGAAAAGGATTGGTAATGAAACAAGTTAAAGCTTGTTTGGATTAAAACACAAAAGTACTATTACATTCCTCCAAAATACCAATTTGGTGAGTTAAGTATTCAAAACATAAATTCATGAGTTCGGATTCATTACAACATAACCAAAAGAAGTTTTACAACATTTTACATCATTAATGAACCGTCCCCAATCTTTACAATTACCAAAACATGGTTCTAACCTTCAAAATGCATATTTCAACATGGAAATGATACAACCACATATCAATGGGAGAGATTTGTCCCGGGTGATCCCAACGACTTCACTCTTCGCATTCTTCTTTCCTTTTTTCCTACTTGCAATGGAATAATCTCCATTGCTCAGCTATATACTGAGTGTACAATTCTAAACATATGCTTATATGACAAATCATACTTTAAGATATCAAAACACGTCAAATTAGTCTATAGGGAGAGTGGTATGCTTCCATCTGGTAATAAAATTGATGCCGTGGAAGGCCTTTCTCTTACCACGCACCCAGTGCCCTGGCTGGGCTTTCTCCCAAACCATGCTCTGTGCCCAAGCTTAACCTTCCTCCAAATTAGGCACATTAACTATTGATACCAAAATCCTCAAATATCGAGGAGCTTACCCCCGGATGGAATTGCACCAAACCCCTCTTTGACCCACATAGACACATAACATGCTCATATAATCACATATACGTATTTTCCATGCATTTTCAAGTGCATAATAAATGGGGCCTAATTAATACGTGAATTTTGCTCGGATCCAAACATCAACTCAAATATCCAAAATATGTAATTTCCTATAATACATAAGTGTAACTCCCTGAAAACCAAGCCACGTGGGCGAGGTCAACAAGTCAAATAATACAACAAAAGCACGAAATTATCCAACGTGGACCAATCCACAAGGCAGAAGCATAGGGGAATCCTATGTGGATTCCAAAGATAAGTCAATAAGTCAAGGGTTGACCCACGAGGAGCAAACGGTCAAATAGGGTCAACCAACATAGTTTGGTTTTGAAAGGAATTTGTAAAGAAGTATAAAGAAACTCCAAATGTTTAAAAGTAACAAGTAATGAAGTTTGCTTTGAAAGTTTATCACTAAAGTTGTTTTTGAAGGAATATGACTCCTTAGGAAATTGAAAGTAGTAATTTTCCCATAATAGGGTAACCATAGGCTAAGAAATGCTAACAAGGATTAAAAACATAATTTAACAAGGATCCTAGAGGATCCAACCATCAAGATTAAGATTAAGAGGGGGATAACTACGATCCCCAAATATACAAGATTATTAAGTCTAATAGAAAGAGTTATAAAGCAAGGGCTAAACATGTGACCAATTACAACTACTATGAAATAAATAAAAATCCTTGTAATTCAATCTACGAATAAGATAATGAATTACAACTAGGACAATGTTCCTACCATGAGGTATGACAAAGAAGTGTTTTCTTTTCAAAATCAAAGACTTCCTCGTAAGGAATCTTCAAATGGGATGCCACGCATCGAAAATTTTTGGGCCTTGCTCTAATCAACATTTCCTGAAAAAGGGATTTTATAGATTCATTAAGCACAACGACTCAGTAGAAAACATTGTAGAAATGTACTACTACTTCTAAAATCATGCTATGACATGCGGTGTAATGCTTTACCGCCGTGGCGATGCAACTAGCCTGATGGACAAACCGTGAGACATTCCTAACTCAATATCCCAATCACACACTCTCACACCGGATAGCAATTATAACACCCACATTTGTGTTATTGCATTTGTATCATATTGTCATGCATGATAATGTGATATGGCGTGTCCTATGACATATGGTTGAGTGAGTTTTGACTCACGAGTTGATTTGGGTGTCTGTATTAGAGAACCCTTTGAAACTGTGGTAATTGAGGATTTATTGCTTGTGAAGTCTCTTCGAGTATGAGACGGTCACTGTGGAATACTTTAAATGTTTATCTTGAAATAAATGTTTACCTGTGTATTTCAATATCTGTATTATTTTCTGTTTTAGAATTTATATCTACTGTTAGTTTCAGTATCCTGGTGAGAACGAATGAACATGCTATTAATTTGGTAGGCTAATTAGCAACATCGGAAACGTCATGTAGAAATTCGCGTTTTAGCGACCAAACGAAACTTAGTCGGAAACTTTTATAATTTTGAAGTTTCACTCGTAAAGCTATGAATAAGTTGTATAGAAAGTTTCAGAGACTAATTAGGAGTTCGGAAACTCGTGGGGAGGTAAACGTAATTCCCGAGAGTTTTGCCTATAAATAGGAAGTGATGACTTCCATATTTTTATAAGTTTAACCTAAAGTTCAAGAAAGGAGGCCATAGGGAGATTTTGGGAGCTTAGAGCTTTGCGACGCCAAACGACGACTTTCCGTCAGTTTGTTTTCTCCTAGATTTCATATTCGAGCTCCTCGAGGTAAGAGCTTCGTTTTGATATATGTTAGGACTTGTTTGGCCAAGTTTTTCAAAAAGTTGTTTTCTAGAATTTTTCATAAAAGTTGGTAAATGGAATTCTGATCCATAGGAATTTTACTAGACGGACTTCTGCACGTTCTTTGTGCACGGGTTTTCTTTGGATCGTATTATAAGCGCGTAAATCGGAGGTGAGTGATTCAACTATGTTTTGGAATGATTTCTTGGCATGTATTCATGTTATGTTTGAATAACATGTATTAATCCTTAGAGATATATTGTGTAGTTCATATTGGGCAATTATATTGATAAGTAGGCTCAATAGCACGGTGATATGTTTTTATTACCGCGAGCATGGTGATATGTATTTGAGCATGTTAAGTTGCTTATGTGGGTCAGAAGGAGCACGTGGTCACCGTGCCATTTTTGTGGAGCCGATATAGGCATTAAGGTCGCACGATTGAAGAAAAGAATCGTGGGTCTTACCCTTTCGTGTGGACTTATTGGCGAGGAGTCGCGGATTGGGAATATGGACGGGCACGTGAGTCTCCCGCGACTAGTATGAAATGTAGAGATGTGAATGCGGACATGTTTATCATTCATGTGCATATGTTGTTTTATTCACTAAGCTTTAGCTTAAACAAATCGAAATATGTGTGGTTATTCAAATAACCATTTCAGGTGTAAATGCTGGCGAGGAATCGCAGAAATGAGCACGTGGGTTTTGGGAGTTCGCTTAGAAGGCAACTCAATGCTTTAATCTCGTGATTTTGTAATCTGATAGTCTTTTTCATTTGAGTTGTTAAGGGACTTGTAATAGAATGGAGAGTCGTCTTGTAAACGTTTTATTTTAGTTCCGAATCCTGTAAGGAATTACTACGTTTTGTTTTGACTTTGAAAGCATGGTTTGGGTTGTTTAAGTTATCATGTACATGAACCTAGAGTTCACGGTTTGAAATGTTTTACTTGTCGACTTTATATCTTGTATTAATGTTGAGATAGTTTGCGGTCGCAAGGGTCGTTTGACCTTAGGCAATTTCCTTGTGCAAGAAGGATTGCTGTCAGAGGGTCATTCGACCGGTCGAAAGGGACATCTCGACCGGTCGAAGTACCCTCTGCTGTGAAGGATTATTGCCGAGGGTCATCCGACCGGTCGAAAGGGGCATCTCGACCGGTCGAAATGACCCCTGCATGAAAACTTTTTATACCCCTTTCGCAACTTATTTAAATGTTTTGATTGGTTGTTAGGGCACCTTTGGGATCCCTTTGAATATAAATTCATTCGTTTCAAAATATAATTACGTTTTCAAATTTATATGAATTTTACCAACTTCGGGTATATTGTTTCAAAGGAACGACTACTATTTGTTATATTTAAAGCTTATTTTTTTTCCGCTGCTACAACTTTGAAATGAGTAGGAAGAGCCTCGGTGGCGTGCCACGGGCTCCGGTTCCGCTATGGTGGGACCGGGCTGTGACATTTAGTGGTATCAGAGCTTAAGTTTAGAGCCTTGGGAACGAGTGACGTTATATATGCTGAGCGACGTCGAGTGGAGTGTGTAATTGTAAAGATAATTGTTATCATTGTGGAAATGCTTCATGCATTTGCATTTGTTGATTGTGATGAACTGTGCACATATATCTATATTGTGGCATAGCATGCATGGTCATTATGCATTGAACTCAACAGGGGAAATATTTAAAACGTTATGGCTGATCCACCAAGAGAATTGTCACCGCATTCGCGGATGGACCAAATAGTGAATATGGTGAGAAATTTCATACAAGCGGTAAGTGAAAGAGAACAGATGAACGTTCAGCCTCCACAAGTGGAAATTCGTTATGTCAATACACCATCGGCACCGCGACCTCAACACACGATCGTGGAACAGTTTCATAAGCGAAAGCCGACGTTGTATCATGGGCAAGTTGACATAGACTTGGCCGATCATTGGATGATGGACATGGAAAGACATTTCCGTCAGGTAATATGTACCGATGAGGAGAAAATTTTGTGCGCATCCGATACGTTGATGGGCGAAGCATTGGATTGGTGGAACAACGTGATTGAACAAGGGAAGCCGACCACGTGGGAAGCATTTAAAGAAGAATTCAACAAACGTTTCTTCCCGCAATCTGCTTATACTCAGAAACGTCAAGAGTTTGCAAGTTTGGTTCAGGGAGATATGACCGTAGGTGAGTATGTTTCTCGTTTCAATGCCTTGTTACGATTTGGGAAAACTACCGTTCCGACTGATAGGGATAAAGCTCGTAAGTTTGAGGAAGGGCTTAGAGAGAATATCCGTGGCCGTGTGGACATGTTGCAACACCCGACCGTTTCTCTAGTCGAGGAAGCCGCTCGCATTGCTGAGAAAAGTGTCGACAGATATCGACAGGGACAACAAGGAAAGAGAACAAATGACAGTCGTGGTAAGAATCAAGGGAATGCGAAGAAACCATTCGCGCAAGGCTCAGGATCGAATATGGGTAGTCAAGGAGGAAGTGTGTTTGTTGGAGATTCGAGACCGTTGTGCCCAACATGTAACGTGCGACACAGAGGAACCTGCCATTAATTGATCACTTGCTTTTATTGTAAACAATTGGGGCATGTGTCTAGGAATTGTCCGTTGAACGCTAATTTGACTACACCAAACACAACCTCGAACGCCAAGGGCTATAATCCAGAAACGAGAGGGAAATGTTTTGAGTGTGGACAACCGGGACACATAGCAAAGAACTGTCCGAGTAAGAGACAACCGGGAATGAGTACTGGGGCATCGAGTGTGCCAAGCGGATCAAGGGTAGAACCTCGAGTGGACAAAGGGAAAGGAGTCGCGCAACAACAAGGACGATACTTCCAGCTTAGGCCGGGGAATACGGATGATACCGTCGTGTCAGGTATTCTTCCTATTTGTTCGTATCCTGCACGTATACTTATGGATTCTGGCTCGACGCATTCATTTGTATCACGTGATTTTGTTAAACATCTAACTGTTAAGTCAGAACCGTTAGGATATGACTTGTGTGTATCATTGCCTAGTAGTGAACCACTAGTTACTTCTTCGATATTCAAGTCATGTGAGATCAAGATAGGTGATAAAGTTTTAAGCGTTGATTTGATTCCGTTGACGGTGAATTACTTTGATGTTATCTTGGGTATGGATTGGTTGTCGGTTAATCAAGCCAAAATCGATTGTGAACGGAAACGGGTTAGTTTCTATCCGTCAGGACGAGAAGAGTTTACTTTTCAGGGTAAGGGAGTGATCGTACCGCCGTACTTGATATCGGCGATTCAAGCAAGTAAGATGTTGAAGAAGGGTTGTTCGGGTTTCTTATGTTCAATTGTCGACACGCGAGTTCTTGGACCACTAATAGAAGACATTTCAGTAGTTCGAGAATTTCCAGATGTTTTTCCCGATGAGTTACCCGACGTATTGATTGAAAGAGAGCTTGAGTTCACGATAGAAGTAGTACCAGGGTCACAACCGGTATCCAAAGCACCGTACCGAATGGCACCGATAGAGTTGAAGGAATTGAAAGTTCAGTTAGAAGAACTGTTGGAGAAGGGTTTTATCCGACCGAGTGTTTCGCCGTGGGGAGCTCCAGTCTTGTTTGTGAAGAAGAAAGATGGAACAATGCGCATGTGCATCGACTACCGAGAGTTAAATAAGTTGACCGTCAAGAACAAGTATCCGTTGCCGCGAATAGATGACTTGTTTGATCAGTTACAAGGGGCTCAGGTATTTTCGAAGATCGACTTGAGATCCGGTTACCATCAGTTGAAAGTCAAAGAGGAAGATGTTGAGAAGACAGCTTTCAGAACTCGATATGGTCACTTTGAATTTTTGGTTATGCCGTTTGGAGTGACTAACGCACCAGCTGCTTTCATGGACTTGATGAACCGTGTTTTCAAAGATTATTTAGATGAGTTCGTTATCGTGTTCATAGATGACATCCTAATCTACTCCAAAAGCGTTGAAGATCACGAGCATCATTTGCGATTAGCCTTACAACGATTGCGTGAAAAGAGATTATTCGGCAAATTGAAGAAGTGTGAGTTTTGGTTGGCCGAGATAGCTTTCCTTGGACATATAGTGTCGGCGAAGGGAATTTCTGTAGACCCTCAGAAGATAGAAGCAGTTACCAATTGGGCGAGACCAACGAATGTGACAGACATCCGAAGTTTCCTAGGATTAGCTGGGTATTATCGGAGATTTGTGAAAGACTTTTCGCGTATAGCAATGCCGATGACACAGTTAATGAGGAAAGATATTGCTTTTGTTTGGAGTCCAGAATGTGAAGAAAGTTTTCAAGAGTTGAAAGGTCGACTAGTGAAAGCACCAATTTTAGCCGTTCCATCAGGGACTGAAGGGTTTATCATTTACAGTGATGCTTCATATAGAGGTTTAGGTTGCGTTCTTATGCAAGGTGATAAAGTTATTGCGTATGCGTCGAGACAACTTAGACCGCACGAGAAGAATTATCCAACACATGATCTAGAATTGGCCGCCGTGATTTTTGCATTGAAGATTTGGCGTCATTACCTATACGGGGAGAAATGTGAGATCTACACGGATCATAAGAGTTTGAAGTACCTGTTTACACAACGAGATTTGAACATGAGGCAAAGGAGATGGTTAGAGTTGATGAAGGACTATGACTTGTCAATTCAGTATCATCCGGGCAAGGCGAATGTTGTCGCCGATGCTCTTAGTCGCAAAGTACCAACCAATACCGCATCAGATTTGACTTCTCAGAAAGAATTGATACGAGATATGGAGAATATGGAGCTTGAGGTGATTCCGAGGATTGAAGGTGGATTGATGTCGACGATTGTGGCACAACCACTCTTGATTCACGAGATCACGGAGAAACAACTTCAAGACGTGGCTTTGAAGAAGATTTGTGATGAGATTCCAATGGGCAAACAACCGGGATTCACGTTTGAGAACAATGTGTTGAGATTGAGGGGTAGAATTTGTGTACCTAGCGAGAAGGAGTTGAAACGGAATATCCTAGAGGAAGCACACAATACGAAGTATACCGTTCATCCGGGAAGCACCAAGATGTATAGAGATTTGAGACATGTTTATTGGTGGCCAGGAATGAAGAGAGAAATAGCACGATACGTTTCGCGTTGTGCTAGTTGTCAGCAAGTAAAGGCCGAACGCCAAGTACCTTCAGGATTGTTACAACCGTTACCGATAGCTGAGTGGAAATGGGAGCACATAACAATGGATTTTGTTAGTGGGTTTCCGAGGTCGAAGAGATCGAACACTATTATTTGGGTGATTGTTGATCGTTTGACGAAGTCTTCACACTTCCTACCGCTTCGAACAACTAAGCCAATGACGTTAGCTAAGTTGTATATTCGCGAGATTGTGAGACTACATGGTATCCCAGTTTCTATCATTTCTGATAGGGATAGTAGTTTTACATCGAAGTTTTGGAGAGCCTTACAAGAAGCAATGGGTACCAAATTACACTTTAGTACAGCTTTTCATCCTCAGACCGATGGTCAATCAGAGAGAGTAATCCAGATTTTGGAAGACATGCTTAGGCTATGTGTACTTGATTTTCAGGGTGATTGGGAAGACCATTTGCCATTGATTGAGTTCGCATATAACAACAGTTTTCAGTCAAGTATTGGGATGGCTCCTTATGAAGCTTTATATGGTCGTGTATGTCGTTCACCGATTAGTTGGACAGAAGTCGGAGAAAGAAAGATTGAAGGGCCGAAAATTGTACAAGAGACGACGGATAAGATAAAGGTAATTAGACAACGGTTACTGACAGCTCAGAGTAGGTATAAGAGTTATGCCGATAAGCGTAGACGACCGTTGGAATTTGACGTGGGAAACTTGGTGTATTTGAAGGTGTCGCCTTCAAAGGGAATAACCAGATTTGGTAGATACGGGAAGCTCAACCCTAGGTATGTAGGACCTTTTGAAATCATTGGAAAGGTTGGACCCGTAGCTTATCGTTTGAACTTACCGAGCGAGTATGCTCAAGTTCATAACGTGTTTCATGTATCATTGTTACGTAAACAATTAGTGGAAGATAGAGATCAAGTAATGACTCCGACATCGAATGAGATTCAGAGTGATTTAACGTATGTCGCATATCCGGTAGAAATCTTAGATCGGAAGGATCAAGTCTTACGAAATAAAGTAATATCGAAAGTGAAAGTGTTATGGCGTAGCCAAACTACGGAAGAGATGACGTGGGAGATAGAAGATGAGATGCGTACTCAGTATCCGCACCTTTTCGAGACATGAGGTATAAGTTTGGGGACAAACTTCTTTTAAGGGGGAGAGTATTATAACACCCACATTTGTGTTATTGCATTTGTATCATATTGTCATGCATGATAATGTGATATGGCGTGTCCTATGACACATGGTTGAGTGAGTTTTGACTCACGAGTTGATTTGGGTGTCTGTATTAGAGAACCCTTTGAAACTGTGGTAATTGAGGATTTATTGCTTGTGAAGTCTCTTCGAGTATGAGACGGTCACTGTGGAATACTTTAAATGTTTATCTTGAAATAAATGTTTACCTGTGTATTTCAATATCTGTATTATTTTCTGTTTTAGAATTTATATCTACTGTTAGTTTCAGTATCCTGGTGAGAATGAATGAACACGCTATTAATTTGGTAGGCTAATTAGCAACATCGGAAACGTCATGTAGAAATTCGCGTTTTAGCGACCAAACGAAACTTAGTCGGAAACTTTTATAATTTTGAAGTTTCACTCGTAAAGCTATGAATAAGTTGTATAGAAAGTTTCAGAGACTAATTAGGAGTTCGGAAACTCGTGGGGAGGTAAACGTAATTCCCGAGAGTTTTGCCTATAAATAGGAAGTGATGACTTCCATATTTTTATAAGTTTAACCTAAAGTTCAAGAAAGGAGGCCATAGGGAGATTTTGGGAGCTTAGAGCTTTGCGACGCCAAACGACGACTTTCCGTCAGTTTGTTTTCTCCTAGATTTCATATTCGAGCTCCTCGAGGTAAGAGCTTCGTTTTGATATATGTTAGGACTTGTTTGGCCAAGTTTTTCAAAAAGTTATTTTCTAGAATTTTTCATAAAAGTTGGTAAATGGAATTCTGATCCATAGGAATTTTACTAGACGGACTTCTGCACGTTCTTTGTGCACGGGTTTTCTTTGGATCGTATTATAAGCGCGTAAATCGGAGGTGAGTGATTCAACTATGTTTTGGAATGATTTCTTGGCATGTATTCATGTTATGTTTGAATAACATGTATTAATCCTTAGAGATATATTGTGTAGTTCATATTGGGCAATTATATTGATAAGTAGGCTCAATAGCACGGTGATATGTTTTTATTACCGCGAGCATGGTGATATGTATTTGAGCATGTTAAGTTGCTTATGTGGGTCAGAAGGAGCACGTGGTCACCGTGCCATTTTTGTGGAGCCGATATAGGCATTAAGGTCGCACGATTGAAGAAAAGAATCGTGGGTCTTACCCTTTCGTGTGGACTTATTGGCGAGGAGTCGCGGATTGGGAATATGGACGGGCACGTGAGTCTCCCGCGACTAGTATGAAATGTAGAGATGTGAATGCGGACATGTTTATCATTCATGTGCATATGTTGTTTTATTCACTAAGCTTTAGCTTAAACAAATCGAAATATGTGTGGTTATTTAAATAACCATTTCAGGTGTAAATGCTGGCGAGGAATCGCAGAAATGAGCACGTGGGTTTTGGGAGTTCGCTTAGAAGGCAACTCAATGCTTTAATCTCGTGATTTTGTAATCTGATAGTCTTTTTCATTTGAGTTGTTAAGGGACTTGTAATAGAATGGAGAGTCGTCTTGTAAACGTTTTATTTTAGTTCCAAATCCTGTAAGGAATTACTACGTTTTGTTTTGACTTTGAAAGCATGGTTTGGGTTGTTTAAGTTATCATGTACATGAACCTAGAGTTCACGGTTTGAAATGTTTTACTTGTCGACTTTATATCTTGTATTAATGTTGAGATAGTTTGCGGTCGCAAGGGTCGTTTGACCTTAGGCAATTTCCTTGTGCAAGAAGGATTGCTGTCAGAGGGTCATTCGACCGGTCGAAAGGGACATCTCGACTGGTCGAAGTACCCTCTGCTGTGAAGGATTATTGCCGAGGGTCATCCGACCGGTCGAAAGGGGCATCTCGACCGGTCGAAATGACCCCTGCATGAAAACTTTTTATACCCCTTTCGCAACTTATTTAAATGTTTTGATTGGTTGTTAGGGCACCTTTGGGATCCCTTTGAATATTAATTCATTCGTTTCAAAATATAATTACGTTTTCAAATTTATATGAATTTTACCAACTTCGGGTATATTGTTTCAAAGGAACGACTACTATTTGTTATATTTAAAGTTTATTTTTTTCCGCTGCTACAACTTTGAAATGAGTAGGAAGAGCCTCGGTGGCGTGCCACGGGCTCCGGTTCCGCTATGGTGGGACCGGGCTGTGACACAAGCTACTCAGACGTGAGTGTAGCTTACAAGATCTCCGGTAGCTAACCGAATGTGTTCTTGCATTTTTGAATGTTTTAAGGATCACAAACAACCTTTCTCACTTCACACCCGCTTCCGGAATTTCATCCAATTACAACCCCAAACGAGGATTCCAAAGACATTCCCCAATCGTGGGAATTCTAACAATTTCATATGCCCCAAGCCAATGCCATGAAGGCTTTGCCGACTTGGCAACTATGAAATGCTACTAGATGTGGTTATGCTTTAACAATATCATTTCTATTATTATAATGCTAAGCAATAAACATGGTAGTTTATGATACCAAAATTACATAAATCATGGATTCATATAAAGCATCATCATCATCATCTAGGCATTAAGGAAACTACTATCACCAAGAAGTAATTAAAGTCATAGCAACTCACTTAGCACATAAGTTTAGGCATGAAATCAATTAGGCACATAAGGACAACTAATCATGTAATTAATCACATCAAAGAGTTCAAAGTCTAGGTTAACAAATATTAACTCTCACCTACACATGTCAAACCATGAAGTTAGAAATAATAATGCACTTAAACAATGA
Organism: Hydrangea macrophylla; assembly: GCA_033977485.1. Classification (NCBI taxonomy): domain Eukaryota; kingdom Viridiplantae; phylum Streptophyta; class Magnoliopsida; order Cornales; family Hydrangeaceae; genus Hydrangea; species Hydrangea macrophylla. The sequence continues at coordinate 93,698,732 of CM066982.1, read as the reverse complement.
AATTTACCTCTTGAGTATTTGAGAAAATACTCTCACCAAAGAAATCCAAAGGGGAAATCATTAACATAAGCATATCCTATAAGATATCAACACCTAGTTATATAAACCAAATTGAGGAATGAAAACTATGGTGTTAATAAGATAACAGAAATTACCTCTTGAGTTCTAGGGCAAGAAGTACCAAATTTCAAATCCCACGAAGAAGCCGAAAACACCGGTGTGAAGGTCTAGGTAAGATGATCAAAATGGTCTCTAATAGCCTTGTCCCAAACTAGAGTCCTTGGCCTCCAAATGGAGCTTGAACGCTCTAAGCTTCCATGGAGTTGTATCTCCCAAAACTAGAGAGAGAGAGAGATGAGAGATGTAGAGAGATAAACCAAAGAAAGGAAAAAGAAGAGATAAGGAGGAAGAGAGAGAGAGAGAGAGAGAGAGAGAGAGAGAGAGAGAGAGAGAGAGAGAGAGAGGAAAGCTTCTTAAAGAAGCTTTGGTGGTTGGGAGTGGTTGGGAGTTGTTTGGGAGTGGTTAGGAGTTATTTGGGGAGGTGACTTGTGGGTCTCACCCTTGTTCCCTCACACACACACACACACACACAAATACATAACATACATATTGTAGACACCCCATTTTGTCGGCTATCAGATTTAGGAGACCCATAGCTTGGTGGATCACAATGATCGTAAAAGATTCAAAAGGACTCTCGGAAGTCAGCTCTATCTCTCAGAATGCTCAGAATGACCAAAATGCCCTTGAAAGTCCGAAAATTCCCAGATTTGGTCCCAAAGTTCTGAAAACATACTACGTCGTAAGAAAAGTGATAAAATGAGTTTTTAAATAAAACCGGAAGAAATCGTCAGCTCCCAGAGACCCCCGGAAGTCCCGGAAGTTCCCCGAAAGTCCCCGTTGACCGGTTTGACCAAGGTTTGACCAGGTTTGACCAAGTTTGACCGAAATCGTCCGAATTCACCAAAATCATTTTAAATCACGGGAAAAGTGTTAAAACAAGTTCCAAAAAGAAAATCGAGCGAAAACACCAGCTCCCGGGAACTCCCGGAGGTTTCTAGAACTTCCCGGGAATCCCAGGTTTGACCAGTTTGACCAGAATTTGACTTTGGAACCGGGGTGCCGAAACAATTTTCAAATATTTTTCATGGATACTAGAGGTCAATAGCTTTCCAACGGTATATCGCACATAATTTCTGGATTTAAAACGAATTTATTATGAATTTCCAAAGGCGAAAAAGGCGATCAAATCGGCTTTTATCGCGAATACCGCAAAACTTTTCAAAGTGACCTATCCCCGAACTATTTTTTATGTAAAGTAGACTCCATTACCTTTCCAACGGTATATCACAACCTCAATTTGGAGTTCATACGCATTTTCTGTGAATTTCGGACGAAATAGGGCCTTTTCGCGAATACCGGAACATCAGGGGGCCTAAACAGCATTATCCAGACGAAGGGAGGAGCAGTGCCGCCGCGGCACTGGCCCACTGCCGCCGCGGCAGTGGCCCAGTGCCGCCGCGGCACTCTCCCCCAGAACAGTGAGTTTTTGTAATTATTTTTGTGGTCCCATTTTGATTAATTAAAAGCCAAAACGACATAGTTTTATGATTTCAGATGTTTGGAGCCAATGGGAACACTTTTAAAACCCCAAAACCACCCCAAGTTGGCCTATATAAACACCCCATTACTCCTCATTTTGGGGGGAGTCAAATGCAAGTTTAGAGAAAGTTTGGGAGAGAAAGTGTAGAGATAAGGTTAGAGTGGAGAGAAAAGAAGCTTTCTTCTTTGATTTTTCAAAACAAAAGTGAGTTTCTAACTTTGTTTTTACTTCATTACTTCCATTTATTTCAACATTCAATACTCCCAACCACCATTTTAGTGAGCATTCAAGAGTGTGGAAGCTTCTTCCATGTCTAGTGTCATTACATATGAGTGATACACCAATCTACAAGTCTCATGCTTCATGAATATCATCTATTGATTATCATCTACTTGCTTGATTATATATATGTTCATCTCTCCTCATCTCATTTCTTTTTATTTTCTTTATTTACTTACTAGTTCATCATCATCTAAGTGATGACATGAAGTTTGGGGTGAGTGAATCCTTATGGATAGTAGCTCTTGACCTCAAAAACATGTTTGATAGATGATGATCATAACCTCAATACTTCCAAGGCATTCTTGGAATGTATTGAAGTTATGCCCAAAAATAAAATAAATCTCTCCAACAATCTTGGAGATTCTTAATGATGAGTTTGGTGTTAGTATTCTAAGTGGTCATAATCCTTATTGAGTGTTGGAAATATGTTTTCAAAACATCTATTTCAAAACCCCCTCTCAATCCCTCTCATTTGATTTCAAGAAATAAAACTTTGTTTTCTTCAATATCTCTAAAACAATGACCCAAAACAGTGAGCTGTTCAGATTCAGAGATTTGTTTTGAATTAAATACTCAAGTTATGATGATGAAACCACTTGTAAAACCTTCCTAATACAGCATAGTTTGTCCCTAATTTTTCCCATCAATTATAGAAATATGAGAGTATTTGTTTTGGATGTGAGAAGTTCACATTCATAATCTGCCTCTGTTCTCACAGAATGTTCACCCAACTTCTTGCACTTATTCTGGACATTTTCATCACTGTACATATACCTTTTCTATTTTTTTTATAAAACTTGGGTGTCTTAGGAAACTTTTGGTATATAATGGGTCATCATAAACCTTTTCTTTGATTTATGAAAAATCATACAAAATCAGTCAACAGTGCAGCTTTTGTTTCTGAGTCATGTGTATATTCTGATTTTTTTCTTTTAATCTGTGATAGCTATTGATGTTTGGCTTTTTGGGTTATTTTCTAGACACAATAAGAATGATCTCAGATTTTTCTCACATTTTTCTAGGCACGTTTGACCTCCCATTATAATGTTGCAAAGTGCCATATGCAGTCTGTCCACTATTCACAGCAAGCATATTTCAACTTTTATTCTTTGATTTGATGCTCATATGCATTCCAAATTAGCTCACATCTTAGGAAGTAGTTCATACTACATTTGTATATATCCCATGTTGATTTAATCCATTCATTCATGCACATTTTAGACTTCTAAGTCATTTTAGAAATCCATGAACACAAAACACACTACAACCTTTGCACATTTTTAGGTTCATACAATACATTCATGCAAGATTTGGGGTTTTTGTAACTCTTAATCCAAGAAGATTATAAGGAATGAACTTGATCACACGTTCGTGCTTCCCCTCATCCTTTCTCATCCGTCCCGGGGATTGAGAGATCTTCTTTTCTCAAAAAATAACATGCATCATTCTAGTTTGCTAAGCATATTTTGATTTCTTTAATTAATTGCTTCAAGAACAATTCATGTCCCCTTTAGATTAGGAAAACTTGATTAATTGATATATGATTAGACGATTTTTTCCTAGGTTTATTTGTGTGATTTTCACTTTACATTGTATGATATTTGACTTAGATTTTATGAATGATATCTTATCTTTTGATTTTCAATTTCAAGATTCTTATGTGATGTAATATACTATCATAGTATTAATTGCCGAACCAAACCTAGTATAAGATGATTATTTGGATGCTAATTGAGGCCCGTCGAAAGACGGGGCGAGTAGAGGGTGTTTTAGTCGCGACAAAGGCTCCTTCCTCTCTCGTACCAAAACCCCGAACCAAGTTCTTTGGTTATGAAGGGCCGGTGCCCTTATCCGCTTGGGTGAGTCAAAATTAGGTTTCTTGGTTCCTTAAAGACCAAGTGGCGACTCTGTATCTGTTTTCAACAGACCTTTCGTTTTCTTTCCTTGATTCAAATCAATTTCTAAACAATCTCAACCAGAGAGAAGTGGTCCGAAGCCCGGTATCCACAATCTGGCGACTCTGCTGGGGATTTTATTTTAAAAACAAAATAATACAGAGGTTTGACTCATAAGAAGCATCCTTAAAATCATCTTTTTACTGTGTTTGGTTCACCGCATTGCACTCTTGCATTCCCCCCCTTCGACTGTGTCTGAAACGCGGCGCTGACATTGTTCAGGTCTTGCTGTGCCAGGGCACAAGTCACCGTTGATACTGTACCTTCCAAGGTATATCAAAAAGAGTAAAAACCTCCGTACTGTCTCCCTGACGGTATATTGGAACTCTCGTCAACGGACCCTCTTTGACTAAACCCAGCCTTTGCATATAGATTCCTGTAGAACCTTTCATAGGACTGTTCATTTATCTTTTCAGATAGGACAACATGATATAACTGCTGTATGCCCTGATGGGATTACCTGAGCGATGTAGACGCTTGTGTGACATAGAACAGAACCTCTTTCTTATGATTCCCAAGGCAATCACTCATATGTGGTCACATTGAGTTGACCTGCCTAAGCATCATGACAAGGATGTCTGCTCCATGCTCGCAAAGATATACACCGCACACCTTGTTTGTCGGTCTTGAGACATAGGAGTATGAAAACCTGCTAGAAAGTATGATCACTATAACCGCACTTACCAGTTTCTCCCAGAAACTCTGTCCGAATATCCCAGATATGACCATATTGACCAGTTTCTCCCAGAAGCTCTGTCCGAATATCCTAGATATGACCATATTGACCAGTTTCTCCCAGAAACTCTGCCCGGATATCCCAGATACAACCACATTGACCAGTTTCTCCCAGAAACTCTGTCCAAATATCCCAGATACAACTACATTGACCAGTTTCTCCCAGAAACTCTGCCCGAATATCCCAGATATAACCACATTAACCAGTTTCTCCCAGAAACTCTGTCCGAATTTCCGGGGTATCTTGGAAATCCGTGTTATCCCTTGGTGATCATACTAGAAAGTAAGGTTAGCACACTCTGTATGGCTAGGACCTTATTTGTTTAGCTGCTATCTGTTAGAAATAGGAGCATCATATAGATTAGGGCTTACATCCGCATGTTTGTCCCATTTGCATGCACCATTCCCCATCAATTTGCACGCACTGTTTCGAGTCGGTCCACATCACTATCTTTGTCTGCCTAAAGTCACCACTGTCAAAGATCTAATCTAGCCCTTTCAAAATCTGTCAGGTCAGTATAGATTCCCAAGGTCAGCAGTCAGGGTCTTATTCGTGGGTCAGAAGTGCGGATAATTGGTTAATCAGAATCAGTCCGACAGCTTACGTCAGCATGAATAGGGAAGAGTTGGAAAACAAGGTTACTGAATTGGGAGCGACTATAAGCCAACAATCAGACAGTCTAGCCCAAGTCCTAAAATTCATGGAAGAACTGAAGCAGCAACAGCCGCGACCTCCGCCCGAGTTTCCGCCACCAGGGTTTGAGCCTCCTCTACACGAGAATAATGGGGAGGAAAACTGGTTTCAAGGGGTCCCACCGCTTACGTATGAGAAAAAGCTCCAAGAAAAGTTGGACAAGGTCGATAAACTGGAAAGCGTACTCAGAAAAAGCAAGGGTATCGACGATTACATGTTGGATCTGGAAGGCCTCTTCGAGCCTGTCAAGCTGAAACTGCCAGAGAATTTCAAAATGCCTGCCATCGATCGCTTTGATGGAACGGGAAACCCGAAAAGCCACGTGAAGCTATGTATGAGTATCTTCCAGTCCATGGGTTGCACCCACGAGCACATTGCGATGCTATTCCCGCAAACTCTGGCAAAATCTGCACTATCGTGGTTCCTAACCTTGGAAGCCTCCAAAACCCGGGCCTGGGAGGACATTGTCCGAGTTTTTGTCGATCATTACTCTTACAATCAAGAGCTGGACGTCACCGTCAGGGATTTGGAAACAACCCGGCAAAACAACAATGAATCCTTCGCTGCATTTCTGAGCAGATGGAGGAACAAGGTAGCCCAAATGACCCACCGGCCAATCGAGAAAGAACAGGTAAGGATGCTCATCCGAAATCTGCAGCCGCTCTATCATGAGAAATTATTCTACCAGTCCATCTCCACCTTTGAGGAGTTGTTTGAAGTCGGAACCCGAATCGAAGATGCCATCAGGGAGGGGAAGATCAAAAAGGAAGACCCTCCGAGTCAGCCAAGAAGGCCCAACTACCCCCGGAATCCCCCGGATGTCAATGCCCTTAGCGGCCAACCCATGGCATATCCTCCAAGGCCATACCAACCCTCCAACCAGGCAAATTCCTCCAACCGCCCTTTCCAGAAAAAGCCCCTTCGCAGTTTTGCCAAGCTAGAAATCTCTCTCTCCTCAGCCCTAGATCGCCTCCTAAAAAAAGGCCATCTCCAATTACTCCAGCCTCGAAATACCCCGCTCCCGCCCAACTGCGATATGTCCAAGCGATGTACTTACCACCAAGCCCCCGGCCATAACACTGATGATTGCGTGCGCCTCCGCCACGACATCCAAGACCTCATCGACCAGAATATCATCGAGCCGCCACCAAAGCAGCCTCATATCACCCAAAATCCTCTACCAAACCACCAAAATGTCAACCTCATTGAGTCCAGTCCCGTACCCTTCAACCCTGCTACTTATATCACCCCCCTAGGACAACCCTTGCTTTACATTGACATCCCGGATTCTGAGGGGATTCATCTGATCGGAGGGGAGAATGACGAGTGGCAGCAGTAGCTTGACGACGAGCAAGACTTGTTTTTCCTGGAAGAGCATGACCTAGGGGCGGTAGACCTCAAATGGTATGATCCTAACGACGAGAGTGACGCTTCCATCTGGAACGAGCCAGAAAAGCCATTTGTGGGAACGGATTGTGATTGGTTTAAAAAGGATGGGACTGTAGAAGGGCCTACTCCTGCTGAGATTGATGACCTAACCAGGTCAGGCCGCCATTACTAGCCTCCACAGCCTGCCACCGAAGCCATCGAAAAAGGTCCAGTTAAAGACAAGGGGAAGGGCAAGATGGATGAGGTCATCGAAGAAGACAATGAGCTGATCAAGCAGCTAAAGAAAACCCAAGCTCATCTCTCGATGTGGGATATTATGGTGACATCTTATAAGCACAGGCAAGCCGTGTTAAATGCCTTGGCTGGGATTGAAGTCCCCATCGACGCCGCGCCAGAGGACATGGTAACTTTCTTGGGTGCACTTACCCCCGACCCCATCATTACATTCTCCGACGAGGACTTGCCGCCAGAGGGATCCGCGCACAACAAGGCGTTATACATTACTGTGGGATGTAAGGAGCAACAGGTGCCATTTTGTCTAGTCGATACAGGTTCTGCTTTGAATGTTTGTGCCTTAAGAACTGCCACTGCTTTGGGGGTTAGTATCCTCGACATTACGCCATCTGTGCAATCCGTGAGGGCCTATGATAACACTAGAAGAAATGTAATGGGGACTGTCTCTCTATAAATCCGGGTAGGGTCTTTGGCGAGTACTGAGATCTTTCAAGTCATAGACATACCTGCCTCGTTCAATCTGCTGATTGGAAGGCCCTGGCTTCATGCCAACAAAGCTGTATCATCCACTGTGCATCAAATGATCAAGTACATTCATGAAAAGGAAGTAAAGATCATCCTCGGTAATAGTTGGGGTAACGAAGCTTTCCCAAACTACGCTCCCATTTTCGAAGTCCAAATACCTGAGCTGGAAGAAGGAGAAATCGGAGGATTCTTCATGGAAGAAGTCCATGTGATCAATGATGAAGATCGATTCCCTGAGGTCCACTCTGCAGTTGTCAACATTGTTCGCAAGATGAACTACTTCCCCGGGATGGGATTGGGTCGACGCCAGCAAGGAATTCGGGAATTCCCGCAGATCAAAGGACAACAAGGCACTTTCGGGTTGGGGTACAAGCCCACTGATGAGGATGTCGAGCTACAAAGGCCATGGAAGAAGAGGGTGAAGGGTCTCCCGCCATACCGCAAGACTTTAAATGGACAATTCGTCAAGGAAGGGGATGATTTCCCTTACTTCGGGTTCCCTGAACCATGGATCCATCGAACCACCGGGAGAAGGCACCCTGGGCTTGAAATCTTCGCTGACTGCGAGAGACCCCCATATCAAGACCCGTTCTACCCCGAAGAAGTTGGAAAGACCCCAGAGGAAGACTGGTTAAAATACCTTGACACTGAGGCGATCAAGAAGATGTGGGAAGAATCCGCTGAAGAGGAAGAGAAGAAGAGGGCCAAGAGCCAAGATGATCAGATCAAGCCTGCTGAGGAGGGTCTGAGCAACCAGGCTGTAGAGTCATCTGTCTGTGTCTCCCAATCCCCTATCCCCCCAAAGTCTGTACTACCAGTTATCGAGTCTGTACTGGAGTCGGCTGCTGTAAGCCCACCACTATCCAATGTAATCACTCCACCTGTCATGAATGAAATGAAAGACGATTCTGCTTACTCCTCTGTGTCTGACACTTGTGAATGCACAGATCCCTCCGAGGATCTCCCAATCGAACTAAAGCAACTAATTGAAAAACCACCTGCTTATGAAATAATCGAAGATACCTTATCAGTTAACTTAGGTGAAATAGATAATCCACAGATTGTGCAAATTGGCTCAACCCTTAATAAAGAAGAAAAAGAAAAATTAACTCTCTTGCTAAAAGAATTCAAAGATGTTTTTGCTTGGTCTTACGAAGACATGCCTGGGGTCGATCCCGACATTGTCCAACATCATATTCCTCTCCTCCCTAATTCTAAACCTGTCAAGCAGAAACTGAGGCGCATGAGACCGGAATGGGCACTCAAGGTTAAAGAAGAGGTGGAAAAGCAGTTCAAGGCAGGGTTCATCATTGTCACCGAATACCCGGAATGGGTTGCCAACATCGTGCCAGTCCCGAAGAAGGATGGGAAAGTTTGTGTGTGCGTCGACTTTCGTGATCTAAACAAGGCCAGTCCCAAGGATGATTTCCCGCTTCCCCACATTGACGTTTTGGTAGACAACACCGCAGGACATGAGCTACTGTCTTTCATGGATGGCTTCTCAGGTTATAATCAGATTCTAATGGCGCCAGAAGATCGGGAAAAGACGACGTTCACCACCCCTTGGGGAACCTACTGTTATAGAGTAATGCCCTTTGGGCTCAAGAACGCGGGGGCAACGTACCAAAGAGCTGCCACCACTCTGCTGCATGATATGATTCACAAAGAGGTAGAAGTATATGTAGACGACATGATTGTAAAATCCAAGGATAGAGAAGGGCACCTGGTAGCGCTGGAAAAGTTCTTCGAAAGGTTGCGCAAATACAAGATGAGGCTGAATCCAAAGAAATGCACTTTCGGCGTAACCTCCGGTAAACTCCTGGGTTTTCTCATCACACAAAGGGGAATAGAGGTGGACCCCTCTAAGATCAAGGCAATCCTCGAAATGACGTCACCACGGAATGAAAAAGAAGTACGGGGGTTCCTCGGAAGAATCCAGTTCATCAGCCGCTTCATTTCTAAACTCACAGCTACATGCGATCCTCTGTTCCGATTGTTGAGAAAAGGGGAGAAGTTCCAATGGGATGACCAATGCCAAGCCGCTTCCGATAAAATAAAAGCCTACCTTCAAAATCCACCTGTCCTTTCACCACCTACTCCTCGTAAGCCCTTATCCCTTTACCTGTCTGTCTCCGAAAATGCCATGGGTTGCATGCTAGCCCAAGAAGGAGAAGAAAGCCACTCCGAAAAAGCCATATACTACCTTAGCAAGAGGATGACTGGGTATGAGCTCAACTACTCTACCCTTGAAAAAACATGTTGGGCCTTGGTTTGGTGTACTCGCCGACTGAGGCACTACATGCTGGCCTTCCCAGTTGTGCTCATATCCCGCATGGATCCTCTAAAATACCTCCTTGAAAAACCCGCCCTGACCGGTCGCATATCCCGTTGGTTACTTCTACTATCCGAATTCGATATCAAGTATGTTACAAGCAAGTCGGTAAAAGGGAGGACCGTAGCTGAGCATCTCGCAGAGCATGCCGTTGACTCCGAAGAAAGTGGGGACTTTCCGTTTCCGGACGAGAATATCATGGAAATCAAGGAAGAACGGTGGAAGTTGTACTTCGATGGAGCGGCCAACATGAAAGGATACGGAGTAGGGATGATTCTCGTATCACCAAGAGGGGATCATACCCCGTTAGCGGTCAAGCTCAACTACAACTCCACCAACAACACCGCCGAATATGAAGCGTGCATTCTGGGAATGGAAGCAGCCTTAGAACTGAGGGTTCAGAAGTTAGACGTCTTCGGGGACTCAAACCTCATCATATCGCAAGCCAGAGGGGAATGGAAAGTAAAAGAAGAAAGGTTGAAGCCCTATCATGATCGTCTCGACCAGCTCAAGAGGCAGTTCAAGGATATCACATTCCTCTACTTGCCCAGGGAAGAGAACCAGTTGGCAGACTCGTTGGCTACCTTAGCCTCCATGATCAAGATTCCTGTGGGGGTCAAGATGATGCCTTTGGTAATAGAGCAGAGGTACGAGCCTTCGTTCAATATGATCGCCGCAATCGAAGAAGAAGAGAATGAAATGCCGTGGTATCGGGATGTTTGGGATTTCATAGAAAAGGGGATATACCCCCAAGAGTCCACCGAGAAAGACAAAAGGGCCATTAGAAGATTCGCCGCACAATTCGTCATTTGCGGTGGGAAATTGCTGAAGAAAGGATATAATGGTCACAACCTAACCTGCTTGTTCGGAAAGGGTTCCAAAAGAATGATGGAAGAAATACACGAGGGGGTATGTGGTCCACACATGAACGGTCACATGCTGGCTAAGAAAATCATAAGACAAGGGTACTACTGGACAACATTGGAGAAAGATTGTTGTGAGTACGTGAGGAGGTGTCACAAGTGCCAGATTCATGCAAACATGATGCATACACCACCATCCCTTCTGTACAGCATGACTTCGCCTTGGCCATTCTCAACCTGGGGAATCGACATCATTGGCGAGATCGTTCCGAAAGCCTCAAATGGAAATCGGTATATTCTGGTGGCCATAGACTACTTCACAAAATGGGTAGAAGCTGCATCTTACACCAAGTTGGGGGCCAAGGAAGTGGCCAAATTCATCAAGAGAAATCTCATCTGCCGTTATGGAGTTCCTTATGAGATTATTTCGGATAACGGAAGTCATTTCAAGGCAGAAGTCAGGGACCTGTTCGAGGAATACAAAATCACCTATCACAAGTCATCGCCGTACCGACCACAGACCAATGGGGCAGTCGAAGCTGCAAACAAGAATGTCAAGGCCATACTGCAAAAATCAGCGGATACCTACAAAGACTGGCATGAAAAGCTACCATTTGCACTTTGGGGATACAGAACATCGATAAGAACGTCCACAGGAGCGACTCCTTACTCGCTAGTGTATGGGATGGAAGCGGTACTGCCGGTGGAGATAGAATTACCATCCCTACGCGTGATGGCAGAGTGTGAAATTTCTGAATCAGATTGGTTGAGAGAAAGGTATGAAGAATTGGCCCTCATAGATGAAAAGCGTCTGGCGGCAGTCGACCATGTCCGAATCTATCAGAAGAGGATAGCCCGCGCCTTCAACAAAAGGGTTCGCCCAAGGAAGATTGTCAAGGGCGACCTTGTCCTTAAGGAGTTGCGAGCTCCGATCTTTGATCCCCGTGGGAAGTTCAAACCTAAATGGGTAGGCCCTTACATCGTCAAAACAATCCTTTCTGGAGGAGCAACTTACCTCATGGACCTCGATGGTGTCGAATTCAAAGAACCAATCAACATGGATCGCCTCAAAAAGTACTATGCTTGACAAAAATAACCATTTCTTTCAAGCCTTGCCTTGAACTACGCTTGACCTGATTCCCACTCGGGGATACGTAGGCAACCACATCGGTTCGGTCGCTCCACCAACAAAAATAACCTTTCCTTTCAAAACCTTGGCCCGAACTACGTTGGACCTGATCCCCGCTCGGGGGTACGTAGGCAGACTTTCAAAAAAAAAAAAAAAAAAAAAAAAAAAAAAGGATGGCTCGCTAGGATGAAAATCCGAAAGGACGCCTAGGCAAAAATTAGAGCTAAATCCGAGGTGAGCAATAACAAAAGAGAGAAAATAGCTCGCTAGGCCACCTCCTTGGTGCCTAGACAAAAATTATGAGCATGAGAGAAATAAAGTCGCGGTCCTTACCATAACCCACAAACCACCCTCCACACTAGGGGCAAACTTCGGCCACTCGCCTCGTTTGCCTGAACCTCTTCTGAACTAGGGGCAAACGTCGGTCATCTACCTCGTTTGCCTCACAACCATATATATCCCAAACTAGGGGCAAACTTCGGCTACCCGCCTCGTTTGCCTCTAACAACCCCAGCATGCTCAAGCAAGTACCAAAAGCAACAACTAATTGAAATCTCAAGTTACAACATGTTTTCAGGAAGCTAAAATGCATAAAATGAGATTCCCGAAATAACCAAGGTTCACCGATAAACAAACTTTGAATATTACATAAGCAGGAATAATCAAAGAAATAAAAGTCTTTCAAAAAGCAACCACATGTTCAAAGACACTTGGAGGAATGAGCAAAATCAGTCAGGACTAGTCTCGTCTTAGTGTCTTTTATTTCTTCAAAGGTCTTTAGAAGTAGGCCTTTACTCGGTCAGTCCAACCATCAATAAAAGCAGCAATAGTGGTAGCTCTGATCCTGGAAGCAAAGACCCTCTCAGTAAACCCCCGGGGAACCTCCTGAACCTGTCCATACTGTCGGGCCAAACGGCGAGGATGATAGAAAGAAGTCTCTCTCAGACCCATCAACCACACTCTCTGGTGACCCCTGAGGCTCGTGGTGATAGCATAGAGGCCCCAACGCCTCACGATCCAGCAAATGTCAGCCTCAGATAAGGTGCTCATCATGCCCACCCAATCGGCAAAGGTATAGTGAGAATGAAGCACGGCCCGACGAAAGTAAACTGGTGGTATATGGCCCGTCCACAGCTGAAGGCGCTCGTAAAGCCAAGCCTGTAACACCAAAGGCGCCCCAGAAAGAAGAGGAGTCCCTTGATTGAAGGCATTATCCAAACCGTTCAGAGTTTCAGCTAGAACCATGGCCATGGGATTCCTGCTAAGTTTCAGCCCGAGGCACACATGCACCAAGTCAACGGAAGTGCTCGAGAACAGGAAGTGCGAAGTCATGCACAATATCAAAGCGGCCCCACGGGAAGCATCATACATGCTGGGATTCCCAGGACTGGCATACCGGGCAATAATGGAAGCAATGTTGAGAACCTCACCTTGAATCAGCCGGCGGGAAATAGTGACAGAGCAATTCAGGTATTCAGCCAAGGCTCGCGTAGGGCTGAGGGTATCAACAGAAGGGAGAATCAAGTCCGAGTCAGAATCATAGCCGAGAATAGCGCAGAACTCCTCAAGCATGGGGCATATTTCCAGGCCGTTGAAGTTGAAGACATGGTTCACTGGGTCCCAGTAAGCAATGGCAGCACGCAAGAACTCCGTATTCAGGGTCATCTGGCGAAGAGAAAACAGCTCGGTCAAGCCATAGCTGAAGAGGTTGATCCGCTCCACGCCATCCGTAATGTTCAGCCAGGCTGTGAGTTGAGCGGGATCATACAAAGCCATATCTTTCTGTCGCGGCTCTAGCAAAATTCAAAATTTCGGCAGCACCTCCCCGTTTCACGGACTATCCCACCTGCAAGGCAAAAAGCACTCACCATCACAAAACTGCCCATCGCAGTAGCATTCAACAGTCACAGTGTACATATATCAGCTAAAACAAGCACACCACTGCGCCTCTAAACCGGAAGATATCCGGCCTAGGAGGCAAAACATCATAATACTCTGTCAAAAGGTTACAAATTGTTCCATACTTCGTCCTACACTGTCCAAATAATCATGTTCCCAGTACAACCCAATCGAAAACAGAAAATAAAATAATATTGCCCGCTTGGCATCAGTCTTCCTCTTCTTCGTCCTCTGTCGGACCGCCCGGAGTGTATGTCGGCGACGGCCTCCTCCTGCCACCTCTGCATCTTGGACCAGTCCTCGATGAGCCGGCCCCGCCTCCACGATACTGCACACACAAGAAAATGAAGGCAATCAGTAGAAAAAATAACAAAAAGAAAGAAAAGCCAAAAATAGAGTCGAGTCAGAGACTTACCAAGGATGCCATCTGGTTGGCGGCAAATTGCCGCATACCGTCCATCTGTCAAGGGTAAAATCTAGGGTTAGAACCTCATAACCAAAAGAAAGTGCAAAATTAAAGACGTACCCGGTGATCTCGTGTGAGGACCAAGGACCTTAAGCTAGCTGCCAAGGCGTGACCCTCCTCAGCGTAACTCCAAGGGACATTGAGGACGCCCGCTGGCTGAGTAGGGTACCCACATGTGACTCGCGGCACCTCCATCATTTGGGGAGTGCCATCAGCGCCTAGAACATTGACAGTCCAATCCCAAGGAGGGATAGGGTCGGGAGCCTGAGGAGCCTGTCTCCTGTACATCTCGCGAAGCTGTAGGCACAGAATAAGTTAAAGGCAAGTCAAAAACATAGGCAATGAATGAAAAGCAAAAATATAACAAGAAACTCACCTCCAGGAGTGGGAAGTTGGGCATCAAGGAGCCGCCACGGTAAGCCTCATACCCGGTCTCAGAGAGGAAATGATCCCAGACGTCGGTGCCAGCCAAGGCCGCCGACAGAGCATCACCAGAGAGGTCACTAGCATCCATCACAGGAGGATTATGGGGAACGCGATACCGGGAGCCACCAACCACCTGCCGAGACACCCGTTCCCCAAGGAACCACTGCCTACACTCGGTACTCTCCAGCAAAAGGCGGCAAGAGGTAAGAGATTTAACCGCTTGTATCTCCTCTGGGGCGGCGTAAACAACGCCCTCCCAAGGCGTCCAATCAACATCAGAGGCCGTCAGCTCAGTCAGGAAGTTTCTAAGCAAAACAATCCGATGGGCCCCACTCTTCACCCCAACAACGTCCCTCCGCCACCTCAAACCTCGTGGGAATAAAGGCACAGGAGCCATGCCATCCTCATCCTCGCCTGATTCATCCGCCGGGGAAGGAGCCAACATCTTCAAGTATTCAAAACTCCAAAGCTGCACGGACAAAGGAGAAATCAGAACAAGTATGGAGATCAAAGAGATGGAAAATAAAGGAAGAAATAATCCGTACCTCCCAAGCTCGCCAGAATCCCCCAGTAGATTTAACATCACCCCGAGAGACCTCCCCCATATGCTTGTAGAGATGAGCCAGGGCAGCACCGCCCCAGTTGTAGGAGGGGATCTCACCAATGGTCGCCAGGCAAGAAAGTAGCCTCAAGCTCACTCGGTCGTTCCTTGTCGCAAAGATTGAGCACCCGAGGACATACAGAAGATAAACCCTCAAAAGCTGGGAATTGTTCAGATTGTGATTACCTCTGCCATAGGCCCGGTAAAGCCAGCCGCAAGGAAACCAATGCCTCTCCAGGTTAGGGGGAACAGCCCCAATCAGCATCTCCACCGCCTCCGGGTCGATCTCGTAAAAGTAATCCAGAATCAGGCGCTTCCCGCCGACGCTCAAGCCTGTAATCATGGAGAAGTCAAAGGGCGTCATTGTCATCTCTCCGAACGGAAGGTGGAAAGTATTGGTGGTATCCCACCACCTCTCAGCCAGGGCATAGAAATGGGCCAAATCATTGCTGCTTTTCGAAACCAGACGGACGAAGCCTCCGAACCCGGCATCATCAACCATCCTCTTAACAGTGGGCGAAAGCTGTGTATACCACAAGAAGGCGTGGGCAAGGCTACCATGGCCTTTCAAGGCCACTTCCGGCACCTGCACACAACAAAAACAACAAAAATGCACAAAATCACTATTCACGGCCCGAGAGCAAAATTTCACAAAAATCAACATTTGAGCACAAATCGGGTTCCGAACAATTTCTAGGTGCACACTACGGCTCACAAAACTAGCGCAATACATGAAAGTGGTCCTAAAATGTCGAAAGTTTCACATACCAAGCTCGCTAGAGCCGCGGCCGAAAGATGGCGTTGGGGGTCCCGTAGAATCAAGTCCTTGGCCTTCTTAGAAGGTCTCCTTGAGCTCGAAGCCATGGATCTACAAGAAAAAATGGAAGTCACATTCAAACTTTCTTCTTAAAAATTTGGGCAAACCAAAACACCAATCAAAAATCCGACTACGGGGAAAGATTACTCACCTGAGCACGCACAAGCTGCGTTTTGGTGAATTTTGGCTTCAAAAACACCTCAAAATGGCCAAAAATGAGCTTGGAGAGCTCAAAAACCCGCAATATAAGAAGATGAAGTCCGGCCACCCAGTGCCGCCGCGGCACTGGCCAACTGCCGCCGCGGCAGTGGCCCAGTGCCGCCGCGGCACTGCTCCCCGTGGGCCCCGCGTCGCTTCGTTTTGCTCCGTTTCGCCCCGTTTTGGCCCGTTTTGGCCTTTTTTCAGCCCGTTTTTGGCCCCGATCAGCCCCGATGGCCCGCTCCAGTCAAGATTTATGAGGTTTTACCTCAAGCAGACTAAAGTTGTCAGAACTACCTCCAGCGGGCAAAAACTGGGAAAAATCGGCTCCCGAAGACCCGAATCGGTCGTTTCAGGACAACCGTCGCAAGATTCGATCAGATGCGAGAATTCCTATAACGGATCCTGATTTCTAGCCAAGGCACCAAATAAACAAGAAAAGAGATTCCCCGAGAACCCTGCATCATCCTCCGAGGACAACGGCAGACAGATACCAGCTCCCGGAGGCCCTGACCGGCTCTCTCGGATTGAGCGCCGAAAGATTTGATCAACCGTGAGAGGTTCAGAGATGGATCCTGGTTCCCGATCAAGAAAAGAGATTCCCCGAGAACCCTGCATCATCCTCCGAGGACAACAGCAGACAGATACCAGATCCCGGAGGCCCTGACCGGCTCTCTCGGATTGAGCGCCGAAAGATTTGATCAACCGTGAGAGGTTCAGAGATGGATCCTGGTTCCCGATCAAGAAAAGAGATTCCCCGTGAACCCTGCATCATCCTCCGAGGACAAAAGCAGACAGATACCGGCTCCCAGAGACCCCGGCAAGCCCGAAAGATTCGATCAAAAGGAGATCCTAGAAGGTATCGCTTCATCCCCAGCAGATTCAAATTAATCCTCAGCGGGTTTATTACACCGTCAGTTAGTCCATTGTCGACTCGTCATCTCAATGTAAACATCGTCGGTCCATCGCTCTCATCACACCGTCGGTGCCTCCATGTTCATCACAGGACGTCCCAGGATTTCACATTCGTCCCGTGACTTCTATGTCAGTCTCTTAATTTCCGGAGCCCCTGTGTCCGTCGGTTATTTGCCAAAAGACGTCTTCGATCATAGTCCTCTGAGACCCCACACCCAATTACATTCGCTCGTAAAGCGTACTTCCAGAAGTTTGCCCCTATAACCCGGAGTCTTCTAGACTTCAATGCCCTTATCTGAGTCACCCACCACGTCACAATCACAAACACTAGCACAACACTAGCCCACTCGGAGTGGCACACCCCTTGGCACCTGCTCATTCTAGGATCGGAGAACTAGGCATGATAGGACTCATGTATGAGATCATATCACATCCACACATTGCATATCATCCTCATATAGCATAGCATCCGCCTGATTGTTGTGTATGTGCATATGTGATTTATCCCTTTTGTGTCCTGAACTACGTCCTGGTCTGATTCCCCTTGGGATACGTAGGCAGCTCACGCGAAGCACGACCAGCATCATCCTTCCATCTTTTGCAACGCTGTTTGTCCTAAATCTATAGCCTCCAAAAAGTCCTGTCTCTTCAAAACTTTGGCACTCGCTTGCGACATGCGTTGCCTCGCAAGTTCCTGCCAAAGAGGGGCAAACTGTAGACACCCCATTTTGTCGGCTATCAGATTTAGGAGACCCATAGCTTGGTGGATCACAATGATCGTAAAAGATTCAAAAGGACTCTCGGAAGTCAGCTCTATCTCTCAGAATGCTCAGAATGACCAAAATGCCCTTGAAAGTCCGAAAATTCCCAGATTTGGTCCCAAAGTTCTGAAAACATACTATGTCGTAAGAAAAGTGATAAAATGAGTTTTTAAATAAAACCGGAAGAAATCGTCAGCTCCCAGAGACCCCCGGAAGTCCCGGAAGTTCCCCGAAAGTCCCCGTTGACCGGTTTGACCAAGGTTTGACCAGGTTTGACCAAGTTTGACCGAAATCGTCCGAATTCACCAAAATCATTTTAAATCACGGGAAAAGTGTTAAAACAAGTTCCAAAAAGAAAATCGAGCGAAAACACCAGCTCCCGGGAACTCCCGGAGGTTTCTAGAACTTCCCGGGAATCCCAGGTTTGACCAGTTTGACCAGAATTTGACTTTGGAACCGGGGTGCCGAAACAATTTTCAAATATTTTTCATGGATACTAGAGGTCAATAGCTTTCCAACGGTATATCGCACATAATTTCTGGATTTAAAACGAATTTATTATGAATTTCCAAAGGCGAAAAAGGCGATCAAATCGGCTTTTATCGCGAATACCGCAAAACTTTTCAAAGTGACCTATCCCCGAACTATTTTTTATGTAAAGTAGACTCCATTACCTTTCCAACGGTATATCACAACCTCAATTTGGAGTTCATACGCATTTTCTGTGAATTTCGGACGAAATAGGGCCTTTTCGCGAATACCGGAACATCAGGGGGCCTAAACAGCATTATCCAGACGAAGGGAGGAGCAGTGCTGCCGCGGCACTGGCCCACTGCCGCCGCGGCAGTGGCCCAGTGCCGCCGCGGCACTCTCCCCCAGAACAGTGAGTTTTTGTAATTATTTTTGTGGTCCCATTTTGATTAATTAAAAGCCAAAACGACATAGTTTTATGATTTCAGATGTTTGGAGCCAATGGGAACACTTTTAAAACCCCAAAACCACCCCAAGTTGGCCTATATAAACACCCCATTACTCCTCATTTTGGGGGGAGTCAAATGCAAGTTTAGAGAAAGTTTGGGAGAGAAAGTGTAGAGATAAGGTTAGAGTGGAGAGAAAAGAAGCTTTCTTCTTTGATTTTTCAAAACAAAAGTGAGTTTCTAACTTTGTTTTTACTTCATTACTTCCATTTATTTCAACATTCAATACTCCCAACCACCATTTTAGTGAGCATTCAAGAGTGTGGAAGCTTCTTCCATGTCTAGTGTCATTACATATGAGTGATACACCAATCTACAAGTCTCATGCTTCATGAATATCATCTATTGATTATCATCTACTTGCTTGATTATATATATGTTCATCTCTCCTCATCTCATTTCTTTTTATTTTCTTTATTTACTTACTAGTTCATCATCATCTAAGTGATGACATGAAGTTTGGGGTGAGTGAATCCTTATGGATAGTAGCTCTTGACCTCAAAAACATGTTTGATAGATGATGATCATAACCTCAATACTTCCAAGGCATTCTTGGAATGTATTGAAGTTATGCCCAAAAATAAAATAAATCTCTCCAACAATCTTGGAGATTCTTAATGATGAGTTTGGTGTTAGTATTCTAAGTGGTCATAATCCTTATTGAGTGTTGGAAATATGTTTTCAAAACATCTATTTCAAAACCCCCTCTCAATCCCTCTCATTTGATTTCAAGAAATAAAACTTTGTTTTCTTCAATATCTCTAAAACAATGACCCAAAACAGTGAGCTGTTCAGATTCAGAGATTTGTTTTGAATTAAATACTCAAGTTATGATGATGAAACCACTTGTAAAACCTTCCTAATACAGCATAGTTTGTCCCTAATTTTTCCCATCAATTATAGAAATATGAGAGTATTTGTTTTGGATGTGAGAAGTTCACATTCATAATCTGCCTCTGTTCTCACAGAATGTTCACCCAACTTCTTGCACTTATTCTGGACATTTTCATCACTGTACATATACCTTTTCTATTTTTTTTATAAAACTTGGGTGTCTTAGGAAACTTTTGGTATATAATGGGTCATCATAAACCTTTTCTTTGATTTATGAAAAATCATACAAAATCAGTCAACAGTGCAGCTTTTGTTTCTGAGTCATGTGTATATTCTGATTTTTTTCTTTTAATCTGTGATAGCTATTGATGTTTGGCTTTTTGGGTTATTTTCTAGACACAATAAGAATGATCTCAGATTTTTCTCACATTTTTCTAGGCACGTTTGACCTCCCATTATAATGTTGCAAAGTGCCATAT
Organism: Hydrangea macrophylla; assembly: GCA_033977485.1. NCBI lineage: Eukaryota > Viridiplantae > Streptophyta > Magnoliopsida > Cornales > Hydrangeaceae > Hydrangea > Hydrangea macrophylla. Next base: position 93,678,618 of record CM066982.1, on the reverse strand, counting down.
GCAGTCTGTCCACTATTCACAGCAAGCATATTTCAACTTTTATTCTTTGATTTGATGCTCATATGCATTCCAAATTAGCTCACATCTTAGGAAGTAGTTCATACTACATTTGTATATATCCCATGTTGATTTAATCCATTCATTCATGCACATTTTAGACTTCTAAGTCATTTTAGAAATCCATGAACACAAAACACACTACAACCTTTGCACATTTTTAGGTTCATACAATACATTCATGCAAGATTTGGGGTTTTTGTAACTCTTAATCCAAGAAGATTATAAGGAATGAACTTGATCACACGTTCGTGCTTCCCCTCATCCTTTCTCATCCGTCCCGGGGATTGAGAGATCTTCTTTTCTCAAAAAATAACATGCATCATTCTAGTTTGCTAAGCATATTTTGATTTCTTTAATTAATTGCTTCAAGAATAATTCATGTCCCCTTTAGATTAGGAAAACTTGATTAATTGATATATGATTAGACGATTTTTTCCTAGGTTTATTTGTGTGATTTTCACTTTACATTGTATGATATTTGACTTAGATTTTATGAATGATATCTTATCTTTTGATTTTCAATTTCAAGATTCTTATGTGATGTAATATACTATCATAGTATTAATTGCCGAACCAAACCTAGTATAAGATGATTATTTGGATGCTAATTGAGGCCCGTCGAAAGACGGGGCGAGTAGAGGGTGTTTTAGTCGCGACAAAGGCTCCTTCCTCTCTCGTACCAAAACCCCGAACCAAGTTCTTTGGTTATGAAGGGCCGGTGCCCTTATCCGCTTGGGTGAGTCAAAATTAGGTTTCTTGGTTCCTTAAAGACCAAGTGGCGACTCTGTATCTGTTTTCAACAGACCTTTCGTTTTCTTTCCTTGATTCAAATCAATTTCTAAACAATCTCAACCAGAGAGAAGTGGTCCGAAGCCCGGTATCCACACATATATACACATGTGCCAAAATAATTACCAAAGTGATACCACCATGTATCAAATTAAAACACACTGTCCTAAACCAAGACCTGTTGTAACACCCGTGCCCGGAAAAGAAGATTAATATGCTATTAGTATATGTTAATTAATGAGAATTAATGCATAAAACGATTTAAGGTGGGGTTATGAACCCACAGGTAAAAAGGTGTTCAAATGCGGACACAGATGAAAGTTCTGTAAAAGGCAGAACTGGTATAAATGTGGGGCCCAACGAGGGTCTAATTAAGATAATTTTCATTTTGATGTCATTATATATTTATGTGCATATTTATTTAAATGCTTAAAGTTATTATTATGTCTTATGATAGATAAGGGGACCAGTTTTGGCACCCGTGTGTGGGCATATTTGAATAAAATTCATAATTGGAAGGTTTAATAGCAACCTCATGAATTATGTGGGACCATGTTTGGGACCCACACGGGACTTAGATTAAATCCTTTTAGAAAAGATGGGTAGTTAACGTGAATAACAAGGGGGGTTTATAATAAAACTTAAAGAAAGTTGGGGGAGGTAAATGAGAATATAAGAAAATGGTGCCAACACACATATGCATGTAGCATATGTGTCATAAGCATACAATTCAGCTGGAATTCTCCAGAAAATTAGAGAGAGCAAGAGCTCCCAAGTCGGCGACAGATTCTCGACGACGTTTCTTGCCGTTCCTTTGCCGTACGGCATCGGATTCACGATCCGAGACCACTTTTGGACTCGTGGAGGTAAGAGGATCATATGCATGCAATTTATTTTCATTTTCGGCAACGTTTTTACGGAAACTGTTTTGATAAACGATGTTCTTGGTACCGAACTTGTGTAGGATTATCACCAACTAGAAATTGAGCTAAACTTGGGAAGGAATTGGGGAAATTCTAAGCTTAGTTGTCTATAAATCAAAGAGGTGAGTGTCCTAATCTCCCAATTGGATGTTTAGCTATGTTAATGTGATAATTATTGTTCATAGTTGTTAAACTCATGCTCATGTATATATATATATATGTTGTTGAATTTGGATAAAAGCATGTCAAAATTTATGAAATTGCTATGCTTATGTGTTGAAGTTGCCTATGTGCTTATATGGATCAAAGGGAAGTCAAGTAGTGGTCACCATTTATAGGTCCCATATGTAAGGGATAGGAAGTCCTCAATGAGTAGGACGTGGTGACGACCACAATGAAATGCCGGTGACGCCTTCGGGGTCACAAGAGAGTGTGTGTTGCGCTATATGCGCCAAAAGTGAGAAAGATCCGGGGTGAGAAGGACCCGGGGGTGGTGGTTGGAATGACTTGACTTCCCGGAGATCAATTTGTTGTCATTTATAATGATTATTGCACTTACATACTTTGCATTCCAATGGCATGATTAGTTCCCTCACTAAGCGAAAGCTTAAACGAAAAATATATTTTCTGTTGTGGTTATTGAATAACCATCGCAGGTACCAAATGAGACAAGAAGAGGAAATGATTCGCACGACGGGTGGGCGTGGGAGTAGTGTCCATGTGTATATGTGTTCATATGCCTAACTAGTTTATGCTTAGAATGTATCTTTTGTTGGCAATGTAAATGTATCTTGGATCTTTTTGGAAACTTGTCATATGGAAAGTTGGGTGTTGATGGTTGTCTATACATCAAACTATGAGTTGAGCTTGCAAGCTATAAGTTATGAATGTTAGGAGTGGATTTGTATGGAACTAAATAGTTTTAGTTGTAAACTTGGACTTGGACACTCCTTGTTGTATTGACTTGCAAATGTTGAGAACAAGTAAAGTTTAATGCCAAACTTGACCCATGAGCAAAATCTATGTGCTTGATTGTCAACTTATACTTGGATTAATGTATTGGATGTTAAAACAACTTTCCAAAGGGTTTGACATGGTTTTGGAAATGTTTTTTTGAGAAATTCTTCAGGGCCACGGTGTTTTGAACTCATCTTGGCAACACCAATCCTTTTTCCTTACTAATTGGTGGAATTTTAGTTTCTATGGTTAGTGTCATTTAAATGAACATGGATGATGTTTTGAATGATTTGGAAAGATTTACAAATGTTATTGATATGTTCATAGGTGTTTAGGAGATGTTCTCAAGAGTTTGAATGATGTTGGGAATCAATTTTGGTACTTGGGAAAAGTTTGAACTGTTTTTAGCAGTGTTTTAGCAGCAGAAAAACCAATCTGGAGGAACCGGATCGATCCGGATCGAGTGCGGATCGATCCAGGGCATCTGGAACTGCAAAACATAACAATCTGCTAATTTCGGATCGATCCGGATTTGGGGCGGATCGATCCGCTAGTCTGGGTTCAGCCTCGACGGCTTTTACGGAAACAAGCATAACTCTCTCTAGAAAACTCGGATTCACGCACCGTTTTTTGCGTTGGAACCGGGACTCAAAGACCTATCTTTTGGTATAAAATTTTCTATACTTTATAAATGACCATTTTTCCCTTGGGTCTATTTTGTGTCAACGGAGCTGTTTTATGAAGTCCAATTAATGTGTTTCTTAATGAATTACGAGTGTTTTGAACGTGAGGGCTTGTTACACGTGTCCCAACTCACCCGAGGCGGGTTGGGGTGTGACACCTGTATTGGTCTAAAATTTTCAAAATGCCCTTTTAAAATTCTGGGTTTCTACAATAAGTCTAAAATTCGTACCTCGTGCTATATTCGAACTACTGTCGATTAACATAGGAGATAATACCTTACAATTTCGATTTAAAACTTTTAACAAAGTCAAAATTATTTTAAAATTTCATAAAACACTTTCACAACATAGTTACCCCAATATCCGTTATAATAAATAAAATTGCTAACCAAAATTGACTTAGTCAATCATACACGTACCACAGAGTTCATCAAACGTATTCCCATGCTCAGAACATAAATTGTTTCTGTCTCAAACCCTTGACCTTTCACAATCCCTTCTATTCATATAGTGTACACACACCTAAGTCAATAGTTAATGTTCCATCCAGGAGTAAGCTCCTCAATGTTTGAGGATTTTGGTATCAATAGTCAATGTGCCTGGTTTGGAAGAAGGCCCAGCCAGGGCATGGTGAATGGTTTGGGAGAAGACCCAGCTAGCCAAGATAGTAGTGGCTGTGGAGTAAGTAACACCCATGTCTTCAAGTAACCATCGGAGCCAGATGAATTCTGGAGTAGCATCAGCTAGAGCACGATACTCGACTTCGGTGCTTGAGTGAGCGATGACGGTTTATTTCTTACTACGCGAGGAGATCAGAGATGTGCCAAGAAAGAAACAATACCTAGTCGTTGATCGTCAATCAGTGGGATTTCTTGCACAGTCTGCATCTGAATACGCATGGAGCTTAAGTGTAGAATGAGCAAAGAACTGTAACCCATGAAACATGGTCCCTTTGATGTATCGGAGTATGCGAAGGACAACTGCATAATAACATAAGCGGGGAGCAGAGAGAAACTGGATGACAATATGAACAGCATAAGCAATATCAAGTCTAGTAACTGTGAGATAGACTAAGCTCCCAACCAATTGACGATACAATGTGGGATTATCTAGAATAGTACCACCTAGAGGTGTAAGTTTAGCATTGGGCATAAGAGGAGCAGGACTGGTCTTGTTGTCTGTCAGTTCTGCGTTTGCGAGGATATCGTTTGAGTACTTGTCTTAAGAGAGATAATATCAATCCATCAGAAGTAGAAGTGATCTCGAGACCCAAAGAATAGCTAAGTGTCCCGAGGTCTTTCATTTCGAGATGTTGACTGAGATGGTTCTTGAGATCTGAGATACCAGACAGGTAATCACCAGTAATAATCTTGTCATCCACATAGAGAAGTTAAAAAATAGTTCCCCAGTTTGTCTTTTGAATAAAAAGAGCGGAATCATAGGAGCTGGAGGTATATCCAAATCTGCTAATGATGGTACGGAACTTAGCAAACCAAGCTCGGGGGGCCTGCTTAAGACCATAGAGTGCCCGACGAAGTTTGCAGACCTGATTGAAAGAATGTTGATATCCAAGGGAAGGATGCATGTAGATCTCTTCTGTTAGATCACCGTTGAGAAAAACATTCTTGACATCCAATTGAAATAATTCCCAACGATGAGTTGCAACAACAACAATAAGACTGTAGATTGAGGTAAGACGAGCAACTAGGGTGAAATTCTCTTCGTATTCAATCCCATATTCTTGCGTGAATCCCTTGGCCACCAGTCGAGCTTTATAGCGTTCAACAGTCCCGTCGGAGTGAGTTTTAATTTTGTAAACCCACTTTGTAGCAACCTGTATTTTTACTTCCATAATAATAAATAAAAATGCCAATTTTATTTTATTACACTATATTATGTTTAGTTGTGGTATTATTTCCATAAAAAAATAATAATAATACCTGAGTGATTTATTGTTAATACAAAGACTTTAATTTTGTGACTTTAGTAATTTTAATTATATTAATATATGCTTAAGACTGCGCCTCTAAGTTACCCTATGATTTGGAACAAGAAACCTTAATAAAATAGTATATCATGTCGCTTACGTTTTGTCCCTAATAATTATATTGGGGTATTTTCCTAAACTACCCGGACCAACTGGACTAACCTATTTGATCAAACCAGACCGAACTAACCTAACTAAATCTGCGTAACCAAACTCAACAGATCGATTGATCGCAATCAATCAGCAAAATCATTGCAGGCTGTATTATTCTTAATAATCATTTCATTCAATCAGTAAAGCTTGCAATTTGCAAACCCAAATTGCTTGCTTTGCCTATTTGAGTTCACACTTGCAAACACATAACACACACACATTGTACAAAACACATTTCATTACAATAAACTTTTCAAACTAACTCTGTCAATCTTCATTCTCCATTGATCTCTATTTGTTCTTTTTCTCTCTCAGAAATTTCTCTCTCTCTCTCTCGCTCTCTCTCACACACACACACACACACACATACACATACATACAAGCAAAGCAATACATTATACACATATATTTCAAAAGACCCAAGCTTTCATTTTCCCTCTCCCACTCTCAATCACTCCACACACACACACACACACACACACACACACACACACACACATACACACATATTCTGGAAATCTAGTTAAGGAATGAAGAAATACAGATGAAAAGACATCATAGTAGCTTCAAGAAGCCATAGCCATTGAAACTAAGCTTCAAGCTTATATTTCAGAATTCTCATTTTTCTTTGGCAAGATGAGCCGCCCAATCTAGAAATCGATGAGTCTCTTGAACCCACTCATAATGTAGTATTAGTCATTACGCACAAGTCAGAGGTCTCAAATGTAGGTATATACTTATATATATAGTTATGGAGCTTCAAAAATGGTGGTCTCACCAAACTCAATGAAAATGGATTATGTAAATTGAAAATGAAATATTACAACTCCAGTAGGTTCTGTTTCAAATATCAGACTTTAATTCATAACGGTTGCAACGTACAGTTAAAATGAAATTTGGCGACTCTCGTATTTTCATCTATAAGTTGAGCTACGTTAATAATTGGCAAACAAGACTTATGTATTCATAATATATGCAGAAAAAACGAAGAGAATGATATATTATAAGCACTGTATGAAACCAGTTTTCAAAACCTAGCAACTCCCCTATTTTCTACAGAAAGTTGTGAAGAATATGAAGTAAGATCGATCTTACAAGGATCGAACCTACGAAGATCGATCCTGCTAGGACAATCCTTTAAGCTATTTTTTTATAATTTTGTTTTCTTTGCTGTTATGAATTTTACCATGTGCTTAACTACTAGTACGTTGGAATACAATGTTAGGGATCTGTAAGTGACGGGTTTTTCACTAAGAAATAATGTATGAACTTTTGCTTTCTATTTTAAAATTTTGTACCTTTGGTTTTAAAAGTTATACCTCACTGTTTTATAAAGAGAATAAAAACATATATGAAAATAGAATTTGGATAAGATGATCTTAAATGGGTAATAATCAAAGGAATAAATAGCTCTGATACCATTATAAGAAAATGTAAAAAGGAGAAGTATGAATCGCTCTGATGCCTTTATAAGAAAATGTGAAAAGAAAGAATAAGTTATATACATTCATAGTCGAGATGGCATGTATTGGAAAGGGGTCAAGTGGTCAAGCATAAACGTTGTGAGAACTGAGTAAAGAGAAGTGGTTGTGACATTATGAATATGAATATAAGTATTGATCGGCTTTTATGGGCAGTGATACTATCTTGGTCAAACAGAGCTTTACCAAGCGGCTTTTATGGGTGATGATGGTATATCAAACAGGATAACTAGGTTATTGTAACCTTGAATATCTTGATGGATTTTACTTATGCCTCATCTGTCCGGTAATCCTATCGAGCGACTTTTATGGGCAGTTTTGAATTAACGGCATTGTGCCGGATGATTTTAGTAAATCGAATGAGTCGAGAGATTGTGGTCGTGATAAAAGAGTCAGTAAGATGAGATGATTTCATTGTTCATGCACGGTCTTAAATATTCATTACTCAAACTGCTTATTAGTTGTTATTATGTAAAGGCTGGAATAAAGGATTAGCTATACTCTAAAGTACTGATCAATATTAAAATGGTTAATGTACTTTTATATACATTGCGTGTGTTGTTCATTATGCTCACTCGGCTTTCATTAACTGACGACTTTATTTTGTCCTGGACACCGAAAATGTCCAAGAGATGGCTATGAAGGGCAGTAAGATTATGCCAGCTAGAGAAGCCTGCGAAGATACTTTTATTTTAAATAAAGTTGTAATAAGGAAAAGAATAGTGCTTTATTTGAATAAGGCGGTTTGTGCTTTAGAGTGATTGATTTAAAAGATAATGTAATATTATTTGAGTTTTATTTAAGATTTAATGATAATTATTATTTATCTTCCATGTTGCTTTAAATACTTTGTTTATTACTGCATATTAAGCTAAGTACAGGACAGATCGATCCATCACCTGTCATGACCTATGGGTCCAAAACAAAAATAAAAAAAAATTCCCTTATTTTGCTAAGTTGAGGCGTGACACACTTGTAGCCCATAGCATGTTTTCGATAAATCCACCAAATCTCATGTGTGATTATGCTCCAGTGCCTATAATTAATCATCTATGGCTTTTCTGGGAAAGAGGATTCGAACTGGCCTCACGATCAGATTGAGTCTCATGTTGAGAGAGAATGGTAAAAAGAACATAATCACGAAGATAAATAGAAGGTGTTCTTACCCGGTCACTACGACGATCAGGTGCTGGTGTAAATTCCTCAGACGGACTATACAACTTAGGAGAGGGCAAAGTGGATAACTCAAGTAATACAGGTGGAGATGGTGGTTGAAGTGCAGGGTTTTAGGAAGTAGAAGTAGTAACTAGGTTAAATGGAATCTTGGGATTGGCACTGTCAGGGAATAAATCTACCGAGGGATTGGTAAAGAAGTGCGGGGTACTGGAAGGAGCTAGGTGAAACTTGGATAGAGATGAGACCATCTTATCTTCCCAAAAGACCATGACGTGACACACAAAGATGTTTCAAGTAAGGATCCAAACACCTGTAACCCTTGTGTTCAATACCATACCCTAGAAAACAACATAGACGAGCCCTAGATTCAAGCTTTGTGCGCTCACGTGGTTGAAGTAATTCAAAACATGCACAACCAAAAACCTAGAGGCTATCGTACTCATGGGGGAGCCATAGAGACGTGATTACATCAAAATCAAGTTCTTTGTTAACCCTATTAAAAATGTAGTATGTTGGAAGTAGGGTGTCAAGTCCACAGGGATTGATATGTAACAACGATTGATGGGCGCTTAATGGCCAATTACAATGTGATGAAAAGTTAACCAACTAAGAAATAAAAGACTTAGTTTTATTTCTTAGTTGGTTAACTTCTCATCGCATTGTAATTGGTCATTAAGCGCCCATCAATCACTGTGGACTTGACACCCTACTTCCAACATACTACAAATCGTCAACTATTTTAAACTACAATGACTAATTTAAATTAAAAAGAGAGCTTTAATCAAAGACAAGTTTTAATTGGAGTTTGGGGGTTTGCAAATAGGAAATCCGAGGTTGAGAAGCATTCCCCCACCTTGGACCGAACAACGAATGGATTCCCTATGTGGAGTATAACCTAGGGTAGATAGCTTCTTTGAAACAAACTATCAAACATGTAGTGGTCAACCGACAATGATTGATAGGAGATTCAATGAAACTCATGAGGTGAGGTTTGAAACCCAAGGATTGAAACAACCTAGGATGCTTGACATCATAGGTGGAGTCCTAAGAGATCAAATATCACTCACATGAACTCTAAAAACACTACAAACATAGAAATCCTACATTAAAGTACACATAGGTCCAATGGTAGGTTTATGATCCCCAACCTACATTGTCTAGCTACTCATGGAAGTAAAGACATAAATATTAAATGCAAGTAGAACTACAACGCATTCTTCAATAAATTAAGAATAACTTCAATGTACCCAATACAAGAACTACCTTCTCTCTCTAGAACTAACTATTAATGGTGGTAGATTTATTGTAATGAATACAAGAGGAATGAGGAACCCTAAGAGAGAGAAGAAAAGTATGAGAAAAGCTGCTAAAAATCCAGATAAAAATGTTCAAAAACCTTAAGGCCAACTTATATAGTAAGCCCCTCAATGGAAAACTTGTAAAAACAAAAAGGGATGTCATAGGAGTATTTCGACTGGTCAAATGGGCCCCTTCGATAGGTCCAAAACCCCTCTACTGGTTCATAGCTTTGACTTCAACCTATCTAGTGCGCCGATTGTAGAATCGCCATATCTTATATCTTGAACCTCAAATTGACGTGAAATTTACGGTCATGCGAAGCTAACTCGACGATCTACATTAACCTTGATTGAAGTAGCTTCTCAAATCATGGTCTTCAGCACTCAATTTAGGATGGAAGTTGAGGCTTTTGCGCTAGTCTTGAAATAGGACTTTCTGTTTCACAAGTATGCCATTATTTACCTACAAAACAACCAAGAAAACCACATAATTGATGTGAGAGAGAAACACAATGGTTACTTGGAAAAAGTGTATAAACGATGTGCTTAGAAGATCTAGGAATGGTATTTTGCACAAGAAAACGACATCAAGAATGCAAAATGCGAGTCTAATCAAGATGCTCATAGGGTGTCTGATTGCTTATAATGGGAGAAAGGGCACGGTTCATAGTATGGATGGTAGTAAGGGCTGCTTCACCCAAAAATCTTTCTGGACACGAGGCATCAATGAGGAGAGCACGAATAGTGTTGAGAATATGTTGGTGCTTGTGTTCGGCATGCCTGTTTTGTTTAGAGGTGCCAAGGCAAGAATGATGAGGTAGGGTGTCATGTTGGAGAAGGAAAGAAAGAACAATAGAATATGTATATTCTGCAGCATTGTCAGCACATAAAACTTTGATTTCAGGTGAAAATAGTGTTTTGACCATTGTGGCAAAATCAAAGTAAAGTTGGTGTAACTCAGATTGGTTATTCTTAAGAAACAACCAAGTGTAGCGAGAATAATCATCCACAGAGATAACATAGTATTTGGATATTCCCATAGTAGGATCCCAGACATCAAAATGAACTAAGTCAAAAGGAGCATATGAAACAGACTTACTCTTATTAAGGCTTAGTTTGGCCCCCCTTTTGGTGCTTCTCCTTTTTTAAAGCACAATTTCATGTTAATTCATTTGGTAACTAGTTTATGCGCTTTGTAAAAATTGAACTTAGGGCTTTTTTGGGAGAGCTTTTAAAAGCTCCATTCTGGAGCTTTTAAAAGCTCAAGGTGGCTTTTTGGTTTCATGATATATTTTTGAAGAATAGTGTGTCACTTGTACAAAATTATCAAACAACTTAGTAGTAAATTTCATAAGCTCCTTTTAAAAAGCCACATGGGGGCCAAACTAAGCCTAAATGGCAATGCCGTTTGCTTTGAAAGTTGACAAGAAAGACAATCACATTTTTGGTTATTGACATTCCCTAAAACTCCACTAGAGATTAAAGACTTGAGGCGACCAATGGAAGGATGACCCAAACATGTGTGCCAAAGATTGAGGATGGGATGGATGAGGCTAGAGTAGCTAGTGCTGTCTGAACTAAATAAAATATGTGAGTTGGAATGTGAAGGATGATAAGCTCATTGAATCATCCAACTCTACAGCCTATCCCAAGAGTCTGTCCCGTCTTTGGATCCTGCACATAATAACTAAAAGTAAAAAATATGACAGTAAGACCAAATTCACAGAGTTGACCAACCCAGATAAGATTTAGAGTGAGTTTTGGAATCAGATAAGTATTAGGAAGTGAAGTGCATGATGTAGATATAGTTCATACATGACTAATAGACATGTGGGAACCATCAGTAGTGTAGATAGTAGGTGTGGTGTAAGCAGGAGATTTAGAATCAAAAGAGAGTAGAATCGGAGGTCATATGATTACAACAAGCGGAAGCAAAGAACCAAGAATTGATACTTGGAGTGACTGATATGGAAGTAGAGGGTGTATTACTAGTTTGGGAAAGAAGTTAATTGAGTAGATCCTCAAGACGAGTAGTAGAAAAGCCTTCGGCAGAAGCAATGGATGATGCGTTGTTAGTAGTGGTAGCTGCAGTCTTGGAAGTGCCCCCTCGACGTATGTTGCTCTAAGAATGTCTGGAAGGATTCTTGAGGCACTCGTGCTGAAGATGACTGGGTGGCTTTATATGACAATGCTGGCAGATGCGAACAAAGCAGTCCAAAGTAGTATGGCCATATGTCTTATAGTAATTGCACCACTTTTTGGAAGTTCTGGATTGATTACCCTTGGGTTTGAATTGTGTGACCCTTGCCGTAGCCAGAACGACATCTATAGATTCTTGGAAGGAGCCAAACGAGTTTCCTCAGAGAGGAGTTCGAATATGACTTGTTCCAAAGTGGGTAGAGGACTACGATGAAGAAGTGATACTCGAACAAGTTCAAAGTTATTGGTGAGAGCCATTAAAAAAATAACCAACCTTTGACAATCATGATAATTACAAAACTTTTCTGCATTCGTCATAGTGGTGAGGATAGGTTTAGAAGGAGTTAACTGGTCCCATAAATGCATCTCAGAGAGAAACTGGTTGATAGATTGGCTGGTGTAGACACCCCAATTTTGACCAAACTATTAAACTTAGGGGGATTTACCTCTAGAGATCAATGATGAATATGTCTCGTCAGAATCAAGACTCTTACAAGCAATCCAACTCTCTTCATAGAAGAATCTCGGTTCAAAATCGCCCTTTTCAGCCAAAAAGACCAAAATTCTCATCTACCGTCACCTTGTAGACCATGAATTTTGAACATGTATAGAAACACGGCATTGTCCTGGGAGCATCTTAAAACCATTTTTAAAAGGAGAGAAATTCAGCATGAACCCTGAAAAAGTCAACAGTTGACCAAGTGAAAAGTCAACGGGTCAAAAGGGGGTCAATCGTAAAATTTTTGAATTTCAAGATGAAAAATCCGAGTAATTGTTCATTGGATCTCCCTTATGCTAGAAATGATTTTTAAGAATTTTTAAATAATAGGAACATTGAGAAATCGAAAGGTCTTTAAGAAGAATTGTGCAAGAAATTGAAAATTTTTTGCCTTCGGAGGGAGAGTTGACTTTTTTCCTTAAGGATTTTGATTTTCTAGATATTTTTATTGAATCCAAATGGAGGGTATTTTCTTAATTACATTTAATGTCTTAAGATTTACTTAAATGACATGAAATGAAATTAAGGTGCTGAATTGCTATGAATAGTGCTGGACTGCTGAGCAGCGGCACTCAGAGAGTGCCGTTCCATCTTCATTGAGTGCCGGCCTGGGCTGGTTTGCATTTTTAAGCCAAAAATCCTTTTCAATCTTTGATCAAATGAATACACCAAACGATGTCATTTTTTGTGTACGTGTTTACTACTCGTAGGTCATGCAAACCATGCTCCCACCATCTCTAATTGACCTATCTACCCTTATCTTAGCCCCTAAGATAATGAAAGTCTATAAAAATCCCATTTTCTCTCATTTTGAGAGGTTGGAGACTTGAATCTTGAGAGAGAGACTTGAACCTTGAAGATAAGACTTGAATCTTAGAAAGAGAGGCTGAATTTTGAAGATGAAGTTTGTTCTTAGAGAAATATAGAGAGAGAAACCCAAAACCCTATAGAAATCCTACCCAATTCACCCAATTCCTCAAATCTCCATTTAAGAACCTTGAAGCTTCAAGGAAGAAGAAGAAGAGTATTGCTTATAAGGCTTGGATCTCTCCAAATCAATCAAATTCTGAGAAGATCTAGATGTTAAATCCTTTTTCTATACTTGTTCTACATAATTCAATCACAAATTCATAGATCTAGGATTTTTACACATTTTCAAAACCTCTCTTCTTGCCTCATTTCACCACACACCACATAGAATTTATGATTGAATGATCATGTGTTATTTTAATTTATTTGGGTCTAAATAGAGCTTTGGATTTAAGATTAAAAGAGTTTTGACTTGAATTTTTCAAATAACCTTTGATTTCATTTCTTTTGTTTATATTCTTCTCATAGGATCTATGAGATCTTCAATATCTCATTAGATCTCTTTGAGTTTGATCCTCTAGTCCCTTATGATCCTATGATATATATGGGGATTAAGATTGGTCATGGTCATATCTACACATAGTTGATTGGGTTCAAGTCTTAGCTCATGACTTGGATCTCCCTACTAGGAATCTTATGTAATTCATACTATATTCCATAGAGATTTGAGTAGATTTGAGTCTCATTTAGTCTCCAAGGACCATTAATTTGAGAGGAGAATAGCATATCATAGTTCTAATTTCCTCAAGGATCATATATTTGGGAGAGGAACTAGGTATTGTTTAAGTTTGTCCAAGATCATGAACACTAATCTAACAATAGTGCAGTGAATCCTTAAACCCACTATGATCAAAGATTTTTTCATAAAATCATGGTCCATGGGAATGGGATGAGACCAATTAGAGGATGTTCATAACTCACCCAAGTACCCCAGTGATTTTTTTCTTAATGAAATTCCATGTTTAAGATGGTTTAGTCTTATGATTTCAAAACAATCAACTCTCTGTCTAAAATTCCAGAACAGTAAGTCCATTTTAAAACTAATAAATCAGAACCTTAACTAAGTTTTCGTGACCCCCAATAAATTTTTCTTAGAAGTTTAATGTGTTAGAAAGACACCCTAAAAAGATCTAAGTGTTTCCCTTTTTTTTTTTTTATTTTTTTTTTACTATTTTTAGAAAATCACACAAAATCTCTGAACAGAGAGTTGAAAATTCCTGGGTGCTGCCTAGTGTTTTCTTCATTCCCAGAGATCTAACCGTTCAAACCTTGATTTTCTTTTTGATTTAGAAACTAGACTCACAGAGGCATATCATACCCAAAAATCATCAAGATCCAACCGTTAGAAGTTTGGTTTTTCGATCTTTGAAAGTCAGGTCTGCTCTCTGTAATTTATGAGAAATAGTCACTTTTTTTTGTCTAGTCTCATTGATTTTAACTTAAATAGTTTCCTAATGTCTTAGGACCCAAATCATATTTTGAATAATGATAATTTAGCTTAAATCCAGAGGCTATGTGATCCAAATTAGTGAATAAATTCATATCTCATTCTTGTTCGATCATATTCATTCATTCATTCATTCATGTATATTGATGCTTATGATTAGAACTAGTTCTTAGATAAAATTGGACTTAGTTGAACCTAATTGAACATAAACATGGATTTCTTATGATCGTGTTGGGATTATAGAACCCCTATATGGACATTACATTGGCTCTTAGTTGAGACTTGTATATCTATAGAGGTGCTATGGCTCCAACTAATCAAAAGGGATTCATAGTTTTGTCAATTCTTTCCATGCTTGATAGATTTAAGCTAGAAGCTTAGGGTTGATTATTTGATATCTTTGATCAAGACATGTGTACTACTCTTTGTTTTGTAGCGCATTTGAGGTACAATTTCTCAACTCCTTCTCTAGTTTGATTTACTTCTTTGATTTTAATTTATTTTAAACCTCATGCGTGACACATTAGCCTAGGTTCTTGCCTTATGTGTTTATATGCGTTAGAGACCTTTTCTTAGGTTTTATTTTATATATATGCATTGCACGTTTCTATTTCGCAGTTGAATCCCGGGTATGTTTTTTTTTAGTTCCCTATTTGCATATCATATTGCTTGCTATTTGAATTACGTGACTTATGAATGATATTTTGTCGTTAACAATTTTGCACCCATTTCAACATGCTTGTGTAATGTATTATTTATATATATATGTATTAATTTAGGGCATGCTTAGATTAATAATTCGATTAAAAAGGATGATGAGTAGAGGCCTATCACGAGATAGGATGAAAGGGGGTGTTTTAGTCCGCCAGGCTCCTTCCCCTTTCATTCCATAATCCCCGGATCCAGATTATCTTTGGTTTTGCAAAAGATCGGTTTGCTTTTAAAATGGTTTCTTAATTTTCCTTTAAAAATTAAGTGGCGACTCTTTGAAATTTGAAAATGTTTTAAAAGTGGGCCCAAATGCCGGTATCCAGAGCTGGGCTACTGTTTCATGCGGTGTAGAGTGTAGTTCGTACTGATGAGCCAAATCTGTGGTGGTGTAATGGTGTTGGTAGGGGTATAAGTTTTTTTTCTTTTCTTTTCTCTTTCATATAACCGACCGAACCAGCCAAAACTGACTGGTGAAACCAGTTTTGGTCAGAGTTATTAACAGTCGGTCGGTGCTCGGTTCTTGAATTAGGGTAAATAGATTTGTCGGTTCGGTAGCTAACAATCATTGCACCACCGACCAAATATAGTTATAATATCAAAATAGACTTAAACCTCATATGGGCACATACACTAACACTCCTATTTATGCAACAGACTCCATTAATTTATCCCATTTTTAGGTTTATTAATTGAAACACTTCCCAAAAAGAAGACTTTCTCTCTCTCACGAATCTCAAAAGAAGACAAAGCTAAATATCAAACTCAATTCTCTTTCTCTCTCTCTCTCTCTCTCTCCCCCCCCCCCCCCCTCTCTCGCTCTCTCTCTCTCTCTCTCTGTGAGACCCTAAACTTTCTCTCTCATACACATCAAACTCCATAGTAATCAAAGTTTTGGCGAGGCATCTCTGCGAATTCCCAAAAACTGTACTCTTCATCACCGATCTTGAGCAGCTACAAAACTGTCACCTAAGGTACTCCGTCGATCTTACACTTGATTAATTGATTGAATCCTCTCTCTTTCTCTCTCTCTCTCTCTCTCACTCACACACACACACACACACACACACACACACAATATTGAGGGGTTCATCCTCTTATTTGTTCGATTAGGGCTTCATACTTTCATCTCCCACATGGCTAATAGCCTAACACCCCCATTTTCCAAAACTATTTTCCCTTCTTTTTCTTTTGTTGATGAACACGATGGTTGAAAACTGACACCGACTGAAAACCGACTGCCACGTAGTAGTCAGTGTGATATGATTTATTGATATACTCGGTCGATTTCAGTTTCTCGTCTGCAACACCGAACTAATATGGTTTGATTAGTCTTTCTGGACCAAAATCGATTGTAACTGACCGATTACATCCGTAGGTGTTGCAAAAATCCCAACGAGATTTGGCTAGAGCTAACACAAGTGTTACGAATCCATGTAAAATTTGATGGTTCTTGCTATCCCATTCTTCAAGTCACTCGACAAACTTGGTTGCATCTTTCTCTGGTGGCTTGAACTGATTCTGTGATGTTACCAGTGTCACGCCCCGCAGTAGCAAAAATAGAGAAAATAAATTTCTTTTTGGACTCGTTGGCCATGACACTTGAAAGTCACCACATTGTCCACAACCAAAGTCAAACCATCAGAGTAATGATTCAAACCACGCATTGGAATATCTAAGTTTAACATCTATAAGATCAGAGTGTAATACTCAACTATTACAACCCAGAAGTATCTACTAAACGTAAATAAAGTATTACGGCAACACACACCAATATAAACGTAACTAATACAGAAGTCTCTAATCATAAACATAACTATCTACGACGAAGCTTCAGGTCTTCAGCTCGCATAGTAGTTATCTCCAGCATAGCCTCCGTCATCGTAGGCTCCATCCTTGTAGCCCCTATCCATGTATGCATCTCCTGCATACTCATAACCTTGGCCAGCTGGACGTTGAATATCCAGCGGCATAAACGCCATTAGCTACGAAAGCCGAGTGAATGCAAACACTAACAGAGTATTTATAGATAAGTAACATATAAAGTAACAACATCACAAAAAGGATTATCTCATCATTCGCATGCATGTATGCACCAACCCAATATATTACAACGGACGTCATCCCAATCCAATCTCATCATAACATAGACTCTTGGGTCCACATAAATCAGACATGTAGTCCCATACCTACGGTCTGTCAAACCGGACACACAATCCCACATAATCTAGCCAAATTCCCCGATATACTTTGGCCAACACGCCCCTGATACATCCTCTCCAACACGCCCAACTAACAATACGCTCAATACATTACAGCCAACACGCCTAGCCAATACGCTCAATACATTACGGCCAACACGCCCATCCAATATGCTCAATACATTACGGCCAACATGCCCAGTTAATACGCTCAATACATTACGACCAACACGCCCAGCCAATACGCTCAATACATTACAGCCAACACACCCAGCCAATATGCTCAATACATTACGGCCAACACGTCCAGCCAATACGCTCAATATATTACGGCCAACACGCCCGGCCAATACACCCCTTATGTCTACATTCTGGCCAACACGCCCTTAACTATACTGGTCACATGCCCTTACCCATACTGCTAGTCACCACACCCTATATCATATGATCTTTGTGACAGCATTCACACGTACCAATCATGAATAGTATTGACCACTGTGGTCGACAGACCCACTACTATGCACATCGGCTTTTCATTCTCATTATTACCTCAACATTAACCAAGGGGTTCCATTATTCAATGCAATAAGTCCATTATTCCACATGTGTCTTATTCCAATGCCATATCATTTTATCCCTTAGCATCCCATATTCGCATAACAGATTCGAGGAAACGATTTTCGGAACAATCAAACCCTTATTATAATAAACAAGAGGAACTATCTATGATCTGCAACTTCCAATCAATTGAGATAAAAGTTCAATCGATTGGGATAAAAATCATAACAATCGATTGGGAAACATGGCAATCGATTGGATCCAAAATAATACCAATCGATTGCAACTTTTGGCAATCGATTGGGTTACAACTAATGTCAATCGATTGGAAAACATACCAATCGATTGGTTACAATCAATGGAAATCGAGTGGGAAATATACCAATCGATTGGGTCCAGACTGATGGCAATCGATTGATAAACATACCAATCGATTGGGACTTCGTCTCTTCCAGCAGAAATGTAAAACAACGTATATAACGTCCACGGAACGTATTAACTACGTCTAACCTTCACTAAAGCGTATGAAAACGTCATATAAGAATAACCAAGTGAGTTGGACTCACCTAAGGGTGCGTTTGGGTGTGTGTTTGCCTTGTGGAGCTTGAAACCTCAAGGTTTCTCTTCCTCTCTCCTCCTCTGCCTCAGTCTCTCTTCTCTTCTCTTCTCCTCTTCTTTCTGATCTTCTCTTCTTTTTCTTTTCTCCTTTGCCAAAAGGTAGTGTGTGTGTGTATATATGTATGGGTGTGTATATATAGATATATATATATATATGTGTGTGTGTATGGGTATGTATAATATTTGTATACTCTCTCTCTAGACTGTAAAAACAATCCCAATGGACGAAATGAACAAGTATATATAGAGAGGGGAGAGTGCCATATGTCAAAACACGAAGGAAAGAAGAAAACTTGTCTCTGCTGGTGCCAATCGATCGGTACTAGTGGCAATCGATTGGACATAGATATTTGATGGCAATCGATTGGATCTATGGCAATCGATTGGGATAGTGCCACGTAATGAATTTCAGGTCGGCAGCATTCCAATCGATTGGAAAGATGGCAATCGATTGGTAAACATACCAATCGATTGGGACTAGAATTTCAACAAAGACAAGAAATAAAACAAAGGGTCTTATTTACATATACAGAAATACCAAAGTACAAAGAAATTACAGGGTATTACAACCAGTGACATATCTCCTAAACTAGGTAAGAAGCAAGGCTGCATACGAACCAAGTTTCTTAGGCTCAGCTCGAGCAGACTCGACTCAAAGGGTTCATAATTTGCTCAAGCTCGGCTTGAGCTCATGACAATATTAAACGAGCTACTGCATACTACTATGTTCGAGCTAGGTTTGATTAAAATTTGCAAATTATGCTCGAGCTAAAATTTGCAAATCAAGCGCGAGCTCAAAGCTCGATTAAGCTTGACACTCAAACAAAAAAAATGGCTTACGTGATAAGTATTGTCACTTGATTGGTTTTGCCTAGCCCCTGCCTTATATAGGCATCTGGCCTAGTTCATTTCTCACACTTCTCCGATGTGGGACAGTGCGGAAAGAAGTTTTTGTGTGACCAATTCACACTCTACGTTGCCCCAATGCCCACTTATCCCTTTATATATATATATATATATTAAAATTCTATGGAGAGGGCGCCCTCTCTTTAATAAAGAGAGGACCTCTGTTTTGAGCGTCAGATCGTGCTTAAAAACTGTGAAGTGACAAAACTGCCCTTAATGAAAACACGATCCGATGGTCAAAACAGAGGCCCTCTATTCATTAAAGAAATGGCGCCCTCTCTATAGACTGACTGTATATATACCTTATTCTATTGCTAGAGAGAGGTTTTTTTATATTTTTTTATATTTTTTATTTTTTATAACTTAAGACCAAAAAAATAAAAATAAAAATTTAACATTTGTTCAACTACTCCACTTTATATCCCAAAAGCTTTTCAAAGCCTTACTCGAACCATTCATGAGCTTTCAGATGTGCTCAAGTTTGTCTCGTTTTACTAAACAAGCTAGACATTCAAGCTCGAACTTTGGCTCGTTTATTAAACAAGTCGAGGCGAGCAGTTATCGAGTCGAGCCTAGAGTCCTTGTTGAGCAGCTCAGCTCATATACACGAAGGGAGTAGTACACACTAATACAACCAGTAGATAGTACAATCCATCTAGTCAGCTTATATACCAAGATACTGAGGACAAATGTATCTAGATTAATAATCTTAACATAATACTCTAACAATTATTATTAAATTTTTTTTTGGACAAACACATAAATTAATTCGGGTACGTGTATCAGTATCACAATCTTGGGAAGATTTTGGATATGACAGAATCTGTACTCCGAAGGGTGTGGACAATTCAAAAGTTCCCACGTACACTAACATTTTAGAATAGGGTAATGATTCGTGCATATAAAGTGTGCACATAAAGATAATGATTATTTATTTTGGTATGTTTCATGTGTGCAGGGATGGACCCGACCAAAATAAATGGTCCATATCTTTATGTGCACATAACATTACCTGAATAGAATAATGCTAGATTTTAAAAATTTTTATCTCAAAATTATTTTTCAAATGATATGGTAGTGGGGCTAAGTAAACAACTTTCAATTAAAATTTAACTCATTTCACTTTAGGGTCTTGCTAGGGGCACAAACAACTTCCACTAACACTTACTAACACACTCTATCTCTCTCCTAGTAGTACTGCGGGGTCCACTGCGGACCCCACAGTGCCACTAGGAGAGAGATAGAGTGTGTTAGTAAGTGTTAGTGGAAGTTGTTAGTGCCCCAAATATTACTCTTTCACTTTATTAGACCTGACCCACTATAACATTATTTGAAAAACAATTTTTGAATAAAATTTGAGAAGTATAGCATTAGTCAAACATTTTGTCCTTCTTATGCTAATGCTTGACTGTAACACAAATGAACTTGTTCTGTGTATCTTGCTTAGCCATTGGTGGGAAGTTGATATGTATGACAATGTAAAGCATCTGCATCCGTTGCCGTTTCAGCAAAAAAGAAAAAAGAAAAAAAGAAAGCATTTGTTGCCGTTTTACCGGATTAATTTAACAAGGGGAAATTATTGGAAAATCATACAAGTAACCCTTATAAGTTTAAAACTCTAATTGGTTTGATCATTTTCTAAAAAGGATAAAAGGAATCTAAACTAGTACTCACACGGTATAAATGCAACCACCATAGAAAATCTCATGTGACTCCAGCATCTCACACGCGCCTCTCTTTGGTTCAGCCACTCACACCGTGTGAGTGGCTGTACCATATGAAATCTATTTCGAAAATATTTTTTTAAACTTTAAACCCCCATAACTTTTTATCTACAACTCTATTTTTTACAAATTTTATGCCGTTGGAACCGTGTCGACGAGAGCTACAAAACTATACCATTGTTGATATGTTTTGAGCAAAAAAAAAAATTGACATTTTACCTGCCTTGTTCAGTTGTTCCTAAAAAACTTAAATTTTCACTTGATATTTGTGTACGCGTTCAGTGACATAGCGTTCAGTGACATTTCACTAACTTTCATGTATGTCAGGTGAAATTCACTAGAAGTAACTGACTAGATTTTAAAGTTTAATTTGATTATTAATTTGTTAAAAAGTCTCTTAAATGCAAAGTTAAGTGAAATTTCACTTAATGTTCATGTATGAGTTAAGCGAAATTTCACTAAATATTCATATATGCATGGTGAAATTTCACTTCTTCTTCTTCTTCTTTTTTTTTTTTTTTTTTTTTTTTTTTGCATACATTACAATGCATATTTTGTTAAAAGAAGCAAATTTCACAATCAATTATAAAATACCAATTTTCAACCAAAACAAGTGTAGGAATTCTTGTTAAAATCCGTCCTTTGTTTTTTCTTCTCAAAACATACAAATTTCATGCTTTTACATATATAAATAATAAATGAAATTTCACTTGATATACATAAAATATTAAGTGAAATTTCACTCAATACATGAAAAATTTCATGTTTTTACATACATGAATAATAAGTGAAATTTCACTTGATAAACATCAAAAGTTAATTGAAATTTCACTGAATACATGAAAAATATTAAAAGCTCTCTCCAAAAAAGCCCTAAGTTCAATTTTTGCAAAGCTCATAAACTAGTTCCCAAATGAATTAACATGAAATTGTGCTTAAAAAAAAGAGAAGCACCAAAATGGGGGCCAAAACTAAGCCTTAATAAGGTATCAATAGCTTTATTGCAATTCGTCTTTTTCTAATTTTTTTTGTACATATAAATTTGGCATACATAAATATTAAGTGAAAATTCACTGAACTCGTACATGCTTTCTTCCTAAAAAAACATGAAGTTAAACTTTACATTCGTGTACTCGTTCAGTGAGATTTCACTTAGTAGGTTAAGTGAAAATTCACTAACTATTCCAAAAGTCACTAGAAGTAACTCTCTAGAGTTTAAGGTCTAATTTGATACTTACTTTGTTAAAAAGTCCCTCAAGTGTCAATTTAAGTAAAATTTCACTTAATATTCATGTATAAGTTCAGTGAAATTTCACTTAACATTTATGTATGTAAAAACATGAGATTTCACTCTATCTTTTTTTTTTTTTTCATATTAAACAATGCATATTTCGTTTAAAAAAAAAAATCAAACTTCACAAATTAATTATAAAGCATAGTTTTTCGGCCCAAACAAATGCAAAATTCTTGTGAAATTTCACTAAAACTCTCATTAAGAACAAAGTGAACATTCAAAATTTTTTTCCTTACAACATATCAACTTGACATACGTGAATATTATGTGAAAATTCAATAACTCATACACGAATATTATGTGAAAATTATATTAGGTTTGTTTGGAACATGCTATGTAAAAATAAGAGTTTTTTTTTTCTTTTTCTCAAAAGGTATCAACAATGGTACTAGTTTTGTAGCTCTCATCGACACGGTTCCAACGGTATAAAATTTGTAAAAAACAGAGTTGTAGATCAAAAGTTATGGAGGTTTAAAGTTTAAAAAACATTTTCGAAATGAATATCATATGGTACAACCACTCACACGGTGTGAGTGGCTGAAACCAAGCAAAAGTGCGTGAGGGTGTTGGGGGTTATGCATGGGATATTCTATTGTGCGTGCGCTTATACCGTGTGAGCACTGTATTAGATTTCTTTTGTCCTTTTTAGGAAATGGTCAAACGAATTAGAGTTTTAAACTTTTGAGAGTTATTTGAGGGATTTTCCAACAATTATCTAATTTAACAATAATGATAGGTGTATAATGAATTGCATAAACGTGTAGTACAGTGTTAAACTTTGTGCTAAAAAGTCTGCACATACCTTTTTGTATGTGCATGCTTTTTAGCACAAGGTCCAACACTATACTGCACGTTTGTGCAGTTTGTTATGCACCTATCATTACTCTTAATTTAATTTGAAATTCGAATATTCAAATAAGAGAAGATTTGATATACGTGCTTTTACATGAAAATGGAATTTTTTTTTTCCTTTTGAAAAAAAATAGCAATAACAAAGTGTGGATAAAGATTCCTCTAATTAATTGGGCCTTGCTAGGGGCACAAAAGACTTCCACTAACACTTATTAACACACTCTATCTCTCTTCTAGGAATAATATTTGGGGCACTAACAAAATCTACTAACACTCACACCCACACTCTATCTCTCTCCTAGTGGCACTGTGGGGTCCGCAGTGCACCCAAAGTGCCACTAGGAGAGAGATAGAGTGTGGGTGTGAGTGTTAGTGGAATTTGTTAGTACCCCTAGCATTGTTGCTCTCCTAGTGGTACTGCAGCCTGCAGTACCACTAGGAGAGAGATAGAGTGTGTTAGTAAGTGTTAGTGGATGTGGACTCCGCAGTATCACTAGGAGAGAGATAGCGTGTGTTAGTAAATATTAGTGAAAATTGTTAGTGCCCAAAATATTACTCTTAATAAATAGAGGGATAAACTTCCTTTTCCATTGTTTTATCTAATCCATTGCGGCAGTTACTACTAACTCAAACTAAAAAACTTCAAGCTGATAAGATTTACTACTTAAAGAGTAGTGCTACATACACACATTTTTTGACACACTTTCTGACACACAGCTTTAAATGCATGTACCTCTTGCTATGTAAGTGGTGCACAGAAAAGTGTGAAAAATTCAAACAGCACAAAGTACATGTGTTTAAAGCATAGTGTGTCAAAAAGTGTGTCAAAAAGTGTGTGTACCAAACATTTCCCCTACTTAAATGTCTTAGTGCCCTCCTGTGTATGTGTATTTGCTTTCAGTTTCTATGTTTGAACTTTACTCCCTATGTAATCGTCAATTAAAAAAAGAAGAAGTATTTTTTCACTATTTCATTGTTTTCACTATGAGTGTGTTTTGTACTATCTTGTCCTAAATTAAGTGTACTTTATTCTCTTTTTGAATGTCTCAATATTTTAAGACTCCTCATCGAAAAGTCAATATAATTTCTTACACATTTTTCAAATTTTCCTTTAGTAATATAAAACTCATTTACCTTGATGTATAGCGTCAATGCATGCTTTATGTGATCGTATCATTTTTTTTTTTTTTTTTAAGGAAGGGGATGAGGTTCTAACATCGAACTTATCATTAGAGGGGACTTATATATGTCAAATTCTTTATCACTTGAGCTATACAATCTAAGAGTAGATGATCTTATTGATACCATAGGTAATAGGTTTTGTTTCTTATCTTATCAAAGATAATCCATCATTGTTACTGCTAAAATAAAAATTCACTATTTTTTTGGAGTGAAAATCAGATTTTATTTATTTATTCCAAATCCCTATGAATTGGGATAACAATACACGGGGGACATTCATCCCTCCAAGGTATCGACACCACCATAATGCCTCTAATTTCTTTTTTTTTTTTTTTTTTTTTTTTTTAATGTTGATTGATAGAATCTAATTGCTAATTCCTAATATTTGCAGGATATTACCATTAAAATGTTAACGAACAAAAATAAAATAAATAACTTTTCTTTTCAAACTCTTTTTTTGGAATAAAAAATCAAGTTCATGATTATTTAATGGCGTGACATCCATTTCCAAAAGTCTAAGGTAATGGGAGGGAGGGGTCAATCACTATATTAGCCTAAGGATCACCTAATACACAATCGATATGGGACAAGCACACCGCATCAGTCTCCCCACGCTGATCCTGACGTCCCTATCAGGCAATCCCCACACACGCTAGCCTATAGTGGCCCCACTGCATCAGACTCACACGTTGATCCTGACGTCTATGCCATGCTACACGCACTAGCCCACAGTAGCCCACATCGTTAGTACCCCTGAATCGGTTCTGATTACCAAATAATGGCGTGACATCCACTCCCTAAAGCCTAAGCTGATGGGAGGGAGGGGTCACTCACTATATTAGCCCAAAGACTACCCAGTACACAACCGATGTGGGACAAGCACACTAAATCATTATTTTTATAAGTGCATTTTTGCTCACTCAAGCACCCAATTGGGTGACCGTGTGGTACTTACCACTTTTCATCTTTTATTTATCTCTATTTTGTTTTAAAAAATAGTGAGTTCCACATGCTAAGTCAATAGAGAGCTTAATTGAGCGAGCAATATGTACGATGGCGATTCCTAGAGAGAGAGAAGCGACTGATTTCCTTTTTGCTCTCAAACCCTACCAGCCGCAGCTCCGTCTCTCCACTACAGTCCACCCCCACAGCAGCTCCTCCTCCTTGGTCGCCCTCACTCCCTCTTCCTCTTTTCCCTTTTTTGTTTTAAATCTAAATAAGGCCTTGTTTGGTTTTCTCCCTCTTCCTTTGTGAAGCTCTCCCCCTTCCTTTGTGAAGGTTATTCTCGTGTGCTTTCTCCAGATCTGAAGATGTTTTCTTACAGATCCGGTGTTATCCTGTCCGGAGTTGGGGTTCTCAACCCTGTTCCGACACATCTAAGTTCTCTCCTCAAGGAAAGCGGCAACCGCGACCTCCTACCCGTCCAGGGTGGTACTCTGGTATTCCGGTGGATGAAGGTTCCCATAGCTTTCAAGCATGTGGGTATAAACTCTCCTTGATCGTCTCTCTTAGGTGCACGGGAATGTGTTCCTGTGTTTTCTTTTTTTTATTTTCCGCATGAGGAGGGGATCTTGTCCCTCACTTGCTTTTCTGTTGTTGGCCAAAGGCTATCCATGTGTTGTAGGATAGTCCTTTTTTATTCCGTGTACTTGGGTTTGTTTTAATTATATGAATTGTTGTTTTAGCAAAAAAAAAAAAAAAAAAATGGGCAGCAAAGATACACTCTAATTTTAGAGAGCATTTTTGCTCACCTAAAAAATGGTACACCAATACTCACCCAAGTAAGTATCCTATTGGCCAATATAGTGGAATCCAAGATTAAACAACATTAAAATAACATTTGTTTAATTCTGAGTCTCACTGCATTGGCCAATAGGATATTTGATTGAACATTAATGTACCATTTTTTTGGTGAGCAAAAATATTTTCCTAATTTTATAAACAAAACTCAACATCATCGTACAAGCAACGTATTCTATAAGTTAGTGAGCATATGGTTGTTTTTTGCAACAGTCAATCAGTTGGACAAAGTTTTAGACAAAAAAAAGGCAGTTGGTTTTCACGTTGGACCATAATAGGGGAATAGATTCTTATATATATATTTTTGGTTGCCAAAGGTTTTTATGATTTTCAGTGGACGAAAATGCCCACTTTTCTTATGTTCAATAATTACACTACACATATGTCACCTCAGCTCATAATTTAAAGAAGTTAGTTATTTTTTGTTTTTTAAACTTTAAATTGTCATAATTTCTAATCCACAAATTATTTTTTCATAAAATTTATATATTCGTAATCTACAAAACAATTCAAATAAGAATATCCATAGTGCCTATAAAATTATTCCCAAAAAAAAAAATCCAACAATGACATTGCCCAACTATCATGCTTTTAATCTCACTATCATTTTTTCAAAAAAATAAATTAGTGACATTGCCCAAATGTCACTGTTTCAATGTTATTGTCATTGTTATATTGCACCATGAATAAAAAAAAAATCAAACAGTGACATTACCCAAATGTCACTATTTTAATGTTACTGTCACTATGAAATTGCACAATGAAAAAAAATTAAACAGTGACATTGCTCAAATATCACTATTTTTATGTTGCTATCACTATGAAACTACACAATGAAAAAAAATTCAACAGTGACATTGCCCTAATGTCACTGTTTTAAAGTCATTATTTGAATGTCACTGTTCCAATGAAAAAAAAAAACCCTTCTCTCTCCTTGTTCAACCTCTCAATCTCCAAAACCTTGTGAACACCCAATGAATCCATCTCTTCAATACACTTGTTCACTTGTTGAATTTTAGTTTCTTTCTCAGCAATCAACACCACCTTTGCTTCTTCTAATGTCTCAATTTTTGTTCCGTAAATCCTTGGTTACCTCCGCTTCTCTCTCCAATCATTCAAGCAACAAATTTCTCTCTTTGTCGAGAATCTCAACCTTGGATCCCTTCTCAGAATTGCTCTTTTTCAAATCAATGATGGCTCTCTTCAATTTCAAAAGCTCGGAATTAGCATCGTCAGCTTCAGACGTGGATGAGATGCGATCGTGCTGCTGCTGCAATCTTCTGATTGGTGTCATCCTCGAAATCAATGAAAAGCTCATCGTGACCATAGAGTATTTAAAACAGAGAATGTAACAACATGTCCACGTATGCACAAATGGGGGCAAATTTTATCAACCACGTTTTGAAATGGATCTGATACCACACAATTCAAAACCATTTGCCCTTATCCCCTTAAATCCAAACCACTTGTACTTATCCTCGATTTCCTTTCAAAGATTTCTATTTAATTTTTCCAAAAAAAAAAAAAAGAGGAATACTACTACTCAAATCTAAATTCACACCCAACATATTTTAGCTCTTGATTTCGGTCAGTTTTGTATGGGTGTCATCGAAATCCTGACCTTTAATTTCTGTAGGTCTTGTATGGTTTCCATCGAAATGAAGACTCAAAATGTGTTGGTGTGGATTTAAATGTAAGTGTAACATTTTTGAAAGGAAAAAATCAGTTGGACAAAAGCAACCAATCACCGATCATTGCCACATCAGTGATATGCGGTCCCCCCACTCAATTTTCAACGTCCTAACTAGCATACACGTGGACGATAGAAAATCAACAGCGTAGCATTTTGGACTTTTGACCAGTAGAAAACATTAAAATAAAATAAGGATGACTCAGCTAGTTAGACCAGTGAATGGATAAACCCTGTACTAAATTAAGATAAATGTAGAAATGAAATCGTGCAAAAAATATGGAATCTTAACGGTACTTAAATTTATATAGTTTTTTATTTGTTAAGATCATGGTGCTTATTTGCAAATTGTCAAACGAATCATGTGATCACACGTTTCACCCATAGTAGGAAATATGAGAACTTATATCCAGGGTAGTATTTGCACCACAGCACCAATTATATACACCTGAGTGTATAACAAAAAAAAAAAAAAAAAAAGAGCAAAACCACTTGTAATATATTTATATATATATATATATAGATTTAAAATTTGAAGTAATTATAAAATTTGTGCAATGTTTCGTTACTTTTTTTTTTTAATACTTCTTTGTCATGTTATAAGATTCTATCCACCGATAGTTGACAATTATTAGGACTTGGTAAAAGTTATCGCGGCATCTATAGTAGGACAGAGGAATTATTGCAATGCGCGCGGACCAATTTATGATGTTTCCATAGCTGCCGTTCATCAAGAAGGCCATTTGGATTGGCCAGGGTCTTCTTCGGCTGGAACAATTTCTCCACAAGGGGAGAGTCTCTTTTGTTTTATCAAGTTGCATGTGCCATATTTGATTTGTTGGCTGATTCTGTACTGTTGAATTTGTGCAATTACAACCCCCATATTTGAATGATACCTCAATCCCAAAGCTAAATCTTTGCCATGTACGACTGGCAATTTTAAGTATATATATATATATATATATGATCAAGTATGATTACTGTGTCATACTACGTAAACATGGAATAAATATTAGGTATCATGGAAATTTTATCCTTTTTCGTAAGATTCAAAATTTATTGAGTTGGTTGGATCATAAAAATAGGGAGTCAGATAGATTAATACATGTTCTTTATTAATTTATGATACCATATAGGATAATAAGATAATGCTAATAGTTGCTTTCAATATTTAACCGTAAACATGAGAGCGACAATATTATTATGGATAATTTCTAAGGAAATACATTACAGAAAGTGGGACCCGGCTTTTTAACGAGATCATCCAATACAATCGTGGATTATGACGTGATTGGTTAAATGAAGCGGTGATACGTCGCCGCTTAATGACTAAGTGATTGCGTCAGCCACTTGGCCTAGACCCCTATAAATACGTGCAGACTTGGCGATGCTTCAAATAAAACTGGTATTACATATTTGTTACCTCTAATTACTCTGCATCAAGATTCAATCCCCCATTCCCCCCCTTTCTCTCTCTCTTTCTTCTCTCTCCTACATTGTAGTACTTATAGTTTCTCTCAACTCTCTCTCTCTCTCTCTCTCATTTTTTTTTTCTTCTTCTTGATTAATTATCCTTGTTTATCTTTGTCTTGATCTTTCTTGTTAAGTATGTGTGGAATACTAGCAGTTTTGGGTTGTTCTGATGACTCTCAGGCCAAAAGGGTTCGCGTTCTCGAGCTCTCTCGCAGGCAATTTTCTTTTCCTCCTAAGTCCTAACTCCTATCCATATAGACATATTATATATATGGACAGCATACACACGTGTATAAATAGGATAGGTCTTTGATTGACCTGAACGTACCCTCTGATTTCTCTAATCTGATGAAACATTTTTGATTACTCTTATACTTTCTGATTAATCATTGTACATGTGGTGCCTTATTATAATACCACATTTTTGTGTGTGTTAGTTCCACTCTATCCTTGAACTAAGGCACTCCATGCATGGTACTACTATTAGAGCAGGTGGTACCATGTATGTCATGCATTGCATACATGGTACCACATGCTCTAAGAATAGTACCATGGAGTGCCTTAGTTCAACGATGGAGTGGCAATAACAATTCCCTGATTATAATACCACATTTTTGTGTGTGCATATATATATATATATATGTGTGTGTGTGTGTATATATATACACATGTACACATATCAATCAGTTAATTAAGGGTGGTGTTATTGCCACTCCATTATTGAACCAATGCACTCCATGGTACCACTCTTAAATCATGTGGTACCATGCATGTCATGCATTACATACATGGTACCACATGCTCTAAGAGTGGTACTAAGGAGTGCTTTAGTTCAATGATGGAGTGGAAATAACAATTCCCTTAATTAATTGATTTACGTGCCCAAATGTTACTAAGGGTGCGTTTGATAAAACTGAAAATTAAGTGCTGAATTTTAGTACTGAAAATTTTAAGTGATTTGTATTTAGAATTAAAATAGTATGTATCCAGTGATTATTTTTAGTAGAAAATTTTCACTTAATGTTTCAATGGATTTTTTATTGTTTTTTCAATTAAATGGTACATTATCAAACGCACTAAAAAAAATTAAGTGCTGAAAACTTTCATTTTTACCACTTAATTGGGTTATCAAACACACCCTAAGTCATGTGTTTGTGGATTTACTGGTGAGTTAATATATTCCATCAACATCTCGACCATAGAGCTATGGATTTGGGTGTCATTTGTGTTGAGAAGTTTTTGGTACCGTTTAAATGTGGGTATTTTGGGTGGGACCCATACCTATACCCATGTAGAGGATTCCACTTTTGGGTATGGGTCTTACTCTAAATATTCACTCCCATTGATAGAGGTACCATGTAGACATGCCATATGGTAGTATGGCACCCTCTATGTAACCAAGAATTTCTCATTTGATTTATACATTGGATTGGGAAAAACAGTCAGGAGTATTAACACACACTCATATGCCTTTGAATTATAGTATTCCATCTCACTTTCTATCAGTATCAGTGATGTTGTGTATGTAAAAACATGTGGGACCCTTCTTTAGAATCAAAATTCTTGGATTATGATTTCTATCAAACTGTGGAAAAAAAACATGTTTGAGTGCCTTTAAGTCTGCTTGCTGATCAGATTCTGTGAACATGGTGCTCATGTAGTTGAAAAACATGTTTTTGTGATACAAAATTAATTAAGATAAACGAATTCAGAGGTTAATAAACCACTTTTAGATATATGGGAAAATATGCTCAAGAACATGCAATTAATTGAATTCCATTGCTAAATGATGTATTATTAGATTGAAGCATCGCGGTCCCGATTGGAGTGGGCTCTACCAGAAAGGTGACTTTTATTTGGCACATCAGCGGCTAGCAATCATCGATCCCGCGTCCGGCGATCAACCTCTCTTTAATGAAAACAAAGCTATTGTTGTTACGGTGGGCCATTTGCCAATTCCTGCCAAAGATTATTTCCCCCCACCCCCAATTTATCATTTTTATTTATTTTTAATCGACTTAATCACGGCAGTTTTGATGTAATAGAGGATATTATGTTGAAACCAGGTAAACGGAGAGATATACAACCATGAGGAATTGCGAAAGCGGATGCCAAACCATAAGTTCCATACCGGAAGTGATTGTGATGTTATTGCCCATCTGGTGAGCGTTCTCATTTAGCAACTTCGATCATTGGAATCTTCTATCTGGTTTTTTTGGAGAATCAATTATCATATTGTAAAGTAATTTTAGATCTAGCATGTGTTCCAGTGCCATTTTGTCAAACATGTATATATTACAAACGATTCACTTATTAATCATAGAACTAGTTCTTGACCTTCCCGACCAGCCCCTAAAGTTCATTTTTTTAACATAGCCAAAATAGCAAAGAAATTCAAGATGTGGTACTGTTCCATTGAAGTCAGAGGTGTTGAAATTTTTGGTTTGCGCTTGAAAATTTTCCGTATAGTGTTATTGGGTCGGCAGTTTATTGAACTAACTGTGGCCTTCAATCACTTCTCATCAGTATGAAGAGTATGGAGAAGATTTTGTTGATATGTTGGATGGAATGTTCTCTTTTGTGTTACTCGACACACGCGACAACACCTTTATTGTCGCTCGTGATGCTATCGGGATCACTTCCCTCTATATCGGTTGGGGACTTGATGGTAATTTCTCATTGATCATCTTAAAACCTTATATTTATTTCAACTGCTATATATTTTAGAACTTTGATTATAGTTTTGGTTTGTTAACTTGCTTTCCCAACGTTTATTTTCAGGCTCTGTTTGGATTTCATCTGAACTAAAAGGTCTGAATGATGACTGTGAACATTTTGAGAGCTTCCCACCTGGGCACTTGTACTCTAGCAAACTAGGTAGTCTCAGAAGATGGTACAACCCTCCCTGGTTCTCTGAGGCCATTCCATCAACCCCATACGATCCCCTTGTTCTGAGACGTGCTTTTGAGAATGTGAGATTCATGAATTTTAGTCCCTTATTATGTTTTTGTCACTTTTTTGCAAGTATGGCTTATGTATTATTTGCAATATTTGCAGGCTGTGATCAAAAGGCTAATGACTGATGTGCCCTTCGGAGTTCTGCTTTCCGGAGGCCTTGACTCGTCGTTGGTTGCCTCAATCACTGCCCGCCACTTGGCAGGCACGAAGGCTGCCAAGCAATGGGGTTCACAACTCCATTCCTTCTGTGTTGGCCTAGAGGTGAGTCCTAAGCTTTTAACGCCCTTTTGACAACTTCTTCTTCTCTGCATTTGATCGCAAAATTGACTTTTTTCCAATATGTTTTGTAACAGCTTTTGGAGTTCCATAATCACTTATGGGCCCAAAAGCTTTTTCCAAAGAGGGCCTTGCTATACATATAGGAGCAAATTACTAGATAGTTTTTTTAAGAACTGCCTTCAGTCTAATTATCACTCTATAATTTGAGCAGGATTCACCAGATTTGAAAGCTGCAAAAGAAGTTGCTGATTATTTGGGTACTGTCCACCATGAGTTTCATTTCACCGTTCAGGTATCCATCTAAATATAACCTTCCAATCTCAAGTATTTAATTTAAAAAAAAAGTGTAATGAAGGGTTAAATTTTTTTAGGATGGGATCGATGCAATTGAGGATGTAATTTACCACATCGAAACATACGACGTGACAACAATCCGAGCAAGTACCCCTATGTTCCTCATGTCGCGTAAGATTAAGTCGCTAGGAGTGAAGATGGTGATTTCTGGTGAAGGGTCTGATGAGATTTTCGGTGGGTACTTGTACTTCCACAAAGCGCCAAACAAGGAAGAGCTTCACCGTGAGACATGTCGCAAGGTTGATCTATATATTTCTATTTGCTTTCGCCATCCCGTGTTTGGAAGGAATGGTGTTAATAGTAAATTGTTTTCTGTTTTGTGTTTTTGTGTGCAGATTAAGGCTCTACATCAGTACGATTGCTTAAGGGCTAACAAATCGACTTCTGCGTGGGGTTTGGAGGCTCGTGTCCCCTTCCTTGATAAAGAATTCATTAATGTTGCAATGAACATTGACCCCGAGTGGAAGATGGTAAGGAAATGAAGATTTGGTCATTTATTTGAGATTACTTATTTATACAGGTATATACGTTTAAGATTGATGATGTGGGTTGCTCTAATGTGTGAAATCCATTTCAGATTAAGTCCGATCAAGGACGTATTGAAAAGTGGGTTCTGAGAAGGGCCTTTGATGATGAAGAACATCCTTATCTGCCCAAGGTCTACAATGATAGTTTGTGGCTTAGTTTGATTTAGCTTTTGCTCACCTCACTTTCTGAAACTAACATGTCCTGTTTGTGATCTTGCAGCATATTCTCTATAGGCAGAAAGAGCAATTTAGTGATGGTGTCGGCTACCGTTGGATTGATGGGCTCAAAGCCCACACTGCACAGCATGTACATACATATATATGATTGTTCATTGCTTCTTTCTTTTCAAATTAACACAATCACTCATCACTGAAGCTCGATTTCCATTTCCAGGTAACCGACAAAATGATGCTTAATGCTGCACATATCTACCCTCATAATACTCCAACTACTAAGGAAGCTTATTACTACAGAATGATCTTTGAGAGGTTCTTCCCTCAGGTGAGCTGATTAATTGAAATCAATCATAAATCAATTACATGTAACGTACGTACTATACGTATGTTAGTCGTGACCCCTCCCAGGGGATCATGCCAAAGGACTTGACACTGCAAGGCATATTCCCAGATACTCACAAACCACCCACAAGGCACCAGTACCTACAACGATAGTTGAACTCGGGACGTTTGGGTTTACAGTTAGTTAATAAGTATAATGACGTAATTGGAAGACTAACCTAATTGTTTTTATTTTCCTGTATATTCGTAATGTAGAACTCAGCCAGGCTGAGTGTGCCAGGTGGAGCAAGTGTAGCATGCAGCACAGCCAAGGCCATCGAGTGGGACGCTTCGTGGTCCAATAACCTCGATCCATCTGGCAGGGCTGCGCTCGGAGTGCATCTTTCAGCCTACGACAAGAAACTACCTTCTGCCGCTAACGGGAATTTGGAAACAAAAATTATGGGCAACGTTACTGGAATGATGGAAGTCCATGCTCCTGGACTCGCTATCCGCAGCTAATATTTGTTCTGGTGGTATTTACTGCATATAGGGGAATTTTAGATGCCCTACCGTGTATAGTTGTTATGAAAAAAGTTAAATAATAGTCATGTGGTGGTTTAAAACTACCCTTGATTCATGTATTGTATGTTTCAGATTGAAGTCTAAGTGTGCTATTGGTATCTTGTAGTTTGCTTAAAATTGAATGGGTTTCAATTGTCAACTTCTTTGATAGTACTATGTGCATAGTTGAATTGATGAAAATGGAGTCATTAGTGTGGTTAAAGAATTTCTGTTAAGCATTTCAACTTCTGAAGTTAGTCAGCCCACTTTGCATTCTGTAGAAGCCCAATGTGGGGACCTTTGTAAGGATTGATTCTGGCCATCTCTATTATCATGGTGGTGTTCATTACATAGTTGCTATAGATTTGGTTTTGGTTTTGGTTTTGGTTTTTTTTTTTTTTTTTTTTTAAACCATGAACATGAATACCTTATTCTTAAGGACAGATTGATGACATGTTTCCCCCCCCCCCTCTTGAAGGGCAATTAAGATTACTGATTAGGAAAATGGTCCTCCACACAAGAATATCAAGTGAAATTCACTATATCGTACAAGAATATTAAGTGAATGTTTCCCTTTGAGAGACATTTTTACAAGCTAAAAATCAATTTGGATTTTAAACTCTTAACCTTTTAGTGGGGTTCTTTTTTTGTTGCCTAAATTGCTTTATATTTTATACAAACAATACAAAAAAGAAGTTCCAAACATAATTCATATGAAGTTAGCAATAGAAGAATGAGTTCACATACTTCAAAAGGAAATAAGTTAACCTCATTTCTAATCTTAATCAGCGCATATCCCAAATTCCCAAATCTACTATTGTACAAGATCTAGAAATCTAGAGGTGCAATTTGCACCCTCTCTTGGGTGTGTCAACAACTATAGAATCGGAAAATGGAAACACAAAGAAAAAAATTTACCTAATACACTATACTAAGCTTTATAGTTAGAAGAACAAAGCAGTGTAGAATAGTTGGTTCCACGTATCGGGTAAGCCAGGGAGGCACCAATGGCTACAATCAGCAGAGTGGTCAGGGTTAGCCCTCTGCTCGGGGCTTAAATCACCGCTATATATAGAAGGATGGGCGTCTTTTCTCATTGCAGATAGTGTTGTTATGTCCAACAAATATACCGGAACACTCATGTCCTCCATCACCGTCTCAACCACCTTCATTTGATCGGAGGATTCACCCGGGTACGTTATGCCGCTCATTGGCATGGTCTCACCGTAACAGCTTTTTGTGGTACTTGCCGGCCTGGAGCTCCACTCAGTTGGGCTGCCAATTTCAGCCAAATTATTTTGTAATGCAGAGTTTGAAGCAGCAGTAATGCTTATTGACATGATGACTAGGGTAAATATTGATGAGAATTGGAATTTAGAAACTAGTATCCACAAATATCAAGGTTTGTAACAAGATCATTTAATTAATGTAATGATTTGTTTTGACAATAGTCACTATTGCTTAGCAATAATGGTAGCCTTGGCAATAGTGGTAGACTTAAGAATAAGAGAATATGTGCAATTGTCTGAAACTTACAATTGATGCTTTTTCCTTTTCAAGTAATGGGGGTGTTATTGACTCATTTTTAGTACAGACGAGCGGTGTGTTTGATAAATAATTAAGTGCTAAAAAAGATTGATCTAAAAAAAGGTGCTAAAAATGAAAAATTTTAACACTTAATTTTTTCAATGCATTAGATAATGTACCACTGTCAAAACCCAACTGATGTTGCAGTTGAATGTTGCAAAATACATCTTACCCCTAATTTTTCAGTTTCAGAAAGAAAAAAAATAAATAAATAAATTCACACATCCTTTCATTACTGTAACATGCAAAGCTATAAACTAATGACTCAATTTTATTCTTTTGTTTGGTCATATTTACAACATGAAGATTGTCGTACCACGCATATGCACATGTTTGGAGCCACCGACAACACCAAAATTCTAAGTGACAGAAACACCACCACCTCATGACAAGTTTTTTTTTACAAATAAAATGACAAATAGGCAAAACAGGACAAAGGATTAATTTACAAATAAAAACATGACACGTTTTTTTTTTTTTTTTTTCCTTACTCTTATCACTTGAATTGTTGGGAAAGAAAAAAATTATTAAAAGTATATCATCCTTGCTCCCTCTGAATCCATACACACCGACAGATACATATACACATGTACATACATCTTAAAAATATAAAAGTAAACCATAATTTTCTTATTTCATTTTTTTTTTTGATCTACTTACCTGGATGACACACGCCACACACACGCACACACCCAATCCAAGCAGTAGGAACCCAAGAGATCGGTCCGACAGGTGCACAAGGGGCAGTTCTACAAAGAAGGGAGGAATTAAATCCCTCCCACTCAGCCATTGGTGAGATTCGAACCCCTCCCCTCCCACTAGGGAAGGAGAGGAATTTTCTTATTTCTTTAGGTCGTCTAAATTTTGTATAGGTACGATTTATAGGGTATGTGTAGGTTTCTACACATATACTATAAACTTTGTTCAACTCAACCTAAAAGAAACTTACTTTTTAAAAAAAAAAAAAAATTTAGGCATTACATAACAGAATATGGTGCTCTTCCAACCCGCAACCAAAATACAGGTGGGATGAAATTGCTTATCATTGGGCCAAGCATACTTCTAATTAGCTAATTTCTATACCTTTACTAATCACATTAATTCTTTTCAGCAAAATTGAAAAATAAAAAAATAATCACATTAATTCTATAGCATTGTACAACTATGGACCTAATAAGTAATAATGATGGGTTGAAGAGAAAGTTCTGGGTGTAATTTGTTTGGGCCCATCCTAGCTTAACAGTACCAATTTTCCACAGCTAATTTTAGTGGTTACAGCTATTATGATTTATTTATCAAAAAAAAAAAAAAAGAGCTACTATGATTTGAGGCTGTGTTGTGTGATGTGCACAGAGCATCATCCTTTTCAGTTTCCAACTTTCCCAGAAGCAACAAAGTTGCTGCTCTTTTATAGCTGGCAGCCTGGCATTAACGATCCAATAATTCTAGAGAGAGAGTGTGTATGTGGTTTGAGAGAGAGAGAGAGAGAGAGAGAATAAACATACTTGTAGTGTGTGGGAGAGATGGACTGGAAGAAAACTCTGGTTCTACTTCCGTCAATGTTGGTGTCAACCCATCTGGCCCACGTTCTTAGCCCTCTTTCAAGAGCAACCAAGCGATCCATATCTTGATAATATGTCCCACCCGATTCCATATAGTCCCACCTACACATTAACATAAAATCGTTTTGATTTATCCTAGGTAATTATTACTTAAACAGAGGATTACCCAATTATTCAAAGTTCAAATGAAGATTAATTAAAGGGTTATATTAATTACAAATATAACCCTATAATTATCGCATTTTAAAGTTTTTTCCTTATGGTTGGGACTAATAAACAACTGTTAATAAATCTGTTAAAATATAGCGCATGCACCGAGAGTGTATCTGAAAATTTTTGTAGCTGTAGCAGAAATTGCAGAATACATATGTAATTAGATCAAGTATATAAGCACTATGAAAACCATGTTCCGTTAAATCTAGCATGCTTCTTTAACGGTTACACAACTTACACATTTACTTCCAAAGCCTAGGAGGTATTGGCGACACATTTTAAGCTACAGGGCAAATTGAAAAAACGCTATAACTATTAAGGGTAATATGTAATTAATCCTTAATTAATTAAAATCACTAACCCTTGGAGAGAGCCTGTGTGGGTCCACCAGTGACCGGTGTTAAATGACAGCACATCCACACCACTCCACGCGTTCCCATTTCCCGATATATCATCCAATCTCAGAACTCTGTTCCCTTGCACCACATCAATGTCCACCAGATATGTAGCTCTATAGTACGACACAGACACACCATAGTCCTGCAATTCACCAAATCAAAACCCAAATCAGCTGGATTCTTTTTAGTTGGTGGGGCCAATAATCATAATAGCCGTCTGATTTTTAATATAATCATCGCATCATCACACGCTCACCAAAAACTTGAAGGTAGAGAGAGGATCTTCTCTGATCATCTGGGTTGGTGATCCAGACACCCCAGCTGAAATCATACAAATCAACGACTCCCATTGGTTTCGACCTAGTGAATCACCCACAAACATCACAGTCTTCCCTCGCATTTTCAACAGAAATTCAAGCCCATTGAACCTATAATGGTACACCGAACAAACAATGTCCAATGACCAAGAGGCCATTTAGAAAAGTAAAGAAACAGTTCTACATATGATTTATAAGTTTTTAACAAATTCAAGTATTATTTAATTTTTTATATAAAAATCCTTGTCCAATCTAAATAATTCTCTTTAAACACTTTCTCAGTGAAACCACACGAACCAGATAAAAAGAGATTTGGACCGAAAGTGGTTCTCTGTGTAAGGCTAATAACTCTCTTAAAATTGGTCTCTTTGGCAAACCAATAGTACTTTGGTTCTCATAATAACTAGATAAAGAGTGAGATTTGGGTTGAACCTACTGAACTTGGGTTAAACCTACAACCTGAACTTGGGTTCAACCCAAATCTCACTTTTTATCTAGCTTTTGTGAGAATTAATTTATCGTGTCCTTTGACAAAGAACCGATTTAAAGAGAGTTTTAGATTCGACATGAACTTTTATGAAGAAAAAAAAAACTTTGCACTCCTGAAACGCACTTGAATTTGTAACCACATAATCAATTTCTTTTAATTTCCAAAAACAACCTCCTAGATTGAACATATGGTCTAATTTTAGACTTGTCAAAAACAGATCCTAAAACTTTATGATATTGTACAACGGCAATGCATCAGATATGGAGAAATGAGTACCTTGGGAGCTCGCAATTGGCTGGCCTCCATCGGTATTTGAGGTAATCGGAGTCGGGTCGACCGTACGCTTGGCAATCAAACTGTGAATCGACGATTTGACAATCAGAGGATTGGTACACAGGGTACGAGTCATCGCGAACCCATGTGCCCATGAAGAGAGAGCATTGGGTTCGATTGGTTTGGAACATGGGTCTTTGATGGTGATCATAGTGGCGCTTCAAACCCACCAGCAGAACCGATGATGCTATATGGGATTGTACCAAAATTATGCATATGATTGTAGTACATGACCCGAAAGCATTAGAAATATGTTGAGAAAATGGAATAGCCATTACCACAGGATTTAGAGCAAGAAAGAGAAAAGAAAGAGAGAGAGAGAGAGAGATATTAATGTTTATATATGTTTAATGTTTTGTACTAAAAGGAGTGGGGGGTTTTGTTGTGTTGTGCATGTGAAGATTTCTAAAGATTGTTCACGAGAGTTTAATATAGACTTGTATGACGATTGTCTTCGTGAGGTTGATTTGAACCCAGTGGTACAATTATCTACAAATTATGAGTCCTTCAATTTAACAATAATTTAACAATTACGTGATACAGAATTTTTAGTGTAATGTTATATAAATGGAATGGGTATTATATGTTCTAATTGTATCGAACATTTTTTTTTATAAACTAATTATATCGAATTAATTCTTAAATACTAGATCAAAGATTTTTCTTTTTTGTGCAAAAATGAACAACAGTGTTTTGTTTTTTTAATTTTTTTTTGTATTTTTATTTTGGAATAAGAAAATGGACAACAATGTTGAAAATTTGAGCAATTCACAAAATCATTGTTTTAAAAATCGGACCAAACTGACCAGTCGAACCGGTTGAACCGTCGACCGGAACCGCAAAAAACGAACCGGTTTGAACCGAAAACCGGGAATAATGGTTAAACCGTTTGAATTATTGAAAACCGGTAAAATTTACAGTTGAATCGGTAAAAGCGGTAGTTGAACCGGGAACCGATTCTTTTTTATATTTTTTTGTTGTTTTATATATATATTTTATATTTTTAATTATCATTAATATTTATGACGTCATGGTTCAAGGACCGGTCCTCTTTTAAAAACATTCCACAAAATGATAGAAAGTAAAAAGTAAAGATCATATGTGATGAGGAATCCAGTTAGGGAGATGGGGCCAAGATATGTATAGGACCCATTGTTATCACTTATCAGTGCTTTTAGAAAGGGGGGACATGCAAAGGGCAATGTCGTGGGGTGAGATCAGTCCTCATGACTCCTCACCCCCAACTTGATGTAAATATCATGCAATGGGTCCCCCTGGTGTGTTGGGTTTGGTAGGAGCCTCAAAGTTTGATTCTCTTTCTCTTCAATTTTTTTATTTTATTAATTTTTTTTTATATCATCAACAGAAAAAGAATGGGACAAAAGAATACTTGTTATACGAAGAAAAGTGAGGTATATCACAATTCACCTTTATATCAAAGTAGGCAAAAACTTGAAGGCAAATGTTCTTTCCTTTCCTTCACCTTCATTCACAGAACATAACCTTTTTTCAACTCCACTACAATTACATCTTTGATTCTTTATAATAAATAATAATAATAAAAAAAAACTTTTATTTAATGGATAAAAAGTTATAAGTGATTATATAACTCCAAAAATTAAAATAAAACTATTGGTAAATTAAACAGTGTGATTCAATGCCAACAAAGTGTGAATCAGTCTTAAAATTTGCAATTGCCCAAAATCTAGCCTGTACAACTTTTAGTCAAAAACAACTTTTCTATATAAGTTGTGCACTTGTGCTAGATAGGCCATTAAAAAAGCACGAGACTCATTAAAGATTAAATATATATATGGATATTAGTGTCACAGAGCAATTATTCTATAGTTCTGGACCATATTATATTATGGGTTGTTTTGACCAATAATGGACTATCATTTGTTTAAGTGTAAGTTGTTTGTTTCCTAAAAAATAGATAATTTTGTCACATGTCCCGTATTAACAGGGACCACCACGTTACAATGATGCCGAACCATTGAATAACTTCTCATTGTCCTAGGGACATATATACAGAGCCATTAATTGTATACTGAGGCAGTACTGATATGCATTATGGGGCAGTGAAGATTTCGATGTTGAGATGTTTGCGAGTATCAAAAACTCAGATGTGAAATCTGTGGGCATTCCTCCACTTTTCCATACAAATAAGATCATAACTTCACTTGGAAGTTGGAAGTTTCGTCTAGGATTGTCTGCATTTATATGAGTATGAAATAAAACTCGCCCAATAAAACTCTCTCTCCCCCTAAAAAAAAAAAAAAACTCTCTCTCTCTCTCTCCAGAGAAGTTAATTGTAAAGCTGCCCTAACCACAGGGCCATTGACTATGGTTTTTATGATCCTGGATCATATTGAAAGTGGTGGTCCCGGCTTGTAGGGGCGGATGGAGAAGTTGAAATAGGGGGTTCGGTAGGGGCGAAATTAAGAAGTTGCACGTACTTCAGGTTAGCTGAGTTACAGGGGTCAGGAGGAGCAGTGCTCCGGAACAAGATCTAAAATTAGCCTCAGAGGTAATTTTTTTGGGTTTATTAATTTATACTTATTTTTCATGTAGATTTGGGTCATGTTTTTCATGTAGATAATATAACTAAGCTAATGCTATAAGAAAATTTTAATATAAAAATTCAAGAAACCTTCTCCCATTATATAATACATGCATCTTAATTACGGCGCTTTGGGACCTTTTAGTATCAATTACTATAAAATTGTAACAAATAAATAGCACCTAAAAGTTGCTACCAAATGACACATTAGAAAAGTTAAGTGTCCGACACCAAAGGTACAATAAAATAAACCATTGGTCCTACAAATTGAGACCAAGAATGTTGTCATATTTGGTTGTCATGTATAATTTTTCAAAATCTCAAATACTAATAAAATAGGGAGTAGTTCAATTCGGGAGGCGGGTTTAAGTGTAAAAATACATATTTTTTAGGATATATAAAGAATTTTTTCCAATATCACAGCCCCCGATTGTCCCTCAATGAATCCACCACTGCTGGCTTGTAGTAGTAGTCTGTTATGTAGTCAAGTGTAAACTTTTTGTCTCTCAAAAGTCAGACAATTTTATTACATGACAATTTACTACTGACCTGGACTACCAAGTGTAAACTTTTTGTCTTTCAAAAGTCAGATAACTTTATCACATAACAGTTCACTACTGACATGGACTACCACGTGTCAATGGTCAAGGACCATTGAATAACTTCTCATTTGCAAGGATTAAAAAATAGGGAAGAGTAATATTTGGGGCACTAACAACATCCACTAACACTTACTAACACACTCTATCTCTCTCCTAGTGGTACTGTGGGGTCCGCAGCGGGCCCCGCAGTACCAGTAGGAGAGAGATAGAGTGTGTTAGTAAGTGTTAGTGGATGTTGTTAGTGCCCCTAGCATTGCCCAATAGGGAATATTATATCTGAGTCTTTTGAGTAGATTTGCAAAATTGATACTACATTATCCAACAAAAATTCATTACTTTTCTTGAATTGACATATTATCCCAAAACATGGGATCCTTTTTAATAAAGGAAAATCTTAAACCAGCTTTAAAATACTTGTACATGTAAAAAAAAATTTGAGAGAAAGCGCAAGTACAAATATTTTAAAGCTTGTTAACGTGCTCCGTGGAACCCATAAATTCAGACAACCACATGCATTTTACAAATGATAACTCTTGGAGTACATAAGAATATCATAAAAACAAGTTATATAAACTTTATGTGTATCTCTCTCCTCTGTGGACCCCACACACTGTAGACCACACAGTGTCAGTGGACCCCACCAAGAGAGAGATAGACACATTGTGGTTTATGTATCTTTGTTTTTGTGATATTCCTTTATGCCCCGAGAGTTATCCAACAAATGGCCATTATGAGTAATGCTAGAGTTACAAAGAGATGCTTACAAAAAGATGTGACATCTCATGTGGCACCCATGTGGTAATAGGACCCACCACAATTAACTCTGCCAAAAATGTCGCATCCTTTTGTAAGCATCGCTTTATCTCTAGCATTACTCTGGCCATTCTATTTGGTACCTCTTCAGGAAAAGAATTGAAGAATCCAATGTAATATTAATGGCAGCAAATGAAAAAGTCGCGATTTTCTAGTAAAATGTAACATGAAAATATAAAAACGTGTAAGATTTCGTAGATTGAAAGTTGAAATAGTTTGTTTGCAAATGTGTGTTAAAGGACGCAAGAGGCCTCATCCATACCAACATGAAAAATGCTAGGCACACAAAATATTCCACAATAGGGTTTTAAATACATACACCCTGTATTGTGTAAGTGATATAAAAAAGTGTAAAAAAATTTAAACTACACACGATACAACACATTAAAAACTCTGTTGTGAAATGTGTTGTGTGCCTAACATTTTTAATGTGAACAGATAATTTGGCGATCTGGGCTTATTAAAAATACACTATAAATGTTTGTGTATATATATATATATATATATATTTATATTAGGACAATGCTATGTGCACAGAAAAACTGCACAGAAAAATCCTGACCACAGGATCAATGGAACCCACTGCCAAAATTAGTGGGACCCACTGCATCCTGTTACCAGGATCTTTCTGTGCAGTTTTTCTGTCAACATATCATTTCTCTTATGAGAATTATGAACAAGTTAATCTCCAAAGTTTCAAGAATAAACTAGCATCTTTTAAGGAGCTGGAAATAGATAAAAGTCATTCACCATCTGAAAATGAATGCGCAAACTTGACACTTCCATCGGAACACTTTGTCCAACTCTACCCAAAAACCTAGACACTTTCTTCGAGACACTTTATGTTGTTCTGTTTTGTAATTAATCCACGTGTGCTACAATGTTGTCCAAGTGGACAAATCACAAAGCAAAACAGTGTTGTCTAACACGTCCAAAAAGTTAAAGACACTTAAATGGACAACTCCGGCTAAGTGGACCAACCACAACGACAAACAAAACAAAATGTTCATAACAAACTCTACTGAAGAGCCATCTGAAAGATTACATTAAATATAAGCCATTTGAAGTCCAAAAAGAGCTTTATGCCCTATCTACCAGCTCACTCCTCATCTATACATTAACCCGAGACCAAACTACTATAGCTCCTTCCTACGAATATCCTTTACAACGGAGGAAACTACAACTCACCCAGCAAAAATTTGTCAGTCTCAGGTACCAAAAACCACACAAGCT
Source organism: Hydrangea macrophylla (assembly GCA_033977485.1). Classification (NCBI taxonomy): domain Eukaryota; kingdom Viridiplantae; phylum Streptophyta; class Magnoliopsida; order Cornales; family Hydrangeaceae; genus Hydrangea; species Hydrangea macrophylla. Next base: position 93,633,799 of record CM066982.1, on the reverse strand, counting down.
CATGGATCGTTGGAACAATTCGCTGATTTCCACCTCAATGTCCGATTATTTACACATGTACATATATATGTGCATACGATAGTTGTAATCAATCACTTGGAAAAAAAGGGTTCAGCTTCCACAGGCTGATGTTCTCCTTCGCGTGTAAAACTTGACGAGTCCATTACCATTGCTATCCCCTTCGTTGCGATCGGCATCTTCAATTGAGCAAACTAGACCAATTTCACTTTGGAAGGGTACACTTTCCGGACAAGTTGGTTCGTTCACCTATGGGACATAGAGAATTGAAGGTAATTTAACTCAAAAGAAAATTATTACAAACAGAAATGAAAGAAAATGATCAGGTGAGGGTAAAAGTGTGCAAGTACCACATCCACCAGAGGCGGCGAAACGTTACTGCCATTACTACTTCCAAAGCTTCCAGCACTAGTAGCAAAAACCAAAATAATCAATAATGGCCTGTTTGGACGTCCAACAAATTTAAACAGTCCCATTATTCACTTATAGCTTTACTTGGATAGGGCTTGACTGCCTTACCTTCTATTATATTAATAAAGGGCCTTAGGCTTTAAAGAGGGCTACTTCACGAGCCGCTACTAATAATCGAAAAGGTTCAAGCGAGTTCAGTCTACAATTGTATTGCATTTTCATTTAAGAGTCCAACTTCTTGGATGAGACTATTTGGAAAAATGGGAAACTTCATCATGTTCTTTTATGTGGTCATCCCCATGTAACTACTATGATTTCAAATAGATTCATTCTAGATGATGAATTTCTATAACCAAACGGGCCTAAATAAACCAGCAACGTTATAGCAAATATAGTAAAACATTTGTGATTTGTTCAACATGAGGAGGCGAACCTACAAAGGGGTGGGGGGGAAAAAAAGAGTAAAAAAGTTCATATAACCTTCCCAGTTCCCAACCGGGACACATTCCCATGATTTGCCTCAAGGCATAAACATTTCACTCTCTATGATAAAATATGGTCAGTTCTATAGTTCATATATATGTACATATAAAAGTGTATGTTACATTAAAAGGACTAGCAACGCAACACTGATTGAAATCAATATAGCAACAACATATGGCTTTATTACATCGGCAACAACTCTCCAACTCTTTAGGTTTTCCATTCCTAAGAATGAAAAGGATCATTCATGAGTTTTGTGCTGGCAAAAGTTTTCTAGACATTCTGTGAAATCATTTTCCATCTACCATATAGCCCTCTATTAATGTTTACTACAACAATCCAACAGATAAATCACTCAGCTGTATCTCGTTTATCTTCACCTTTCTGCCCTTAAAAGTAGAAAATTTATTTCTATTTTGTACAAGTGACTCAGTACTGTGTTTAATCGTCATTTTTTCGCATCTTTATAGATGATATATTTGCGTCCTTGTATTTTTCTTTCTTGATTTAAATCTCATAGAAGAGAGCAAGTAAGAGGGGAGACATACTCCAACGGTTCTTGCTCCACAATTTCATTCTCATCAGTTTGGTTTGCTTGAAATACTTCAGAAACAGCGCTGTTCCCATCCAACTCAACGTTATCCCTTCTATTCACATCATCACTTGATTTTTGTTGGATTTCTGCATAAAAAGTAAATAAATGCAGTGAAGTTGGTGCTATTTGATTAAGTCAATTGAGAAATTACTAAGGCTTTGTTTGGTTCTTGGATTTTGTGAGGGAGAGAAAGGAGAGGAAGACCGTTTCCTTTGTTTGGTTAATAAGAAAAACGATGAGAAAAGTAGAAAAGAAAAGAGGATAAACTGATAAATAAATTAAACATTGTGAATATTATCATTTCCCTTCCTTTATTCGTACTATATTTTAGAAGTTTTAGTTTTTGAGGTTATTTGAGCATCCTTTCCCTTTTCTTTTACCTCACAAACCTGTGAAACGAACAAAGCCTAAAAGTTTTTAGTACTTTCTTTGTCAAATGCCTTTGATAAAACACAATTAAAAAAAAGTACACAAGTAAACTTGTAAATTTTGTTTACTTTAAAATGCACCTTTCAAATGCACATGGAGATTCAGTAATAAGTTAAATCATATTGACTCAAAATTTTGGACCCCTTTTCCACCGATGCTTCAATATGAGTGGCACAGCTATTGAATTCCAAATACACTCAAGTTACTTGACATAAAAATTACCGAAAATTTCATTTCTAAGTACTTAACTTGGTTTCAAATAACACTTAAAAGAAAATATCCTTTAAAAGGGGCTTTAACTTAAAACTCTTGAGTCTTGACTAAAAATCTGAATGAATAAAGTGAAAGTGCGTTTAATTTACAAGTTTACCCCTAATTTTCTGATATAAATATTCAATGCCCAAAATGTTCAGTATATTACCAGTTATATCAACCAAGTTAAAAGTAGTTTTAGAATTTAATCTTAATTTACAAGTTTCTTCTAACAGGAAAATTGAACGCTAAAAATTTAACAAATTTTCAGTTTTATGAATGTTAGTCTAACAAATGTGGAGTAAATGTAAGATACCTTTTAATATGCTAGAATCTGTAGAAGGGATATCCAACAAGAGTTTCTGGCACATTACAGTGCCCTGAAAATCGAGGAAAGTGTAATCCTTATACTTTAATCTCTCAGTTTCTGTCATTTTAGAAAACCCAAATGACGTAGTCCAAGAGTTTAGAACGCTAGGAATAGCTGGCAAAACTAGCCTCTCCACTCCTAATTCAATGAGCTTCTGAAATACAAATGTGGAAATCAATAGTTAGGAATTGAGAAAGAGATATATGTATATAGATACATATTTAAATCATCAACTAAACTTGGCATTACTTCTTATCCGCGTTTTTAAATCCCAAAAGATTACACATGCCAAAAAATATGTTTCTAAAACAAAACTAACAATGAACTCAATCAGGTCCTATACATTAAATACAACATTGATGAATATACGACTTCATAGGAATGCCGAATGCGCACTAACCACTCCAACAAGTGAAAGAATGAATATAGAAATACAACACTGGGAAAGAAGGTTCCGAATGTGATGAATATGAGAACCGCAACCAGTGAGACATCATTGAGGAAAAAAGGGAGAATAAATCATATATGCTACCATAGTAAGAATGAGAGTTGGGAAGTTGGTGATGGCGAACAAACAGAAATCATGAAAAAATGATCTAGGAATCCCTATACCTAGGTAAGAAATTTGAAAAGCATCACTGTGCAATTTCAATGTAGAATTTTATTAATCATCAAAAAGTGTGTAAATACATCATTTGCACCTTATTTATAGAGAATAAAAGTCCTAGCTTAAAAGAGTTTCCAAATATGAAAACTTCCTAAAACATAAAATAGAGAGAATAAAATAAAAGATGACATATTTATTACTAACAAATCCATCTACTTAGGCCATGAGTCTGGCCCAACCTAGTAGTCACCCATCCACAATGTGATTGGATGAGCTATGCTCTGGCGGCGACGACGGTAGAACTTCGGGAACGGCATGATCATGGTACTGGTGTCCGCACCAACTCCCCCAGGGTGGGAAAAACTAGACCTCGTCGAGTGGGTCAAAGGCCGGCTCTGGTAGTACTTGAACAAGTCAGGGTCGATCTACTGGAGCTTCTATACGGAAATCCATGTACAATCGGAATCTAGTCGGCCGCTCCAACGAACGAGAAAGTGCTGAACACCGCCATCCATAGTAGACATAAGCTACTCATCTAAAATTGTATCAATAGACTCTTTGTGTGCTGGTGGAACAGGTAAAGGGGTAGGATTGGGAATACGGGGGGAAGTGGGGGAACCAGGGTGGTCAATAGAGGATCATCCGGGATAGCACGGGAACCCTTATAGCCAACCATATCCTCAATATTAAAAGTGGAACTAATGCCATACTCTGGTGGAAGGTCAATGACATACGCATTTGGCCCGATTCGTTTTAGAATCTTAAAAGGTCCGGCACTACGAGATTGCAACTTCCTAACGGCACCGGCTGGAAACCGTTCGGGTCTAATGCGAATCATAACAAAATCACCTATCTGAAATTCCAGAAAGCGTCTACGAGAATTAGCCTGTATTTTATACTGCTCATTACTAGCTTGAATCTGCTTACTGATCGTGTCATGCAAGTCATGAATATGTCGTGCAAATGATTCCGCGGTGGCGGAGACTCTCACATGGGGACTCATGGGAATGAGGTCGGGCTTATATTCATGTGGACCACTTCACACGGACTCATGCCAATGGAGCGATTGATTGAACTATTGTAAGCAAACTAGACCGCAGGAAGCTGAGGAAGGATGGAGTCCCAGTTTCTATTACCCTGACCCACTAAGCAACGCAAGAGATTTCCTAAGCTTCTATTGACAACCTCTGTTTGACCATCTGTTTGGGGGTGGTATGCTATAGAAAATTTAAGCTTAGTGCCTACCATATGCCAAAGGGTCTTCCAGAAGTAACTCATGAACCTGACGTCCCTGTCGGACACAATTGTCTTGGGGAGACCATATAGTTTAACGATCTCATCATAGTAAAGCTTGGCAACATGAGAGGCATCAGAAGTTTTTGAACAAGGGATGAAATGAGCCATCTTCGAAAAGCGGTCAACCACCACAAGGAATCATGCTTACGAAAGGTGCGAGGGAGACCGAGGACGAAATCCATGCTTACGTCTTGCCAAGGACGGTCTGGTATAGGCAGGGGAGTATAAAGACCCATATTCTGGTTACGGTGCTTGGCTAACTGACAAATCTGTACTGACCAACTATTTTGGCAACATCCCTCTTAAGACTTTGGCAATAAAATTGACGTTCGACATCTTCGATAGTTTTATCCCCGAAGTGACCTGCCAAGCCGCCTACGTGGACCTCCCATACTAAGAAGTCTCGCACAGAAGTGCGTGAAATACAGAGTTTGTTGGAGTGAAATAAATGCCCATCCTGAATGAAGAAGTCATCACGAGTGGAGCCTGGTATAGTAGCCAAGGCAAAGTCGGAACAAGACACGTAGTCCTCTTTTAACTGCTCGAAACCGGTGACATTGACGCTCCTAATGGAAAGTAAATCAACTCGGCAGCTAAGCGCATCAGCTACTTTGTTCTCGACTCCAGCTTTATGTGTAAGTACAAAAGTATACAATTGAAGGAATTCGACCCAACGATCATGTCTAGGGTTCAATTTCTTTTGGGAATTGAGGTAACGAAGGGCTTCATGATCGGGGTAAAGGACAAATTCATGGGGAAGCAGATAGTGATGCCAATGCCTCAAGGCTTGAACAACTGCGTAGAGTTCCTTATCATAGGTTGAGTAGCATCACTTAGCGTCATTTACCTTTTCGCTAATGTAGGCTATCAGATAACGTTCCAGGTTGAGCAATCCACCTATGCCAACGCCAGATGCATCACACTCAACTTCAAATGGCTTGGTAAAATCAGGAAGGTGCATGGCTGGAGCCTGTGTCATGCGTACCTTGATTTCTTGAAAAGCACGAGTGGCGGCAGGTATCCAAACAAACTCAGCTTTCTTCAAGGAATCGGTTATTGGGGACACAATTGTGCTGAACCCCTGAATGAAGCGGCGATAGAAAGTCGCTAACCCATGAAAGCTACAGGCTTCATGTATGCTTTTGGGCTTTGGCCATTCAACGATTGCTTTAACCTTGTTCGGGTCTACCAATACTCCTTCCGATGAGACTACATAGCCAAGGAAAACGACTCGATCCACAAAGAAGGAACATTTCTTGAGGTTGGCATACAAACTAGCTTCGTAGGGCCTGACACACCTATTTAAGATAGGACAAGTGAGTCTTCTTCGAGTGATTGTAAATTAATATATCGTCGAAATACACCACAAGGAATTGACCTATGAACGGGCGAAGGACTTGCGCATGACTTGCATAAAGCTACTGGGAACATTAGACAGGCAGTATGGCATAACTAACCACTCATATAAACCATCTTTGGTCTTAAAAGCGATTTTCCATTGATTCCAAATTTGATGGCGAACAAACAAAAAGCACGAAAATAAGAGAAAATGATCTAGGTATCCCTGTACCTAGGTTAGAAATTTGAAAAGCATCCCTGTGCAATTTCAATGTAGAATTTTATTAATTATCAAAAAGTGTGTAAATACATCATTTGCACATTATTTATAGAGAATAAAAGTCCTAGCTTAAAATAGTTTCCAAATATGAAAACTTCCTAAAACATAAATAGAGAGAATAAAATAAAAGATGGCATATTTATTACTAACTAATCCATCTACTTGGGCCCTGAGTCTGGCCCAACCTAGTAGTCACCCAACCACAATGTGATTGGATGAGCTATGCTCTGGCGGCGACGACGGTAGAACTTCGGGAACGGCATGATCATGGTATTGGTGTCCGCAATAGTTGGGATTCTTTCGAATAGTACACATCTCTGATAGATAATAACATTGCCGTGTTTAACTCTCATAATGAGCAGCCATAAGGGCCTGTTTGGGAATGTTTAAAACAAGATCCTTGTTTTTATGAAAATGAGTGTTGCGTGGTTTCATAAAATACCAGTGCTTGGGGTGAATGCAACATTATTTTCCAGTGTAAAGATAAGAGGACATGACAGAACCGGTATCGTGTCAATGAGAAGGATTGGGTGATTTTGGGTTGCACTTGCCTCGTATGAAGAGGACTTCCAAGTTCAATCAAGTGACTGAGTGATTATGGATATTTACATTAAACAATATAAAACAGTACATTTGGTAACGTAAACTACAAGGTTGAAAAAAAAAATGAATTGCATGAAGAATAGAAAGAAAAGGAAAAAAAAAAAGGTGAGTTGAGTGATTGATTGCTGCCGGACCCTTTTGATATGTGGCAGACCTTCTGGTCATATCGGTGACATGTGAATCCTCTGCAACTGGAAACTTCCCGTTTACTAGGAAACTACCCAATAATTGATAAGTTCCCCAATACTTGGTAACTTCTCTGGGAGGTTTCTCTTTTGAACAACTACTTGTGTAACTTGTCATTGTCATTAATAAACTCCTTAACATAAAATCTATCACTAAAGTCCATGCAAAGGTTCAACATTCCTGGACATTCCATATTGTAAAAACCGAGTGTAAACAATTATTATCTCAGGCACGGACTCCCAAGTAACCAAACACATTTCTTTTCTGAAAAACAGAACTGGTTCACCCAAAATAGCCTCTTAAGTCTTAATAATTAGCTATACCTTATTTTTAGATTGATGCATGGAAAGAAAAGCTATACTAACATGCAATAAAAAGCACTCCTCCCCGTCCCTCCACTTCTGCATCCCACCAAAAAATAAAAAACAAAAAAACCTACGAACATGCACATACACACAGCAGATTATTACCTTTTCAAGCTCATTCATCAAAATGCCACACATTCCAAGTCGGCGATATTGAAACCTCGTAGCAACGAGTGGTACTTCTGCCAACTTTTGTCCATGAACCCTAACAAAAGAGGACATTAGAACAGAAAATTGTAAAACAAGCATTTCAGATCACCATCATCTTGCAATAAGAAAAATAAGGCAGCTCAACTTGGACATATAATTATTTCCTACCTTACACTGGCCACTGTAATCAATTCATCGTTCCTTTCCAAAAGCACTGTATAAAAACCTCGGAAGTTCAACCGGTTCAGCTCTGACCTGTAAAACTTACAATCAGTACCTTCAAACTTGAAGTTATATTAAGTGATGTTTTCCAAGTTAAGGGTAAGGTAATTATTAAGGACATGGACAAACCAACTTTGCATACAACAACAATGTAACAAGACTAATAACGAACATTAGAGGTTTAAAAAAGAGTTAAATGCAAGTAAGTTAAAGACTAAGAGTGTAAAACTAGTACTCCGAACTCTGCTGAAGGTTTAACACCCTCTAAATGCCTATTAAGAAAAAAAAAATGCCAAATATACTTTCCAGTCATTTAAAAAAAACGATAAACTTTCAAGATAAATGAATCAGCCAATCAAATAATCTCACCATCTACTGAAGATAACATCTTCAACTAGATCTCTCCTTGTGCGAGATTCCTTAACAGGCTCAAAACACTCGTGCATGACACCAAGAGCAACATTGAGCTTGCTATAATTCTCCGTCAAGGAGTCAATATCAGAGGCATCATGATCACTCTGATATCTCACATATTTCATCAAAGTCCAAGTAAGATTATCTTTCCCCAGAGGAACCGCTTCCCCCAAAAGCTTGTGGAGGCCCAACCATATCTGCAAAATATCGAAGTGTGTCATTTTTAGACATATACTTATTTTTTATAATTTGTGAAACCCAACCATATCTGCAAAATATCGAAGTGTGTCATTTTAGACATATATTTATTTTTTATAATTCGTGAAGATAATAAGTGATGTTAATGGAGAATAAAACTTGAAATTTATATGCATGTCAATGGATGTCAAATACCTGTTCACATCTTATATCACAAAACCAACTTCCTTTAGGACGATGGTCCAGATTTATAAGACCTCTCTTCCTCAGGCATCCAACATGATCTACAACAAAATTGACCCATACATCAGAAACATAACAAATGTATATGCATAGAATATTTTTATACTTGTGTATAATGTAACAGAGCTAGAAAGCATATTAACAGCTAACTTACATTGATGCTCACACTGGTCACAGTTGAGGACACTATCATCTACAAAATTTTCAGGGTCTTTTTCGCATGCACTTTGGCCACAAATTCCACAACAGCATGATGAGCAGAACCAGTCGCCAGCAGGAACGTCCTATACAAGCAAAAAAATTGCCTAATCAGAGGTCAAAACATGAAAAAAAAAAAAAAAAAAAAAAAAAAAAAAAAAAAAAAGAGGACATTTACAAATGTATTATAGACAAGAAAGGAGAAAAGGAAGTTCAAACTGAAGGATCTACCTTCAAACCGAGGCAATGTGTATGAAAAGAGGATGGACATTGATCACATAAAACCAATTCTCCCCCAAAGTGACATACAGAACATATATCGTCATTTCGGCTATGATGACGCTTACCCTTCATTTCATGTGGTTCTGTCGTCAAACTTCTCGTATAATTATTACGTTTCAGTTCCCGCTGGCAATCAAGTAGAGACCGGCCATCCTCTAGAAAAATATGGGCAGCTGGTCGATGAAGAGTGCTTCCAGCATGAGCTTCAAATTTAGTTAGAGTAAATACATTTTGGCAACAACTACACTTGATCCCATCACGAGTTATTTTCCCTTCTGCCATGTGGCCACAATCCTTTCTGGAATAGTAATGTACTTTTTGCCTCGGCAACACCACATTATTGTCTATTAGCCAAGACAATACAGTTCGAGGGGTGTGATGAGATGAAGAAGAACCCACTACATCCCTTGCTCTTTTTCTTGACCGTAGAACACGGGTTGGACAATCACCATCCGAAGAAAATTGTAGCTTACCATTCTTTCTCTTCTTTCCAACTCCTCTAATTCTTGGGATCTTTGCATTTAACTGATCCTCACCTTCCTCACTGGCATTTATAACCTGCAGGGGACTATACACAGAAGCACCACAATCAGAGACACCTCCTTCATCGATAAAGCCTTTGCAAGCTCTTAGAAGAGATATATAACACCTCCCGTTTGGAGAACTGTACCGCAATTCGCATCTCCCATTCTTCGGAATGTACCAGAATGACCACCCAACAGATGAGAGATGCTTCTTTGCTTTTAACATCAAAGCTCTGAACTTCGAATCTCTCTTCGTGCCTTTTAATGAAAGTGAATAATAGTCCATCACAGCCTGAGGGCAATGTTCGGCTTCAACTATAACTATATCAGTGGAACGCCTGAAACTCTTCCCCTTACTCTTCTTCCTTGCTTTTGGTTGTCGAACTGTAACTACATCAGTGGAAGAAACTTTTTTTTCATTGTGAGGGACTGCAGAAAGAAGGAGTAAATCAGTGGAAGAAACTTTTTTCCCATCATGAGGGACTGCAGAAAGAAGGTGTAACTTGGCTTCAGTGAATTCTTGAGAGAGCTTACGAAGTGACGCGTAAGATTTTCCTCTTGGTGAGGTGTAACGTAGTCGATGCACTCTGTTCTCTCCATTATGCTCAATTTTCCATCCCAAATACGCAAGATGGTTCCTCACATTCAACATCAAATCATTAGGAGGCTTCTTTCTTGAGTTAGAGAAAGAACGGAAGTGAGTAAATGCATCGGGGCAAAACTTGGGTTCCGGAACCAAGTCTTGCCCAGCTGGTAGCCATATTTGAGGCGTTCTTATTTTTGAATATTTACGCTTTTTATTGGATGTTTCAGAACTGGTACTAGACAGTCCCTCACTGTTGCTACTAGAACTAATGCTAGAAAACTCATCAAGACTGGAGGGTGAACCCGGCAATACTGACAGCTCTGCACCATTAGTTTCTTCATTGCAGGGCATTATTGGAGTCGTACAGAAATCCAAATCCAATTTACCATTGTCCATAGCATTATTTGTATTTTCAGGCAGAAGTTCGGTCTTGTGTTCGACTGTTACAAGAGCAAGAGAGTTACCCAAATCATCAACAGGTTCAGATGATTCTAATAGTTTCTGCGGTTCATCTACCAAAAGCTCTGAAGGGTCCAATTTAACAAAAAAGTCCATTGAAGTTAGCTTGAGATTATCAGAAATCACTTCTAATACCAAACTTCTCCAAAGATCTCTCACAGGACAAGTCCACTCACTAAGCTTCCAAAACCCCTTTTTCCCACGCACATCATACCAAATTTGCTTCACGGAGACCAGGAGGGGCCACTCTTGCTCAAATTCCTCGATCAACTCAAGAAATAACCAATTCCCACGAGGTGTCCAATTCTCCGTAAACTCGTCCCAGTCCTGTGTGATCCTTAACATTTCAGTTCCAATTTCCATTTCGTCACCAATATCGGGGAAGAAAATCTTCCGTAATTCGGCCCCATCTTCGTGGTCAAAAATAACACCTTCCCACCATGCCTCTTGATAATAAACATCTACACACTGTCCATAGTGAAGATTCCATTTTTGAAAATCAAGTGGAGGTGGAATTGGTCTTATCAAGCCGCGATAGTTATATATTTTCCTATTTTGAACCATCCCATCAACAATTGAAAGAACTCTTATAGATTCAATAAGATTTTCTGATCCATCATCACATAAAAGACGATCGTATCTGACCCGCCGAGCCAGTTCTTCGCAGGCAATCACAGTTCCAGAGTGCCATGACCCTAAAAAACCATCGTCAACACTCCTTACCTGCACAAATATCACATATAATGAGAAGAAAAAGAAGAAAAAAAAAAAACAGCTATAAAAGTTACCAAGATATTGATGAAAGTCATATAGTACATCTTTAGCTTCTAAGACCCACAAATAAGCATTACATGAACACTCTAAAATCTGAAAAGAATGCTGAAGCCTATTAAATTTTTACCCAATAGAGCCCCAAATTAAGCATTGCATGTACACCAGTACACAAAAAAAGAAATCATTGATGAACTTCATTACTTGTTCAATTAATAGAATATTTCAAGATTTTTCAATTAAGAGAATACCACATCATGCATTCCTATGGAGAGAGAAAGGTAGAGTGGTGAGTTTGAGAGAGATATAGAGAGATAGGCCTGTGACTGTGAAATCTCACAATGCAGGTGAAATCAAAGAAAGAATCAATTTTGGAAACTTTGCAATCGATCAAAAATAGAACGAAGAGACTAAAATTATCAAGAAAAAATAAAATAAAAAAGCATAAACCCCAAACCCACAAATACAAAATCAGAACAATAAGAATCAATTTTTGGACTGTGAAATCAGAGAGGCGTGTGACTGTGAAATCTCACAATGCAGGTTGTATTACAGAAAGAATCAATTTTGGGAATTTTTGCAATCCATCAAAAATAGAAATCCATGGCAATAGAACAACGAGACATAAAATTATCAAAAACAAATCTAACCAAAGAAAAAAAAAACATAAACCCTAAACCCACAAATCTAACAACCCATTGAAATCAGAACAAGTACATATAACCAGTGATATATATATATATACACACACGCACATGTAGATATAGGGAAAAGAACTTGAATAAGGCAGACATTACTTCAACATTAGTATCCACGAGAAGCTTTGGCTTATTGTCGACTCTTTTGCGCTTTCTTTTCGTCTCTGAAGAAACCGATTGTTCAATGTCGGCCGCCATGGTAGAGAGAGAAGCAAGGTTTCCCTTCTTTCTGGTATCTCTGTGTTTGTATACACGAGGGAATGGTTTTCCGTATCATATAAATGTTTTTTCTAATTTGGATTTGGTCACTTTGCACTTTGCACTATATTTTAGACTATTACTAAAACAAAGGGTTTAGAGTAATTATGTTACCCAAATTTTATATCTTAAATATAATTATTAAAATATACCAGGATTTAGAGTGTACCACTTTCATGTTTTGATAATCACATTTGGATTATAAATTTAGAAACATAATTTTGTTGAAGGGTTTTTAAGCTTGTTTCCAATTTTCAGCATTTTTTTAAAATTTAAACTCTCCCTTACTTTTAATATTTTTAATTACATTTTTCTCCTCTCCCTCTGCACATTATTCTTTCCGTCTTAATACTTTTTTTCTCTTTAAATTAAATATATATTAATATATTAAAATATAGTAATTAATTAAAAACTAAATATTTTCTTTAAGATAGTGTCCATAGACACGAACAGTTTCTAATTAATTTGATATAAACAATTTGAGGTGTACAGTGTTAATAAAGTTGAGCGGGTAGTAGTTTAATTGGTATAGTCTCTCTCTTTTCAGTGGGAAGGAAGAGAGTTCGAATCTCTATAGAGAATTCTAATTGATTGTCCCTAATTATTATTCAGTCGAAATAAATAGTTATTTTTAAACTTTGTTGTGAAATTTTGAAATTGAATTGAAACTGGACAGTATGTGTGCGTGTGGAGTATTTGTATCCGGTCTAAATATATAAATAAAATAAAATAAAATGAAATATTGATAAAACATGGAGAGAGAGAGAGAGAGAGAGAGAGAATAGGAAAAATGCTTTACATTGGCTCTCTAAACTTGGAGACAAAGAAAGAGACTCTCTAAAGTCTAACGTAGTAGTCCTTCACACACCCAACAACAGTTTCTCTCTCATCAAAATACTCTCTCTTACTCTCTCTACGTATATGTGCGCACAATTAAACGTGATAAAAATAGTACACTGTACAGTATATATTAAAAATAAATAATAAAAAAAGGTAATCGTATGGAGGAGGGTGTAGGATAAGAAGGTGCACTATACTCCATCGTACAAGGACATATGTGTGGCACCAATACCTTGGCCGTACGATTTCACTCAGCTCATGTTTCTATGCACTTTTTTTTTTTTTTCTTGATAAATATCACCTAGACCCCCTGAGATTTGCCCCGATCACAGACATCACCTTTCACGTTTCAGTAATATCACCTACACCCCCTGAGGTTTGAAGCGCGTATCACCTAAACCCCCTCCGTCAAATTACCGTTAAAAAAGTGACGGACTAACATAAATAAATACAACACATAACCCTAAAAGTTTGGTCATTGTGTCATTTTGGTCCCCGTAGTTTCAATTGGGTCAATTTGAGCCCTGAAGTTTTAAATTGAACCAATTCGATCTAAATGTTCAATTCTATGAGAAAAATTAACAGAATTTACTCACATACTATGCATTGTCACACTTTTTAAGGGCAAAAATGAAACACCACCAATATTTCAACCTACTTATTAGCGTAATTGTGCATAGCAGTGGGTAAATTTTGTCAATTTTTTTTCTCATATAATGGGCCATTTGGATCAAATTGACCCAATTTAAATTGCCAGGACCAAATTGACCCAATTGAAATTACAGGGACTAAAATGACACAAGGACCAAACTTTTAGGGGTATGTTTTTGTATTTATTTATGTTAGTCTGTCACTTTTTTAACGGTAAATTGACGGAGGGGGTCTAGATGATACGCGCTTCAAATCTCAGGGGGTGTAGGTGATATTACTGAAACATGAGGGGTGGCGTCTGTGATCGGGGCAAACCTCAGGGGGTCTAGGTGATATTTACCCTTTTTTTTTGCCGAATTACACTTTAGTCCATTAAACTATACAAATATTTTCAATTGAGTTCATAAACTTTTTTTTTTTTTTTCCATTGGGTCCATAAACTTCAAAATTTCATTCAATTAGACCCAAATTCTGACACTATTAGCTTAAATTATTAGAAATTGTCACGTACGTTGTGCGTAATACATATCTGTCATATGTTAGGTTAAGACAAACACGGGAGACTGTGAATGGCTAAAAAATTATGTGATTTTGGCTATAATTGAATGCAATTTTAGATCTAGTCGAATGTGTTTTCGAATGTGATTGAACGCGATTTTTAGATCTGATTTAATGCAATTTTTTGCACTATTCACAATCTTCCGTGTTTGTCTTAGCCTAATATGTGACAGGTAAACATTACGCGCAACGTATGTGACAATTTCTAATAGTTTAACCTAACATTGTCAGAATTTGGGTCTGATTGAATGAATTTTTGAAGTTCAAGGGCCCAATTGCAAAAAAAAAAAAAAAAAAGTTTATGAACCCAATTAAAAATATATTATAGTTTAATGGACTAAAGTGTAATTTGACCTTTTTTTTTTGGGTTCAATTCTATGTACCTTTTACTTCTGTGTTTCTATTGCAAAAAACTTGTAGTAAGCTTACTAGAAAATATCAAGTGCATATATATATATATGGAGAGGATTTAAAATGAATTGGAATGAGTGAATTGGATTTTAAGCTTAAAAGAATTTGTGGGCTGCACCGATGACCCGCGGGTTCTTTTAGGCTTAAAATACAGTTTACTGAGAAAGTTCACTCAACACAGTTCACTTAGATCATCTCCCTCTATATATATACACACTATATAGTATAGACTAAATCTCGTGTATCCTTATCAAGTATCATTCTTGGGTTTCAAGTTTAATATAAAAGGATTTGAGTCATAATCTGGTCGACACATTTAGCACGATTAATTACTCTTAATAAACAGGTCATGTTCGATTTGTCATGTTAATCTCTTTAACACTAATTAACATTAACATGTTCATTTAAAGAAAATGTTAATTACACCTGTTTGGGACACCTAAACTGGTTGCAACTTAAGCATGGCTTAGTGGTAAGGGAATTCATCCCACTTGTTTTTTTATTATGAGTTTAAGTCTCGTGGGTTGAGGCTCGTGTGGATTTATGGGATTAGGAGAGCACTACCTCCCATTGTGTAGTATTGTGCATAATAAAAAACTGTTTATATGCTACATTATCAATGACAATTTTGAAATAATATCTAATTATACGTTATTTTGTTTTATAATTAAAAAAGAGCTTTAGTTATCTCTCATCATCAAATGTCTTATTTAGGTGGTTTTTTAATTTTTAATGTGTACCTAGCATTACACTTATTTAAAATTAGACCGCGAGTCAAGGAAACTTATCCCATATTGGGAATGTTACTCCAAAGTTTAGGAAACAATCTAAGTTATGAAAAAAAAAAAAAAAAACGTCCACTTTTTGTCCCATATTAAAGGTTGATTGCAGTTTTGCTCACCTTAAAATTGCTCATATTTTACTTACCCTCTTTTTTTATTGGTTAATGTAGTAGGGATTAGTACTTTACACCATTAATTAATTCTCAAATAATCTTGAGTCTCACTATATTAGCCAATAGGAGAGGAGTGTGAGCAAATATGAACAATTTTGAGGTGAGCAAAAATGTATATTCATTAAAAGTTAACAAATTTTGTAGTTGTATTCACATTGAGAATTTTGGCATGATTAATTAATATATGAGTGTTATGAATGAGACATATTATTGAATATATTAGTATTGAACGGCGTGAAAGAGAAAATATTCATTGTGACGGTTAATTTACTGACGACATATCACAATTCAATCAAAATTCTTTATTTATTCTCCTATACCTCTAAATTTATAAGTGTGTATTTTTTGTGACATAATATCTTCGTTGCATTCAATATTTACTTGTGAAGAGGACACGTTACTAGAATTATCACTCCTAGTTTCAAGTATCATCTAGCTTGGTTAAGGAAGTATCTATAACATTATTCTAGACTTTAACATCCTACTTTCACTGCATTTCGATAATAGGATTTTAAACCTTAGCTAATAAAAGACATACAAAAAAAAAAAAAAAAAGAATGAAGAGTTTAATTGGTGAACGGAAAAAACTAGGGAGACTCCCATTTGGGACTCCCTTAACCCGAATTTGCCATAAATGGCAAGAAAAATAGTTTTTAATACAAGGTAAGCGCATTGAAAACTGTTTTTCTTGCTGTTTAAGGCAAATTTGGGCTAAGAGAGTCCCAAATAGGGAGTCTCCCTAGAACTGCTCTTTGTGAACACATTATAAAAATCGACGTGTTGGAAGTCTTTGAATTCGAATCACTCAGTTACCTTGTTATAGAATTATTTTGTAATTGCCCAACATAAATTTTGGTATTCTCACGAATTTAGGGTGTAGTGCAAAAAGGTTCGAAAATCATGTAACTTAAAATAATACGGCCCTTTTCGTTAATAACTAGTTGGTGGAATTCTCCAAAGCTCGCCTTGAAGAGGTCAAACCGGTGTTACCCCGTGTTGTTCGATCGAGGGTTCGCTGGCAGCCACCCCTTGACGGATCTCTCAAGCTTAATGTTGATAGGGCGATTTTCTCTATTCCCGGGGAGGTGGGCCTTGGGGGCATCTTGCAGGACTATGGAGGTGAGGTTTTGCTTTCTTTTTTCGAGGGCCTTAGAGCTAACTTTGATGCTATAACGGTGGAGTGTTCGGCGGTATGGCGTGCGGTGTCTATTGCGTATGAGGCGGGCTTCCATGAGTTTGTGGTGGAGGTGGACTCTTTGACCATTGTTAATCACCTTTGAAATAATGGTTTTCAGTTTGCCCCTTATTGTCATATCCTTTTGGCAATGCAATCTCTCATGAGTCTCTTGGGTTGCGGATGCGTGCATATTCACAGAGAGGGTAACATGGCTACCTATGTATTGGCTAGGAATGCCTCAGTGTCTGATGGCTTAGTTGTTTGGTTGGAGGAGTTTCCTCCTTTTGTTCTTGATTTTGTTTTGTTTGACTGTCCCACTTGATTTGTTTTAATGAAATTCATCTGGTTATCATAAAAAAAAGAATAATAATAAATAAAAAAAATTACTAAATTTTCGTAACGGCCCATTTGGTTCATGGATTCTTAGGCTGAATTTTGATTCCACCCTAAGATTACTAGTAATCTTAAAATTTATACTTGTTTGGTTCATGGATTATTCATTAAATTGTGGGTCTCATTAGATTTAGAATCCACCCAAATGTGGAAAATATGTTGGATTCTAAATAATAGCTTGGATGTGATATTCTCAAATATTAATGGGGTTCTAGTTTTCTAACTTCATACTACCTAAATTAGCCTTTATATTTGTAGACGATATAAGTTAACATCATTCCTATCATGGATAGCCTTCAAGGGTAGTTTATGTATTTAACATCATTCCTATTATATTTTCCTTGAGCCAACCACACACTGGATTTTAAATCTATCTAGGATTCCGCTCGTGAACTAACTACTTTGCAAGGATTCAGAATTCTAGTATTATAATTCCTAATAATCAGAATCTACCTAAAATAATCCATGAACCAAATAGACCTTAAGAGTCATGTGTTAATGATTTGACCCAAAAAGAAAGAAAATTAGGTGAAAGAACAAAGACTGTGATTTTTAGCTTGGACTCATCACAAATTTCACTAAGGTTGACCAAGCAGAACACGAAATCAATGTAATTTTTTGTCCACACTCGTCTTAAATTTAATTAAACCCGTTATGAATCTTGGCTTGGTTAGCCCGTCAGAGCTACAATGCTTTCCAAACTATACTAATTAACAAAGAAAATACATTAATCATTAATAATCTTTAATAAGAGGAATAATTAAGGGAAACAGTGAATCTTTGGTAGGTCATTGACTCCATGATTGGTCAAAAGTTTTGATGAAGCCAACAAGGTTTGATAAATTAAAATGGGTAAAACTATGAAAAGTTACTTTTTAAGAAAGTAAACTAGCAATTGACTGAGCATCCAAAGCCGGAATTACATCACACAGTTTTTTTTCCTATGTGATATGGCTTATTAATTATCTTGAGAAAATGCTCAATACACTAAAATAGTTCTCCTTCTTTATGTCAATAAACCAAAGAATGAAAAAATTGCACTATGAATCAAGGCGCATTCAGGAATTTAGTCTAGATGCTATCTCTTACGTATTACAAAACTTAAGTAGGGTTTTCATATCTGACGATAAATGAGATATGAAGAAGTAAAGAAAGCACATACATATGCACTTTTTACTACTCGGTCAATAATCTACAAAATTCTACAAAATGTAGTTTTTTTTTCGAGAAACTTTATAATTCTTGAATAATTTTAATAAAGGCCACCATACTTATAAATAATAGTTAGTATGGTCAATAGCCAAGATTTATATAAGGGACGATCATCCAAGGGAATAGGAACTCATGATAATGTTTTAGAAGTTTTGGACATCCTAATAAAGTAATCTTTTAGAAGGTCACCATACTATTAATATTATGTACAAGTCTCTAAAAGACTCTGGAGAATTCAAATATTCTCTTTAAGTCTTGGAAGTTCCGAGCATTTTGTACAAGTGCATACAAAACCTCCTACAGTACAGTAAAAGTATCTTAAAGTTTTTTTTTTTTTTCTTTCTTTGGACAGAGAGAAGTTCCTTAATTTATTTACCATAACATATCCCTAAACCTTTTGGGTGGTCAGGATAAGAGGCATAACTTTTATCTTATCCGGCATTTGGTGGCGCCATTAATTGGACATAATAAAATAATCCTGAACTAGATTTTTATCTCATGGAGAGTGCAATAACTCTAACCCATGGGAGAGGGGGGGGGGGGGGGATTAGAAATTTGAGATAACATCTTGGGACAAAATAAAAAAAAAAAACTTTTTTTTTTCTTTTCTTTTTTTCATACTCTATTTTTTTCTTTTTCATTTTTAGGTTTGTTTTGCTTTTTTTTTTTTCTCTTTTTCAATTTTTTTTTTTCGGATTTGCAAATTTTTGTCATAAAAAATAATAATTTAGTTATTATCCAAAAATTATCCGGTCATGTTCCAAACACAAGATAACATAATAGGTTATCAGACATAATTACTACCCTATACAATCATGCATTATCCTGTCTTATCCGCCAATATTATCTGGCCTGTCAAATGAGGAATAGGGGGCTTAATTAAATTTTTAGGAGGGCTTAACTTAAATATAACTTTCCTTTATAAGGTACATATATAAAGAATTTTTCACCAATTCATGCCTCAACTTTAGGGACTTAAAAAAAATATATACAAAACACTGGAAAAAAAATTAATATTTTTATACCTATTATATATATATATATATTATATAAACGAGCCTTAATAGGAATATACTATAAAGATTCTAAATTAATTTGGCATTAATGGTCATTTTAATTTTTTTATTTGGTTATTTGGTAATTTACATGTAATACCCTGTATTTTTAATATTTATTTAATGCAGAGAGATTCTATAGACTTCCCTTGACCATTCATAAAATTCCATCTTCGACCGATCGAAGCTTGTTCAAGCGATCGAGCATACTAGATGTTCAAGCGATCGAACCCTGTTCGAGTGATCGAAACCCTACCGACCTGAATTTAATACGTGGTCCCCACTTTAATCGATCAAACCCTTTTTCAATCGATCAAACCTGATCGAACGGAGCTCGAGCGATCGAACATACTTCGATCGATCGAATGTGTAATTATCAGAATTCCAGTTTCTGCGCAAACAATGCAACCTGCACCCCCATTCCCCCTATATATACTCTGTGTTCGTGTGTGTTGGGGAGTTTGCTGAACCTTGTGCTTGAGAGAGAATTGAGAGAATGTGTATGCATGTGTTTATATATATACACACATATATATATATTCGGTGAGAGAGAGAGAATAACAGAAAGAGAAGAAGGAGAATCAGAAGAAGAAGAGAAAGAGAAGAAGGAGAATCAGAAGGAGAAAAGGAGAGACAGAGACGAAGAGAGGAGCTGAGAGAGAAAGAGGAAGCCATTGGAAGAAGTTAAAGCTTTCAAAGCTTGCCAAACACGCCCTTATCAACGTTAGGTGTGTTCCAAACTCACTCGGTATCTTAGTTATGATGTTTTACGAGTTGTGGACGTATTAATTATAGCCCAAACACCCCCTAGCATATTCTGCACGTTCACTGCAGAATCTGTGGAAGACAAAGTTCGACCGATCGAACTGAGTTCAATCGATCGAACATCACTGAGTCTCAATCGATCAAAATGAGTTCAATCGATCGAGACCACCTTAACTTCGATCTATCGAGAATACTTCAATCGATTGAACATCACTTTTATTCAAGCGATCGAGAGGACCTCAATCGATCGAACCTAGCAGAACATGGATGTATTCCTTAACTTTATAATTCTTAGGGCGTAATTGTTTAATTGTTGTTCCATGTTCCTATTATGAGATATTATGGATTACGGAGGTAATGGGATACGATAATGAGATTTGAGATAACATGGTGAGTAACGTAGTCGGGTTCAGAACGTTAGTAATAGTACGATGCAATAACGAGATAGATTGGAGATAATAATACTGTAGTATTGGATAACTGAGAAATGAGTCAGTAAGATGATTAGTATGTTCAAGGTTGTGTGAGTCGAGCTGATGATTCGCTCAGGTTGAATCCGATAAGTATATGTCAAGAACTTGATCAGGATCGTGAGAATTATGGGTGCACAGTACTCGCAAGCGTTCTTAAAAGCGGAGAACAGTAAGAGTTCTTAAGAGCGGTGAACAAGAGTAATTGTGGCACGCCCATGATTTATATTTACCAGAGTTGTGTATGTATCGTACTCGCAAGCGTTCTTAAAAGCGGTGAACAGTAAGAGTTCTTAAAAGTGGTGAACAAGAGTATGGGTACGTCCATGTACCAGTCGTTATATGAGAACGATGTAGGGGTGCTCGCAAGAGTTCTTAAAAGTGGTATAGCGGTGAACAAGAGCACTGGTATGTTGTGCTGATATAATCAGTTTGAGATAGTCAGTTGGGAGATTGTGCAAATCAGTCTTAGAAATGGGGAAACGATGGGAATCTATCAATAATAAGTCTGAACAAAAAGAGTAAGAGATATATTTAGTATCATTGTTATATGCTGTCCATAATGGTAATTATGTTATTTCTCTGAGACTGTGTTAGTTAGTGCTCACTCAGCTTTCAACAACCTGACGGCCTTTATTGCCTGGACATTCCCCGTCCAGACTACCCTGTTCCTTACAATGCAGATGATGGAACTTATGGCGATAGCTATTACCCTAAAGGGAGTTACGTAGAGGATGGCCCCACTGATGCCGGTCATGCTGATGACTATCCGTACGCCAGCTGAAGACCTGAAGATAGATAGTAGTTTATATTACTATTTGTTCTCTTACTGTCGTACTTAGCAGTTTAACGGGTACTTGGGCATATGCTGTCTCCAGACCTGTTGTGATCCTGTGGACCATACTCTGATGTTTGTAATAGATAGAACCGTGTTTATATTTCAGTTGTTTATTGTTCCTGTTTGGACTAGTACTGTGTGGTGTGGATATTAGTGACTTTCACTTGTCATTCCCTATGGACCCATAAAGGAAATTTAATTTTCTCTATTTATGTTGCTCTGGGGTGTAACATTACATCACATCTATCTCACTATTTTTTTTATTGAATAGTAACTTGAGGCTTGTTTGGCAAGGCTCGTTTGAGCCTTAAGGCATCTTTCAAGAAACAACTACCTTAAGCTACTATTGGATAGTATCTTGATGTAGATAGATATAATGTGAAATACCAATAGTAACTTAAGGCTTGTTTGACAAGATTTGTTTGAGCCTTAAGACATTTTTCAAAGAATCTTTGAAGTACCAAACAAGCCTTAAATTACTTTTGTAAATTAAGGGTTTGGCAAGGCTTGTTTGAGCCTTAAGGAATCTTTTAATTAATCTTTGAATTACCAAACAAGCCTCAAGTTAATTACCCTTTTAAAGTATGTACAATTGTATATTGAATTAACAAACTACCTATCACATTCCGGTCCCACAATAGCAGAATCGAAGCCCGTGGCACGCCACCGAGGCTCGCCCCAATCAATTTAAGTAAACATCAACGGAATAAACAACAATAGAAATCCAAAATTTTCAGACTATAAAAGTTTTGCTCATTGAAAACACTTAAAGAAACACTCCTTTTGAAAACAGGGATCCAGTCGACTGATCAGAAGTCCGGTCAACTGGAAATGCAAGATACAGAGAGCCCAAAAACTCTGCAGCCCGTCCAGTCAACTGTGCCCCAAGTCCAGTTGACTAGGGTGGAAAATTATCAAACGAATGAATGGTCTGGCCGACTGAACTCTAGTCCACACAGAAAACTATCTGATTCTGAAATAGGACCCAGTCGACTGTGTCGGGGACCTAGTCGACTGTCTCTCACCAAAACTCATGCAGTGAATTGCTCAACCAAGGGGGTCCAATCGACTGTTTCCAAAAACCAATCGACTGTTTTCAAGCAGCAGAGCATTCTGCAGAATTTCTAAGTTAAAAGCTTTTCTGAACTTATCTAGGGATTAAACACACACTCCAAACCCATCCAAAGTGATCCTCACTGGATTATAACATTACTAGAACATAATTACAAACGATTACTGTCTATTACAACTTTACGAATCCGTTCTAACATACTAAGTTAAGCATAGTTAAAAGTCATGAAATTCTTATTACAGCGTTTCCATTTCCAAACAATAGAATAGACATACTCAGTCGTCTTCCAAAAGAACTTCCAATACCCCGCGATCACGTTCCCAATTCCTCACTGGCATTAACACCGAAAATGGTTATTTGAATAACCACACATATTTCGATTCGTTTAAGCTAACGCTTAGTGAATAAAATAACAATGCACATAAATGATAAACATACTCGCATCCACATCCTCTACATTTCATACTAGTCTCCGGAGTCTCACGTGTACGTTCCACAGTCCTAGTCCACGACTACTCGCCAATAAGTCCATGTGACTAGGTAAGACCCATGTTTTTTTTCTTCAAATGTGCGACCTTATGCCTATAGCGGCTCCACAAAAGGGCTTTGTACCACGTGCTCCTTTGATCCAAATAGCAACCAAACATGCTCAAATCACATTTCACCATATTTTTGATGTAATCAAAATATTTCACCGTGCTATTAGACCTACTTATCAATATAGTTGCCTATTATGAACTAACACATGCTTTTCATACAAAACATGAATACATGTCAAGAAATCATTCCAAAACACATAGTTGAATCACTCATCTCTGAATAACGCTCTAAAAATACATTCCAAAGAAAACCCGAGCACAAAGATCGTGTAAAAGTCTGTCTAGTACAATTTCTATCGATCAAAAATCCAATTGTCAACTTTCTATGAAAATTCTAGAAAATGAGTTTTTGAAAAACTTATTCAAACAAGTCCTAATAGGTATCAAAACGACAGCCTTACCTCGAGGAGTTAGAATATTCGATAAAATATTTTGGTCCACGAACGGATCGCCGGATATATGCGTCGCAAGCTCAAAGGAACCAAATCTTATTTTTCTCTCTCCTCCTCTAGAAGCCAAATTGGGTTTTGCAACCAAAATATCTCACACTTATGTATATATAGTGTTTACTTTTCAAAATACTATTTAACTCCCCTCAAGGTCTTAAACTGTCACACCCGTTCCAGAAATTTATGATTTTGAAAATGCATAATTTGAGATTTTGAAATTATTAATGTTATTAATAATTTGAGTTGAGGTTGACTGTGAGTCAACGGTAAGGTGTCAGTGAGGACACGAGAACATGGAATTTCACATGTTGCATTGGCATGACTAAATGACATTTATATGATTTAAATGTTATCTGACCTATCTAGTATTTGATGAATAGTAATCTTATCTGTGTTGTGAAAATTCTGGTAAATTTTGATATTGTTATATCATTTTGAGAACTGTGGTGAGAACGTAAGTGATACATTAATTTAAAAGGTAGGTTGTGTAGAGATTCCACAGAATATAGTTTTCGGACGTTATTTTGGACCCAAACGAAACCTAGTCGAAACTTTTGAAATTTATAGTTTTCACTCGTAAAGCTATAAAATGAACGTGTGTGAAGTTTCGAGAGCTAATTAGAAGTTAGAGGAACTCGTGGGGAGATAAACGCAATTCCCAAAGAGTTTTTCTATAAATAGGTGGGGGGGGGGGGGGGGGGGGGGGGTGAGATTCATTCTCATCCAAAACTCACAAATATCTAGAGAGAGGAGAGAGAAGGGAGATTTGGTTGCCACGAGCTTGCCGGCGACATACGACGACCTTTCGTCCGTCTGATTTTTACCAAATTTGAGATTTGAACTCGTGGAGGTAAGATCTACGTTTTGATACTACTTAGGCCGTGTTTGGCTAATTTTTGTAAAAATCTTAATTCTAGATTTTTGAGGAAAACCCAGTAAAACTTGTAGGAATCGTCTCAAATTCAAAATCCGACATTTATTTATCCCCCTAGACAATCCTTCAAAGTTTGAAGAGAATCGCACGAGGTATGAATTCTAGATCTATGAAATATATGGATTTTCATGTTTTGAACATCAATTTTGATATCTTTTGATCCGGGCAAAATTCATGTATTAGTTAGGCCCGTTAATTATGCACGTGAAATTATATGAAAAGCATGTATAACTGTTTATCTGAGCATGTTATGTGTCTACTTGGGTCAAATGGGAGTTTGGTGCAAATTCATCCGGGGTAAGCTCCTCGAACCTTGAGGATTGTGATTTTGATTATGATTGTGATGGAATTGGAATTGTGGTTGTGTCTGGATTGGAGGTGGGCTCAACCAATACACGGTACCTGGTATGGAGGAAGGGCCAACCAGTGTACGAGATGCGTGGGAGAGGTGGGCCTCCTACGGCATCAACCGGATGAATGCGTACCACTCACCCTAGAGACTATTTCTATGTGTTTTAGATGCTTAAACCATGAACTGTCATATAAGCATACATTTAGAATTGTGCACTCAGCATATAGCTGAGCAGTAGAGATGTACTCCATTGCAGGTAAGAAGAAAGACAAGAAGAATCGTGAGGAGTGAGGCCGAGGAACGCCGGGGAACCACTTTTGTATATGTTTTTGTTTAAATCCTAAACTTGTGTAAGGAATTGTAAATTGTAAAATGTTGTAATAGAATCATGGATTAGTTCCGTAGTATGGAAATCTTGTAATTGAACGTCTGTAGTTATGTTTTAAATGTTGTAATTGATGTTGGTCGTGGTTGCGTGTGGATATTAGAGAAGCACGTGTTAGTATTATCATCACAGGGCTGTCCAGCAGGGGAGCAGTCGACTGGACCCTAGATCAATCGACTGGATCCCGTGGGATTGAGGCACTGAAAGTGAATAGTAATGGGAACAGTCAACTGGACCCTTGATCAGTCGACTGGCTACTGTAGAATTTTGGCTACTGCTTTTATATATGGCAAAACCAGTCGACTGTACCATCAATCAGTCGACTGGACCCCTTTTGAAAATGTTTCATTTTGCTTCTACATAACACAGTCGACTGGGGAAGTGATCAGTCGACTGAACTACTGTAGGTTTTAGCTACTGATCCAAATAGTAACCAGTGCAGTCGACTGGGTTCCCTGAACAGTCGACTGGACCTCTGTTAAGAGTTTTGGGTTTTGGTTTCTGCTAGGCACAGTCGACTGGACCCTAGGCACAGTTGACTGGACCCTAGGCACAGTCGACTGAACCTTTGTTTTCAAAACTGATTCTTTTGGACATGTTTCCAATTGGCCAAAACTTTTTATAACTTTGATTCCAATAGATTTTTCATCAACTCAGAGGGCTTTGTTTCCTAAAGTTTTAAAATACTTAGGGTTGTTTTAAGGTTCTTTCCGCTGCGTATAGTTATATGATGTTTGGATGAGCCTTGGTGGCGTGCCATGTGTCCTATTTCCACGCGTAGTGGGATGGGCCGTGACATTTACCTTCGATTTAGCACCCTTAGTAATAAATATCTAACTTTGCTAGTTTTTCACTAAGTTCCGTTTGGTTGCTAAAATGCGATTTTACCTGATTTTACAAAGTTACTAATTAGCCTACCAATTGTGTAGCATGTTAATTCGTCCCAGATAAACATTTAGGGTATTCTACAATGACCGTCTCAATCTCGGAGAGACA
Organism: Hydrangea macrophylla; assembly: GCA_033977485.1. NCBI lineage: Eukaryota > Viridiplantae > Streptophyta > Magnoliopsida > Cornales > Hydrangeaceae > Hydrangea > Hydrangea macrophylla. The sequence continues at coordinate 93,607,451 of CM066982.1, read as the reverse complement.
TCACAACATCAAAATACTCATTCAACACAGTATCAAAGGTTCTCTTACACAGACACCCGAATTGACTCGTTAGTCACAACTTACTCACACATGTGCCACAAATGTACAACACGTCACATTATCATGCATGACAATGTAATGAAATGCAACAACACTTATACGGGTGTTATAATACCCTTTTATTAAATTGAATTACCAAATTACCTATTTGCTATTTGTAATTGTCCTTGTGTGTATATATATACACATATATATTATTTTATTATATAAAATTACCATTTTTCCTTTTGTAACATTTTGTTAAAGTTTAACTTTAAAGTATGTACAATTATACATTGAATTACCAAATTACCTTTTTGCCTTTTGTAATTACCATTTTGTATGTGTGTGTGTGTATGTTATAATTTATTATTATAATTTATGTATTTATAGTGTGTACAATAATAAGTAGTATTACTAACTTACCGTTTTGCCTTCATAAAGTACCCTTGTGTGTATATATATATATATATTATATTTTTATTAGATATATATATTAATTGAATATATTATTAAAGAAAAGAGCATTAAAATTTAAAGTGTTCACAATTATAAATTTGCTTTCGGTAATTTGAATTACCAAAAATCTTTTTGCCTTTTGTAAATTACCTTGTGTGTGTGTGTGTGTACTTGTATATTATTTTATTCTATTATTATTATACATATATATATATATATATATATATATTGAATAACCAAATTACCCTTAAGTTTTTTGAAAATCACTCTTTTGTTAAATCGAAATACCAAATTACCTTTTTGCCTATCATAATTAATTACACTTTTGTATATATATATATATATATGTGTGTGTGTGTATATATTTATATGTATATGTTATCTATATGTTAAAGAATATAGCCTAAAAGTTCAAAGTATGTACAACTATAAGTTGAATACCCAAATTTCTCTTATGTCGTTTGCAAATTTCACTTTTGTTAAATCAAATTATAAAATTACCATTATCTTTTGTAAACTATCCTTTTTGTATAAACTAAAGGAATGCCACTCACTATGTGAGTACGAGAGAAAAAAAAGTGGGGGTGGGTAGTTGAGAGAATTTTTTTTTTTTTTTTTGAAATGACATTTTAATACTTTGTAAAAATATTTTCATTAGGAAATTGTGTAGGTTTTATTGTAATTAATGGTGTGAGAATTTTTTTTTTGGTACCCTTTCCTTTCTCTTTCTATATTAAAACTATTAATCCAACAAAAATTGTAGGTTTAATGTTAGTTAATATAGATGTTGTTCAAGCATATTTTTTTCTAACACCATCTTAAGATTTAATAGAACTTCTTAATTTCTCTCTCGTGTACTCATTAAAAAAATATACATTATATTTTTTCTATCAAAATTCAACGCACGTGCCTTGCACAGGCCATCCTCCTAGTATATAATTAAAAGAAAATAAGATAAAAATAATAATAAATGGATTAAATTTTGTGAAACACTTTCTATTCTTATTTTCTCGAATCGTATGCATTTAAGATTTTTTAAAAAAAATTTATGGAAAAGGAAGGATTTCATTAAATTTCCGAAGAAGACAATAGGTCCTTAGTAACAAATTGAGACACTTGAGGTGGAAACTCCTCGAGCCAAACATGGAAACTCCCTAGAACAATAGCTAAACGTGCTAAATGATGATATAACAACCTGTAATTTCATATAAATTCTAATTTCAATTTCCATATTTTAATTTGCATTCCTGGTTTTATTTTTATTAGCAATTCTTTAATTGGGGTCAAACGGTAATTTTCATTATTTGAGCAATACCTGTCATGGTTTCCAAAACACAATTTAAGAATACCTGTGTTATGTTTTCACAACTGAATTTCATTAGGCTAGAAATACTTGTGACATGATTTCAAATCTACATTTTCAAAACGGTGAAAATAATTACTGTTAGCTCAAACTGTATTTTTATATATCCAAAAAATTATTTCTTATGTTAAAATAAATTTTCTGTATTTTTGTCGTGATCACCACACCGCGAAAATGCCAGTTTATATGAACTTACATTGCCCCCTATGAACCTATATGAACCCTTTCAATTTGATGGTAGTCATATACGTATGTATTATTTGTACATAATCCATATATGTGAGCTGTGTATAATATGTATACATTTATAATTGATATTAAAATCAATTTGTTGAGTAATTGAGACTGAACTTGGAGCCCAAGTTCACCATATTGGCTTCTATATATACAATACACCTTCTCACATTCTGGAGTAGTTTACAAACTGAAACAGAGAGAGAGAGAGAGAAGAGAAATACACTGAATATTCTTATAGAAATTTTAGAGAGAGAGAGAGCTCCAACTCCATAGCCATAGCTTGTATTGGGTTGCTTATTTCTTGATTCTTTCCCAACAATACTTCAATCTCTATTCACAATGAGTATTCTAAACTCACTTTAAATGTAAATTCATGCTTGTTTTGTTGTTATCTGTGTGAAATTGTATATCACCATTTTTAATTTTATCAATGGAGTTCAAATCTTAAAAAGGGTGATTTTTCAAACTTAACCAAAATGAGTTTTTAGAGATGATTATGAGAGATTACAGTACATAGAAGTTATGGTTAAAGTTATAGGGCCTAATTCATTCGTATCGCGACGTATATTAGAAATGAAGTTTCGTCAACTCTCGGTTTTTCGTAAAATCCGAGAGCTATGATTTGATTCACGTTAATTCGATATTATATTCGTAATCCTTATGAAAAAAGGAAGAGATTCATATATTATAAGACATGGTAGCTTTCAGATTTCAAAATGGGTAAAAATAGGGCATTAAAACTCAAACAGGGAAGAAAAATGAAGAAGATGAAGTTTCTGCACTAACTCATGTGAGCGACCCGCACGAGCGAGCATCACGCGAGCGGCCCGCACAAGGGACCCATCGCGCGAGCGACTAGTGTAATTTCTGACAGTTTGGTCAATTTTAAAAGATAACCAAAAAAGTGACATCGCACGAGCGGCCCGTGCGAGAGACTTGTCCTTTTATGGTTTTTGTCTGTTTTCGGTTAGGGAACTATTTGGATGAATTTTTGAGAATGTTAATGTACTGTTTGGAAGATATGCTAAAATAGAATTATATTGGTTATACTATGTTAAAGAGAAGTGTTTAAAGACTTGATTTTCTCGCACGTATGTTGTTATCATTTTCAGTACATTACATTTTCTGTATAAAGTTACATGACATACATGTGGAGTCAAGTTTACATGCAAGGTGAGTGATGGTCAATGTGAAAAGAGTATGTGAATGAGATTGTGATTGGACACTCCCTGGTACAGGTGTACTATAGTGTGATGTTACGAGAATGCGGTTTAGAGTATCTTTGAAATGCGACGGAAACAAATTTGGACACTCCCTGGCGCACGTGGTAGCTAAAGTGTGTGACGCCGATTTGGACACTCCCTGGCACCAGTGGTAGTGCTATAGTGTGGCCTACTGGACACTCCCTAGCATACATGGTATGGCTAAAGTATGAGACAATTGGACACTCCCTGGTACCCCATACTAAAGTGTGAGGCAAACGGGACACTCCCTGATCCCCCTGTACTATAGTGTGGTCACTTAGTATTTCAAGATACTTGAGCGATTGAGTTGTATGATGTGGTTGAGAGAAAAGATTCGGATGAGATGGTTGCATCATTCCATGCACGGTCACATACTTTATTAAAGATCATGACTTTATCTGTACTGTTATATAATTTGAATTCATTTCTATATTTCTAACTTGTTGGTTAATGAAACCTGTAATAAATATAAATGGTAAGTAAGTACGTTTTACATTACAAGCACGTGTTTTTAATACTCACCAGCTTGATAAAGTTGACGGTGTTGATGTGCTCTGGACATTCGTGTCCAGGCTTTTCAGGTTATGATCAAGCTAGGCAATATGGCTATGCAAATTGAGAACGGCTACTTATGAAGAAAGACTATTTTAAATACTGCTTTAGTTGATAAATTGAGTTTGTAATAAGGATGACTGTAATCGATATTATTATTATTTTTGCTTCTAGGCGGGTTGTGCCATTAGTGACTACGTGCTGTAATAATTAATAATTTGGAAAATTTTTGTAAGTCTTGATTGCTCATACTCGATTTATATCATTATATTGTTTGACGTTTGAGCGGAATCGATCCTTCAAGCTATCGCGACCTATGGGTCCATAAAGGAAATTAAATGCTTTCCCTATTTATGCTATGTCGGGGCGTGACAGATGAGCCACTTGATTCGCGTCCCACCGGACGTGAGAGCAAGAACAAACATTACCATGACTTGCATTAACTTTGGCTATATAAGGAACGTTACCAAAGGGTGAAAACTCATTGTCCAAGCCATTAAGACTATCAACGGACAAGAGTCAGTTTCCACATGGAAGGAATGGAAACCCGCTTGTAGCGCCACCTCAATTCCTTTGGACATCGCTAGTGCTCCACCATACAAACATCTGTAATGCCTTGGAATAACTCAGTATAAGCCAATAAAACATCACCTTCCCTGTCACGTAACACTGCCCCAACACCACCTGTCTTCGCATCCCCAAACAAAGCACCATCAACATTAAACCACCTAATCGGCTAGGCAGTAGTGGAGCTGCTACCCACGTCCAGACTGGGAAAGCACTCTTTCTCTTGGGAAATAAAATTTCATTCCAATTCTAAAGCAATAGCCTTGGACATCAAGTTAACATTTGAATCCCCATTACCATAAAAAAATTGATTTATTCCTATTATTCCAAAGAACCCATGCAGTCCAAATAACTTTTTATGGACTTGTTGGTCTACCTTTTCTTCATGCAGATTGTACAAGTACCAAACTCGGAAGAAATCCAAAAAACTTTTAAGACTCCATTGTTAACCAAACTCTAGATTTCCTTTAAGGAGATTGTCCCAATCTCCAATGCCGCGGTGTAGAGGAGAACTCATCAATCATTCAACCTTAGTGTCAATATCATCTTGTAAGTTTAGAAAAATAATTAAAGATAGGATCCAACGCTAATGTAAATTAGTTACAAAGATCCAAAAACCATTGATAGAAAAGTCTTTTTGGACTTGCAAAAGTAAACCCAAAATTATCAATTTTTGAAAGAAACTAAATTTCCAAAAAAATGTTTCAAGCCCAAAAAAAATTTCAAAATTTGGTGGTTATCGAACACATCCTATTGTTCTAAATGATATATATCCACTTTTCATTGATGTCCTTAAGCGTAAAAATGAAATATAATATTGGCAATATGAATTGTAGTTCCTGAATCAATTCACAATTTATTTAGATGAGCATCAAGCAATGTAGAATCATAACATAGTCCTAGAACGATTACACTTCATGCCGGATAGCTAGTTTATTAAAGTGTTTGTTAATGCCTTATTAGAACTAACAAATTGCATTTATAGCCTTTATGTAGTCCTACACTCACTGTGTTGTGGGATAAAATAATAAATGCTCTCACTCATACGTGATTTGATGAACATTTGACTTAAGCGATTACATCGCTCCCACTGTTTGTAGGCATTTTTTACTTACATGGAACTCACTTCTGTGGATTAAGACAGCTTCACACAGATTACCAAATTGATTGAGTTCCACTCACCATAATATTAAATGATTATGTCCAAACATAAAACTACTACTAACTCACTTAGTTTGAGAAAACTGATCATTCAAATAAAAGACTAATAGCTATAGTAACCAAGAACATACATTCAAGCAATGGAGCAAAAAATTTAGTCTGATTTGACCAATGTCAAATTCAGTAGCAAATCTAAACCTTCCTGTGGGTAGAGGTTGCAACATGCATTAGACTTACTAATTTATAATAAGACTAGTAGATTATTCTGATGTAAAGAAGAAAGGAACTCATACCTGTGGGTTTAGGGAATCCAAATTTCTAAATGTCCAATCCACTATCTTATCCCAACTAAGTCATTTGAAGAGACAACACTTATACCAACAATTGCAACACGGAATACCATTATACGATTGCAATTATTAAACTTAATGTGATCATGACACTGAAAAGATCACACATCATGATGACTTAAGATGTTATGGCTACTGTTATGAAAAGATGATGTTTTTACTCTTAATATGGTAGAATCCATGGAACCTTAAGTTCATGGTGATCTAATAGTATAAATTAAATGATAATATTTTAACACTTTTGCCCTATAGTGAGCGTGTTATCAAAACATCACACATCTCTATGCCTAAACGTGATGTGGCTACGCCTAATACAATATGATGTAACTTTAGTTTAATTTAATTTACTTAACACCATGAACCAATACCTGTGTTCGTGATCCAAATAAGTCTTAAAAAATATGCCATGTGACTTTATGTGATCAAAAATTCTTAAGAATCACATACCAACACATTTCAAGATGATGTGGCTATTCTTAAAATATGTGATATCATTATGATGGCCTAATTCATTGTAATGAACGAGTCCTTATGTTCATAATTAAGACAACTTTAATAGACACAAAAATAATTTTAACCTTTTCATGATCACGAAAAGTAAACATCAATAAGCCTCAAGATGTTGTGGCTATCCAAAGACAATGTGATGTTCTTTATGTCAAAATTGAATTACTAAATAGCTAGATATTCATGATAATTCCTCAATGCACGATATACACCTATAGTATAATAGTACATTTTATGACATTAATCTTTATGTGATCAAAATCTAAGACCATTCATTTATGTCTTAGGGTACTGCGGAGTATTCCAAAGACCTTATGTTATCATAAACAAATCCTTATATTCATGGATAACACCTGTAATTGTGTTATTGCATTTTATTACATTATCATGCATGATAATGTGATGTGTTGTGTCTTATGACATCTGTGTGAGTAAGTTTTGACTCACGAGTTGATTTGGGTGTCTGTGTTATAGAACCCTTTGAGACTGTGTTGAATGAGTGTTTGGATGTTGTGAAGTCTCTCCGAGTATGAGACGTTCATTGTGGAATACCTTAAATGCTTATCTGAAAATAAATGTTTACCTGTGTATTTCACTCTCTGTATCATTTCCTGGTTTAGAATTTATTTCTGTTGTTAATTTTAGTATCCTTGTGAGGACGAATTAACAAGTTACTAATTTGGTAGGCTAATTTGTAATTTCATAAAATCATGTGAGACAGCATTTTAGCAACCAAACGAAACTTAGACAAAAACTTTTACGAATTGGGGATTTCATTAGTAGTGTCACAACTTGGACGTTTAAGACGTTTTGAGAGACAATTGGAAGATTGACGAAACTCGCGGGGAGTTAAACACAAATTCTGAAAGTTGTGCCTATATATTGATAGAGATGAGATATTTTCATTTTATAAAGTTTTAACCTAAAACTCTAGAGAGGCCAAAAAGGGGGATTTGGAAGCTTCGATCTTTGCGACGCCAAACGAAGACTGTTCGTCTGCTGGTTTTCTTCTAGATTTCATATTTGAACTCTTTGAGGTAAGGCCATCTTTTTGATACCTATTAGGCCTTATTTGGATAAGTTTTCCCAAAACTCCTTTTCTAGAATTTTCCTAAAAAGATGATAATTGGATTTCTGATCGGTAGGAGTTGTACTTGACGGACTTCTGCACGTTCTTTGTGCTTGGGTTTTCTTTAGATCGAATTGTTAGAGCGTTAATCGGAGGTGAGTGATTCAACTTTGTATTTTGGAATAATTTTTTGACATGTATTCATGTTGTGATATGAAAACATGTGTTGGTTATAGAGATATATTGTGTAGTTCATATTAGGCGATTATATTGATAAGTAGACCCAATTGTACGGTGAAATATTTTGATTGTGTCAAGAGCACAGTGACATGTATTTGAGCATGCTGAGTTGTTATTTGGGTCAAAGGAGTGCGTGTATCAAGCCATCATTGTGGGGCCGTTTTAGGCATAAGGTCGCATGTTTGAAGAAAAGAAACATGGGTCTTACCTTTTCGCGTGGACTTATTAGCCAGGAGTTGTGGATTAGGAGTATGGAACGTACACGTGGAATCTCCAGAGATTAGTATGAAATGTAGAGATGTGAATGCGAGCATGTTTATCATTCATGTGCACTGTTGTTTTATTCACTAAGCGTTAGCTTAAACAAATCAAATATGTGTGGTTATTCAAATAACCATTTCAGGTGTTAATGCTGGTGAGGAATCGCAGAAGTGAGTACATGGGTTCGGGAGTTCACTTAGAAGGCGACTTATCAAGTTTATTTCGTAGTTTTGGTAATAGAAATGTTGTAATAGAGATTTCATGACTTTTGAACTATGTTTAACTTAGAATCATAGACTGAATTCGTAATGTTGTAATAGATAATAATATTGTATAATAATGTTTTAACAAAGTTGTAATCAAGTTAGGATCACAGTAGAAATGCTTCATGGTTGTATTTGTTGATTGTGATGATCTGTGCACATATATATATACATTGTGGCATGGCATGCATAGTCATTATGCATTGTACTCAACAAGGTGAATACGTGATAAGGTCATGACTGAGCCTATAAGAGAGTTGTCACCGCATTCGCGTATGGATCAAATAGTGAATATGGTGGAAAATTTTGTTCAAGTCGTAAGTGAACGAGATCAGATGAACGTTCAGGTCCCACCATTTGAAGTTCGTTACATAAATGCACCACCGGTACCAAGACCTCAAAAAACGATTATAGAATAGTTTCATAATCGGAAACCGACCTTGTATTATGGACAAGTCGACATAGACTTAGCCGATCATTGGATGATGGACATGGAAAGACATTTCCGTACTATGATATACACTGATGAAGAGAAAATCCTTTGTGCATCCGATGTGTTGATGGGGAAAGCGTTGGATTGGTGGAATAATGTACTTGAACAAGGGAAGCCAACTATGTGGGAGGCATTTAGGGATGGGTTCAACAAGCGTTTCTTTCCACGGTCTGCGCATACTCAAAAACGTCAAGAGTTTGCTAGTTTGGTTCAAGGAGATATGATTATGAGTGAGTACATTTCCTGTTATAATGCTTTGTTGCATTTTGGGAAGACTATAGTTCCAACTGATGAGGATAAAGCTCGTAAATTTGAAGAAGGGCTTAGGGAGAATATCCATAGCCGTTTGGACATGCTACAACACCCGACCGTTTCTTTAGTAGAAGAAGCTGCCCGTATCGCTGAGAAAAGTGTCGATCGATATTGACAAGAGCAACAAGGGAAGTGAGATAATAACAATAAGAGCAAGGGTCAAGGGCATACGAAGAAGCCGTTCACGCAAAGTTCGGGATCGTATATGGGTAACCAAGGAGGGAGTACGTTCATTAGAGACTCAAGACCGTTGTGCCCAACATATAATATGTAACACATGGGTACTTCCATTTATTGAGCACCTGTTATCTGTACAAGCAACTAGGACATATATCCCGAAACTGTCCTCTAAACGTAAATCTGACCGTACCAAACACAACCTCGAACATCAAGAGCTATAACCCAGAGATGAGGGAAAAATGTTTTAAGTATGTCCAACCAGGGCATATAGCAAAGAATTACCCGAGTGAGAGACAACTGGAAATGAGTACCGGGAAGTTGAGTGTGCTAAGCGGGTTAAGGATAGAACCATGAGGGGATAAAGGGAAAAGAGTAGCGCAACAACAAGGACGATATTTCCAGCTCAGGCTGGGGAATACAGATGATATAGTCGTATCAGGTATCCTTCCTATTTGTTCATACCCTGCACGTATAATCATGGATTCTGGTTCAACGCATTCATTTGTGTCTCGTGATTTTGTTAAGCATTTAACTGTTAAGTTCAAACTGTTAGGATTGACTTGTGCATATCATTGCATAGTAGTGAACTGTTAGTAACTTCTTCGGTATTCAAGTCATGTGAGATCAAGATAGGTGATAAGGTCTTGAGCGTCGATTTGATTCCGTTGATAGTAAACTACTTTGATGTTATCTTGGGTATGGATTGGTTGTCGGTCAATCACGCTAGAATTGATTGTGAACAGAAACAGGTTAATTTCTATCCGCCAGGTCAAGAAGAGTGTACATTTCAGGGTAAGGGTGTGACCGTACCGCCATACTTGATATCAATGATTCAAGTAAGTAAGATGTTGAAGACAGGTTGCTCGGGTTTCTTATGTTCAATTATTGACACACGGATTCTTAGACCACTAGTATAAGATATTCCAGTAGTTTGAGAATTTCTAGATATTTTTCCCAATGAGTTACCTGATGTATTGATTGAAAGAGAGCTTGAGTTCATGATAGAAGTAGTACCATGGTCACAACCGGTATCCAAAGCACCGTGCCAAATGACACCAGTAGAATTGAGAGAATTGAAAGTTTAGTTACAGGAGCTGCTTGAGAAGGGCATCATTCGACCTAGTGTTTCGCCATGGGGAGCTCCAGTCTTGTTAATGAAGAACAAGGATAGGACAATGCGTATATGCACCGACTATCGAGAGTTGAATAAGTTGACTATCAAGAACAGATATCCATTGTCTTGAATAAATGACTTGTTTGACCGATTGCAAGGGGCTTAGGTATTTTTGAAGATTGACTTGAGATCCAGTTACTACCAGTTGAAAGTCAAAGGGGAAGATGTTGAGAAAACAGCTTTTAGAACTTGATATGGTCACTTTGAATTTTTAGTTATGCTGTTTGGAGTGACTAACGTACCAGCTGCTTTCATGGATTTGATGAATCGTGTTTTCAAAGACTAATTAGATGAGTTTGTTATTGTATTCATAGATGACATCCTAATCTATTCCAAGAGTGTTGAAGATCACAAACATCATCTACGATTAGCCCTACACCGAATACGCAAGAACAGATTGTTTGGAAAATTAAAGAAGTATGAGTTTTGGTTGACAGAGATTACTTTTCTTGGACATATAATGTCAGCGAAAAGGAATTTCAATAGATCATCAGAAAATAGAAGCAGTTACCAATTGGTTGAGACCGATGAATGCGATAGAGATCCGAAGTTTCCTAGGATTAGCTGGTTTTTATCAGAGGTTTGTAAAAGACTTTTCACGTATTGTAATGCCAATGGCACAGTTGATGAGGAAAGATGTTGCTTTTGTATGGAGTCCGAAATATGAGAAATATTTTCAAGAGTTGAAGAGTCGACTAGTGAAGGCACCAATCTTAGCTGTTCCGAGTCGGACTGGAGGGTTTATCATTTACAGTGATGCTTCGTATAGAGGTTTAGGTTGTGTTCTTTTTCCAAGTGACAAGGTGATTGCATATGCGTCGAGACAACTTAGACCGCACGAGAAGAACTATCCGACTCATGATTTAGAATTGACCGCTGAAATTTTGTATTGAAGATTTGGCGTCATTACCTATACGGGGAGAAATATGAGATCTATACGGATCATAAGAGTTTAAAGTACTTGTTCATGCAATGAGATTTAAACATGAGGCAAAGGAGATGGCTAGAGTTGATGAAGGACTATGATCTGTCGATTCAGTATCATCCGGGCAAGGCAAATGTAGTCGCCGATGCTCTTAGTCGTAAAGCACCAACCCACATAGCTTCAAACTTGACTTCTCAGAGAGAGTTGATTCAAGATATGGAGAATCTAGAACTTGAAGTGATTCTGAGGATTAAAAGTGGCTTGATGTCGATGATTGTGGTACAACTGCTCTTGATTCACGAGATCACGGAGAAACAACTTCAAGATGTGGCTTTGAAGAAGATTTGTGATAAAATTTTGATGGGCAAGCAACCGGGATTCACTTTTGAAAACAATGTTTTGAGATTGAGGGGTAGAATCTGTGTACCCAACGAGAAGGAGTTAAAACAGAATATCCTAGAGGAAGCACACAATACGAAGTATACCGTTCATCTGGGAGGCACCAACATGTATAGAGACTTGAGACATGTTTATTGGTGGCCGGGAATGAAGAGAAAAACAGCGCACTATGTTTCACAATATACGAGTTGTCAACAGGTGAAGGCCGAGCGCCAGGTACCTTCGGGATTGTTACAACCATTACCTACAGCTGAGTGGAAATGGGAACACGTTACAATGGACTTTGTTAGTAGGTTTCTGAGATCTAAGAGATCGAATACTATTATTTGGGTGATCGTTGACCATTTGACGAAGTCGTCGCACTTCCTATCACTTCGAACGACTAAGCCGAAGACTTTAGCTAAGTCGTATATTCGCGAGATTGTGAGACTACATGGTATCCCAGTTTCTATTGTTTCGGATAGAGATAGTAGTTTTACTTCGAAGTTTTGGAGAGCCTTGCAAGAAGCAATGGATACTGTAGGTAATGGTTAACAACTCACGTAGTTTGACCAACATATGTTACCAACGACTCCACATGTACTCAATGCTGTCTCCAAGTGATGGGCCCCGCTATAACAAAAAATACCCAATCCGCATGTCTACCCATCGATGAACTTACTCAGAGTAACCATCCCGAAACCCACTTCACAGTAACCAGTCGGAAGACCCACTTCAGAATGACAACAAAATAGGGCCCATCCCCACAGAGCCCACTATGAAACTCAACGACTGAAAAAGGCCAACCTCAAGCAGCTCACTCCGAAGCCCATCCAGAGTAGTCACCCGAGGCCCACTACGATTGAACCCACCCCAAATAAAGCAAAGGAAAACAAAGTGGGCCCATTCCACCTACTGCCCTCTCCACTCGCTATACCACCGCCCATTAGACACATGGACATTGTTTAATCCATCGAGCACTGATCAAAGCTTGCTATCACTTGGAATGACCATTCGTGTCATCGATTAGCCATGACATCGAATGACCACTCACCACGAAATCGACCATCGCTTGCAGTCACCACTCGCTCTCAGGCGTAGCTTACAACTGATCTCCCCTCTACACTCCCCATGAACACTTCACTACACACAAACACACACTCACACGTGGATTCCCCACCCTTGGTCATGAAGCAGTACCAAGGGTGGCCAGATCCATTGGGAACTCGAGAACTCATGGTTCGGTGGCTAGAACCAGGGGCACCTCCCTACCTGAACGCCTCACAGGCAAAGGTAGGGTTGGTCCCAAAGAGAAAGAGAGACACGTGACCAGCGTCACGTGCCCTGCCTCCAGCCTCACAATCAATTAGAGGCCTACGACCACAAGACCAGCTGAAACCCTTGACTCTCACATTGCTTAGTCACTTCGACCTCGCTGAATATTCTGCGAGCCAATAGCATTGTCTCAGCATTCCCCCTTCGCTTAAGGGTCTGCACCAATGGCCTTAACTTCGGTATTCACCCTCGTTTAACCCTCTGCACCAATAAAAACCATTCTCCTTTGATCACTATGCAATGTTGAGTTGTCACTTCAAGCGACAATCCCACTTGCTTAGCGTTCTGCACCAATAAAAACATCATCCCCTTTGACCGACCGAATCACGAAAGTGACAACACCTTCATCTCGTATGACTCACCCCCTTGGCTTGTCCACATCTCATTCAATGACCCCAACTACCTTAAACATACACATTTAAGTCCCTCACCTACGTTAAACAGGCGAACCACTTCGAAGATGCCAACTCAGCTCCTTCCAGCTGTACCCTAATCCTCACAAACCCTGTATAAATACCAACCCCCATTCATTACATCCAATAAGGCAGTCAAACCCGAGCTGAATCTAGAGTTTAAGCCTTAACCCAGTCTTAAGCTGCAGTTCTGAGCACTTAAGACATACACCACCTTCTCAAACACCACCCGAAGGCACAACCCTCAGCCATTATTCAACCCTCTCCTACCTCTCCTTTAGCCTTATAGAATAACTCCCTTCCATACACCAGTCCTCAACGATCACCAACCCACTACTGCTTTCTCTCTCTCTTATTTGGGACTACTCTGGTTCACACTCGAGCCATGTCCTCTCCGACTCCCATTTCTCTACTGCATTTTTATACATTATTATTCTACTACACTTTCTGCATTATTTTATCATATTTTATTTATTGTTCCACCTGTACTAACCTGCTTACGTGTTATACCCATCCATATATCTCATACACATCACTAAAGAACTCACACAGATACCAAATTGCATTTCAGTACCGCTTTTCACTCTCAGACCGATGGTCAATCGAAAAGAGTAATCCAAATTTTGGAAGACATGCTTCATTTATGTGTACTTGATTTTCAGGGTGATTGGGAAGACCACTTGTCGTTGATCGAGTTCGCATATAACAATAATTTTCAAATGAGAATTGGAATGGCTCCTTACAAAGGCTTGTATAGTCGTGTATGTCGTTCATCGATTAGTTAGACGGAAGTTGGAGAAAGAATGATTGAAGGGCCGAAAATTGTACAAGAGACAACGGATAAGATAAAGGTAATTTGATAACAGTTACTGACAGCTCAGAGTAGGTATAAGAGTTACGCCGACAAGTGCAGACGATCGTTGGAATTTGATGTAGGAGATTTGGTGTATTTGAAGGTGTCACCTTCAAAGGGGATTACTAGATTTGGGATACGGGAACCTCAATCGAGATATGTAGGACCTTTTGAAATCATGGAAAAGTTGAACCCGTAGCATTTCGATTGGACTTGCTAAGTGAGTATGCTCAAGTTCATAACGTGTTTCATGTATCGTTGCTATGGAAACATTTGCCAAAAGATAGGGATTAAGTGATGACTCCGACACCGAATGAGATTCAAAGGGATTTGACGTGTGTTACGTATTCGGTAGAGATTTTGGATCGGAAGGATCAAGTCTTGCGGAATAAAGTGATATCGAAGGTGTGTGAGTTCTTTATCCGATGTTGATAGTGTATGAGGGATGGTATAACACGTAAGCTGGTTAGTGCCAAGTGGAGCAACCAGTGATACTATGTGGTAGGTAGATGAGAGTGAGAGTTTGGTATGATAACAATGATAATAATAATAAATAATAATAATATAAATATATGTAAATAACTAAAAGATGGTGGGACTTGGAGAGTGTATGGCTCGAGTGAGAACCAGGGTAGTGCCAAATAAGAGAGAGAGAAAGCAGTGAAGGGTTGGTTACCGTTGAGGACTGCTGTTTGGAAGGGAGTTGTTCTATAAGGCTAAAGGAGAGGTAGTGGAAGGTTGAGTCAATGGCTGAGAGTTTGGTGAGTGTCTTAAGTGCTTGGGTTCGCAGCTTAAGACTGGGTTAAAGCTTAAACTCTAGGTTGAGCTCGGGTTGGTGGATGTATTGAATGAGGTTGGTATTTATACAGAGTTTGTGAGGTTCTTGGCACAGCTGGGGTGGCTGAGTTGGCATCTTCGGAGTGGTTGCCCTGTTTGAGGTAGGTAGGGATTTAAATGCGTATGTTTAAGGTAGTTGGCCTTATTAAATGGGGATGCGGACAGGTCGATGTATTGGGGAGGTAAGACGAGGTATTGTCATGTTGCTGTGAGGGTGAGCGGATGCCATTGGTTGGTCAAAGGGAGGGAGACAAAGTGAAGGAGTTCTATAGGTGCAGAAGATGCAGCGAAGGGGGAAGGTGTCAAGGCTTTTCTTATTGGTTCGTCGAAACTGTATTGTCACTGGGAACGAAATGGTTTTATTGGTGTAGAAGGTTAAGCATGGAGGTTCTCGAGATCATACTGCTGTGTCTTCCAGAGGGCTAAGCAAGGGTGTATACCGAAGCTAAAGCCATTGGTGCAGACCCTTAAGCAGAGAGGATATCGAGACCCTGCTATTGGTTCGCAGAATACTCAGCGAGGTTGGAGTGACTGGTCAGGGTGAGAGTCAAAGGTTTCAGCTGGTTGCTAGGATATGGGCTTTTCTAATTGGTTGGACGGTTAAAAGGGGCAAGGCACGTGATTGGTGGTCACGTGTCTCTCTTTCTCTTTGGGACCAACCCTATCCAGCCTGTGAGGCGTTGAGATAGGGAGGTTCCCCTGGTTCTAGCCTCCGAACCATGAAC
Source organism: Hydrangea macrophylla (assembly GCA_033977485.1). NCBI lineage: Eukaryota > Viridiplantae > Streptophyta > Magnoliopsida > Cornales > Hydrangeaceae > Hydrangea > Hydrangea macrophylla. The sequence goes on along the minus strand of CM066982.1, from coordinate 93,591,514 downwards.
TCTCAAGTTCCCAGTGGTCATGGCCACCCTTGGTACTGCTTCCTGACCAAGGGTGAGAAATCCACCAGTGAATGTGCGTTTATGTTGTAATGAAGTGCTCGTTAGGTGCAGAGGAGAGATTTCTTGTAAGCTGGCTTGAGAGCAAGTGGTGACTACAAGCAATGGTTGATTTGTGGTGAGTGGTCATTCGACGCCATGGCTTAATTGATGACACGGATGGTCATTCGACGCCGTGGCTTTGACTAGCGATCGATGGATTTAAATATCCACGTGTCTAATGGGTGGTGGTGTAACGAGTGGAGAGGGCCGTAGGTGGACTGGGCCCATTTTGCTTTTCTTCACTTTGTTTGGGTGGGCTCAGTCGTAATGGACCTGGGTCTCAGGTGACTGCTCTGGGTGGGCTTTGGAGGGAGCTGCTCGAGGCTGCCCTTTTCAATCGTGGAGCTTCCTAGTGGGCTCTGCGGAGGTGGGCTTTGGGATAGTTACTCTGAGTGAGTTCGGGTAGACATGTGGGTTGGGTATAGTAGGGCCCATCACTTGGTGATGATATTGAATACACTTGGAGTCGTCGTACACATGTGTTGGTCAAACTTAGTGAGTTGTTAACCAGTACCTACATTAGCCCCCCTGTCCGTATCGTAGGCGTAGAGCGGCTAGGATGCGGGCATAAACCTTGCGTGTCTTTTTGAGATTGTTTTTCTGGTGGTGAAAGGACATCTCTTCTTTTGCAGGTGGTACTGGTGTTCTGGTTGCTTTGTTGTCAGTTCGATGGACGTCTCAACTTTTTGTAGATAGTACTATTGCCGAATTTGGTGAATAGATTGGTCCATCAAATATTAGTGTTACCTGCTGTGCATATCCATCGTACATTCGTTCCGGTGCTCTATACATAAGTGTAGTAAACCTGTGTGATCCTTTGTAATAGACATACTTATGGCTGACTCTATTTCGTCCCATGCTGTGAGAGGACGTCGCTCTCTGCCCGACTTATTTGGTAACTCGGAAGATGGTTGGAGAGGTGTGAAGGTGCATCACTGGTATGTTGAGTGTTTAGAGCGTGTTTATAATCGTAGGCCTGGTACTTTTGTCAATTTTGGTGATCGCGATCCGGGGCAACAATCTACCCTGCTAAATCATTTGGGGTATGTTTTGGATTATCTGTCGATGTCCACTTTATCCAATAGTGATGAAGATTTGTATTGTGTTTGTTTCCCAAGAGTTCGCATTATGATGGAAGTCGAGCTGCCGGTGCAGTGGTTGCTTCATCATTTGGAAGACATGCAGCAGAAATACTTCGTTTTTAAGATTGTGCTTTATAGGAAGAGTCTCGCTGTTCGTCGCAAGGAGATTTTGCAAGAGATGGAGAAATGCAAGGATATGTTATTATGGCGTGGAAGACTTTTGAGGCCGGATAGTAGCCAAATAGCTCTCTTTGAGGGTTATGAGGCAGACTTGGTGGGTTTGGAGAGGGATCTGTCATTGATTCAACGAGAGCTTGCGGACGTTGTTGCCAAAGAGCTTCCTCTTCGGCCGTTTGTAAACGAGAACGGCCTCCATGAAGATTACGAGCTGGACACCGGGCTTTTTTAGTGGAGGGCCCAACTCTGTCCTCTTTGATAAATATAAATAGTAACATATATATGTATATGTATATTTAGTGGGGAGCAGATCCTGTGTGGTGTAGTGTCCTTTCTTTTGTCGCCACGTGGTTAATGTAATATAATGTAATATGGCACATATGGCCTTTTGTCCTTATGTAGAATCGCTGTCTTTATATATCTTCCTTTCCTTTCTTATTTGTTGTGTGTTTCTTTGGTCTCTCATTTCTATCGTCTTCATCGTGCATTATTCTCTTGTTTTGTTTTTTTTTTTTTGTGTGACTGTTTTGTTTGTTGAGATGTCTGGAGCTGGATCTTCTGGTGGTTCTTCGTGGGGTTTACCCCTGCCGGAGGCGTTTGGGGATGTTGAGGATGGTTGGAGGGGCGTGAAGATGGATCAAAAGTTCCGTGATAGTCTAGAGCAAGTATATCAACGCTATCCCGAAACTTTCATTCGTTTTGGTCGGATCGGTGCCAGATCCCAGTCCGATTTGCTTAGACGTCTTTGCCGAATTTTACGTCGCTTGCGTAAGACGACGTTGGAGGAGGCGGATGGTGATCTTTTTGCTGGGTTGTTGGAACAGGTTCGGAATCTGGTACAGGACAGATTGTCGGTCCACTGGCTGTATTCCCATGTAGAGGAGATGGAGCGTAGGTTTGACCTGTTTGAGCCGATGTTGGAGCGACAAGCTGCTTTCGATGCTTACTTGGAGTTGGAGAATTCTGTCACAGAGTGTGCACGGACCCTGGGACGTTACGAAAGTATAGTGTGCGGTGGCAAGCGGGTTGGCTCCCTAGATCCGAACACGGTGGGATTTATCGAAGTGTATGAAGCGGAGAACAGGCGTTTTTTGGAGTTGAAGCAAGAATACGCGGATGCTAATGTTCGCTTTGAAGCTGCCAGAACTGAGGTGTCCGCTGTTGAACAGCAAATTCGTGAACTGGGTTTGCATATTAACTATAGGTTGGATACTGGTCTGTTTGGCTAGTCAGATATTTAGATGTGTTCGAAACCATGGAGTATATGTGTGTATTTTGCTTTACTGAAATTAGGTGGAATATATATATATATATGTATATAATTTAACCGAGTGTTTTCCCATTTGGGCAATGGCGCCAGTTATGCAGCGGTGGCGCAGGTCATTACTACGAATCTCGTTGGAGATGGAGATGGGGCTCTATGTAATTCTGTATTTATATATATATATGTATATATATATTTTTTTTTTACTCCGAGCAGTGGCGGTTTTGTCCACTGTTGCTAACTTTAAACAAGTGTAATGGAGCTGTGGTTTGTAAAAAAATATTGAAATTGGCTTACCTCGGGTACCCTTAATAGTGTGGGAACTATTATTGTTCGTCGAACATCATCTTGCTGGGCTCGTATTTTTTGTTGTTTTTTTTTTTTTTTTTTTTTTAAAAAATAAATAAATAAATAAATAAATAAATAAATTTAAGAATGAGGGTTTTGTACAATGGATAATAACCAGAGGATATGGACTGTGTAGAGGAGATGGAGCGTAGATTTGATTCTTTCATGGAGAAAATCTGGCAAAGATTTAATTTGTACTGGTGCTGTGAGTGATGGGACTGGTGTTCAAAAGCTATCTCAGGTATTAGTTTGAGTTAGTGTCATTCGGTGTATTTATTAGGAGTGTATCTCTTTTATGTTTTGAGGGTGTTGTGTATCTTTAGTAGAAAAGAGAGAGAGAGAGAGAGAGAGAGAGAGAGAGAGGGTGAAAGGGAGGACAAGAGGTGGAGGCTACGCATTCTTGGTTGTTGGGGGCAAGGCTTGGTGGTGGACTCTCCATTGAAGCTCCACAAGGTGTGTATATGTATATATTGTTTCGTTCTCTCTCTATATGTGGATGTATATGTAGGTGTGGTGGCGTGTGGGTTTGGAATTGGGGGTTTGGGGTTTTGTAAGGGGGGGAGCTTTTGTTGATTATGGTGGGGAAGGGGGAAGGGGAAAGGGAGCTCGGGTGAGGGTTGGGGAGCCGAAGGCAGAGGGAGGGGCCGATGCCCCTTTTTTTTTTTTTTTTTTTTTTTTTTTTTGCCGATGGTGAGGTCCGTGGGGACCGGGGAGTTGCGGTGTGTTTCGGAGAAAGGGGCCGATGGGTTGGACGAGGTTCCGGTGGTGGGGGCCGAAGGTTTGGGTAGAAAGGCGCCGAGTTTTGATGTGGTGGGGCTGGGCGGTGTTTGGTTGAATGTTCGATGGTGTGGGCTTTGGTGATGATATAGTGGAACTGGTTGGTCGTCGAATGGGGTTAGGGTATCGGTGATGGGCGTCGTTGGGTGGGTCTGTGGTGTCGACGAAATTGTCGTCGATTGGGTGTTGTCGAATGGAGGTGTCATCGAATGTGTGGGTGTCGTCGAATGGAGTTGGGTGTCGTCGAATGGGGTATCGTCGAATGGAGTTGGGTGTCGTCGAATGGGGTATCGTCGAATGGGGTGGGTGTGGTCGAATGGAGGTGTCGTCGAATGGGGTGGGTGTCGTCGAATGGGGTATCGTCGAATGGGGTGGGTGTCGTCGAATGGGGTGTCGTCGAATGGGGTGGGTGTCGTCGAATGGAGGTGTCGTTGAATGGGGGTGGGTGTGGTCGAATGGAGGTGTCGTCGAATGGGGTGGGTGTCGTCGAATGGGGTATCGTCGAATGGGGTGGGTGTGGTCGAATGGAGGTGTCGTCGAATGGGGGTGGGTGTGGTCGAATGGAGGTGTCGTCGAATGGGGGTGGGTGTGGTCGAATGGATTTGGGGCGACGGTTGGGGGTAGGGTTGTCGAGTTGGGTCGGCACTGACGGGTTAGAACACTTTGGTTAGCAGTATGTGTATCGCCGGGGGTAGTGTGGGCGGTGCTATGCGTTGGGACATAGTGGGACCGGGTATAGCGACAGCCTTTCCCCCTTTTTTTATTTTATTTTTTTTTGCTAAACGACGGATTAGTTCAGGTTGTGACCTGTGACGGTCGGCCCGGTTGGGTTGCCGTCAAGAGGGATTGAAAGGCTTTGTTGGTCTTCTTTGGCTTTCTTCTTCGGTGCATGAATCATCAATCAGTAGTACAGTAGTACTGTAGATGTGATAGCATCACGTGGCTTTAAGGCAGCGGTTTTGGTGAGGCTTTACGCATCGTCAGTCTAAACAGTGTACTTTGGTGTGTCGTGTAGTGAATATATTGTGCTTTGAATGAGCTTCCAGTGATTTAGATTTCTGTCCAAAGGGTACTTTGATATCTGTATATAAGTTCATTTGTATGTATGTGATACGTTTGCTGGGTTTGTGAATTTACTGTTGTCTTTTAAACCAAGATGTTGGTGCCGGTGTTGGCCTTTGTAGTAAATGTCCCTCTTTTTTTTTTACCATTTGGCTTGACGTTTGTGTGGTGTAGCTCTATATATATATAAAAAAAAAAATATACAAGGGAGCATTTGTACTTATCTGTTTGTCCAGGTGGAGGGGAGGTTCGTTGCTTGTGCGATTGCATTGTGGCGGTTGTGTGCTCGTATCACTTGTTTGGTGTTTCCATTTACCCATTGATCTCGGTTGTTGTGGCAGGCTGCTTATGTGAAGTAGGGACTGTTATTTTTTTTTTTTTTTTACTGTGGGCGTGTTCTTCCTCCGTGGTGAACTTCGGTATGTACTGTTATACGTGCTTATGCGTGTGTTTGCGTGTGGTGAGTATATTTGCATTGATATTTGCGATTTCAAAATGTAGGTGTTATGGCTCCTCGTCTTGGTAAACCTTTGAAGGGCAACTCCCAAGTTGCGCCTTCGGTTCCTTCTTTATCTCGGTGGTTTAGGGCGCCGTTCCTTGGTGCTGCAGATGAGTTTTGGGTTCAGGTTGATCATGTGATTGCGGATTTGGGTGTGGCTTCTCCTTTACCTGTCTTGGGTTCGGATGCTGACTTAGTTGATTCCGCCAAAGTTCTGCGATTTCAAGTTGAACGTGGGGATTGTCCCTACTCGAATTTGAAGTTTGCTAACATGCTTTTTCTAAAGGAGGATTGGCAGGAATGGACCGACGCCATTATCCGAGAGTTTGAGGGACCCCTTAGGCAAGCGCAGATTTATGACTCGGTTTTGTGCTGGCGTGATCTTGCTAATGTATCTCGGGTGGAGTCGGATATGGTGACATTGATATCTCGGTGGTGCACTTCTACACACACGTTTATCACTGCTTGGGGTGAATTTACGCCTACCTTAGAGGATGTGTCAGTCTTACTGAAGCTCAACATTTTGGGGGATATCAATCTAATGACTTATGAGTTAGATGCAGAGGAGCAACATATTGTGAAAGTGCTTGAGGAGGGGCTACGACATTGTCAGAGGGCATCGGTATTTGATGCTAATACGGGTGCTCGTATTCCTGGACCGGTGAAGGGGAATGGTAAGAAGGCGTATTTCCAAGCATTTATGAGGTATTTTTGGGAGGACCGCCAACCTGAGAAGTTTGTCGCAGAAGGTGGTACTCGTGATGTCGAGATTGGCTTGATGAATGACTATAGATATGCTGCCTATTTGGCATGTTGGCTTTCTCGGTGTATTTTTGAGGGATCTCCCGAGCATGGGCCGAGCTTTCGTTGGTTTGGGGTAGCTGCTATTTTATCTAGAGGCAAAGTTGTTCCCCTGGCTGGGCTTTTTCTGGGTTCATTATATTTACGCCTTGATATGGCCGTGTTGGATATGTCTCGCTCTTTTGGTAGATATGATGTTGCCACGTTTGTATCTATTCCATTTTTGCAGTCGTTCCTTTATGAGCGTTATCATCGCGCGTTGGAGATTTTGAATCATCATCGTACGACACCAGAGTATAGAGTATGCCGATGGATCGATTGTGGGCCACCTGAGCGTTCTCTATCAGCGGTGATAGATGATGTTGATTCGTTTGATTGGCGCCCTTATGGTCGGACAGGTCCGGGCTACCGGGCCGGGGTTTCTCCATGGAGCGAGACTGCTGGTAGTCAGGTTTTGGCCGCTGATTTTAGTGGAGCTTCTGTGACTGTGGCTGCTGCGGTGACCGTGCTAGCGTGTCGTTATCTGCCAGCAGTTTGGGAGGTGGGTGGTAGTGTAATGGTGTATCGGCCTGATCGTGTTAGGCGGCAGTTGGGTTTGGATCAAAGCACTCCCTTGGCACGTACTGCTCTATCTCCTGACAGCTTTGCTCGGTGTTGTGCTGGTTTCAGTGACGGGTACTTACGGTTTGGGTGTAATATGGTATTACCACCACTGGGGAGGCGGGGGCGGTGTTTTCCCGATTATGACACTTTCTGGCGGAGTTCTTTGTTAGCTTTTCGCGCATATTGTGAGGGCTCCCCACCTGCCATGGTCATTGGGCAAATTCGTTGTGGCGACGTATCTCTTCGTGCCCGTGCCTCTACTCCTAGGCGTATCGATGATTGGGGTTTGTCGTGTTTCAGGGCTAAAGATATTTCATGGACCATAACCTCGGATGGCTGGGTTGGTGGGGTGTACGCCGATCCTTTTGGTTCGTCTGCTCAGAAAGCTTTCAAGAAGAAGGCGAATTATGTTGTAGGAAGGGAAACTTTGGAGGAGGTAAAAAAAAAGTTAATGTCATTATTTTGTGTAATGTTTTACCAAAAGAATTTTATTATCTTTTTTTTATTATTAATTAATTAAATTTTTTTTTTTAGGTGACAGTGCCAGTGCCAGTGCCATCAGTGCCACCAGTATCTAGTTCGAAAAGGAAACGATTGCGTAAAGGTGGGGTGTCCGAAGGACCTGGTGTTGCTGGTGGGGGTGGGGAGGCTTTGGCGGGTCTATCTATTCCTTGTGATGACTTGGGTGATATAGAGTTTATTGGTGGTACTCAAGTGGATCTGTTGATGGAGGAGGTGGTTAGTGCTTCGGATGGCTTATTTCAAGGGAGAGAAACAGTTTTTATGTGTGACTTTAGGGGGGATGATGCTGAGGATGTGGAGGAGGAGGAAGAGGATGGCATTGGTGGCGTTGAAAGCTATGGTGAGTACGAGGGAGAGGAGGAGGTAGCGGGTAGCGGCGTACATCCTTCTGTCTTGGTTTCTTCGTCGGCGCCTTCAGCTTCTGCTTCTGAGGTTTCTTCCTTGGCGCCTACTGCTTCTTGTTCTATAATGGCGTCGGCGCCTACTGGTTTTGTTGTTTATGGACCGTCTGCATCGTCCTCTATTACTTGTCCGTTCGAGCGGCAGGGATTGTTGGCACGGGGTTTTTCTGCTGCAGTTGTGCCTACGCCGCGTGTTTGTGGGGAGTCTGTGCTAACTTCGGCTTTTACTGCTTTTCGGGGTGAGGTCAGTTCGGTTGCGACTGCATATATTGGTGTTTCGGAGGATGGCTTTAGTGATTCTCAGTCCGGTGCGCGGCTTTCGAGTGTTGCCACTCTTATTTCTCCGGCTGTTTTTGCCCCGAGGGTTTCCGTGTCGGGGCCTTCCTTTTCGGAGGTTTCGATAATGGATAGCACCGTTGTTTCGGTCTCGGTACCTTTGCCGGTGGCGGTTCCCGTTGGTGATGTTGGTGATATGGCCTCTGATATTATGTGGCGCGGCGTTAGCTGTTCTGTTGGTGATGCAGCCATTTTGGAGATGGTTTATGGACGGTATCCTGGGACATTCGGGTCCATGCTTAACGAGGATACCGCTCCTCGTTTCAAGTCTTTCTTCTGTGGTGTCCTTTCGTCGGTGATGCGATCTTTATGTGGCGTTCGTCTAGGCGACATGGATATGGTGGCCTTTGATGGTATTCTTAAGGAGATTAAGTCGCTTGGTGACTTTTGTGGTTCCGACATAAGGTGGTTGGAGCAGCGTCTTGCTCTGGTTAAATCGTGCTTATTTGTTCGGGGTGCTCAAGTGACGGTGGGACTGTGTGATGGGAGACTTGCAGAGTTAGAAGGAGAAGAGCGGCGATGCGTTGATAGTATGCGGGCGATAGAGGCAGAGATGTCGTCGTTGAGGGCCAGGCTATTAGTCCATCAATCACAAGGAGAGGCCATCAAATTGTCGATGACTGAGTTTAGTGAAAAAAGGGAAAGAGTGCTGAAATTGTGTGAGGATGAGCAGTTGCGGTCGACGGTGTGTTCTGACTTGTCCGCCGAGGGTTATGTGGTTGGTGATTTGTTCTCAGATGAGGAGATGGCGTTTCTTCATCGACAGTCTTGATGTGGCTCTATTTTATATGCATTTTTGTATAGTGACTTTGGTGCTCGTAGGTGGTAAGTGATTATTACTGACGACGGTTGTATCAGCTGTTTGACACTTTTTTTTTTTGAACGACGGCTCCATCTATTGCTTCTCTATGGTTTTTTTGTTTTTTTTGTTTTTTTTTTTTTTAAAACAAAAAAAAAAAATAAAAAAAAAAATGCTATACATGTGTGTTAGAGACACTCTTTTGTCTTTTAGTCCTAGCGATGGGCATCAATTATAATGTATAAAGTATTACTAGTGAACCCGTGATGATTTTGTAAAGTGATCTAGAAAGTAAATCACGGGCTTTGTTCAAATAGATTTGGGTGTAAACACGTGTTTATGCAAAATGGGCAGCTATGTGAATATTTGACATGTGTCTGTATTGTGTAAGGGTATGTGTTTATTTTTTGTAATATAAAAAGGGGATTGGTCTGTTCTAAGGCGTGCATAAATATCAATAAGGTAGAGGGCTAAACCATGGCTGACTCTTCACGAGCGTCCAACCTAGTGCCGAGGCAGCCACGTTTACCGGCGAGATTTGGTGATGTGCTAGGGGGTTGGCGAGGCGTCCTTGTACGAGAAGAACTGATCCCTCACTTGGAGAGAGTATACGTGAACTATCCACAGACTTTTATAGGGTTAGCCTATATGGATCAACAAGAACGGTTACTGGCCTGCGGAATGTTAGGTAACGTAATCTTAGATCTGTATAGGACTAACCTTGGTGCCGCCACTTATGACTACATGCAAAATGTGAGAGGAAGTGTTCATGACATGACCACGCAGGGACTGCGACTGTTGTGGTTGACGGAGCATCTTGATATGGTAGTATTACTTCGACAATTTGTAGAGGCACGGCGGAGGAGGCAGTTTGAAGAGAGGCAACTTGCCTCGGCTAGTGAGAATTATCGGAGAGCTCGAGTGGAGTTGGTGACAACAGCAGGGCAATGGAGGAGAACAGGCGTACCTCGTACAGCGCAACAAGAAGCTCGAGCGCTGCGGCTTCAAGCGGCTGTAGATCATGGTGAGGGGGAATGTAAGATGTACGAGGAGAGATTGGCGCGGGCAAGGATTGTTGAGCAGCGCTCGAGGGCCGGCATTATTACCGATGATGTTGATAATGAAACATTGGTGATTGTAGGTTTGTTTGTGGAACAAGGGGATGCTTGAGCATAAGGTTGTAATCTAAGGTTTTTTTTTTTTTTTTTTTTTTTTTTTTTTTTTTTTTTTTTTAGTGATGGGTCTGGTTTGCAAGTGTTTTCCTCTCTCTTTTTGTGTATATAGTGATAATGTGGCGAATATAAAAGGAAAGTTTCCCATAGAACAGTGTAGTACATGTATGGAAACAACGTTTTCTTAGAAAAATGTAACAAAAACTGAAAAGGCTCAGGCTCAAAACCAAGGTCAAGCTCAAAACAAAGGTCAAAATAACTGAGCCACAGAAAGGGGAAAACATAAAGAGTTGAGGGCCTAAGCATGGAATAGCTTTAGCCATTGGGTGTTGATAGGTCCAGAAATGGAGGCCTCATCAATTTTCCGGATCCTGTAATAGCCGCTGGGGTTGGCTTCTTTGACTTCGTAGGGTCCTTCCCACTGGGGTGTGAATTTGGGCGCTGAGAGACCCCTCATGACGTGTGTGGCTGCCTTTAGGACCAAATCTCCCTCCTTAAAGACCCTCGGTCGAACCATAGCATCGTAGGCGCGTGCGATTTGCTTCTGATATTTGTGGAGGTTTGATCGTGCTGTGTCTCTATGTTCGTCCAATTGTTCCAACATCATTGGTCGTGGGTCATGCAGAACCTCGCTTTTCATAGCTATCCGTGCGGAGGCCACCACCAATTCTGTAGGTAAAACAGATTCAGCTCCATAGACCAATGAAAATGGGGTTGCTTGAGTTGGTCGCCTTTTAGAGGTCCTGTAGGCCCACAGGGCTAGGGGGAGTTGGTCAGCCCATATCTTTGGACAATCCCTCATCGTTCTGCTCAGGATTTTCAGTAGCGTCTTATTAGTGGCTTCCGCTTGACCATTGCATTTTGGATAATAGGGCGTGGATTTGTGGTGGGTGATGTCGTAGGATAGGAGAAGTTGTCCTACGTGCTTGTTGACGAACGGGGTCCCGTTGTCGGATAAGATCACCTTGGGGATTCCGAAGCGGCATACGATGTGTTCCCGGATGAAGGCTGCCACTGCGGGTCCCACTGCTCTCCTCATCGGAATGGCTTCTACCCATTTGGTGTAAAGTTCTGTCGCTGCAAGAATCCAGATATTGCCTTTTGATGCAGGGGAGATCGGTCCTATGAGGTCGAGGGCCCAAGTATGGAAAGGCCATGGTGTCGATAGTGCTCGTAGATCGACGGCAGGAGCGTGGATTCGATTCCCGTGGATTTGGCAAGGGTAACACCGCTTGACATGGGCCCTCGAATCTTTCTCCATTGTTGGCCAATAGTATCCGAGATCCAAAAGGTGGCGATATAATTTTGTACCTCCTTGATGTTCAAATTCATGTGCCTCGCTTAGGACTTGGTGAGTTTCCCCTCCGGCTAAGCACCGTAACGGTTCTCCGCTGAAGCTGCGTCGAAAGAGCATATCTTCGCGTATGAAGAACTTGGGAGCCTGCTTCCTGATGATTGATGCATCAGCTTTATCGATTGGGAGTGATCCCTCTCTCAAGTAGTTGATGTATGGGCTTCGCCAGTCCGTGATTTGGGTAGTGAAGTTGCATTCTTCCTTATTCGGGGCTTCTTGACACTTCATACATGCTTGTTGGATCATCGAAGCTTCTTTGGACATCTCTGGCCAGTAGTATCCTTTTCTTTGCACCATTCTGTACAAACTGATGTCCTTTTCTCCGCAAAAGTGAAGGTGGACCTGGTGGAGGCGGAGTTTACCCTCTTCCTCCCCTATGCATCGCGCTAAGACCCCTGTTGGCGCGCGAAAGTAGAGGTTGTTTCCGAGGAGGGTGAAATTCCTTAGGTCGGATACTGCCAACTTTCCTTCGCGGCTCCGAAGCTGGGCGACAATGGGGGCTCTCCAATCATTAGTTTTTTCGAGGGGTACCAACTCTAGTACCGTACATGGGAGAGTTCTTTTGATGATCTCGATGTGTGTGGAACCCTCAGGCACATCTATTTTGGAGGCCAGAGTTGCCAGGGCGTCTGGGAAGCGGTTGTCTGATCGCGGCGCATGTTCCACTCGGACTGCTTCAAATTTGTCAAGCAGTCTCTGCACGATGGTCCTGTACTCTGCTAATGCCGGCTCTCGTATTGCAAACTCTCCCGAGGTTTGTTTGATAACCAAATTGGAGTCTCCCCTTATGCATAGCCGGTTGACGCCCATCTTAGTGGCTGCGAGCAACCCCAAGACCAGTGCCTCATATTCTGACTCATTGTTGGAGCACTTGAAGTCAAGCTTGTAAGACAAGTGGAGCTTGGAGCCGTCTATTTGGGATGTCAAATTAATCCCTGCTCCTCCTCCGAGTGATGTGGAAGAGCCATCGAAGCTGAGAGCCCATTCACCTGGGTCTTCGATAGTCATTGCACACTCAAACTCTTCTCCTGGGAGTGCCTCTGAAGGTGGTTCGAAGTCACCGCTTGGGAATTGAGCCAAAAGGTCGGCCAGTGCTTGGCTTTTAATTGCCGTGGGAGTTATGCAGGTGATGTCGAATTCGGCTAGGAGAAGGAGCCATCTTGCCATTCGCCCAGAGAGGGCAGGCTTAGATAGGAGGTATCGAAGTGGGTCACACTTTGTTACCAAGTGTACTACATGGCTAAGGAAGTAATGCCTAAATTTCTGAGCTGCGAAGGTGAGCGCAAGGCAATGGCGCTCGATGGGTGTGTATCTCACCTCGGCATCCCGGATCACTCGGCTGATGTAGTAAACTGGTTTTTCTTGTCCCTCCACCTCTTGAGCAAGCAATGCCCCTATTGATTTGTGTGTTGATGTAAGGTAGAGGAGGAGTGGTTTCTCTTGTACTGGTGCCACCATTGTGGTCGGTGCTGCAAGTGCCTTCTTGACAGCGTCGAAAGACTCCTGGTGAACTTGTTCCCATCTGAACTTGGCTTTTCCTTTCAGTAGATCTCCCAAGGGATAAGAGATTTCTGCTAATGCTGGGATAAATCTGCGGAGGTAGGACACCCTTCCCATGAATTGCTTCAGTTGCTTTTGGGTGGTTGGTGCGGGCATGTCCATGATTGATTTGGCCTTCGTGGGGTCCAAGTCGATGCCATGGCGGTGGACTACGAACCCCAGGAATTTTCCAGCCGTGACTCCGAAGGCGCATTTTAGGGGGTTCATTCGGAGCTTGAATTTTCTGCATCGTTCGAAGACGGCACGGAGGTCGCTTTCATGACCCTTTTCTTGCTTGGATTTTACCACAATGTCGTCCACATAATCCTCCAAGTTATGATGTAGCATATCGTGGAAGATGGCCGTCATAGCCCTTTGGTAGGTGGCACCTGCGTTCTTCAACCCGAAGGGCATGACAGTGTAGTAGAAGTTGCCAAATGGGGTACGAAAGGCCGTCTTCTCTGCATCTTCCGGGTCCATCTTAATCTGATTGTATCCGCTGAATCCATCCATGAAGGAAAAATCTTGATGTCCAGATGTGGCGTCGATTAAAGTATCGACATTAGGAAGGGGAAACTCATCCTTTGGACATGCTTTGTTGAGATCCCTAAAGTCGACACATACTCTGATTTGCCCATTCTTCTTCTTCACAGGTACCACGTTCGCCAACCATGTGGGATGCTTGATGGGCTTAATGAACCCTGCTTGAAGGAGTTTCTCCACTTCGACCTTGATCTGGAGCTCGAGTTCGTGACGGAACACTCGAGGAGCTTGTTTTACCGGCCGATGGCCTGGATCAACGTTGAGCTTGTGGGTTACAAGAGTCGTATCCAACCCAGGCATTTGATCATATGTCCAGGCAAACACGTCGATGTATTCTTGAAGGAGAGAAATCAACTTTTCTCGCTCTTCTGGAATCATGATTTTGGAGATGAAGGTGGTACGGGGTGCCTCTTCCTTGGGCGCAAGGTTTACTTCTTCTACTTCTGGTCCCGCAGTACGGGGTCCATCTTGGAGTGTTTCTGGGGCCGTCTTGGGTTCGGTTGACTCTTGGGCCTCAATGACGTTGCACACAGGGGGCTCAGGATCACGTGGTGGAGTGTCTGACCCCGACCCCGCGCACCGTCATAAACAACGATACGCAAATCGTCCATCGGGGAGCTTGATCCGAATACACTCGGGAGAGGTGTCACGGCGGCTTCTGGTGTTTCTTTTTGAGGAAAAATCCTCCTTTTGAGCGTCCTCCCATTTCGGAATGGCAAGGGCGCGTGGAGATGCAAGCGGTGTGATTTCTTCTTCGGAGTCCAGGCTATCGAAAAAGTCTGCCTCCGCCATGTGAGCTTCATGAATGCCAAATGGTCGCAGCGTGCCAGCGACGGTGAACACCTTTCTTCCTTCGCTCGTGTTAACTTTCCCTTTCATGCATTGATGGTAGGTGGAGGGCACGATGCTGAATTTGTGCATCCATTTTCGCCCCACGAGAAGGTGGTAGGAGGTGTCAGCGTCGATCACATGGAATCTAGCTGGTGCTTGAAATTTTCCAAGGCGGAGTGATGTGGTGACGAACCCAATGGTCTGCCGTACGTCATTGCCGAAGCCCGCAATATCGATGGCTTGCGGGATGAGCTTTTCCTTGGGGATACCGGTGGCTTTGAAGGTTGCTAGCGGCATTATGTTGAGTGAGGCTCCTCCGTCTAGCAGGGCCCTTTTGAATTCCACCTCATGTACGGTTGCTGCCACATATAATGGGCGATTGTGTGGGTGTGGGACTTGTATGTCTTCATCTGTGAAAGTGATCATTGATTCTGCTTCTTGGGTGGCACGTCGTATGGACCCTCCTGAGGCCATGCATGCTTGCTGGTGGGTCTCTGCGACCTGTAGTATAGCCTTGGTGGCCTCGAGTCGTGCCTCTTCGCAGAATCCGACTTGATCGAAGAAATGTTTGAATTTGGTGAGGTCCTTGACCTTTGATGCGGTGAATTCCTTAGTGCCAACGCGTGGTCTGGTTGTGGATGGGCCCCTGGCCATCGGGTGTATTTCTTCTCCTTCCTCTTCTTCCTCGATGAGCTCGATGAGGGGGGCTGCTACTTGTGCTGGAGCAAACGACTTTTCCTGGATAAACTGGATAAGAGGAGTCATATGAGGAACCATATGAAAAGAGACCATGTTGACGATCCCTTCGTTGTTCCTTCGAAGTTGGCAAGGTATTTCCTCGGCGGCCTCTGGCTGAGTGGTCGTCACCAGCTCTCCGTTTGCGATCTTCCTATGGAAGATACCACGAAGGGCCCAACAATCCTTGGTGGCATGCTTTACTATCTGATGATAGTAGCAGTAGTTGTACTTAGCTTTGTCGGCCTCGGTGGGAGGCCTGGCAGGTGGACGAAGGGTGACTACGTCATCCCTTACCCACCTTTTGAGTACGGCCAAAACTTCTCTCATGCTGCAAGGGAAAGGAGCCGGCGCCTCTGTCTGTTCCCTTTTGCGCTTGTTGTCGTTGTATTCCTTATCTCGTTCACTCCTTCGCTCTTCGGTCATAGCGGCGGTTGGATACCGTCGTGGGGGCGGAGGACGAGAATCCCTGCTTGTGCTTGTGCTTGTTCTTGATGACGACACTCTCACGTCTTTAGCCAGATTGCGGGCCGCCACCATTAGGTCCGAAAATGTTGCGAAGGAGTGGTTGATGAGGTGGATTCTGTAATCTCGGAGCATGCCATGAACGCAGAGTTGGACTAGGCTTTCTTCCGTGGTGTTGTCATGACACTCCATAGCTCGATCGCGGAATCTGTCCACGTATTTGACCAAGTTTTCGTTGTCGCCTTGGGCCTCTCTAGACAAAGAGACGGTGGTTACTCTTTCCGTCACACTAAAAAACTTAGCGTGAAACATAGAAGCCAGTTGGAGCCAGGACGTGACAGAACCTGGTTCCAAGTTGGCGTACCAGGTGTACGCTCGGTCGGTTAAAGATTTAGAGAACTCTCGGAGACGGAGATTTTCATCTTCACGAAAAGTTCCAAGGCTGTCGAGGAATCTGGCCACATGCTCTTTGGAGTTCCCTCGTCTTCCGTCGTATCGTGCAAAGTGCACGTTACCATACCCTTCCGGGTAGGGAAGGCTGGCCAACTTGAGTGGATAGGTTGGCCGAGTGTCAAGCGGGAGGAGAGGTGACGGAGTCATCATTGCCTTTTCTCTTAAGAGTGATTCGACTTCTGCCAAGGTGACAAAGGTCGTGGGTGGTTGCTTTCCTGTTTGCGTGGTGGTGGTAGGTGTTGATTCCTTTAATGGCGTATGGTGCTGATTGTTAACATCAGATATGCCGACTGATGTCCTGACGATGTTATCCAACCCAGAGGTGCGGTTTGGGGCAGGTGATGGTCCTTTCTGAGCCATGGCCGCCAAGGTCTCAATGATGAGGCAATTTTGTTCCTCAAGCTTTTGGAGATACTTTTGTTGTCCCTCCATCTGCTCAAGTCGTCGCAGGATATCGAGTTCGACATCTGCAGCGACTGATCCACGCGAATCCTGAGTTTGAGACTGGGCAGGCTCCTCCCTACTGGGGTTAATGCTTAATGGGTTGACATTTGACCCCGTAGGTTGGGCCTTGGACTTTTTGGGGCGTCCAGCCTTACCCTTGGGGGGTTGTTGCTCTCGCTCGCTAACCATGTTTTCGAGTATACCTCCCACTGTGGTCGCCAAAATGTGTGAGTTCTTTATCCGATGTGGATAGTGTATGAGGGATGGTATAACACGTAAGCTGGTTAGTGCCAAGTGGAGCAACCAGTGATACTATGTGGTAGGTAGATGAGAGTGAGAGTTTGGTACGATAACAATGATAATAATAATAAATAATAATAATATAAATATATGTAAATAACTAAAAGATGGTGGGACTTGGAGAGTGTATGGCTCGAGTGAGAACCAGGGTAGTGCCAAATAAGAGAGAGAGAAAGCAGTGAAGGGTTGGTTACCGTTGAGGACTGCTGTTTGGAAGGGAGTTGTTCTATAAGGCTAAAGGAGAGGTAGTGGAAGGTTGAGTCAATGGCTGAGAGTTTGGTGAGTGTCTTAAGTGCTTGGGTTCGCAGCTTAAGACTGGGTTAAAGCTTAAACTCTAGGTTGAGCTCGGGTTGGTGGATGTATTGAATGAGGTTGGTATTTATACAGAGTTTGTGAGGTTCTTGGCACAGCTGGGGTGGCTGAGTTGGCATCTTCGGAGTGGTTGCCCTGTTTGAGGTAGGTAGGGATTTAAATGCGTATGTTTAAGGTAGTTGGCCTTATTAAATGGGGATGCGGACAGGTCGATGCATTGGGGAGGTAAGACGAGGTATTGTCATGTTGCTGTGAGGGTGAGCGGATGCCATTGGTTGGTCAAAGGGAGGGAGACAAAGTGAAGGAGTTCTATAGGTGCAGAAGATGCAGCGAAGGGGGAAGGTGTCAAGGCTTTTCTTATTGGTTCGTCGAAACTGTATTGTCACTGGGAACGAAATGGTTTTATTGGTGCAGAAGGTTAAGCATGGAGGTTCTCGAGATCATACTGCTGTGTCTTCCAGAGGGCTAAGCAAGGGTGTATACCGAAGCTAAAGCCATTGGTGCAGACCCTTAAGCAGAGAGGATATCGAGACCCTGCTATTGGTTCGCAGAATACTCAGCGAGGTTGGAGTGACTGGTCAGGGTGAGAGTCAAAGGTTTCAGCTGGTTGCTAGGATATGGGCTTTTCTAATTGGTTGGACGGTTAAAAGGGGCAAGGCACGTGATTGGTGGTCACGTGTCTCTCTTTCTCTTTGGGACCAACCCTATCCAGCCTGTGAGGCGTTGAGATAGGGAGGTTCCCCTGGTTCTAGCCTCCGAACCATGAACTCTCAAGTTCCCAGTGGTCATGGCCACCCTTGGTACTGCTTCCTGACCAAGGGTGAGAAATCCACCAGTGAATGTGCGTTTATGTTGTAATGAAGTGCTCGTTAGGTGCAGAGGAGAGATTTCTTGTAAGCTGGCTTGAGAGCAAGTGGTGACTACAAGCAATGGTTGATTTGTGGTGAGTGGTCATTCGACGCCATGGCTTAATTGATGACACGGATGGTCATTCGACGCCGTGGCTTTGACTAGCGATCGATGGATTTAAATATCCACGTGTCTAATGGGTGGTGGTGTAACGAGTGGAGAGGGCCGTAGGTGGACTGGGCCCATTTTGCTTTTCTTCACTTTGTTTGGGTGGGCTCAGTTGTAATGGGCCTGGGTCTCAGGTGACTGCTCTGGGTGGGCTTTGGAGGGAGCTGCTCGAGGCTGCCCTTTTCAATCGTGGAGCTTCCTAGTGGGCTCTGCGGAGGTGGGCTTTGGGATAGTTACTCTGAGTGAGTTCGGGTAGACATGTGGGTTGGGTATAGTAGGGCCCATCACTTGGTGATGATATTGAATACACTTGGAGTCGTCGTACACATGTGTTGGTCAAACTTAGTGAGTTGTTAACCAGTACCTACAGAAGGTAAAAGTGTTATGGCGTAACCAAACAACGGAAGAGATGACATGGGAAGTGGAGGATGAGATGCGTACTCAATATCCGCACCTATTTGATACATGAGGTAGAAGTTTGGGGACAAACTTCTCTTAAGGGGGGAGAATTATAACACTTGTAATTGTGTTATTACATTTCATTACATTGTCATGCATGATAATGTGATAAGTTGTGTCTTATGACACTTGTGTGGGTGAATTTTAACTCATGAGTTGATTTGCGTGTCTGTGTTAGAGAACCCTTTCAGACTGTGTTAAATGAGTGTTTGGATGTTGTGAAGTCTCTCCGAGTATGAGACGTTCATTGTGGAATACCTTAAATGCTTATCTAAAAATAAATGTTTACCTGTGTATTTCAC
Organism: Hydrangea macrophylla; assembly: GCA_033977485.1. Taxonomy (NCBI): domain Eukaryota; kingdom Viridiplantae; phylum Streptophyta; class Magnoliopsida; order Cornales; family Hydrangeaceae; genus Hydrangea; species Hydrangea macrophylla. Next base: position 93,572,818 of record CM066982.1, on the reverse strand, counting down.
TCTCTGTATTATTTCCTGGTTTCAAATTTATTTCTGTTGTTAATTTTAGTATCCTTGTGAGGACGAATTAACACGCTACTAATTTGGTAGGCTAATTCGTAATTTCATAAAATCATGTGAGACTACGTTTTAGCAACCAAACAGAACTTAGACGAAAACTTTTACGAATTGGAGATTTCATTAGTAGAGTTATAACTTGGACGTTTAAGACGTTTTGAGAGACAATCGGAAGATTGAAGAAACTCGCGGGGAGTTAAACAAAAATTTTGAAAGTTATGCCTATATATAGATAGAGATGAGATATTTTCATTTTATAAAGTTTTAACCTAAAACTCTAGAGAGACCAAAAAGGGGGATTTGGAAGCTTCGATCTTTGCGACGCCAAACGATGACCGTTCGTCCGCTGGTTTTCTTCTAGATTTCATATTTGAACTCTTCGAGGTAAGGCCATCTTTTTTATACCTATTAGGCCTTGTTTGCTTAAGTTTTCCCAAAACTCCTTTTTTAGAATTTTCCTAAAAAGTTGATAATTGGATTTCTGATCGGTAGGAGTTGTACTTGACGGACTTCTGCACGTTCTTTGTGCTTGGGTTTTCTTTGGATCGAATTGTTAGAGCGTTAATCGGAGGTGAGTATAACACCCATAATTGTGTTATTGCATTTCATTACATTGTCATGCCTGATAATGTGATGTGTTGTGCATTTTGGCACATGTGTGAGTGAATGTTGACTCACGATCGATTTGGGTGTCTGTGTCAGAGAACCCTTTCAGACGGTGTTGAATGAGTGTTTTGATGTTGTGAAGTCTCTCTGAGTATGAGACGTTCATTGTGGATTACCTTAAATATTTATCTGAAAATAAATGTTTACCTATGTATTTCATTATCTGTATTATTATCTGATTTAGATTATATTTCTGTTGTTAATTTTAGCATCCTGGTGAGGACGAATTAACATGCTTCAGAATTGGTAGGCAAATTAGCAATTTCGTAAAATCATGTAGAAATTTGCATTTTAGCAACCAAACGAAACTTAGGTGAAAACTTTTATAATTTTTAGTTTTCACTCGCGAAGCTATGAATTAGCTGTGTAGAAAGTTTCAGAGACTGATTACGAGTTTTGAGAACTTGCGGGAAGGTAAACTTTTATATAGAAAGAGGTGAGATATTTTCATAAGTTCAAACCTAAATTAGAAATTCAAGAGAGGAGATTTGGGGATTTGGTTGCTTAGAGCTTTCCGGCACAAATCAACGACCTTCTGTCTGATTATTTTTCCCCAGATTTCATATTCGAACTTCTTGAGGTAAGGGCTTCATTTTGATATCCGTTAGGCCTTGTTTGGCTAAGTTTTTCGAAAACTTTTTTTCTAGAATTTTTCCTAAAAAGTTGATAATTGTAATTCTGATCGATATGAATTATACTAGAATGATTACTACACGTTCTTTGTACTCGGGTTTTCCTTGGATCGTATTTTAGAAGTGTATATTGGAGATGAGTGATCTAACTATGTGTTTTGGAATGATTTCTTGACATGTATTCATGTTTTATATGAAAAGAATGTGTTAGCTTATATATATTGTGTAGTTTATATTGGGCGGTTATACTGTTAAGTAGGCCCAATAGCATAGTCATATGCTTGATTATGTCGAAAGTACTGTAAAATGTATTAATTGAGCGTGTTGGGTTGTTATTTGGGTCAAAGGAGCATGTGGTACCAAGCCATCTTGTGGAGCCGATATAGGCATTAAGGTCGCACGTTTGAAGAAAAGAAACGTGAGTCTTACCTTTTCGCATGGACTTATTGGCGAGGAGTCGCGGATTAGGAGTATGGAACGTACATGTGAGACTCCGGAGACTAGTATGAAATGTAGAGATGTGAATGCGAGCATATTTATCATCTATGTGCATTATTGTTTTATTCCCTGAGCGTTAGCTTAAACAAATCGAATGTGTGTGGTTATTCAAATAACCATTGCAGGTATGAATATTGGCGAGGAACGGAGAAGTGATCCCGGGGTATTGGGAGTTCACTTAGAAGGCGACACACCATGTTTATTCCATAGTTTTGGAAATGGAAGTGTTGTAACAAGAATTTTATGGATTCTAACTATGCTTAACTTAGTATGTTAGAATCGATTCGAAACGTTGTAATAGATAGTAATCTTGTATATTATGTTTTAACAATGTTTTAATCCAGTTAGAATCACTTTGGAACGAGTTTGGTGTGTGTGTTTGGTCATTGGTTGGATTCAGAAAGCTTTTGAACTTGGAATTTCTGCAGAATGTTCTGCTGTAGGAAATCCAGTCGACTGGACCTCTTTGTCATTTTACACACTATATCAATTAATGGAAAAACAGTCGATCGGTCCCTTGACATAGTCGACTGCATGGTGAATCAGAATCAGATCTTTCTGCCCAGGCTGGAATTCAGTCGATCGAACAGTATCAGTCGACTCAAAGTTTCACATCTCAGTCGACTGGACTGGCTACTGGAATTTGGAACTCTCTATATCTTGCATTTCCAGTCGACCGAACCCCTGATCAGTCGACTGGACTGCTATTTTCAAAATGGTTTATTTTCTTTCAGTGTTTCAAACGGAGAATTCTTTGTATAACTTGAATTTATGGATTTATACTCTTGTTTATGCCGTTGCGTGTTCTTAAAACTAATTTTTGGGAACGTTAATGAATTTGTTTAGCCTCAGTGGCATGCCACGGACTCCGGTTATGCTATTATGGGATTGGGCTGTGACAGCGAGTGATTCAACTTTGTATTTTGGAATGATTTCTTGACATGTATTCATGTTGTGATATGAAAAGCATGCGTTAGTTTATAGAGATATATTGTGTAGTTCATATTGGACGATTATTTTGATAAGTATACCCAATTGTACGGTGAAATGTTTTGATTGTGTCAAGAGCACGGTGACATGTATTTGAGTATGCTGAGTTTTTATTTGGGTCAAAGGAGTGCGTGTATCCAGCCATCGTTGTGGAGCCGTTATAGGCATAAGGTCGCACGTTTGAAGAAAATAAACGCGGGTCTTACCTTTTTGCGTGGACTTATTGGCGAGTCGCGGATTAGGAGTGTAGAACGTACACGTGGGATCTCCGGAGATTAGTATGAAATGTAGAGATGTGAATGCGAGCATGTTTATCATTCATGTGCATTATTATTTTATTCACTAAGCGTCAGCTTAAACAAATCGAATATGTGTGGTTATTCAAATAACCATTTTAGGTGTTAATGCTGGCGAGGAATTACAGAAGTGAGCACGTGAGTTCGGGAGTTCACTTAGAAGGCGACTTATCAAGTTTATTTCGTAGTTTTGGTAATAGAAATGTGGTAATAGAGATTTCATGACTTTTGAATTATGTTTAACTTAGAATCATAGAATGAATTCGTAATGTTAAAATAGATAATAATCTTGTATAATAATGTTTTAACAAAGTTTTAATCAAGTTAGGATCACTTTGGGATAAGTTTACAGTGTGTGTTTAGTCCCTGATTGATTTCAGAAAAGCTTTGAAACTTAGAAAATGCTGCGGAAACACAGTCGACTGGATCGGGAGTATTGTCGACTGGACCCTTGTTTTAACGAAATATATTTTGGTTTTCAAGGGCATCAGTCGACTAGAAGAAGTGAAATAGTCAACTGGAATCTGTTTTCAAAACACACATTCTGCTGGGTTGAGTTCAGTTGACCGGACGATCCCAGTCGTCTGAATATTTGAGGCATCTATCGATCGGATAGAGGAGTCAGTTAACTGAAGGTGGCTGTTGGGGATTTCTTGTTCTCTGTAACTCCAAGTCAGTCGACTGAGACCCGACCCAGTCGACTGGACTGCTTGTTTGAAAAATGATTTGTTTTCTGTTCTGCTGCGTGTGTTCTTAAAACTAATTCTTTTGGGAACGTTAATGAATGGATTTAGCCTCGGTTGCGTGCCACGGGAATAGTGGAACCAGACTGTGACATCATGAACATTTAAAACTTTCCAATAATTTGGAACATGAATATTTATAATTTTGTAACAATGTGCAAATAATCCATACAAAGTTATAGCCCTATATAGCACAAAGTACGCACCAACAAGGAACAAATTATCCTTTAGTAGCATGCGCAAATAACCAAAAAATTCCAATATGCAGTAGTACTTTAAGAACACTTAAAAGTAGCCCAAGGATATTTGCTTTCACACAAATATACAATATTCAAAACTTTAGGGGCATAGTTGACAATTATGAGGCCCAAACTATACGTCACTAAAGTCCTTGGGACTATAACTTTAATATTAATACTTTAGAAAAAAATTGTCATGCCACTTTAATGGAGGAAAAAATTAATCTATAGACATCATCAAAGAACTACACAAAAATAGACAATAAATTGTCCCTAGATCGCATGCAAGTACTTGATAACTTAAATGTATAAAATAGTGCCTTAGGATGTGTATAAAGTCCATAATTATAAATTGTAAGGACTACAACATAGGATCCATAATCTTAAGGGGTATTACTATAATTCTCAAAACTTTAGAAAAAAGGTAAATACCAAAAATAGGCCCAATCTGTCAATTACTAGAGTTATGGATCCAAATATAAGAAGACAGAATTTGGGGTCAAAAGCATTTAATTTAAATGTTTTGGATTGAACTATAAATATTTAAAACACTTTTGATCCAACTAAAATTTGCAGAGCTTTGACTGTCATAATTGTAATATGACTAAATCAACTGTGACCAGTAATTTCTTTGAAAAAATCAAAGCCTAAACGTCTGTCATGCCTTTTCTTTTAGCCAGAACCAATATACATATATATATAATTAATCGAAATACATGAAACTGTTGATAACCATAGGCAATTAATTCCATACAGATTATGGTCAAGCACAGGGGATAACAGTTTCAACATAATCTGGTGACCTATATATTCGGATATATGTATATATATATGTATATATACACGGATCAATAAATCAATTAAATACTCAATATACTTTGGACCCAACTTAAAATATGAAAATTTTTGGGGTCATAATGGAAATATGCCTAAGCTAACTCAGTTGGAAAATGGACTGTTCTAGCTTAACTAAGGTCGAGTTCGAGTCATGGGTAATCATGTGCGATTAAATTCTTGTTGGGAGAGCTTTGTTGCCCTAATGGGTCCTACCGGGCTCGATCCGGATTAGTCGGAGCTCAATGTAGTTTTGGATACCGGAGGTCTAGACCAACCAAAAAAAAAAAAAATCTGGGCTACTCGTGTAAAACAAACACACTCCCCCCCCCCTTCCATTTCCCCCCTCCCATTTTTTTTTTATACAATCATGAATAACCATACACATCAAAACATATTGCCAGAAGGCCTGTAATGGTTCGCAATTTTACATAATTTGGTGACCTCAATATATATCTATATCTATATATATAAACACATAGTTATATAGAACTAGTTATTGAAACTCTCATTCATGCGATAGATCTGTGTATAAAAATTGAATGTGTGAATATGTTTAGCAATAAAAGCTTTCTAGCATACGAGTTACACATAATTTTATGCTAAACAACACGATGTGAAGGGTGACTCTGATACCAATTGTTAGCATTAAATCAAATTAAAGTGCTCAAAAAACTTACCTCCAGCCATGTGGTTATAGCACTGTTGATGTGAACGAACTTCTGCTTGATCACGGAACTGTTTCATTATGAAAGAACCTCCACGACCCTCACACTATTTGGTATACTGTATGGTGAAGAATGGATATGGGTTTCCAGCCAATCATTCTTTTAAAATTTTGTAACGATGGTTATTACATACCTTACGTATATATAGATAGATTGGGACCCTTACATGTGTTTAAATACACAACAACTTCCTACCATCAAGGAAGTTGGAACAATCTCAAATAGCACTCAAATATATACTGTAAATATTGGATTGTTATACAATATTTTATCACCAAAGATATTAGGATAATATTTAAATAATATTTATATTATCAATATAAAATATGTGGGCCATATAATATATGCTTACAATAGTACCAACATGCTATAGTTTGACATAATTGTTCTAATGGTGCATTTTGTAACCATAGTTATTTTTGACCCAACAACTACTTCACTTAGTGAACTACAATTCTAATTCCCAATCATCGCATCATGCTCTCTTTTTAAACAAATCAATTTAAGTCGTTAAATCATCTTCTTAATTTGTTGATAAGATCAGTAGACCAATTAAAATGTGCCAAATATAACACCACGTATCACAAGTACTACATTTTAGCACGATGAATAGAATAGCGATATTGGAGCTTTCAGCAACACAATCTAGCTCAATGGATATGAGTTTCAAAGGAAGCCTCAATGCTCAATCTTTCTGTAATTAGTTTCAGAAGCTGTTCTCTCTGATTGTCCTCCCTCTTTCTTTCTTTCTTATGCTCCGTTTGTTTTGTTGTAAAATATTTTTTGGAATATACTTTTGCCTTATTTAACAAAGTGAAAATATTTTCTGGACAACATTTTACATCAATATAATCGAGCGTTAGTTTGGTTTTTTTTTTTTTTTTTTTTTTTTTTTTTTTTTAATTGCCCAGCGAAAAAATAAAGATGGCAACATTTTTTGAAGAAGTGTAATAACTTATAACATAGCATTCGCAACTCATTTGAGATCGAGGAACATGTAGATGCTCACGCTCTTAACAAAGTAAAATAGTGTCATAATCCGACGATTACTGTTGGGAATTAAACACGCGGAATCAAATTCCCCCAAATAATTTATACACACATGAGCAGTAATTAAACATGCACACTAAAGAAAAGACACACAGATTTCTATGTGGTTTGGCCAAACACATGCCTACGTCCATACCCGAGCTCCATTCTTTCACTATTGAGTAAAACATGGTACAAGTTACATGGATTAAATCTCATAACCCAAATACAAAGACCCTTGTACACTCCCCATTCAATACCCCAAAGAACCTGTCATAATCACTGTAATACATAGAGAAATCATAAAGACAAAGAAATACCCTCTCTACCTCACATCCCTATAACGCTGTGAACACTCCTCACAGAAACCCCAATGATTAATGTCCCATGCTCTAAAGGGGCACCATCTCTCGTCACCACTCTCTTACCCTGGACCATGCACCCGCATGAGGGGAGACCCCCAACTTGGTACACCAAGGGCTACTAAATTCCTATACAACATCCCCTTATATAGAGTTTGCAACCCATTACTTATTGGACAAGTAATACAACTCTATCACAAAGGAAACCAAATTAGAATAGGAATCTAACCAAATCACAATCCCTAAATTAATGGGATTGCACCACATGTGATATAATCCCAACAATCACCCCCTCTATCACTTGTGGGGAAACTGTTTAACCATTCTATCACACATGATCAGCACCCCTTCAACCGGAGCACTCATAACGTCGACTACTTTGCAACCATTTACCATTGACCGTCTTCCATACCAGCTTGCACACCCCGAATCAACTTGGTCTCAATACCCCCGATTCGTCAAACCGCGGCCAATATATATGCAACTACGCTGAGTTAATTATACCCATTACTCCACCAAAGAAGAGCCTCGACCTTTCATTCTCCCAAAGCAGGATTTTCCCCCATCATCGCCTAAACCGTGAACAGACCATCCACGCACTCACTGATATAAGAATTTTTCATCGAGTACTTGGGAGTACAACTCTACCAACCAGACGACACAAACCATCCACACTTCTTTCAACCGCCATGTGTGATTTGAGCAACAATATTAGACTTCTCCGCAACTTTGGCCTTAATATCATGCCACCCAAATAGTGAACCTGTTACCCAAAATATTATGGGATGTATAAATCTGAAATCTGAAATACTTACTGATTAGAGATCCAAAATAAATACAGAATAAATTTGAGAAAGAATCCGAGCCCAGCGAACTGTTTCCTTAAGACGAATTTGCTCCCTCTTGGTGCACAAGGTTGATGAACAATCGTCTCCCAAGATAGAACGGATTTACAGTTCTGTATAAGTTACACTCCAATATGCAAAACCCAGCGAACGCAAATATATGTATAACACTCGAACAGACTCAATTATAATATACAGAGAGAGAGAATAATTTTGTATATATCTTAAATGAATGAACAAGACCCATATATATAGGTTGCAAGAGACTGTTCGTCAACAGTTACAACCCTTCGAAAGGAGACTGTTCGTCAACAGTCACAAACATTCGAATAAGGGGTTGTTTGGCAAAACCCATATACAAGATTAAATTCTAATTTATCATTTAATTTTCCAACAATCCCCCACATGAATGATAAATTGTCCATACAACATGCAAATGAAAATGCAGACACTAGTTCGAGTATCATCGAAGAAGTACTGCTTCAGACTAAGTAGTCTAGTGGCCTTGAACTTGCCCTAGTGATAAACTATCGGATTTACTAGCCGGTGAGTAGACTTTATTGTCTTTGAACTCCCAGCCATTTGTGTAAACCTAAACAATAGAATACACACAGCCCTTCTTCTTACACATTTGGTTCTCACGTTTGTGTTCGTTTTGGCCTTGAACACCTCTTGGTTTCATGAGTGTTTTAGAGAATTTAGCCTTCAAATTCTCATAGAAGCGGCCCCTCACTACACCAGAATGGCCGATTTGTCACGGTTTGGACAGTGACAAAGGCCCTTTGTCACGGTTAGTATCCGTGACATTTTCGGGTGTGACAAAAAAATTTGTCACTGTTAATTACCGTGACAAATACTCTTTGTCACGGTTCATATGTTACACTTTAAAAGTGACATAGCACTTCCAATTGTCACGGTTTTGTCACTGTTCAGGACAGTGACAATATATTTATTTGTCACGGTTATTAACCGTGACAATTTGTGATATTTGTCACGGTTATAGACTATGACAATTTATGGAATTAGTCACATTCTTTGTCATGGTTATCAACTGTGACAATTATTAATAACAGTGACTATTATGTAAAAATAATTGTCACGGTTTAGAACAGTGACAAGATTAGTTTTTTTTTTTAAAACAAGTTTATTTTTGCATGATTCCACCCTATTACTTTTGGTACCTGACACAATATAATCACAAATAACAAATATTTTCGCGGTCCATAAAAATTGTAATATTACCATAAAGCACAATTGCAATCCATAAAAAGCACTTATAAACACAAATTATAAGTCACAACAAAACACAATTGAAATTCAATATGATTTACCTATAAACATCAATTCAATCAAGACTTTCTCCTTAAGCTACAAAATTGAAAAACCAAAAATAAAATCTGTAAATACTAGCTGGTTCTCATGAACCTGTGAATAAAAGAAAAGCTATAAATGCAATATATCTAGTCTCCAACTTCTAGCTTTTCAACTGTGAGGACGCTTCAAGTGGGCTCGATACCTTCGATAAGACTTCACATCCTTTTCAACACATTACTTCCCAATTTCTCTTTTCCTTTAGAAGTCCGTAGGCTCGTACTATATAACATAAAAAAAGAAAATTCAATAAACAACCAACCGTGTCCTTTACAAAAAAAATTACAATCAAAGAGTGAGTGCTGAAATCTCCTGCACACGATCCATTTTTTCCAGTGTTCTAAACCTAGAGACGCTTGATGGTTTAACCCGAACAAAAAACACCACCAAGTTACAGGGTATTGGAACTACTACTCAGAAAATAAATGGTTGCTGTCGGCTAGTTGGTGACGGTGTCGAAATATAATTCAAATCAACTCAACAAAGCCTTGCCTCAAACTAGTCGGTGTCGGCTAAATGAATTATAGTTCTCCATATTATTTTTCTAATTCATAGTTCCAACTTCCACCAATTTTGTTGGTCATAGTTTACCTCATGCTAAGTGGTTTGTCATTTCGCTAGGTGTATATGGCATTCATCACTCCTCAGATTTAATGGGTGGGGCCAAATTTATGTTCTGTTTGCAAAAAAGGCTTGCTGCGCGCTTATTGTAACTGTTTTCACTTTAAAACGTAGACTGAGATAAAACCATGACAAACCAATAGATATATGAACAATATATAAGAACTAGTAGGATCTAATGTTTTGGGTGCAAGCCAAAAAATTTCGCAAAACAAGAATACAAACAAGGCCAAAGAGACCAAACAAACAAGACACATCCCAAACTAGAAGCCTGAAAAACTAGTGTGTGTACTGTGTGCTGTCGTGTGTGTGTGTGCAGTGCACGTGTACTGTGCGCATGCTGTGCTACTATGCACGCGTGCTGTGCTGTGCTTCTGTACATGTGTGTTGTGCTGGATTGCTGTACATGTGTGCTATGTTGCATGAATCTATGAATCAGAACCATCAAGTTAAACACTACAGCAAAGTTCCAATGGTGGTATAAAACCTCTTCAAACTTCTATTTTTCTTTTTCTTTTTTACTTTCCAATTGGAACAAAAAAAAAAAAGAAAGATAGAAAGCAAGAAATAATCATGAAGAATTAATCAAGCAAAATTCACACTCACATGCTAGCTTTTTAGCAATAACCAACTCCACGAGTCTTCGGAGAATAGCATAAGACTGACCTTGACGCAGTTTCAGATAAAGGATATGAACTAAGAAACATAATAAAGAGACAGAGATATCATGAATTGAGAAACATAATAGATAATAAGAATTTTCACTTTGTGAGAAAATTGTTCAAATTTCAAAATAGGCAGTGACTAAATTGAAGTGTTCGTATTAAGTTATGCTTCCCAAAATTCGTATTCCACATTTGGTTCCCAAACGCATACCGTCCACCCCAATTGGTAATCATACCTTGATCAAATTGATACCTTTAAAAAAATTAGAAAAGATCCAAATTATTAAAGCTTCTAATGTTCAAGTCAAAAAAAAGAAGAAGTTCAAAGCTTCTAAAAGAATTGGTAGTAATAGTTAAACAATGATATAAAAGAAAGGAAACATGTTTTACATGTTCAAAAGAGTCTGTAATTTTGACACAATTAAAAACAACCAAACCATGAAAAAATCAAACACAACATAGGTAGAGAAATCAACAGTTAGGTTTAAGCTCTACTTAGGGGACTGTGTTGGGGCTGAAAAATACAGTAAACTCACAAAATATGGGATGTTTGGGGGGCTATTTTAAGCTCTACTTAGGGGCTAAAAAATACAGCAAATAATTCAATAATAATATTTTAAAACTGGGGTTGTTTTTGTATTTTTGGTTTTGTTGCCTCTTTATAATAATAATTATATAATTCAACAAGTATTTTAAGTTTTTCACAGCTAGGAAACACCAATTTTTTTGGCAGAACATTTGATTGTTGACACCCCAAAAAACCTGATAGAGGTAATTGACACTCAGTTTAATTACAATTTTTATGTGAAGTGAAAAGCAATGGCATTGAGAAGTATAATATATATAACTTTTTGGTGTTGCACATCGTAGTGGGGGCCACTACTTGGTGTATAGGAAAAAGATCAAGTTGATATCAATTGGGCCAATGATCAAGTATGTTGGTATATTGCAATTCCCTGATTGAATATATATAATATAAAATCAGTACTTAAACACTGTCACTTCTCCACTATAATTTAGAACAAGATTATGCCTCATATTAGTCATCCAGAGTGTTGCTCTGAACATAGGAATACAAAGTGGGCCACAACCTATTTTACTTTTTTTTAAAAAAAATTTGGTGTATAAACTGGTTAAAATCTTACTCTCATACTCTTGACCCTATACTTGTCAACTCACACATTACAATTAGGCAACACAATCCATGAACTTGAGGTAATAAAAGTGTTTTCCTGTCCAATTTTTTTTTAAAAGAATAAATAATTATCACAGACCAAAAGTGAACTAGGACTAAGAGGCAAATTTTACAGCATTTTAGTTAAATCATTAACTTGCTAATACATGGAACAGTTTATTCCCAGTAGTTATTATATGAAGTAAAACAAACATCAAACAGATTATAAGTGCAAACTGAAAACAAGAAAGTGAGGGAAGAAATAAATTAACTGTAATCATAAATATATATGACCTAGTTAAAGAGAAACTCCTAAAATGGAGCAATCGCAGATTTAGTATATTGAAATTGAACCTATCTGAGTAACTTATCAAATACAAATTTCCCTGTAAAGTTCATCGAAGACCTACCTTTTTCAGCTCGGAATTGCAAAGAGATTGAAACTTTCAAACAAAGGACTGAAGAGACTAATGTGATCAAATGTAAATATATCTCTAAATATAATATTATACATGCATTGACATACAAAAACAAGATGAGGATTTTGGGAAAAACAAACCTCGCAAGAGAGGAAGAGAAAATCGAAAAATTCTTTTCTTTGGCGCAAAGTCTGAAACATTAACGATCAAAAATAAAAATAGGCCCAAACCAATTCACATATACACACCAAAACCAGAAACCCTAGGTGTGCATGTGGACAACTTACCGGCAACAGAGATAGATTTGTCCGTGATGAAGAACGAACGGCAATATGTGAAGGATCTTTGATCAGCAATTCCTGCTACAAATGAAGCCACAGGAGAAACCAATGAGAGAGAGACCAAGAGAGAGGGAGAGAGAGAGAGAAATAAAAACAACTAACCTCTTAAATCTGAATAAAAGGTCACAACAAATGGAAGAAGGAGAAGAACTGAAGAAGAAATCTCGATCCAAGCCCCCAGGGGCTGCTCGATGGGGCTCAAATCAGGGGCTGCTCGAATATGAGAGAGAGAGAGAGAAAAAAAAAAGAGAAAGAGATCCTTGTCCAAGGTGGGAAAGTCAAAGTTTGGATGGGGCTAGGGACACCACTGCCGCCGTCGGTGGGTTTCATTTGGGTAGGAAGTAGGAACTTAAGAGTGAGATTGAGAGTCTGAAAGTGATATAGGGTTTTAGACTTTTAGTGTATAAAATAATGTGTATTTATAGTTTAATTATTTCTTTTTTAACCCCATGTTTCTTTTCTTTTTTTTTTTATAAGTATCCCTAAAAACAATAATTTTCCCTCCAAAAACAAAAAATAATAAATAAATAAATAAATATTACTTGCTTTAAAAAAAATGTATAAAAAAATATTTATTTCCAAAAATACCATTTATAATCGTGTTAAATGGGTTGACCCAATTAAAACATGACCCAACTCGTTTATTAATCGTGTTAAACGAGTCAACCCGTTTATGACCCATACACGTATAAGCTAAACCCAAACCTGTTTAATTCGTGTTGTGTCAAAAATTGCCACCCCTACTGTTACTACAAAATGGCCAGCGCATTTTTTTTTTGTTTTATTTATGAAAATGCCAACGCACAAACCAATATAAATTTGACCAACCAATATCAAACATTGTCACATTTTTGTCACTGTCAAAAACAGTGACTAAATTAGTCACGGTTTTAAACTGTGACAATATTATTTTTTGTCACAGTTTATTATTTTTTGTCACTGTCCGAAACAGTGGCTAAATTTATCACTGTTCTGAACAGTGACAATTTTAATTGTCACAGTTTAAAACCGTGACAAATTAAGTCACTGTATCGGACAGTGACAAATGACGCGAAAATTAGTGTGACAATTCGGCCATTTTGGTGTAGTGCCTTCTTACTCACATTGGTGGTTACTATGAAGAGTATCCTGCAATACCCCACTTGGACATTTTCCAAGGTATAGGAACCATTAAAAGCATATCTTATCCTTTTACTTGCGGCAGATAGACACTGACTCATCTTTGAAATGGGAGGAGGAAGGTATAATTCTTCTTAGTGTGTACCGAGTACTACATAATTTAGTTTTCCCGTTGAACCTAGATCTTGGGATCTCTAGTCAACTAGGTTGGGTTTCCACTATGACGACTCTTGTTTAGTGCATAGGCTTTTGTAGACACCCCATTTTGTCAGCTACCAGATTTAGGAGACCCATAGCTTGGTGGTTCACAATGATCGTAAAAAGACCCAAAAGGACTCTCGGAAGTCAGCTCCATCTCTCGGAATGCTCAGAATGACCAAAATGCCCCTGAAGGCCCGAAAACTCCCAGAATTGGTCCCAAAGTTCTGAAAACATGCTATGTCGTAAGAAAAGCGATAAAATGAGTTTTTAAGAGAAATCAGGTGAAATCGTCAGCTCCCAGAGACCCCCGGAAGTCCCGGAAGTTCCCGGAAAGTCCCCGTTGACCGGTTTGACCAAGGTTTGACTAGATTTGACCAGGTTTGACCAAGTTTGACCAAGTTTGATCGAAATCGTCCGAATTCACCAGAATCATTTTAAATCATGAGAAAAGTGTTAAAACAAGTTCCAAAAGAAAATCGAGCGAAAACATCAGCTCCCGCGAACTCCCGGAGGTTTCCAGAACTTCCCGGGAATCCCAGGTTTGACCAGTTTGACCGAAATTTGACTTTGGAACCGGGGCGCCAAAAAAATTTTCAAATATTTTTCATAGATACTAGAGGTCAATAGCTTTCCAACGGTATATCGCACATAATTCCTGGATTTAAAACGAATTTATTATGAATTTCCAAAGGCTAAAAAGGCGATCAAATCGGCTTTTATCGCAAATACCGCAAAACTTTTCAAAGTGACCTGTTCCCAAACTTTTTTTTATGTAAATTAGACTCCATTACCTTTCCAACGGCATATCACAATCTCAATTTGGAGTTCGTATGCATTTTCTGTGAATTTCGGACAAAATAGGGCCTTTTCGCGAATACCGGAACCTCTGGGGGCCTAAACGTAATTTTCTGGGCGTCTGAGGAGCAATGCCGCCGCGGCACTGGCCCAGTGCCGCCGCGGCACTCAACCCTCGCAGAGTCCATTTTTGTAATTTTTTTGGGGGTCCAATTTGATTAATTGAAAGTCAAAACGACATAGTTTTGTGTTCACAGTTGTTTGGGACCAATGGGAGTACTTCTAAAACCCCAAAACCACCCCAAATTGGCCTATTTAAACCCCCCATTGCTCTTCATTTTGGGGGGGCCAAGTGCAAAGCTTGAAAAGTTGTAGAGAAGAAGAGAGATAGAGATAGGTTTAGAAGAGAGAAAGGGAGCTTCTCCCATTGATTTTCCATAAGAAAGTGAGTTTTATTCTTGTTTTCTTCCATCATCCTTCTATATACTTCACATTCAAAGTCCACTCCAACCCTCATTCTTGAGCATTCATGAGATAGGAAGCTACATCCATGTCCAAATATCAAAATCTATGAGTGAAACACCAAGCTACAAGTCCAAAATCACATTGATTATCATCTATTGATTGCTATTTACTTGCTTTGATTATATATATGTTCATCTCTCCTTATCTCATTTCTTTTTCTTTTCTTTATTTACTTACTAGTTCATCATCATCTAAGTGATGACATGAAGTTTGGGGTGAGTGAATCCTTATGGATAGTAGCTCTTGACCTCAAAAACATGTTTGATAGATGATGATCATAACCTCAATACTTCCAAGGCATTCTTGAGATGTATTGAAGTTATGTTCAAAAATAAAAATAAATCTCTCCAACAATCTTGGAGGTTCTTGATGATGAGTTTGATGTTGGCATTTCAAGTGACTATAATCCTTATTGAGTATTAAAAATATGTTTTCAAAACATCTATTTCAAAACCCCTCTCAATCCTTCTCATTTTGGTTTCAAGAAACAAAACCTTGTTTTCCCCAAAATCTTCAAAATAATGAGTCAAAACAGTGAGTGAGTTGAGTTCAAAGATTTCTCTAGAACTCAATACTCAACATATGGATGCAAGGCCACTTGGAAAGTCTTCCTAACCCATTGGAGAACACCCATGATTTTTGGTTTGACTTGGAAGTACATGGAAATGGTCCATTTGGACCCAAACATTCCTTCCATACATTCTGCCTTTTCTGTCACAGCAGCTAGGGCCACTTCTAACTTGTTTTACAGAAAAATTTTCCAAAAGGGGTGGTCCTAACTTATTTTTACCTTAAACTTCAATGTCTTAGGGAACTTTCTGTATAAAATAGGCCTCTAGATCATTAGTTTTTATTTTCTAAGATTTTTCAACATTTCAGTCGACAGTACGGACTCTGTTTCTGAGTGACCTTCATTGTTTATATGATTTCTATCAATATGTGATAGCTATTCAAGATTGGTCTTTTGGGTTGTGTTCTAGACACAATAAGGAACATCTCCATAAAAAATCATGCATTGAAAACATTCCTAACCCCTCTTTTCAATTTCCCAAAGATGATGCTACTGTTCTGTCCACTATTCACAGCAAGCACATTTCAACTTTCATTCTTTGATTTGATGCTCATATGCATTCCAAATTAGTTCATATCTTAGGAAGTAGTTCATACTACATTTGTACACATCCCATGTTAATTTCATTCATTCATTCATACACATTTTAGACTTCTAAGTCACTCTAGGAATCCATGTACCCAAAACACACTACAACCTTTGCACATTTTTAGATACATACATTGCATTCATGCAAGATTTGGGGGTTTTTGTAACTCTTAATCTAGGAAGATTATAAGGAATGATCACGATCACACGTTCATGCTTCCCCTTTGATCTAATCATCCTTTCTCATCCGTCCCGGGGATTGAGAGATCTTCTTTTCTCAAAGAATAACATGCATCATACTAGCTTGTTAAGCATATTTTCATTTCTTTCTTATTTGTTTCAAGAACAATTCATGTCCCCTTTAGATTGAGGAAACTTAATTACTTGATATGTGATTAGATGATTTTTCCTAGGTTTGTTTTGTGTGATCTTTCACTTTGCATTGTGTGATAATTGGCTTAGATCTTATGAATGATATTTTATCTTTAGATCTCCCATTTCAAGTTTCTTATGTGATGTAATATACTATCATAGAATTAATTGTCGAACCAAACATAATATAAGATGATTATTTGGATGCTAATTGAGGCCCGTCGAAAGACGGGGCGAGTTGAGGGTGTTTTAGTCGCGACAAAGGCTCCTTCCTCTCTCGTACCAAAACCCCGAACCAAGTTCTTTGGTTATGAAGGGCCGGTGCCCTTATCCGCTTGGGTGAGTCAAAATTAGGTTTCTTGGTTCCTTAAAGACCAAGTGGCGACTCTGTATCTGTTTTTAACAGACCTTTCCTTTTCTTTGATTCAAATCAATTTCAAAAACAATCTCAAACAAGAGAGAAGTGGTCCGATTCCGCGTGTCCACAATCTGGCGACTCTGCTGGGGATTTTTTATTTAAAAAAAACAAAATAATACAGAGGTTTGACTCATAAGAAGCATCGTTAAAATCATCTTTCTACTGTGTTTGGTTCACCGCATTGCACTTTTGCATTCCCCCCCTCCGACTGTGTCTGAAACGCGGCGCTGACATTGTTCAGGTCTTGCTGTGCCAGGGCACAAGTCACCGTTGATACTGTACCTCCCAAGGTATATCAAAAAGAGTAAAAACCTCCGTACTGTCTGCCCGACGGTATATTGGAACTCTCATCAACGGACCCTCTTTGACCAAACCCGGCCTTTGCATATAGATTCCTGTAGAACCTTTCATAGGACTGTTGATTTATCTTTTCAGATAGGACAATGTGATATAACTGCTGTATGCCCTGGCGGGATTACCTGCGCGGTGTAGACGTTTATGTGGCACAGAATAGAACCTCTTTCTTATGATCCCCAAGGCAATCACTCACATGTGATCACATTGAGTTGACCTGCCTAGGCACCATGACAAAGATGTCTGCTCCATGCTCACAAAGATATACACCGCAAACCTTGTTTGTTGGTCTTAAGACATAGGAGTATGAAAACCTGCTAGACAGTATGATCACTATCACCGTATTAACCAGTTTCTTCCAGAAACTCTGTCCAGATATCCCAGATATTAACTAGTTTCTCCCAGAAACTCTGTCCAGATATCCCAAATATAACCATATTAACCAGTTCTTCCTAGAAACTCTGCCTGAATCTCCCAGATATGCCAATTCCTCCAAGAAACTTTGTCCTATCTTCTCAGATATACTAGTTTCTCCCAAAAACTCTATCCAAATTTCCTAGAAATACCCAAAGTACCTGTTTTCCCAGAAGCTCTGCCCAAATCACCCAGAAATGCCCAGATATACTTGTTTCTCCTAGAAACTCTATCCACATTTCTCAGAAATGCCCAAAATACCAGTTTTTCCTAGAAGCTCAGTCCAAATCAACCAGAAATCCCTATTTCTCCCAGAAACTCAAATAACTTCTAGAAATTTCTCCGAATCTTCCGAATCCTTGTTTCTCCCAGAAACTCTGTCCAAATTTCCCAAAAATACCCAGTCCCTCCTAGAAGCTTTCATAAAAACCTGGAAACCCCTGTTATCCCTCGGTGATCGTACTGGAAAGTAGGGTTAGCACACTCTATATGTTTAGGACCTTATTTGTTTAGCTGCTACCTGTTAGAAATAGGGGCATCATATAGATTAGGGCGTACATACGCATGCTTGTCTCATATGCATGTACTGTTCCCATCAATCTGCACGCATGGTCTCGAGTCAGTCCACATCACTGTCTTTGTCTGTCTAAAGTTGTCACTGTCAGGATCTGATACATCCCTTTCCCCGAAATCTGTCAGGTTAGTATAGATTCCCAAGGTCAGCAGCCAGGATCCTCGTCGTGGACCAGGAGTTCAGATAATCGTCTGGTCAGAATCAGTCCGACAGCCTACTTCAGCATGAATAGAGAAGAGTTGGAAAACAAGGTTACTGAGTTGGGAGCAACCATAAGCCAGCAGTCCGACAGCCTAGCCCAAGTTCTGAAGTTCATGGAAGAACTGAAGCAGCAGCAGCCGCAACCTCCGCCCGGGTTTCCACCACCAGGGTTTGAACCTCCTCCCCATGGGAATAACGGGGAGGAAGACTGGTTTCAAGGGGTCCCACCGTTTGCGTATGAGAAGAAGCTTCAAGAGAAAATGGATAAGGTCGACAAGCTAGAGAGCGTACTGAGGAAAAGCAAGGGGGTCAATGATTACATGCTAGACCTGGAAGGCCTCTTTGAGCCTGTTAAGCTGAAACTGCCGGAGAACTTCAAGATGCCTGAAATTGATCGTTTTGATGGAACTGGGAATCCAAAGAGCCACATAAAGTTCTGCATGAGTGTTTTCCAATCAATGGGCTGCACCCATGAGCACATTGCAATGTTGTTCCCTCAAACCCTCGCCAAGGCCGCTCTATCCTGGTTTCTGACCTTGGAGGTTTCTAAGACTCGGACTTGGGAAGATATAGTCCAGGTCTTCATTGATCATTACTCCTACAACCAAGAGCTCGATGTCACCATTCGGGATCTGGAGACTACCCGGCAGAACCTCAATGAGTCCTTCGCTGCGTTCTTGAGCAGATGGAGGAACAAAGTGGCCCAAATGACCCACCGACCAGTCGAAAAGGAACAAGTCCGGATGTTGATTAAGAATCTACTACCGTTGTACCATGAGAAACTCTTCTACCAATCCATCTCAACATTTGAAGAACTATTTGAGATTGGGACTAGAATCGAGGATGCAATCAGGGAAGGGAAAATCAAGAATGAAGAATCACAAAGCCAGCCCAAGAGGCCCGACTACTCCCGAAACCCTTCGAATGTCAACACCCTTAGTAACCAACCCATAGCCTGTTCTCCCCAATCATACCAGTTCACAAATCAAACCAGCTCGCCTAGTCGCCCTTACCAAAATAGGGTACCCCGTGAATTTTCCAAGCTGGATATCTCTCCCTCCGTAGCCTTAGGCCGCCTGCTAAAAAAGGGGCACCTCCAACTCCTTCAGCCCCGTGCCGATCCCCCACCACCTAACTGTGACCTGTCTAAACGATGTGCCTACCACCAAGGCCCAGGCCATGACACCGACCGGTGCATACGTCTCCGCCATGATATCCAAGACCTCATTGATCGAGGAACCATCGAGCCACCACCCATTCAACCCCATGTCACCTAAGCCCATTGCCTATCCTCTCAAATGATCCCTTTTATTGACACCCATGAATGTTGAATCCGTGCAGTGGAGCGATAGTGTTTGGACCTTCTGCTAAAAAAAAAAAAAAAAAAAAAACAATGATAATAAATGGGTCACAAAGACACTCCATTTGAGACCAAGTCGAGTCTGTTCTATATTTTGTGTCTATTTCAAGTTTGATCTTGTGGTCGAGTCTGTCTATCATCGAGTTGTTGTGAGTCTGTATCGAGTAATGTAATCTTTTTCTTCTGATGGAATGAAGTCTCATTTTGCCTAATCTGATGTGTATATTCATAAGTGCATGAATCGCTGAATTAAAAATGTCACTTTTCAAATTACCATGGACATTACCCTGCTAATAAATTTTTGCATCAAACAAAAAAAGAGAATCCCAAACAGGTCAAAGTCGATTTCGCACTGACACCAATGAAGAGCCGAGAATTGATAGTCTTACTTTAAGAATTTAAAGATGCTTTTGCTCAAATCTTGAAAAGACATACTTGAGACTGATTTGGGGCTTGCCCAACACCCCTTTCCATCATTTCTACCATTTCAGAGCCTTGGGCCCAACCCAATTGATAGCCATGCGAACCTGTGCGGACTTGGTCCTTGATGGTAGCTAAACATTTCAATGAGTTTCATCTCCACTTTCAAAAAAAACGAAAAGAAAAAAAAAAAAAAAAAAAAAAAAAAAAAAGCTCGCTAGGTTGAAAACCCGAAAGGGCACCTAGGCAAAAGTTAGAGCTGAAAAAGGTGTTGATTTCCAAAATCTGACCCTAGCCAGTCAAAATGTTGGAGAAAATTTTGATGAAACAAATAAGAGAATCATACGCTTCAAGATAAATCTTAAGAACGTGCCAAGATCACATTTCAAAAGGCACGGAATGACCACAAAAAAATCCCGAGAGCTGACATGCACATTCTGGAATTCTGAGATTGCGATTGAAAGATCTCACAAGAATCGACTACATTAAAAAGAAAAATTGACTGGCTAGGCGAAAGTGAAAAGGATCAATCCTCAAAATAAAACAAAAAGAAAAAGAAAAAGAAAAAGAAAAGAAAGGGAGATTGAAACTGAATCCTTTTATTCAAAGCTTCCACAAGTGGCTCAAGTTTGAACTTCTTTGACGATTGGTTTGAAAAACCCTCATACCTCAAACCCCTTATTTCAGACCTTGCCTTGAACTACGCTCGACCTGATTCCCACTCGGGGATACGTAGGCAACCACAATGGTTCGGTCAACCCACCTACCTAAAAATCAACCCGCTTCTTTCCGACCATGGCCCGAACTACGTTGGACCTGATCCCCACTTGGGGGTACGTAGGCAGACTTTTAAAAAGAAAAAGGATGGCTCGCTAGGTCGAAAATTCGAAAGGCGCCTAGGCAAAAGTTAGAGCTAAATCCAAAGTAAGCAATAGCAAAAGAGAGAAAAGAGCTCGTTAGGTCACCTCACTGGTGCCTAGGCAAAAGTTATGAGCATTTGAGAGATTAAAGTCACGGTCCTTGCCTCAAGCCAGAAATCACCTTCCACACTAGGGGCAAACGTTGGCTACTCGCCTCGTTTGCCTGAACTCCATTATCTACCCTTCATACAAGGGGCAAACTTCGGTCACCTACCTCATTTGCCCAAAACCTCCAATAAACCATTGTCCAAACTAGGGGCAAACTTCGGTCACCCACCTCGTTTGCCTATGAATTCAATTCGTACACCTCAAACTAGGGGCAAACTCCGTTTGCCTAACACGATCCCTTCACACCAAGGGCGAGTTTTCAAGTCACCAAGTTGTTTTGAAATTTTTTGAAATAGAGCATCTTTTATTCTAAAAGCTAAGGCACTAATTCAAAGCACTTCCAGGGAGAAGTAGAGAATTGATTAGATCAATAGGGAGGAATTTTCAAAAACCAAATTTATCAGCAAAGTGCTGTCATATTAAGATGAAGAGTGGACATAAAAGATGAGCGGTACATCATTCATGATGAAGGCACATTGGATCGTGGCAATTTGAGAATTTCATGTCCAAGTCAATCCTTCTTTGTTTGAGTCAGTAGTAATCTGATCACAAGTGTGTCAGAGATCGAGGTTTCATACAAACTAACTCAACTTTCCTTGTCGTTCCTGTTAAGTCCATTTGTCCTGATGGTCTCAAATGTGTGGGTTAAAGGTGATTCTCAATTATAAAAAAAAAAAAAAAAAAAAAAAAAAAAAAAAACTTTGGATATAAGCAGAAGTACCAAACATTATTACTACACCAGTCAAGGTACAACATGAGAAGTGTCCCAGGTACAAGTGGTATAAACTTGTAAGTGGTTGCAAACTACAAACCGATAGTTGTTCCTCAAGGTGACTGATCGGAGGAAATATCGCCAACACCAAGAAACTATTGCTGACGTGTTGATGAGGTGTGTCGATGAGACGCGTTGTCGAGGTGTTTTAGGGCCCAAAATCCAGATGTGTTGATGAGAAGTTTTGATAAGATGTGTTTTAGGGCTCAAAGTTCGGATGTTTTGATAAGATGTGTTATCAAGACATTTAAGGTTCAAAGTCCAAGTGTGTTGTTGAGGAGGAGCATCAGATGTGTCGAGGAACATCAGAAGAGTTGAGAAGCGTTGTTGGAGCATCGAGGAACATCTGGAGAGTTGTGAAGCATTATTGGAGCATCGAGGAACATTAGAAGAGAGTATTGTTGAAGAGGAGCATCGGGTGTGTTAAGGAGCATCGTTGAAGAACATCGGATGTTGAAGAGTTAAGAAACATCGGATGTGTTGAGGAGCATCAGATTTGTTGAGAAGCATCGTTGAAGAGTTGGGGAACATCGGATGTGTTGAGAAGCATCAGATTTGTTGAGGAGCGTCAGCAGAGTTGAAAAGCATCGTTTAAAAGTCGAGGAGCGTCATTAAGATTTGAAGAACACCATTGAGAATCAAGAAGCATTGAGAAGCACCGTCAAAGATTTGAGTAGCAACATAAGTCCATGAGTGACTGTTGGTCTCTCATCTTTCTTCATGCAACATAAGTCCATGAGTGGTTGTTGATGATCTTCCTTTCTCCTAGCAACATAAGTCCATCACTCTTCTCTTTCAATATCAAAACCTTAACTGCCGCAGGCCATCTCCGTATCCCTCATCACAAATAGAATGATACATTTACTCCCATTTAATGGACGTATTTCCTTCTTCCTAGCAGAGTACATCATCCTCCGAGGACAGAAATAGACAGATACCAGCTCCCGGAGGCCCCAACCGGCCCTCTTAGATTGAGCGCCGACAGATTTTGATCAACCGTGAGAGATTCAGAGATGGGTCCTGGTTCCCCGATCAAGGAAAAAGAGATTCTCCAAGAACCCTACATCATCCCCCGAGGACAGAAACAGAAAGATACCAGCTCCCGGAGGCCCCGACCGGCCCTCTTGGATTGAGCGCCGAAAGATTTGATCAGCCGTGAGAGATTCAGAGATGGGTCCTGGTTCCCCGATCAAGAAAAGAGAGATTCTCCGAGAACCCCGTATCACCCCCCGAGGACAGATACGGAAAGATACTAGCTCCCACTGCCCTCAGCAGAAAGTAACAAAAGAGGAACCGACTCCTGAAAATCGGCCGTCAGGAACAATCAGAACATCGCCCGCATCCAGATCT
The DNA here is from genome assembly GCA_033977485.1 of Hydrangea macrophylla. Classification (NCBI taxonomy): domain Eukaryota; kingdom Viridiplantae; phylum Streptophyta; class Magnoliopsida; order Cornales; family Hydrangeaceae; genus Hydrangea; species Hydrangea macrophylla. The sequence continues at coordinate 93,549,246 of CM066982.1, read as the reverse complement.
CCTGATTATCAAGAGTTTTCTCATCTGTCCATTTTCATAGCTTTATCACAAGATCCCTCGGTCACCTTTGGCTATCATCTTCTAAACAAAGCACATCTGATCTATCTCACTCATTTTCAAAGCACACTTTCCAAGTTCCAGAAGTTTGCCCCCAGACCCGGAGTCTCCTAAACCTTGATGTCCTTATCCGAGTCATCCACCACATCACAGTCGCAAACACTATCGCAACACCAGCCCACTCGGAGTGGCATACCCCACAGCACCTGCTCACACTGGGGTCGTAATACTAGACACGATAGGACTCAGGACACAATTCATATCACATCCATGCATTGCATATCATCCTCATGGCATAGCATCCGCATGTTTTGTTGTGCATGTGTGATTTGTTCCTTTGTGCCCTGAACTACGTCCTGGTCTGATTCCCCTTGGGATACGTAGGCAGATCACGCAGAGCACGACCAGCACTAGACCTCAGCATCATTGCATCTTTTGCAACGCTTTTATCCTAAATCTATAGCCTCCAAAAAGTCCTGTCTCTTCAGAAGCTTTGGCACTCGCTTGCGACATGCGTTGCCTCGCAAGTTCATGCCAAAGAGGGGCAAACTGTAGACACCCCATTTTGTCGGCTACCAGATTTAGGAGACCCATAGCTTGGTGGTTCACAATGATCGTAAAAAGACCCAAAAGGACTCTCGGAAGTCAGCTCCATCTCTCGGAATGCTCAGAATGACCAAAATGCCCCTGAAGGCCCGAAAACTCCCAGAATTGGTCCCAAAGTTCTGAAAACATGCTATGTCGTAAGAAAAGCGATAAAATGAGTTTTTAAGAGAAATCAGGTGAAATCGTCAGCTCCCAGAGACCCCCGGAAGTCCCGGAAGTTCCCGGAAAGTCCCCGTTGACCGGTTTGACTAGATTTGACCAGGTTTGACCAGGTTTGACCAAGTTTGACCAAGTTTGATCGAAATCGTCCGAATTCACCAGAATCATTTTAAATCATGAGAAAAGTGTTAAAACAAGTTCCAAAAGAAAATCGAGCGAAAACATCAGCTCCCACGAACTCCCGGAGGTTTCCAGAACTTCCCGGGAATCCCAGGTTTGACCAGTTTGACCGAAATTTGACTTTGGAACCGGGGCGCCGAAAAAATTTTCAAATATTTTTCATAGATACTAGAGGTCAATAGCTTTCCAACGGTATATCGCACATAATTCCTGGATTTAAAACGAATTTATTATGAATTTCCAAAGGCTAAAAAGGCGATCAAATCGGCTTTTATCGCAAATACCGCAAAACTTTTCAAAGTGACCTGTTCCCAAACTTTTTTTTATGTAAATTAGACTCCATTACCTTTCCAACGGCATATCACAATCTCAATTTGGAGTTCGTATGCATTTTCTGTGAATTTCGGACAAAATAGGGCCTTTTCGCGAATACCGGAACCTCTGGGGGCCTAAACGTAATTTTCTGGGCGTCTGAGGAGCAATGCCGCCGCGGCACTGGCCCAGTGCCGCCGCGGCACTCAACCCTCGCAGAGTCCATTTTTGTAATTTTTTTGGGGGTCCAATTTGATTAATTGAAAGTCAAAACGACATAGTTTTGTGTTCACAGTTGTTTGGGACCAATGGGAGTACTTCTAAAACCCCAAAACCACCCCAAATTGGCCTATTTAAACCCCCCATTGCTCTTCATTTTGGGGGGGCCAAGTGCAAAGCTTGAAAAGTTGTAGAGAAGAAGAGAGATAGAGATAGGTTTAGAAGAGAGAAAGGGAGCTTCTCCCATTGATTTTCCATAAGAAAGTGAGTTTTATTCTTGTTTTCTTCCATCATCCTTCTATATACTTCACATTCAAAGTCCACTCCAACCCTCATTCTTGAGCATTCATGAGATAGGAAGCTACATCCATGTCCAAATATCAAAATCTATGAGTGAAACACCAAGCTACAAGTCCAAAATCACATTGATTATCATCTATTGATTGCTATTTACTTGCTTTGATTATATATATGTTCATCTCTCCTTATCTCATTTCTTTTTCTTTTCTTTATTTACTTACTAGTTCATCATCATCTAAGTGATGACATGAAGTTTGGGGTGAGTGAATCCTTATGGATAGTAGCTCTTGACCTCAAAAACATGTTTGATAGATGATGATCATAACCTCAATACTTCCAAGGCATTCTTGAGATGTATTGAAGTTATGTTCAAAAATAAAAATAAATCTCTCCAACAATCTTGGAGGTTCTTGATGATGAGTTTGATGTTGGCATTTCAAGTGACTATAATCCTTATTGAGTATTAAAAATATGTTTTCAAAACATCTATTTCAAAACCCCTCTCAATCCTTCTCATTTTGGTTTCAAGAAACAAAACCTTGTTTTCCCCAAAATCTTCAAAATAATGAGTCAAAACAGTGAGTGAGTTGAGTTCAAAGATTTCTCTAGAACTCAATACTCAACATATGGATGCAAGGCCACTTGGAAAGTCTTCCTAACCCATTGGAGAACACCCATGATTTTTGGTTTGACTTGGAAGTACATGGAAATGGTCCATTTGGACCCAAACATTCCTTCCATACATTCTGCCTTTTCTGTCACAGCAGCTAGGGCCACTTCTAACTTGTTTTACAGAAAAATTTTCCAAAAGGGGTGGTCCTAACTTATTTTTACCTTAAACTTCAATGTCTTAGGGAACTTTCTGTATAAAATAGGCCTCTAGATCATTAGTTTTTATTTTCTAAGATTTTTCAACATTTCAGTCGACAGTACGGACTCTGTTTCTGAGTGACCTTCATTGTTTATATGATTTCTATCAATATGTGATAGCTATTCAAGATTGGTCTTTTGGGTTGTGTTCTAGACACAATAAGGAACATCTCCATAAAAAATCATGCATTGAAAACATTCCTAACCCCTCTTTTCAATTTCCCAAAGATGATGCTACTGTTCTGTCCACTATTCACAGCAAGCACATTTCAACTTTCATTCTTTGATTTGATGCTCATATGCATTCCAAATTAGTTCATATCTTAGGAAGTAGTTCATACTACATTTGTACACATCCCATGTTAATTTCATTCATTCATTCATACACATTTTAGACTTCTAAGTCACTCTAGGAATCCATGTACCCAAAACACACTACAACCTTTGCACATTTTTAGATACATACATTGCATTCATGCAAGATTTGGGGGTTTTTGTAACTCTTAATCTAGGAAGATTATAAGGAATGATCACGATCACACGTTCATGCTTCCCCTTTGATCTAATCATCCTTTCTCATCCGTCCCGGGGATTGAGAGATCTTCTTTTCTCAAAGAATAACATGCATCATACTAGCTTGTTAAGCATATTTTCATTTCTTTCTTATTTGTTTCAAGAACAATTCATGTCCCCTTTAGATTGAGGAAACTTAATTACTTGATATGTGATTAGATGATTTTTCCTAGGTTTGTTTTGTGTGATCTTTCACTTTGCATTGTGTGATAATTGGCTTAGATCTTATGAATGATATTTTATCTTTAGATCTCCCATTTCAAGTTTCTTATGTGATGTAATATACTATCATAGAATTAATTGTCGAACCAAACATAATATAAGATGATTATTTGGATGCTAATTGAGGCCCGTCGAAAGACGGGGCGAGTTGAGGGTGTTTTAGTCGCGACAAAGGCTCCTTCCTCTCTCGTACCAAAACCCCGAACCAAGTTCTTTGGTTATGAAGGGCCGGTGCCCTTATCCGCTTGGGTGAGTCAAAATTAGGTTTCTTGGTTCCTTAAAGACCAAGTGGCGACTCTGTATCTATTTTTAACAGACCTTTCCTTTTCTTTGATTCAAATCAATTTCAAAAACAATCTCAAACAAGAGAGAAGTGGTCCGATTCCGCGTGTCCACAGCTTTAATCCCATTCCTCTTGATGAACTTTTCACTTGCTCTCGCGTTAGGCCTTTAGTTAATGGATCCGCTATGTTATCCTTTGACTTTACATAGGCAATAGAGATAACTCCATTAGAGAGCAATATTTGTTCTATGGTATTATGTCTTTGACTATATATCAAGACTTACCATACTATTATGTGCCTTTCCAATCGTCGATTGACAACCACAATGCACAATTTTTGTCTAACTTGGAATATCCTCTAAGAAAAGATGAAGCCAATTTGCTTCCTCTCTTGCTTTATCTAAAATAATGTATTCAGATTCCATTGTTGATCAAGCAATGTAAACTATTTATAGGATTTCCAAGGCACAACTGCACCTTTAAATGTAAAGACATATCCATTCGTGGATTGTCAGTCTTTTTTAAACCGATTTCCAACTCGGATCTATATCCTTTAAGTACAGTTGGACATCTTCTGCAGTGTAATTCATAGATCAAGATATACCTCATGTATCCAAGTACCCTGACTATCACCTTCTAATAATCTACATTTTGATTATTGCATACATACTCACTTTTCATTCATACATTGATAGTCATAATCATATCAATGTTGCTATCACATACAAAGAAACAAAGACATATAATTAAATTATATGAGCACAATAAATTTAATAGCACAATAAATTTAAAATGGAATTAAATATATGCCTAAAATGGAATTAAATATATGACTAAAATTTTTATACTTGCAAAATATTAACGAAGTTCAACATATATTTTCTCCCATATTTGCAAGTATCTTGCCCCCACATTTGTAAAATTCCAAAAGCATATGATTTTACGTTGTCAGCTTCATCATGAACCAACCCATATGTTCATGAAATTAAGTTTTTAAAATATAATAATTGGATCAAGAAGCATACATACAATGCACCAATTATCATATTTATGAGCCAGTTTAATTTTAACATGTGCGTACAACGTTTAATATATATCGTAACACAACCATCAAAAGAATTCACAAATAGGGAACAAGTTTTCCATAGAGTACATTCACAAGTTACTTGAAAATCCATATGCAATGGTGCACAAAAGGATCAAGAAATTAAATATAAGTATTAAACCAACCTTAAACATTTAAGGGCTGAATCATAAATTTCAGGGTCAAACTATAGTTACTTGTAAACTTGAGGACCCAACGTTTATATTTCTTGATTTCCCAAATGGGTGTACATGTTATCTTTTCAACCAATAAGTGCCAATATTACCTTTATTTTGTACAATATGTTCCACCAACAGTTCCAAATTGTTGTGTCAATAGGAACCAATGGGTTAAAATCAGTTTCAAAAGTTTCACTCCACTTATTTAACAAATAATTTCCAAAAATGTTTACTAGTGTATAATTAATTTAATATGAAATACTTCACTGTTAGACAAATAAGTTCACAAAAGGTGACTGTTTCATAATATGTTTCCAAGTAGACACACCCATTCACCATAGTTGCACCTTCCCATAATTATACACTAGTTGTTGACTGCTAATTAATAATACACAAATCTTTAAAACCAATGTACTTTTGTGAATCAAACCAACATCTAATGCACAAACACACATGCACGTATATGTATATATATACAAAGATAAAAGTCCATAAAACAAATGTCCAAATTCAAACATTTGGCACCTATTCATTTTATTAGGTGTCGTTACAAAATGACGTGGTGCTAGGCACCCTCACGGGCTATCTTCCTAGTATACAGAAAAATATATACATGTTCATATGTAATGTATGCATAAAAAATCACAACAATACATGCATCCTACAATAGACTTATTTATTATTATTTTTTCCTTTTCTGTTTTTTCTACACTTTGTCCGTCTTATTTAAAACATACTGTAAGCATGTTCAATACTTAGACTTGTTTCTTCTTTTATTTTCAAACGTATGGATCAAAATTTAGAACCAAATTTTGAACAGATATCATTGGTACCCAAGCAACTATTCTCAACAGATATCATTGGTACCTATATTAATATAGCCCAATTGATGACACCTATTCACTTTATTAGGTGTCTCTAAAGAATGAAACGACACGGTGGTAGTCATTCGAAGTGGTGGCTACACTGGCATCTATCACGAATGGGTACTTACTTGAAATCCAAAATGTTTTTCAACTTTCCACAGTAGCATGTATACATGACATTGATTGGTTTATAAATTCTTATCTATTCTATCAAAACCAAGGCACTGTTTCTATAAATTTGAATCAAATAAACAGAAGTTGTTTTCCCAATTTTTCACTGGTACAAAACCGGATCAGTGGATTGCTTTAAATTACTAAGTGACATACAAACACTCAACATCACACATGGCATATATACACACTTAGATACATAGAAACCTTTTCGCAAAAAAAAAAAAAAAAACATAGAAACCAGAGGCTACTCTTAATGATGTATGTACATATATTTAGCAAATTGGAACAGATTGTCAACAAGAAGATACAAGTCAAGTCCTCTGGACAAACTAGTTCTTTCAGAGAAATATGACGCTTCACGTATATGAACAGTTTCGATGTAACAATATCAGTTATCAAAACCATAACAAATTATGATTACCAATTTGCTCAAACAAAACCAGAAGCACTTACGAATTCCAGATTCATACAAGAATAAATAAACAAAATATATTCAATCAATTATTTATTTTTTTTTTTTTTTAAGAAATTCGTCTTAAGATTGTTACCCAAAATATTATGGGATGTATAAATATGAAATTTGAAATACTTACTGATTGGAGATCCAAAATAAATACAGAATAAATTTGAGAAAGATTCCGAGCCCAGCGAACTGTTTCCTTAAGACGAATTTGCTCTCTCTCGGTGCATAAGGTTGATGAACAATCGTCTCTCAAGATAGAACGAATTTACAGTTCTGTATAAGTCGCACTCCAATATGCAGAACCCAGCGAACGCAAATATATGTATAACACTCAAACAGACTCAATTCTAATATACAGAGAGAGAGAGAGAGAGAGAGAGAGAGAGAGAGAGAGAATAATTTTGTATATATCTTAAATGAATGAACAAGACCCATATATATAGGTTGCAAGAGACTGTTCGTCAACAGTCACAACCCTTCGAAAGGAGACTGTTCGTCAACAGTCACAAACATTCGAATAAGGGGTTGTTTGGCAAAACCCATATACAATATTAAATTCCAATTTGTCATTCAATTTTCCAACAGAACCTGCTCCAAAAATATTTGATCAACGTTCCTATGTGCAGTATCCTAACAATTACCTCTGTCGGGTAATTGCGCCTGTGTCTGCCCCCGCCTTCTTAGTACCCATCAAATTATTTTCTCCAGAAGCACATAGTTACCGTACCTGAAATCTAAAACCCAAGAGAAATGCCCGTATGAGTGGAATGTGAGAACTTCTCCACCATACACAACTTGCTACAATCACAGTAACATCAAAATTATTTTTCGACCCTAGATCCCAATCTGCTGCAATATAGATAGAATCTATCACAAAAAAAAAAAAAATAAATTCTCAATCTGTGAAAATTTTGCAAATTTGCACCCACTGATGAATTCGTAGCACCTAAAAAACTTAAAAACCACCTCTGATCCGAATTTCAAACAACACAGCTTGTCCCATAAAGCTCCTTGAATTTCTAACTAATCAAAGCCCTTGGATTCAATGCGCTTGAAACACAGGATAACTTCCCATATCCAAGTACAAAACCAATTCCAAATCATTCCACCGTGAATGAGTGCCCATGCCGCACACTCACGTAACCGTCACCTGCATCATCGAATTTTTTTTTCTTCTGCTTTTCTTTTAACCACCGTGCTGCTAATCTCTACTGTCACCGTGTGCCTCTGTCACCATGATGTGACCAACATAACTCTGATACCACTTGTTGGGAATTTGGATCCGCGTGTTAAATTCCCAACAATTACTACAGTACGTATTTATGCAAAAATACACACTTATACACACTCATATATATATATATATATATTACTATATAATAAGAAGACAACACCTTAATAAGCGAGCATATCAAATTTTATGAACTTCCAAAATTGTCCATGCCCAATTTTTGTACTTCTCGATTATACCCTTGGTTGAAAATGTAAACCCCTGAAATACCAAAAACTCCAAAAGCTGCTCACGGTTTTGGTGAACTAGTCGGTTATGAACTTTCTCTTTTGTCCTTCACTACACCATAATTATTCATACATCTATTTATACGTCGTAAGGATATATTGATTTGTGTGAGGGTAAATCTATCATTTTAGACAAATAAGTACATTCAAGTCAGCTTTTGAAAATTTATTTAATGTAATAATGAAGTTTCAATCAACAATTTTGTGTCTAATTACATTTGGGTCAACAATTTTTGGGATATTTATTATTCACTTAAAAAAAAAAGTAAAAAAAAAAGTGGCTATTTTAGTGGCTATTTAGGAATTGGTCACTGATATTTACAATTTGGTCAACTTCTACTCTCAAATGAGGTTTGAATCAACAATATTGTGTCTAATTACATTTGGGTCAACAATTTTTGGGATATTTATTATTCACTTAAAAAAAGTAAAAAAAAAAAAAGTGGCTTAGTGGCTATAATCACTAATATTTACAATTAGGTCAACTTCTTCTCCCAAATTTAGGATTCATATATTGTAATATGTGTAATTGCATTTGGGTCAGTAAGTTTTGGGATATTTATTATTCACTTAAAAAAAGTAAAAAAAAAAAAAAAAGTGACTATTATGGAATTGGTCACTAATGTTCATATTTTGGTCAACTTCTTCTCTAAAATTTAAGCTCTGGGATATTTATACTTCACTAATATTGTGTCTAATTACATTTGGGTCAATAATTTTTGGGATATTTATTATTCACTTAAAAAAAGTAAAAAAAAAAAACGTGGCTTAGTGGCTATAATCACTAATATTTACAATTAGGTCAACTTCTTCTCTCAAATTTAGGATTCATATATTGTAATATGTGTAATTGCATTTGGGTCAGCAAGTTTTGGGATATTTATTATTCACTTAAAAAAAGTTTTAAAAAAAGTGACTATTATGGAATTGGTCACTAATGTTCATATTTTGGTCAACTTCTTCTCTAAAATTTAAGCTCTGCGATATTTATACTTTACTTCAAAAAAGTCAAATAAAGTGGCTATTTTATTGGCTATTTATGAATTGGTCACTTATATTTACATTTTGGTCAACTTTTTCCCTGAAATTTAGGATTTATAGATTGTATTCGAATATCAAATAAGGTCTACAAACACATTCATGTCCTTTTTTAGAAGAAATACTCTCCTTGTGTCTTATATTTTTAGTGGTGCTTTATTAGGTACCTTTACTACTCATTTACAAGATAGTCAGAATTATCAACTTCTTCCGTAGGAAGAGTTTTAGATAAAATAGCTACATTTACAATTTCCTATTTCATCGCTTTAACATCTTATTATACACTTTTAACAATCACTTAACCACACGAAACGACACAATTAAATTTTTCGTGCAACGCGCGGGCCTCCAACTAGTATATATATATATATATATGCTTCACTAGCAAAGAATAATTAATTTAAGAAAAAACAAGAAGCAAGATATACACGAGACCAATATTAGCCAAGGGGTGTAAACGAGCTGAGTTGCTCAACAAAGACTCAAAGCTCGGCTTGACAAAGGCTAGGCTCGACTCGCTTATTTGAGCTCGTGTACACAATTGATTAAGGCTGGTGAGCAGGCTCGTGAAAAAGCTCGTAATATTAATAAAGAGCTTGTATAGTGACTTATATAAATATATATAGCATAAAACTATACAATTTTAGAGAAAATATGACATATCTCGTAAATAGGCTTGATAAATGATTTTTTATTATTTAACTATATAGTTTAAAATGATGCGTGAAAAAATTCGTTATAAAGCTGTTTGGTTGGAAAATTCCTCTAAGGATAAATGTGGAATTATATAAGTGCAAGCGTGTCAGGCAAACAAGTTATCAATGTATGTGATGTGATAAGTATCCAAACTGTACCTCACTAGGGAGATTGTGGTGACGTTCGATACCTTAACAAGGACTTTTATCGTGTGAGATGAAATATCAAATGAAATGCCTTCAAGGCACGATGCCCACTTCGAACCAAAACTAACTAAAGAAATAATCAACTAACACTGAAATTAAAGCATTAATGGGATTGTACTACTTCGAACAAGACATAAGGCATAGATTATCTAAAACTAAAAATAACAATTAAAAATCTTAACTATCATAGACTACCCCTACGATTTGCTTGTAATGGAGAAAAGTAAAGAAAACAAAAGTAACTAAAGCACTGAGGGATTAACAGTAGCATTCGAAGGATATAAAAGCAAAGCCATGGTGGCCGAATAGTAAAAGGAAGAAATTACAACATAGTGATTTGAGTATTTGTTTAGTCAATGACCTTTATAGAGTAGTACAAAATATCTATTTATAGATGAATTACATAACTACTTATTTGAATTTAAATATCTCCCTTTAGGGTCGGCCCTGAGGTTTTGGGGGCTTTAGACGAACTTCTAAAATGAGGCCCTCTGCATATAAGCATGAACTAGTTATCAAATCCTGAAATATACTTCTTAAAAGCCATTTGGGTCTATTTGGTAATTATTTAGGTCAATTTAGGGAAACCTAATTTTTTTAGTGACACTAAGAATTTGAGTGCTTTAGGACATAGATACCCCAAAAAAACTGCGAGTAAGCTCAATAAATTTCAGAGATTCAATTCTATAAATAAAATGTAAGGAAAGTGACAAAAAACATTGAAAAGTCTTATATTTGGGAAAGTTGAGAAGGAATTTTTTTATAGGGAAAATGCTAAGTACACAAGTTTTGAATACCTACTGAGTAGTTTTTTTTCCCCAAACAAGCCCCTAAAAGTGGATAAATCTATCGCACAATGGCTGACTTTCTTGGGTCTTAGGGTTTTTAGGTTGTGTTTGGGGCCTTTAGATTTAACAATTACTATTCAGTGTTTGAGATTTGGGCTAAAATTATCCAAAATATTGGGAGCTTTAGGCGGGGGGGGGGGCCTACAATGTTATACATCAAGGCCGGCCCTGTCTCCCTCTCAAATAACTACCAATGTAAATTCATTACATATGTGTTTCTTCTAAGAGAAGCTCCTTCCAAATTAACTTCCATCTTAATCATCACCATTAATCTTCAAGTTATAACCTCATTTGATGTACTTGTTAGGGTTATATCACATGTCGGATAATCCCATTAATTTAGGGATTGTGATTTGGCTAGATTCCTATTGTGATTTGGTTTCCTTTATGATAGAGTTGTATTACTTGTCCAATAAGTAATGGGTTTCAAACTCTATATATATGGATATTGTATAGGAATTTAGGAGAGACCTTGGTGTACCAAATTGGGGTCTCACCTCATGGGGGTGCATGGTCTAGGGTGAGAGAGATTAATCATTGGGGTTTTCTGTGAGGGGTGTTCACAATGTTATAGGGATGTGAGGTAGGGATTGGTATTTCTTTATCTCTGTGATTTCTCTATGTTACAGTGATTAATTGTGTCAGGTTCTTTGGGGTATTGAATGGGGAGAGTACAAGGGTTTTGTATTTGGGTTATGGGTTTTAATCCATGTAACTTGTACTATATTTTACTCAATAGTGAAGAATGGATGTAACAACCTGCATTTTCATTTAATTTCTTGTAATTGCATTTGACATATTCAATTTGAATTTCCATGATTTATCTGTAATGTTAATCTCATTGTTATTTACAATTCTTACACGTTAAAGCTGATTTCTTGTTCTATTTCATAATTAAAATTCTTTTGGGGTCAAACTGCGATTATATGAAATTTAACAACACCTGTATTGAATTTCAAATCTGTATTTCAAAACGGAGGAAATGTTCTCTTTTAATTCAAGCTGTATTTTTATGAAACTAGAAAATCACTTCTTACACTAAAATGAATTTTCTGTATTTTTGTGGTGGACACCGCACCCCGAAAATACCAGTTTATGTTCAAAACTGCCCGTGCCGCATTAAACTTGCACAGTTTGTGATTTGGACGTAAAGGTTGAAGTGACTATGCTTACTTACCAATTATGGCAACTCATGATTTACTTGTGCCTTGTTTGGATATTGCAATTTTGTATGTGTATTCTTAGGCCACAAGTTGTTTTTCCCAAACAACTCAAGCTTGCCCCCTACTAGCCTATACTTGACCCTTGGTGTAATTGTGGAGCTAAATGCATCAGTGAAACAATGTGTATGTATAATTCAGTATGGATTAACCCTCTTAATCTGCAATTGCTTAGAAATTAGTATGGTTAATCAATTTGTTGAGTGAGGGAGGTGGTTCTTGGCCCCCAAGTTTGATACTTGCATATATACACTCATATGCTCTCTTAAACACACACATCTGCACATTTGTAAGTTCAGTAAATTGAGAGAGTTAGAGAGTTACACAGAGAGTTCTACAGATTTCATAGAGAGAGAGAAAGCTTCAATCCACCATAACCAAGCTTAAGTGGATTTCTTTATTGGTCTTTCTTTCTCAACATGTATTTGAATCTACAATCCCAGTGAGTATTATTAACTCACTAAGAATGTAATCTCATAATTATTTGCTGTGTATTGGTTTAAATTTTGTCAACCTCCATTGATGATTTTACGTATGAATTTCATAGCATGAAAACCATAAATTTCTAAACTCAATCAAAATTCGTTTTTAGAGATGAATATGGAAGATTATACATCCTACATGCCATGTTTGAAGTTATAGAGCCTATTTTAGTCATACCACAAAGTATATTAGAAATTGAGTTTTGACAACTTTTAATTTCTCATAAAATTCAAGAGTGGTAGATTGATTCACGTTAAATCGATAGTGGATTCTTAATCCTTGTGAAAAACCGAAGAGAAACATATACTATAAGGCCTAGTAACTTACAGAATGGAAATGGGTCAATTTAGACCCTGTTTTGTTGAAACAGAGCAGTTCCACGAAGAAGATGAAGCCTCAGTAAAAACTCGCGCCACGATCGCGCGCGCGAGAATCGCGCGAGCGGCTCGCGCGAGCGTTCCTTCGCGCGAGCGGCCCGCGCGTGCGATCCTCGCTTTCATAGGCAGACAGAAGAGTTTTATTATAAAAATGAAATTTTAGGCAGGTCGCGCGAGCGAGGGTCGCGCGATAACCCTTTCGCGAGAGCGATCCTCGCGCGCGACCTTGGCTGTTTCAGGCGGACAGAAAAGCTCATATATAAAATGAAAATTGGGCATATCGCGCGAGCGGCCCGCGCGAGCGATCCTTCGCGCGAGCGGTCCGCGCGCGCGACTTCTGACAGTTTCTAGTTTTGCTTGATTTGGGGTCAGGGACTGTTTGGGATGAAATTTATATGCTGTTAAGGCCCTGTTTGGGGAAATTTATTAAAACAGAATCTTAATTGGATGTATTTGAATGATTAAAACATTGTATTATGACTTATCAATTCCCGTACGCGCGTTGTTCCTTTAATTCAGCATTTTGCTTTCGTTTAAGTGCATATAATTTATGTGGGGTCAGTGGTACATGCATGTGGGTGTTAGTCAGTGTGGAAAGAGTAATGGTAGTGTGGAAAGAGTATGTGATTGAGATTGTGTTGTGGTTGTGGATGAGATTGTGGTTGTGGTTGTGGTTGTGGTGAGGGTATCTTTGAAATGCGACGGTGGCAAATATGGACATTCCCTGACGCCCATGGAAGCGTTAAAGTGTGTGAAGCCGAACTTGGACATTCCCTGGCACCCATGGTAGTGCTAAAGTGTGGCCTACGGACACTCCCTGATACCCGAGTCTGGATACTGCGTGAGGTTGCTCCGCTATTTGCATGGCGGTTTAGGTATTCAAAGTGTGAGGCAATGGACACTCCCTGGTACCCCGGACCAAAGTGTGAGGCAAACTGGACACTCCCTGACGCCCCGTTGCTAAAGTGTGGCTATCTGAGTGTTTCAAAGATACCAGGAGTAAGATAGTGGGTTGTTGTGGCTGTCGAGAGAAAAGAGTCGGCAAGATGAGTGTGGTGCATTGTCTCATACACGAGTAACTGTTTTTATGAATGAACGACTTTTAATATATGCCTTGTATATTAATTAAATTCTCCTTATGGGCAAACTATTGATTTTACAAAACTGAAAAAAAAAAGGGGGTAAATGGGTATGATTTACATTCAAAGCTATGTTTTTAATACTCACCAGTTTCTTGAAGCTGACGACGTTGATGCGTCCTGGACATTCGTGTTCAGGCTTTTCAGATTATAAACAGGAGGAATCATACGACTATGCTAATTGAGAATGACTGCTTTTGGAATGAGGAAACTGTTTACTTATTTTATGTTTTTAAGTTTTAAACTGTTTGTGTTATAAGGATGACTGTAACAGACATTAAGCTATTGTTTTGTTTCAAGGCGGTCTGTGCCTTTAGATGACCCTGTGCTGTAATATTGTTTAAGTTAGGAAAATATTTGTAAGCCTTGATTGCTCTGCTCTGATTATTATGTTTTATTGTTCGACGTTTGGGACGGAATCGATCCTTCAAACTGTCGCGACCTACGGGTTCATAAAGGAAATTAAACGCTTTCCTTATTTATGCTACGTCGGGGCGTGACAATGGATCTCTCAGGTGTGGACGTAGGCAGGTGTTTGGCCGAACCACGTAGAAATCTGTGTGTCTTTTCTTTGGTGTGCATATTAATTACTGCTCATGTGTATGTGTTTATTTGGGGGAATTTAGTTCCGCATGTTAAATTCCCAACAGTACTCATACGATGACAAGTGTCCTGCAAAATAAAGCTACTAAATGGCTTCCATAGCAAGTCAAATAGTTTATAATTACTATACTATATAATAATATACTACGGAGTAATATATTAGAATTATAATTTATGGTACAAACAAAAGCTCACGAGAAAACTCGCGAACACTTAAAAGTTTGGCTCATTTGAGCTCATAAGAAAGCTCATGAGCAAGCTCGGCTACCTCACTAATAATTAACATGCCTAAATAACCTTGAATCGCTCGAGCCCAACCTTGAATCCATTGGTCTTCAGGTCTTCTTGTACTTGTGCACGAAAATCATTGTAAGTGAATGGCTTGTACCTTGAGCTTCGAATCACACTATCTTCGGCTGGAAACACGAAGTAGCCTATTGATATCCGGTCCGCGTGCTTGTTCACCTTCACTCTGTGCTTCACGCTCTTGTACTTATCATCACTTATAGCCTAATTCACAAAAAAATAATTAGGCAAGTTTAGAAATGTTTATAACTAAGTACAACACTTAGTTGATTTTGTCGTTTAAGGAGTATTGTTGGTCCATGTTTGTGACACAACATATACAAACTTGTACACGTGAACCACAATTTCTTAGAACAATAAAACACACACACAAAAGGAGATGTACCCAAATTTTTTCCATGACATGATCTTATTATTCACACCCAATCTCACTTTAATGCATATTCTGGTAAAAACCACTATAATTGTGTCGATTTAATAATGAACGAGTTGTTATTTGTTAATCATGGATTAACTCTTGCATCACCCAAAAGCGGTTTCGCAAAATATTATTTCAAACATTTTTTTCTTCTGAACAACAAAAAAAGTAAACTACATATTTTAAAGAAAAAATGCAAACCTGCGTCATATCTCCAAGATGAACAACAAGGGTGTTTGGAACAGGTTTAACATTGAACCATTTTTGGTCTTTGTGGAATTGAAGACCTCCAACTTCATCTTGGTCTAGTAGGGAAAGAACTGAGCTGTCTGTGTGGGCATCCACACCCCATGCTTGGTTAGCCTCAGAACAAGGTGGGTAACGGTGGACTCGAATCGATCCGGTGGATGGTGATAGATGGGACTTGGATTCTTTAGGACCTAAATTGAGGTTCTCAGCAATGGCTTGGAAAATTTTTGTAGCTACTCTAGCTTGGTGGCTTCCATATTCTTCCATTATGACTCTTGGAATTTGGCAAGCATGCACAGAATTATATGGAAAGTTAGCATTAAACACCAACCCCATAATGTGGCAAATTAACATGTGGGACGTGCACACACACATGCACAATTAGCAGGTGCGGATTTAGAAAATCATTCTAAGGGGGGTTTGATACGGGGGTTCCGAATTTTTTTTTTTTTTGGGCCTAGATATACATATTTTGCATATATTTTAGACTTAATATAACAAATTTATAATGTCATAGGGGTATTTTTGACCTATTTAGATATATTTTGTGTATATTTTAGACCAAATATGACAAAATTTATAATGTCAGGGGAGCTTTTGGTCCTATTTAAACATATTTTGTATATATTTAGACCTAATATGACAAATTTATAATGCCAAAGGGGACTTTTATATTTTTCAAGGGGGGCTTAACTGTAAAAAAAAAAAAAAATTCTTTTTGAATATAAATGTACAATTTTCCAAAAAGTTGGGGTGGGCTTGAGCCCCCCTACGAGTACACATAAATCCGCCCCTGACAATTAGGCATACAATATACTGAAGGTATTCCATATGATTATTTGAGCGCATCCACTATAATCTCTTCATTATCCGACAGATCTACAAAATAAGTACTCAAATCACCGTAGAAGTCACACGGGCATAACAGTCACACGAGATAACTTCTCCTGATATACATATACATGATTACTCCTTATTTTTCTTGTCTACAAATGTTTCATGAACAAACCAATCAATGAATTGTAATTTTGGGATTTAAGAGCAACTGCAAAAGAGGAATAGTAGGTCATTTTTTTAAACTCCATCAGGTTAGCTTTTTCAGTTACTATTTTGGTTGGTTAGTCAAATGCTATGAATTTCTAGCTAAATTTGGATAGCCAAATTGCCAAATTCTCTCCAAATCTTAATTTACCCTCGAGCTTTATGCAATTAAATCAACACATATCTCAGCCACAAAAATAAATAAATAAATAAACAAAAAACAAAATGACTAGTCAAAACAGAGATCATTTGTTGATCGAGTTTATATTCAAAGAGTTGTTAGTAATGTAATAAGAAACTAGAATTTTTTTAACTAAAATAGTTTGCTACGATGACTAGCACTTTTGGATTTGGAGATACTCTCTCTCTCTCTCTCTCTCTCTCTCTCTGCAGCATGGGGGGCTATCCCACCCGAACACCACCAGAAACCACTTTAGCAAAAAGGCAACAAAGCGTTTAGTTATTAAATGAAAATTAGTAAGGCCCCAATCTAATAAATAACTGTAAAATTTCTAAGACTCATCAGAGGTTGTTTGGGGTCGCGTTTTGCGGAGCCCAATTCACGATTCAAACGGTAATCACTTTGGGAAGATGTTTGGTTGCACAAGCTATTGTTGTGGATCCCACTCTCAATCCCATTTTTTTGCAATATTGGGGATAGGGGTGCAAGTCGGATGGAACGGATCGGAAATAGGCCTTTTGGAAAGAAACAAAATTTTCTGAAAATTTCATAATGAAAATAGTATTTCTGATTCCGATTCCAATTTTTCGGAATTTCCATTTTGCTTTCTGATTCCGAAATTTTAGAATTTTTGGAATCTGAAATTTTCGAAAATTTCAAAAAAAAAAAAAAAGAAATTTTCAAAAAATAAAAATGAAACGAAAGTTTTCAACTAAGAATTCAAACCATGCCACCAAGCCAAGCTCAAGCTCAAGATCAAACTTAATGGGATTTTCACTTAAGGGTTGTAGGCCTTTTATAGAAGCACATCACATGCCCTCTTTTATGTTTTTTTTTCGATGTGGGATAACGCCCCTAGTAAAGTTGAAATTTCAGAATTTTCAAAACATTTCGGATTATTTTTAGAAAAGTTTCGGAAAAAATGATTTTGGAATATTTTCGGAATTCTAAAACCAATTCCGATTCTGATCCAAAATTTTTCATTTTTAAAATTCAGAATGCATATTTAGTTGTCAAAATCGGATTTTTTTGGATCGAAGTCGGAATTTCCGTTCCAAATGGCACCCTAAATTAGGGATTAGGCTGCTTCTGCTGATTGCACCATGGTTTCAATTGGTAATTTATTTTTATACACTTAGGATATCTCAAATATGATATATGTTTACAGAATTGGTATACTTCAACTTTGTATTTTAAATTTAGTTCCCTAACATATGTGACGGTGAGACATTCAACAACTTGTAATAAAAATCAAATGCTCCTACTAATATTATTTGTTTTTAACAAATATGCTTAAATAACTACAGTAACATGAAACTTCATTAATAATGTCATGATATATTAGTGTAAATAATATTTAATTAATTATATAACTAATTAATTTATATATAAAAAAAAAGTAACAAACGCCGTTTCCAATGTGATGATATATTAGTGTATTCATTATCTAATACATTTAATTAATGAATCATATTACTAATTTTATATAGATAATAGAAACAACCATCATTAATAACATAATTATATTATATTAGCATAAATATCGTTTAGTTAATATATTTAATTTGTCTATCATAATGATAATTAAAATTTATTTAGCAATAATAATATAATAGCAATATAGGGCATAATTATCTTTTAGACATTCAAAATCACTTTTACAAACACAACTAGTACAATCAATCTTATCATAATATATTTATGATAAACACTATCGCAATCGCAAAATAACAAGTTGTCTCAAACAGTTTCTTATATGATCAAAATCGATTATGTTGATTAATCTGTGATAATTTTGTGTGTTTGGTCATTGGTGGTCATATTTTAACAATTTATTGTCTGTCGAATTGAAAACACCTTCTGTCACACCCATCCCGAAAAGTCCAATTGTTTTAAATGCATTGTAATACCCGTAAAGTTCCGTTAATAAAATTTGTCCCCGTATTTTTGTTCATATTTTCAGTGTCTCGATTTTGTGAACCCAGAAAACTGGTTATATATAAATGCACATTTAATTATTATTTCTTAGACTGCAAGTTACGGACCCGGACTGACTATTGCACGTAAACCCGTAAAATCTGTATTTAATTGGACTGCGTAGCACGTATTCCTAGCGACAGCTCAACCATACAAAAATAGAAAGTGGAATCTTGCCTTATATGGTATTGTACTAGCCTAACCAACTTATACCTATTGGGTAAACACTCTACCCAAACCTTCCCCTTAAACCTTTGGACAACCACCCCACTACCTCCTCTAACCGCCGGGTAAACATCACCCACACCCAAACTGCCGCCCATCCCATCTCCCTAAAATGCCATTCCAATCACCTCCCCTCCATCACTCACCCTCAATCCCTAAATCATGCAGATTTATAGAATCTGCTTGTATG
The DNA here is from genome assembly GCA_033977485.1 of Hydrangea macrophylla. Lineage (NCBI taxonomy): Eukaryota > Viridiplantae > Streptophyta > Magnoliopsida > Cornales > Hydrangeaceae > Hydrangea > Hydrangea macrophylla. The sequence continues at coordinate 93,529,984 of CM066982.1, read as the reverse complement.
CATGTGTATACCATGACTTGTTTATATGAAGGAGAACTAGTTGAGAGAGAGATAGCACCGAGAGTTGAGAGAGAACACACACTCACTCACTGCCCTCTGCCTTACCCTCCCTCTATACACACAAACACACACGCGCAAGAAGAAGCAGGAGGAGAAGAAGGACCGTGAAGGCAGAGAGAGGGAGCTCGCCGGAGACAAAGGAGAGAGAGAGAGAGACCCGAGACTCCCCTAAGGTAATCTCCATACCCCTTGGAGTGTCTCAGCACTATCTAGACATTCACACACACACACACACACACACACACACACACACACACGAGCCCCCTGAACGAACCAAATAGAGCCTAAGGCTCTCTGTGCACTCCGGCCGCCATGGAAGCTTAAGCTTAAGAGCTTGATTTTTTAACTCTCACCAAATAGCCACTAAGCTACACCATTAGGACCCCCTTGGACCCCTTAGTACCCCCCTTGAGCAGTTTTGCATTTGGTGTAGGTTTGGTAGCCCATGCATAGGATTATTCCCTTAAAACCAAAAAAGAATAATTCATTCGTAGGAGCCCTAAACGAATGAACTAGGTCCTAAGCTCATAGTATGTTATAGAGGGTCCCAAACCGATCCTTTTCCCGTTGGTTTCATCAATTTTTATGGAAAGATGAGAGAGATATGAGGTTTTGAAGTTTTTCGGCGAGACCCGCGTCGTCGACGGCGAGCTTAACTCACTGGAGAAGACACGACCCGTTTAGGGTCCGGGTTATATCGTTTACCCGTTTTAAAATAAGTTGGGTCGGGTCTTGGGTTCGGGTATGGGTTATTATGTGTGTATAAGTGGGTAGTGGATCCGGGTTATATTAATTAATATGGGTCGGATCAGATCTTTTAAGTTGGTTTAGAGATAGAGTGTAAACAGGTAATCCGTTTGACCGGGTCGTATATGGGTTTGACCCGCGGATCTTTGTATTTGATTATAATTAGTTATTTTATACTATTAATTAACCTTCTAATCTTGATTAAGTTTTAATAATCTGTTTTGATAATTAATTAGTTGTTTTATATTCTTAATTAGTCTGTTAATCCTGATTTAGGATTTATAATCCGTTTTTAAGTTTAATTAATGTTTTATTTATTCTGTTAATTCAGATTTAGGTTTATATAAATTATTTATAATGTAATAAATAATTATAAATAAGTTATAAATGGTTTTAAAAATTGTTTTAAATAGTTTTAAATGTCTAAAAATGATTTTAAAGTTATAAATTATATTCTAAATAATCTAAAATATTATTTCTAGTAATAACCTTATATGTTGAAATTATAATGTATTTCTTATATAATATACTTAGTGTTTATTTAGTTTCAATAAATAATAAGTAAATGTTTTAAATTAAAATAATTAGGTAATAAATACCTAATGACAAATTTTAAGTATAGGAAAGTTTTATTAAATTTTCCTAAGGTCTACTGCCTATTTTATAAATTTTTATTTATAAAACCCAAACTTTAGTGTTCCTAAATAATTATTAATTATTTATAAAGACCCCGTTTGGTGGTATTTAAATTATTTAAATGCCAAACGAATTTCGAAAATTATGGGAAAAATATCACTAGCCTAATTTAAGGCCTAGTATTCAATAAAAATATTTGTGAGGGTCAAATGTCTTCCTAAAATATATTTTATTATTAGAGTGTTCCTACGTCTATTATTAGACGATTAGAACTTCAATAATTCATAGAAAATAAACCGTAGCTCAGAAAAATACGCAGTCAGTTCCCAGAGTCTTAGAATAATGTCAAGAACATCCCCTTAAAGTTTGGTGACCTTTCGACACGGTAAAAAATACAGCTTATCTTTAGGGCCCAAACTGGTATAGAAAACCCAGCCTTTTATGCGACGGACTCCGATTTGAGTCTAATCAATGGCGTTAGACTCAGAATGTTGCGTAAATCATCATGTTGACGTTTAGGAACCCAGCCGACACAATTACCATTATGCCCTTAGTTTTAGTACGCTTATTAATCAACATTCGATAAATTTATATACTCTGTAGGAACCACCGCTACGCTTGCTTCTACACACCCGCATCGAGGTGAGTCATCCTAACTCACTTGGTATATTATAGATTTATTCTTGTGTATTATATGTATACCCAGTGTGTCTTGTGTGGAAGAAGCTGATAAGTATTAATTATGTGAACGCTGAGATTTCTACTTATATGATGAACGCATGTTAGTTAGCTATACTCCATGGTAGTTAATAAATATTGTTATTCCTGCTCATCATGTTTTTACGATTATACAATCACATGAACATTCATATAAACATAGTCGAGTCATGATGTCAATGTTGACGTCCGCATGGTTGGTTAAGGAGACTAACCCATCATATTGTTAAACATGTTGAGTGGACCGCAGTGATCCGAATGTTACCGTCAAGTCAATGGGAACAACAATGAAACTGCTATAGGGCCCTGTTAGGCGACGATAGCCAAAGTTCCATTGAAATTATTAAAGTTATGTATGAGTTGATGGTTGATACGCTATAGGGCCATGCTAGGCGACGATAGCAAAGTATCCATATGAACTTGAATACAATAGTTACCTTTCTAATGCTATAGGGCCCTGCTAGGCGACGATAGCGCTATAACTATTCTATTATCCAAGCAAGGTCATGAGGACCTAAGAGTCCAATGATTACACTCTTTTTAAAACCAAAACTGCGATAGGGCCCTGCTAGGCGACGATAGCAACGTAATTATTCTACTCTAAGCTAACGGCGTTACACTGGTAATGTACGAAAGTCATATGAATCAGTTGGGGTGTCTGTGGTCGAGTTAAAGCCGAATATATTGATACTGTATTGTGTCGTCATACTACCATGTCATATGTTCATTAATATTGCTTCAAGATATTGTTGTATCTGCATATCCTTAAATGTATTAGGAGTGATCGGTTAAGACGATTTCACTTAGCTTCAAAAGCTAACGGCTCCTTCCCTGCCCTGGACATTTTACGTCTAGGTTATTATAAGGAGGACTATCAAGGTAACCTTGAAGGTGAAAATCACTATCATCAAGATGGGAACTATCAGGAAGGTGATCCTAAGGCAGACTATCAGGAAGAGTATGATAACAAAGGTTATGGGTTTGCCAGCTAGAAGAAGGACTCTAGCCTACGTTCGCATTAAGACCTCCTTTATGTTTTAAACAGCTATATTTTGTTATGTAATAATTTAAGTGGCGTCGATCGCCCAAGCCTATCTTTTGTGGTTTTCATTTGGAACTTCTGTAATAGCTTATGTAGCAAAACACTTTAAGTTCCCCCATGAATACCATTAGATGCTTTTGCAATTCCCTACTCTGATATATATTATGTTAGTATGTTACACGGACAGGTCAGTTTTATGTAACTCGTCATTCCCTACGGGTCCAGAAAGGAAATTTTAAATTTTCCTTATTTTTGGCTACTCCGGGACGTGACATGCATAATCGAATTATGAGAATTATTAACGTTGTTTTAATAATTGTGAAAGTGGTTGACCGTGGTTCAACGATGGGTGTCAATCAAGGACACGAGAATTTGTTAATCATTGAAGAATTGACATGATTAAATGATATTTATGAAATTAAATGTTATTTGGCTTTATTTGATTTACGTGAATAATAAATATACATGTTTTGTATGTTTACTGCTAGTTTAGATCATGTTTATGATCACTTTAGAAGATTTGATGATAACCTATATGTCATGTTGCATAAAATGTAGATTATCTAGATATTTCACAAAACTAGTTTCACTAGTGGAGCGATAACTTAGATGTTTAAGACGTTTTGGGGAATGGTCGGAAGTTTAGAGAACTCGTGGTGGTTGAGTTAAACAAAATTTTAGGAAGTCGAGCCTATATATAGAATGTGAGCTGAGATATTTTCCAAATATCTTAATCCTATCTTAAGAGAGAGAGAGAGAGAGAGAGAGAGAGAGAGAGAGAGAGAGAGAGAGAGAGAGAGAGAAAGAGAGGAGATTTTTAGTGCTTCGATTTTCACAATGCCAAACGACGGCTTTTCGTTCGTCAATTTTCAACCAATTTATATTTTTGGAATCCTCGAGATAAAACCTACGTTTTGATACTTATTAGGTCTTGTTTGGCAAAGATTTTCTAAAAATTTAAATTTAGAATTTTGGAAAAAAACCATGTAAAACTCGTAGGAATCATTTGTCATTGGACATTTAGCTTGGAAATGCCATCCTAGGGATTCTCCTGAAGTAGTTTTGCATAAGGTATGAATTCTGACCTATGTTATATAGGGATTTTCAATGTCTTAAATATAAAGTATGATATTGTGATCCGGACAAAATTCATGTGTTAGTTTAAGCCCATTAATATTGCGTGAATAATAATGAAAAGTATGTCTATATGACTAAGTTAGCATTCTAAATGATTATATGGGTCAAAGTGGAGATTTGTACAATTTCATGCCGGGATAAGCTTCTCGGTGTTTAAGAATTTAATAGCGACAACTACTATGCATGGTTTGGGAACCAGCCCTGCCAAAGCACTTGGATGCAATGGTTGTAGGCCTTGGACTTGCCATTGGTATCGCGGTTTAAGGCTTGGACTTGCCAATATACTGGATGAATGCGTTTCTCTCTCCTTAGAGACTATTTGATATTTTAAAGCATGAATTTCCATATATGCATCTGTTAGAATTATGCACTCAGCATATAGCTAAGCAGTGGAGATTTACTCCATTGCAGGTGAGAAGAAAAAGGGAAAGAAGAAACGAGAGGAGTAAAGTCGTGGGAACACCTGAGCATGTCTCACCTGTAGATAGTTTTGTAGTTCATCCTTGTTGTAAATGAGTCGTAAGGAGAAACTATGTTTTGTAATCTCAGAATGGCCAACCATGACCCTTTTCGAGTAGCTCTTTCAACTGCCGCATAATCTCCTCATTGGCCAATGTCGCTCTTGTAATTATGTTTTGGATTGAGATTAGTTAGTAATTGAATCTTGTAATAATTTCGTATTCGATTTTTTCTAAGTCTCTCATATGTTACGGAGATGTTTGTAATACAGTTAGGACTAATTTGGAATGAGCTTGGTATGTGTAGTTAGTCTCTGATTGAGAATCGGTAAATTTAGAAATAGGGTTTCTGCAGAATGCTCTGTAGATTGTAAAATGGTCGATTGGATTCGTGAATTGGACAAAATCATTTTCCCAGTTTTGGAAAAACAGTCGACTGCATTGCCCCACACAGTCGACTAGATGCAGTTTCAAAACTGGAGTTTCTAAAGGATTAAGTCTAGCCAACTGGGTTTGACACCCCTGACCTGAAAATATAGTCGATTGGGTTTGACACCCCTAACCTGATAATATGGTCCAGTCAACTGGATTGGATTGCTGAGATTTCAGGCTCTCTGTAATTTCCAAAGCAGTCAACTGGGGTCTCGAGCAGTCGATCGTGTTTTTATTTTCAAATTGTTTGCTTTTATAAGGATTTTAAACAGGAAAACTTTTTAGAACTCTAATTATTATGATTTATTGAACCTTCAGGAGTCGATTACTCACTGTTTCACTTGTGTTTATTCCGCTGCTATGTATTTATTTGAATTGGATAAGCTTCTGTGGTGTGCCGCATGTTCTATTTCCGCCCGTAACGAGATGGGTTATGACACCTTCCTTTTTATCTCTCAAACCACCATATATATATACATATATATATATATATATTACATGAATCCGTATTGGAAACACACACAACCCCCCCCCCCCCCCCAAAGCCCCACACTGGCCCACAGTAAAACCCAACAAGGGCCACACATTCTGAGTGAAGAACAATTGGGGGCAAGCAATTAGATCCCCTATGGAGATTCGAACACTCTCCCTCCCCACTAGAAAGAGAGAAACTATGCCAATTGAGCTACAACTCACTCCGTCATAGAGCTATTTTTTAAGATGTGAATAAAGTACTATTTTATTAACTTAAGAAGTTTGAAATGTCGAAGAGTCCAATGTCATATCTATGCTACTGTACAAAGCCGAAAATAGGGGTACAACAAATTTTTAACCTAAAAAATATATTTACAAAAATGCATTCTTTTATGGGACAGTTGGCCATAGCTCTCTGTAAATGTCCTAAATAAGCTAATAGTCTAGCCCATTTTTCTTAATGCCATAGGTTCTCATAATTTTTCAATATTTAAAATGCCAAAACTCTCAAACTACAAGTCGGTTTCGATAAATTTTATATATCCGTGATCTAGAAAACAAAATCTACACAACCATATCCATATTGGCTATTAAAAACTTTTATACAAAAAAATTGTTATTTTGCAACTCCTACATGGATACTGATTTTTTTTTTTTTTTTTTTTTTTTGTGTCAAATCAACACTTCCATTGCGTAGATCTCGAAAAATAGCTCAAATCCAAAAAAAATAAAATAAAATAAAACTTAATTGTCCAAAGTAGCCCCAAGATCGCAAAGTTGTAGCCATTTTAGCAAATGTCACTGTCTAATGTTACTGTCATTCTAATGCTACCAGATAATGACAGTAATATTTGTTCAAATAAACCAAAAAATGCAAAATTATGGCCAATTTTCATACGTTACAATCTTTACAATATTGTCCAAGTAAAGACAGTAATATTTCATCAAATTCCAAAAAAAAAAAAATTGAAGAAAGAAAGTATCATGTCACTTTTATTTGCAAACGTGACGTCATACAATGACATAAATTTTTTTTTTTTGTTTTTTTGTTTTTTAATTTTTTCAGTTTGATAGATTTTTTCTTTTAGATTACATAAATATAAATTTTATTCACATTAAAGTTGTTGTTTGAAAGTTATAGTATTTTAAAGTTTAAAAAATAAAAAATTGTCCTTCTTGCATTTAAAAAAAAGGGCTTGAACTAACCGCATAATACTACCTATTTTAAGGAGTGCTAATTTTTCCTTCTTTGCATTAGTCTTATTTGGATGATTCATTTGTCAAAATTGGAGGACAGCTCAGCATATTACGTAACCCACTTGAAATTTTCTATGAAATAATTTTTTTTTAATGGGAATTTTCTATGATATAATTGACCATCACATCAACATCTCAATCAAGCACTAAAAAAAGAGTAAAAATAGTCAAGCGGGTTGTAGTTCAATTGACTCATTCTCTTTCTTTGTAGTGGAAAGGGAGATGATTCAAATCTTTATAGGGGATTTTAGTTACTTGCTCCTAATTATTCTTCAGTCGGAATGAGTAGTCATTATTGGGCTTTGTTATGGGCCAATGTAGGGGTTGAGTTAGGACTGAAATGTGCCAGCGTGTGAAATATGTGTGTATCTGCTCCGAATTCAGGTACAGGTACGCATCCAAAAAAAAAAGTGGAAATAGAAAACAGGACTGACCTAGACTGTACTTAATGGATTTTTCTTTGGAGTATTTATATTTCAATCAACATTTTGTATGTATTTTAAAAATTAGTCAAAACATTTTTTTAAACTTTAAAAATTATCAACAATAATAAAAAAATTTAAAAGGCATCAACAAAATAATAATAATAATAAAAAACTGAAAAAATAATTATTTTGTGTTTTAATCTGCTTTATGTTTTCAATATTGTAAACTTGCTCCAAAACGTTGTGATAATTGCTCCTAATGTTGTGAAGATTTGCTCCCAACCTTGTGAAGAGTTGCACCCAACTTTGAAATGAGTTGCTCCATGCATTTTGAAGAGTCGTTCTAAAACTTCATGTAAAGTCCATGACTTTTTAATTTTACAAAAAAAGTCGAAAAAAAGTTGATAGTTTTTGTAATTAAAAAAAATAATAGATTAACTTTTAAATTTATACAAAAGTAGACTGAAAATTAATTATCCCTTTTTCGTTTCTTGATAAATAACTTGTTGGCAATTGTTGATAGCAATTTTTTTTAATTTTTATTTTTGATAGAGACATAATAATAATAATAATAATAATAATAATAATAATAATAATAATAATGTTGCCAAATCAAAGTTGTCTACGACTTAATATCATAAATAAAAAATAAAAAAAAGGGTAAAAAAATAAAAAAAAGTTGTCTAAGCCTTGCCTTCTATAGAATTCAGTCATTTTTAAATTTTTAAAAAGATACTCGGAATGAGCAATTTGTGATTTATTTTTGTGAAATTATTTAAATAAGTTGAAGATTTAGAGAGGAAAAAATGTAGGACATGTGGTTAATAATATTGAGTCTTGGCATAGGTTGACATAGCTCAAGTGGTAAAGAACTTGACATTTATAAGTCTCCTCCGCTGCATAGGTTCGGCATTCGAACCTCATCCCCCTCCCTCATATAATATATATATATATACATATACATATTAATATTGAGTCTTTTGAATGATATTCACGTTTATACATAAAGCGGAGTCCACTACTTATGAATATCAAAACATGAGTCCTATCTAAAAATTCGTTTTTATTAGCTGCAGGTACCATGTAAGCATGCATGACAATGTGCTAAGATTAATTATTTAAAACTTCACCATAACAAAAACTATTTGATAAAACAAAGAGCAATGCTAGGCACACATCTCAAACCACATCCCAAATCACACCCTTGTTTTAAATGCATGTACCATGTGCTGTGTAATTGATGCACAGAAAAGTGTGAAAAATTCAAACAACATAAAGTACATGCATTTAAAGCAAGGGGTGTGGTTTGGGATGTGGTTTGAGATGTGTGCATAGCATTTCTCTAAAACAAAAGTAATTTAATAAAAAACTTAAGAAGAAAGATTATAGTCATTGAATTGTTATGTAAAAATGCATATCAGTCTCGTTAGTTCAGGCACACTCGTTTTCATAACCTCACCTCCCACAACCTGATGTGTCAACCATGTAGTGGAATGAGATCTACCATTTAACACAACCTCACATATGATACTCCCATTACATGGTTGCCACATCAGGTTGTGGGGGTGAGATTGTGAAAATGGGTGTGCCTGAAGTTTTACTCATTTTGTATACAATTTAATTTTATCTATAAATTTAAAATAATTATATAGTACACATATTTGGTCCCTCCAAATTTGAATAAATTGGTTTTGTATGTTTATTGTAAAGTTTCCTAGTTGACTTACACATTTATCACAAATTTTACATAATGGTCCATGCTATATTGTACTAATACTAAATGTAATCTAATTCAGCCTTACCCATTAGTCAGGTCATAGATTCCAAACAAAGAGAAGTTGAACTAATAGTAGCCAAATTATAATCTAACTCACCCTCCCTCCAATGCATAAGTTCGGTGTTCGAACTTCATCCCCTCCTCTATAATAAAATAAAATAAATTTTCTAACTCACTCTAAATAGTTGGTCAAGCGCATTTTTTTCTCACTTCTCAGTTTGCCCCAACCTAATTGATTAATTCAATATCAACCCAAGCTTTGCAATTTACAGATGAAAAGAACAGAAAAAAAAAAAAAAAAAAAAAAAAAAAAAAAAGGTAGTTATATACAAATAAACCTAAAAAAATGTATAGATATGCATACTGTGTACCCAAAAAAAAAATAAAAAAAAAAAATAAATAAATCAATAAATTGCCTTGGGATAATACCCTCAAATTCCGGTGTGGACCATTCTACCAGCAGGCAATTGGTTTTGTATTTTTATTGATTTGATTTTTTGGTTGAGGGTAGGGATCTGTATGGTGAGTAGCAAGGCTCTGTTTGGGAGTGTTGACTAGCTAAAATAGCAAGTCTACCTGGAGGGTGTGTGTCCAAAACTGAATAGCTAAATTAAAGAAGTGGTGGTTTTGGCTGGCCAAAATAAGTATTTTGACTACTCATATGCACATTAAAAACCTGACACAAATGCTCTAACAAATAAAGATCTTAAACAAACAAGGCCTTACCTGAATGACTCTAGCATTGGATCTTCAAATTGAAGCTGTGACAATTTACACAGAAGAACGTTAAAACCTTCCAACCAGTTGATGTTTTGGGCCTTTGGACCTCTTTGTAGGACTGACCCAGAAGGGGTAAGGGCAGGGGTGCCCCAAAAGTAGGCCACAGGACCAGTAAATAGGGCTTGTTTGGTTTCAAAGTTGAGAGAAAAGAGCTTTTTGGCAAGGTCATGAAGTTGGTTCAACAGGTTCATAGGTATCCCATAGTTGACCAAACGAAAGATGCCCCAATCTTTACAGGCCTCACTGAGCATGTCATGGTTTATGTGTTCGAGGTCAATTACCGGAAGAGGGTCCGAGTCTGGAGTCTGTTTGGTGGGCTGGTTTGGGTGATCAATAGCCTGAGTTGGGCGGAACAAAGGAGGGTAAGACTCAAAGTTGGGTTCACGCATTTTTCTTAGTTCATCTTGAGCAATTAGCAGAGGGTGGTTTATATAGAGATAATGAATGAATACAATAAATTTGAAGAATTCTATGGTGTGGTTTGGTCGTATGACACGACCTTAATATAGGTAAAATATTTTAAGACCCAAGTAAAACCACTACGTGTTCAATGTTATTTGAAACCTTCATGAGTATAAATGTATAATGAGTAAAACTTCAGGCACACCTATTTCCACAACCTCACCTCCCACAACCTGATGTGGCAACCATGGGATGGTGTATTGGGTTAGTTGATTGAATTAAATGGTGGGTCCTATGCCCTCCCATGGTTGCCACGTCAGGTTGTGGAGGGTGAAGTTGTGAAAATGGTTGTGCCTGAAGTTTTACTCATGTATAATTTTTTGACACAAACAATACCATTATGAGTGTGATTTTGTGATCTAGGTGCAATGTTTTATGATCCGATAACTTTCGCATTAAACTTTTGACATCTTTAACTTTGTGAGTTGGTAACTTTTGCATTAAACGTTTGACAACTTTAACTTTGTGAGTTTGTAATATTATTCGTATCATACGATCAAACCACCTAAATCGTAAGATAGATTTCTCCCAGTAATTGACTTAGTGGGTGATATCACTGATGTGCATGTGAAAATGAAGGGAGGGAGTGCGGTCCCACTCCCTATGCTTCCCATATCTTCCGACATTAAATATAGCAAGAGGGGACCTTCTATGATACAACCTAGTGTTTTGTGCACCACCATACAATCCAAATTTTTAGTCTAATATGTTGCGAGTTATTTCAACAAGTTGTTATTTGGTCTCAAAATAAAAAAATAAAAAAAAAAAATTTGGTGACACAAAATAATGTTATTTTACAAATCACTTTAGTTTTAAGGGTAAATTACACTTTGCGCCCTTGTAATTTGTAATATTCTTTTGGTCCCTACAGTTTTAATTTTGTCAATTTGGCCATTATAATTTCAGTTTATGATCAATTTAATCTATTTATGAAAATTTTCTAGAGCTTTTGACAGAAATAAGTCGTGTGATGCACACGTGAGTTATCAATAGGGACATAATGGTAATTTTACTTAGAGATATTACACTTTACACACCTCTATTGAACCTAAAAATTTCAAAAACTGTAAGAAAAAATTGATGAATGATCTATATTGTACATGAACTAAAACTGTAATGATCAAAGTGAAAAAATTAAAACTGCAGGGACCAAAAATCACGCCCAAAGTATAAGGGTACGAAATGTAATTTATCGTAGTTATAAATCAAAATTGTTTAAAAACTTACAACATTCCAGGGACTAAAATTTAAACATGTACAATACAACCCAAACAACTGGACTATATCATAGAATTTTCCATAGCAAGGGAAATATAAGGGAATATGTCAGGTCACTTCAAGAGTAGTACGAAAAACAAGGCAGTGTTGTCGGCAGGCAAGCCGCGCAGATTTCATAAATTATCAATGCGGGGACTAACAAATTCGACTAACACTCACACTCAAACTCACACTCTATCTCTCTCTTAGTGGCATTGTGGCGTCCACTGCAGACCCAAAGTGCCACTAGAAAAGAGATAGAGTATGGATGTGAGTGTCAGTGAAATTTGTTTGTACCCCAAATATTACTTTTCATAAATTGTCTATTAGTACCGGAGTATTTTTCTTATTCTTGAAAACACTGTAAAAAATTGAATTTAATATAAAAATTATATATTAGTATAATAATATGTTGTTCCAATTATAAACATGATCACTTAAATATTACTCCACAAAAAAAAATATATACATATATATCGCTAATACGATCGTCGGTTTTAGGAATCGCATTTAGCAATGAAATTTTCATTACTAAAAGTATACAAAATCGTTGCTAAAGCAGAAATCACATTTAGCGACGAAAATTTTCGTTGGAGAGCCAGGCCATATATTTGTATATGTAGGTCCACCTTATTCTTTCAATAATTTAACATCCTTCAATAAAATAAGGTGGACTCACTAGCACATGTGTTGAAAACTGTATTTATCAGTAGGGGTGAAACAAAAACCGATTAAACTGAACCACTGAACCGAACCGATCAGTTCGGTCGGTTTCCATAAGATACGTGCAGTGCAAAATCGAAAACTAAACCGAAAAATAAACCTAAAATTGAAAAAATCGAACCGAACCGAATTGTTCGGTCGGTGGGATAACCCCCCAAAACCGACCAAACTGAACCGATTTCACCCTTATTTAGAGAAAAACTTTAGGAAGCATTCATTACTCTTAAATCTTAATAATATCTGACTTAATTTCATCTTCCAAATAAGTTTGAAACATAATTTTTCTTACATGAGAAAGGGTGGGAGTTAAACACTCGATCAATGCAATGAAGGGACTTAACACCCAACTGGGTGCCAAACTAAGCAAACTGACCATGCAGGTTTGAAACAATTGACTTTCATAAAGTTCATATTCGTGTATCAATTAATCCACTATATTTTTATAGGTTTCGATTTTCAAACCCATTTTTTTTTTACTTTTATAAACTAGACAACGACTATATTTCTTTAATTTTTTTTTGGGTAAATTACACTGACACCCCTTGAAGTTTGGCATTTCATCACAAACTTTCCTTGAGGTTTGGAACATAACACTGACACTCTGGATACTGCAATTTTCTTACCCACAACTTTTCTTTTTAAAATACTTTCTCAAAATCAATTTAAAAAACAAATGAGTCGCCACTTAATTTTTAAAAGGAAAAATTAAGAAACCATTTCGAAAGGAAACTAATCTTTTGCGAAACCAAAGATTAGCTAGGTCCGGGGATTATGGAATGAGAGAGGAAGGAGCCCGTTGAACTAAAATACCCTCTCTCATCCTATCTCGCGATAGGCCTTTACTCAACATCCTTCTAATCGAATTATTAATTTAAATGTGCCATCAACTAATACATATGTATAAATATACATCACAAAAGCATGTCCAAAGGGGTGTAAAATTGCAATTGATAAAATATCATTCAAAAGTCATGTAATTCAAATAGCAAGCAAGATGATGTGCAAATCGAGAACAAGAGAACTTACCCGGGATCCAGTAGCGATATTAAACGTGCAGTGCATACAAATAAAAGAAAATCCTAAAAAAGGGTCTCTAACCACATATACACATAAGGCAAGATCCTAATTCTAATGTGTCGCACATGAGGTTGAAGAATCAACAAAATCAATAAATTAAAATAAGCCAAAGAGGAGTCCTAGAAATCATACCTTAATAGCGCTACAAAACAAAATGTTAGTCCATACAAGATATGAAATTAGAGATGACAATCCTAAATTTCTAGCTTAAATCTATCAAATGTAATTAAATCTGAAGCAACTAAATTCTAATTACAAGTGTCAAATCATATGGACGAATATATATACATGGACAAGAATGAATTATGAAGTACTCAATGGTTTGGATCACTTAAACTTTGAATTCAAGCTTAACTAATCATTATTGAAACATGGTTTGAACCTTGACCCATGAAAATTTCATCTAAGCCATTATTCATAAGATTTATGAAAACTATTGCAGAATTCTGGAAATTGCTGAGAGCAGATCATAACTTTAAAAAAATAAAAAGTATGGTTCCCGTGGTTTGACTTTGATGAATTTTGGACACAAAATGCCTCTGTGTGTCTAGTTTTTAACCCAAAAAAGAAATCAAAGTTTCAACGGTTGGATCTCTGGGAATTGGGCAAAAACTAGACATCACTCAGCATTCTACAACCTTCTGTCCAGAGTTCTTGCACGCTTTTCTAAAAATAGCAAAAAGATCAGAAATGTTTTGTTCTTTTTAGGCTGACTTCCTAACACATTAATCTACTTAGAAAAAATTATTTTGGGTCACAAACATTTTATTAAAGCTCTGATTTACTTATTTCAAAAGAAGGTCACTGTTCTGAAATTCTGGACAGATTGTTGTTACTTTGCAAAACCATAACCAAACCACTTTAGACATGAAATCTCCTTAAAACATCTCCAGTCGATATGTCATTTTCAATGTGTCATGCCAAGAGGCAATATTTGACTGTTTTCACCCCTCCAATCGTATGCCAAAATCTGATGTGGTAAATGGCCCATTCCGAGAGAAGTACATTCAATTTTGAAGGCATATTTGAATTCTGAAATTATTAATGTTGATTAAAAATTGAGATGTGGTTGACTGTGGGTCAACAGTGAGTGTCAAGTGAGGACACGGGAAGTTGGTAATTCATAAGGAATTGATGTGATTTAAATGGCATTTATTTGATTTAAATGTTATTTGAAATATCTGGTGTATGTGAATAGTAACTTTACCTGTGTAGAGTAATTTCTGGTAATTTTGATCTCGTTTTAGATAATTTTGAATACCATAATGAAAACGTAAGTGATACGTTGCATAAAAGGTAGGTTATATAGAGATTCCACGGAACTCGTTTTCAGAACGTAATTACTGATTCAAACATAACTTTGACTAAAACTTTTATAATTTATGGTTTTCACTCGTGAAGTAATACAATAGACGTGTGCGACGTTTTGGAAGATAATTAAAAGTTTTGAGAACTCGTAGGGAGGTATACATAATTTTCGAGAGTCGTGGCTATAAATAGAAAACATGAGATACTTGTTCATAAAAATCTTTCAAAACAAATATCTTGGAGAGAGAGAAAAAAAGGATATTTGCTTTGCGACGCCGCTTGACGACCTTTCGTTCGTCAGTTTTTCCCCAGATTTCGTATTTAAACTCCTTGAGGTAAGATCTACGTTTTGATACCTTATAGGCCGCGTTTGGCAACATTTTGTAAAAATCTTAACTCTATATTTTCTTGAAAAACGTGTCAAAACTCATAAGTTTTGCGTATAAATAGAGATCTGGCGTAGATTCAGTACCCTGGTACTCCACCTGAAATCTTAAGACTGTAACTTAATGTATGAATTCTAGATATGTGTTTTATAAGAAATTTACATGTTTTAAATATCGAACTTGATATTTTGGATCCGGGGGAAATTCATGTATAATTTAGGCCCGTTATTTATGCACATGAAAATGTGATAAAAACACGTGTAAATGTTTATGTGAGCATGCTATGTGTCTATTTGGGTCAAATGAGAATTTGGTACAATTCCATCCAAGAGTAAGCTCCTCGAAATTTGAGGATTATGACATCGATAATTATTGTGCCTGGTATGGAGGAAGGCCTAGCCATGGCACTGGGTGCGTGGAAGAGCAAGGCCTTCCACGACATCAATCTCAATTACCAGATGGAAACGTGCCACTCTCCCTAGATCGAGACTATTTGATATGTTTAGATGTTTTAAAGTATTAGCTGTCATATAAGCATATGTTTAGAATTGTGCACTCAGCATATAGCTGAGCAGTGGAGCTTTACTCCATTTGCAGGTGATAAGAAGAGAAAAAAGAAGAAACGCAAAGAGAGAGGCTGATGGGTCGACAGGATCACTCTTGTATATGTTGTTGTTGTTGTTTTTTTTTTTTTTTTTTTTTTTTCTCTTTCCAAATGTTGTAATAAAGATTTTGAGAAGTTGAAACCATGTATTTAGTTTAGAATCTAGGATGGATTTGTAGTTGTGTAACCTGTAGTAAAACTATTGTAATTATGTTTGAAATTGTTGAAGTATAGTAGTGAATGTGTTGGAGTTGGGCTGGAGAACCATAGATTGAAAATCTGCAGAATGCTTAACAAATTGAGGGAAAACAGTCGACTGGTTTAGAGACAGACGACTGGACCCCCTGTTTTGAACCAGCTGATGCCCTCTGGTTCTCTGACACAGTCGACTAGATTATTGGGTTGAAATGTTATTTTTCGTTCTATGAAAGAAATAATCGACTAGGTGAAGACCACAGTCGACTGGATTGTGTTTCAAAAGGGGAATTTTCTGATTCAGTCGACTAAAATTTTGAGGCTACAGTCGACTGGGTCTCTGACGCAGTCGACTGGATAAACTATTGAGATTTTGGGCTCTCTGTGTCTTGCATTTCCAGTCGATCGGACCTTGATCAGTCGACTGGATTGGCTGCTGAGATTTTGAGGCTCTCTGTATTTTGCATTTCCAGTCGACCCAACCTATGATCAGTCGACTGGATTACTGGTTTCAATCAGAGTATTTCTTTAAGTGTTTTCAAATGCGGAAATTTTTTTATAACTTTGAATTTCATGGATTTCACTTATGTTTTCCGCTTAATTGAATTGGATGAGCCTTTGTGGCATGCCACATGTCCTATTTCCGCGCGTAGCGGGATGGGTCATGACATCTTACTCATGTCAAAAATGGCATATCAAAATTTGCCATGCATTTGTATTTTTTCTATTAAAAAATTATTACTTTTATTTGTTAAGCCAATCACTTAATTTGTTAAATGGGTAAAAAGTATAAAAACTTATAAAATAATAAATTTGACATATTGGTAGCATTTATCTCTAACCAAAATGCCAAATTTTAAATATGTCAAATTGTCACATAAGCCCTCAAAGTATTTGACATACTAAAGTTCAACATTTCCCTTGGATATGCTCTTAGCATACATGTTCAACATGTTCATGTATGCATTTTTTTTTTCCTAGGGATCATTACATTTCTGTCAACTTTTTATATGAAATATAGAAATCAATCTACTATTTTTTAAAATTTAAAAAATATTAACAATAACTTAAAAAAAAATTAAAAGGTCATCAACAAAAATTACAAAAGCATTACTTTTGAATAGTTATTTTGTGTTTTAGTCTACTTTATGTTTTCAACGTTGTGAACTTACACTAAAATGTTGTGATGAATGCTCCCAATATTGTGAAGAGCACCCGACTTTTAAACGAGTTGCTCCCTACGTTTAGAAGAATTGCTCTCAAACGTTTCATAGAGTTACTCCCAATATTATAAAGAGTTGTCATAAAACGTTTTATATTTGATAATATCAAATTTTTTATAAAAAAAAAATTGATATATATATATATATATTTTAAATTTTAAAAAAGCAATAAATTAACCTTTAAACTCTTTTTCTAAAAATAAACTGAAAGTTAATTATCCATTTTTTCTATTGTGTTGTTTGTTATACTCATTACTTTGGCTTCCCTGCGATAACCTTTTCGTTTTCTTTGCAAATAAATTGGAGGTATATCTATTTATACTTTTTAAATTATTTTTTTACTTTTATGAAATTTGTTTGATTTGTCTACAAATAAGTAATTAACAAGATATATGTTAAGTCAAGGGTGGTTACACTATTTTGTAATAGTTTCATTTAGTGTACAACTACGCACATGTTCATCGACTAGTAAATAAAAGGGCAAATTACAGCACCACCCCTTGAATTATGAACGTTTTTCACTAATACCTCATAAACTTTAAAATTAAACAGACTCACCTGTCATTTTTTGAGTCTCTCCGCTCTATTTTTTTAGTCCTCCTTTGGGAACACAACTTATTAAGGGGACAAAAAGAATCTACACTTACTTTTCACAATCGTCCTTAATTATTACAACAACTTTTAAAATTTTGTGTTGGTGTAAATTTCAAGGAAGAATAGTTTTAGAAAGTAAATAAAAATTATAGGAGTAGTATACTAATTTAGAAAAATAGACAATATTTTTAAAACATCCCAAAATAGAATATGGGACTCAAAAAATAGAACGGAGAGAGTAAGTAAAATGCCTAAATAATCTTGAATCGCTGGAGCCCAATTTTGAATCCAATGGTCTTCAAGTCTTGTTGAACATGTTCACGAAAATCATTGTAAGTAAATGGCTCGTACCTTGAGCTTTGAATCACACTGTCTTCGGTTGGAAACACAAAGTACCCAATTGATAATCGGTCCCTGTGCTTGTTCACCTTCACTCTGTGCTTCACGCTCTTGTACTTTTCATCACTTATAGCCTAATTCACAAAAAAATAGTGAAGCATTACGCATGTTTAGAGATGTTCAAAACATAAGGACAATATTTCAGTAGATTGATCATTTGTGAACGACTAGTATCTTAGAACAGTTTTATAAAGATACAAGGAAATGTATCCAAATTTTTTTATTTTTTTATTTCCAAAACATAAGTACATTCAAACCCGATCACACTTTAATGCGGATTTATATAAAAACCAATATTGTGTTAATTTAGCGAAAAGCCAATTGTATATTATTTGTTATACATGTAACCCAAAAGCAACTACGCAAGTATCCAGCTAATTAAAACTGCTTTTTGAACAAGATAATGCTAAGGACACAAACAACTCGCACTAACACTTACTAACACACTCTATCCACTCTCACTAACACACTCCACTAACACTTACCAACACATTCTATCCAGAGAGTGTGTTAGTAAGTGTTAGTGAGAGTTGTTTGTGTCCTTAGCATTGTCCTGTTTGCATGGTTGTGAATGACTGATTTTTTCAATCTTTTCAACCCTTTTGAACAACAGAACCAGTATTGTATGTCACCCGAACAACCAAAAAAAAAAAAATTTGTAAATTACAAATATTAAAGCCCAAAAAAATAAAAATAAATAAATAAATAAAAGAAGAAGAAGAGACAAACCTGCATCATATCTCCAAGATGAACAACAAGGGTGTTTGGAACAGGATTAACATTGAACCATTTTTGGTCTTTGTGGAATTGAAGACCTCCAACTTCATCTTGGTTTAGTAAGGAAAGAACTGAGCTGTCTGTGTGGGCATCCATACCCAATGCTTGGTTAGCCTCGGCACAAAGTGGGTAACGGTAGACTCGAATCAATCCAGTGGATGGTGATAGATAAGACTTGGATTGTTTAGGACCTAATTTGAGGATCTCAGCAATGACTTGGAAAACTTTTGTAGCCACTCTAGATTGGTGTCTTCCATATTCTTCCACCAGCAAGCTTTGGTATTTGGCAAGCATCATCAGTGGCATGGCCAAGAATTAAATTTAATTAGTGGTGTCATGAGTCGAACACTCAATACCATAACAAAACATATTTTTTTCAAACAAAATAATTTACAATTTTTTTTTCTCTAAAATATCAAAAACTTCGACTGAAATTCTGTAAAGAATGGGGAAGTGTGTATATATATTTATATATATTATATATATACATATCAACCAAGTCAAAGCTATAAAAGACTAATCCTACGCTTCCTGAATTTTCATCTCAAATGTGCATAGTTCCCAATGAAATAGTTTCACTTGATTTTTAGTGGAGGATGTTTAAATAGGGCCACAAAAGTGGTCCCGTCACATTTGGAAATCACATTTGTTATACAAAATTAGGGAAAAAAAATTTGTTTCCCTAGCTGTACATGACACTCTTCTCTTTATTTGTATTTGATCTATTTGAGTGTGGTCAGAATAGAGAAAGAAGTTTTATATGTATTTTCTCTTTTTCCAATTTCTGAGGAGAACATTTTTGCTCAATTATTGCTCACTTAGACCTCTATTGGGTGACATGTGTCACATTCCAGAAATTATTTTGATAAATATAGGGATAAAATTATAATGAAATGAGACACATGTCATCTAATAAAAACTTAAGTGAGCATTTGTCAGTGGATTTGATTGACACTAGACTGGATGTAGCCCTGCCACTGGCAACTGGCAAGTAAGCACAGAAATATATGGAAGTTGCATGAAAATTACGGAGTTACAAATGTGGCAAACATGCAGTTTATACACACACATACACTCACTGATATATAAGAAGGCATTTCATGTGACCGTCACATGGTGTGATAATCATTATAATCTCTTCATTATTATAATACTCGCGTGAAATCCATAAAATGCTTAAATTATAGTAAAAATTATACGAATATAACATACACGGGACACACAAGATAATTTCTCTAGATAAACATATACACGACTTTATAATCAACCCATAAAGCGACAAGGTCGATACACGAGCTCCAAAATCTTAATGGCTTCTCCTTCTACTTTATTTTCTCATTTGCTTTAATCTACTAATGTAGAAGAGTAATATTTGGAACACTAATAAATTTCACTAACACTCACATTTACATTGAATGTGAGTAGTAGTAAGATTTGTTAGTGCCCCTAGCATTGTTAAATCTAAAAATTGTAGAATTGTAATTTTGGAATTTATGAGCATCTTTAACAGAATAAATAAAATGGCTAACTAGTCAGATCGAACTCATTTTTTAAACTCCCTCGTGTTAGCTTTTACACCAATTATTTTAGAGTTTTTTTGACTGGGTGTGAATATTAATGAAATTTGTTAGTGCCCCTAGCATTCCTGAATGTAGAATTGTAATTTTGAAATTTATAAGCATCTTTAACAGAATCAATAAAATGGCTAGCTAGTCAGAACTCATTTTTTAAACTCTCTCATGTTAGCTTTTACACCAACTATTTTAGTTAGTCAGTCAATGTTATGTTCAAATCTCAACCTTTGAATTTTGTACAACAATTGATACATATCCAACCATAGACAGCTAAAATAGAGTGACTAGCCAAAGTGGAGAGCCTCCACAGAAGCTGATTCGACTCTGTCCTTTTAGGTCATTCCTTTCGTTCAGGGGCACTCTAAAGGATTTTCAACCTTCAGAGTTGGTTGACTGCAGTCTATTCAGTTCCTCTCGCTTTGTAATAGACATTTTTCCATTCTCGATCTCATCGGTCCTTATTCTGTTTCCTATCCTTCCTTATTGATTCGTGGTAGTAATAATTATTAGAGTTATCTATTAGAATTAATTTTATTAATTTTAGAGTAGTTTAGTTTTTTATTTTATATTAGAGTAATACTGTATACTTAGATAATATTATTATTGTCTCTTCTTTTTTATTGTATTCATTCATTCAGTTTTTATATTATGAGAAAATTATAACTCTCTTTTCTCTTTTTCCTTTATTGTTTTTTTTTATTATTTGATATATTCACAATAATAACATATATAGTATAATTTTGAAAATAGTTGGGTACGATTTTTCTATTCTTTTCTTTCTTTCTCTCTTTTTTTTTTTTTTTTTGGGAAAAGAAATAGTTAGGTACGATATGAGTCATATGACTATCAGTCTAGCACTATTGGAGCATCACTAAGAGCAACGAATTTCATGCATAAATATCTCTCTCCTTATACCGCGTGGTGGCCTTAACCCACCCAACACCTCCATTTACTTGGGAACCATCAATTCAAGTAATTAACCAAATTTCCTGTAGCTCGAATCAAGACAGGGATATTTCACCCTTTTGTCTAGGGTTTGAGACTTTACATGAGCAAATATAACAGATTTAGTCAGGGTTTTTGGCCTCTCTAAAAGAGATTAGGGGTTCAAAACCTCCAGGGGTATTGTAAGTTAGTTGGGGGAATAGATCTTAAGATAGACAATGTCCAACTTAGTGTGTGTGTGTTGTACAATCGGTACATGTGCCTTATTGACTTGCCCCTGTTCTACTCTAATAAATTAAAATGACAATAGGTACTGATAGAGGTGGTCCCGAGTAATTGAAGGTCAGGGACGAATAACTAAAAGGGTGGCCCCTATATGGGGGTCCAGAGGCAACGTCTCGAGGCGATTTTTTTGGACTCGATCTACTTATACATAATTAACAAATTTTTTTAAGGTTTACTTATACATAATAGGCTAATTTTTTAGGTCTACTTATAATATGAGTCTATTTGTGAAACTTAAATATTGATGGGTAATACTTGGGACACACTCATTCACACAACTTTTGGGATACAACCCACAACCCAAAAGTTGTGTGAATGAGTGTGTCCCAAACTTTACCCAATATTGTATGGTGTCTTTCAAAATTCTAGGGGGCCTATTTCTAAAACTCAAAAAATCCTTACACTAAAAGTGTAACTTTCAAAATTCTAAAGACCTTTGTTTTTGAGTTTTATATATGTGTATATGAATATATATGTAATTGATGACACTAAATTGGGCTTTGGTTCTGCCTAAACATAAGTTGAGGGGGGCCTAAACATAATTAAGGGAGACCTAAATGAAAAATACTAAAAAATCTCAAGGTAAAAATGTAATTATAAAAATTTCATGGAAACTCTCAAAATTTAATGAACTTTGGTGGCCTAGGCTGAAAACCGAACTTAGTCAACCGGAAGTGACTGATTCTATCAGTTTTTGAAACAAAGATAAAAACTAGGGAAAAAAAAAAAAAACCAACCGATGTTTCACTTTAATCCAAAATCACAGACAGTTTAAGAGTCCACATTAGAACCACAGAGGTTAAAGTAAAAGCGGACCTAATCACATGGGATAAAATGTATTTAACCTTTCGTTTTTCCCCTCAAACCCCCACAGTTAGGGGTGTTCGTGGTTGGTTTTCGATCGGTGTTCCTCGATTTTGTCACATAAATAAACTGACCAATGGGCTCGGTTCGATCAATTTGGTCAGGGTTTTGAGGTGTTTCCGTCGGTCAGTTCAGTTTTCTTCTTGTACAATAAGTTTGAAAACCGACTGAATGCCCTCAGTTTGATCGGTCGATTTCAGGGTCAATTTTCTTTTGTACACGCCTATCCACAGTGCTATTTGAGAGCATTTTTGCTCACTCAATTTTTGGTGCACCAATGCTCACCCAAGCCTCCCATTGGTCAATACAATGGGACACATGATTAAACACCATTAATTAAATTCTAGATCCTACTATATTGACCAATGGGAGGCTTAAATGAATATTGGTACACCAAAAATTAGATAAACAAAAGTATTTTCGTGCTAATTTTTAAGATATGAATAAATTTCTAATATAACATTTTAACTTATCAAGTTTCACATGTGGAATACTGCATATTGTATATTAATAAATTAATTAGTGGTATTTTTGCTTATCAAAAAAATAATTAGTGGTATTGTTTGGTCAAAAATTAGTCACATTTAGATGATTAATTTATCAAATATTGGAGGACAGCTTAGCATATCCTAAGATATATGGACACGTAATCCACGTGAAATATTATATGATCTAATGGACCAATGACCATAAGATCAACATCTCAATCAAGCACTAAAAAAGAATTAAAATATGAAAAAGGACTGAAGCTGACTGTTCGGGAAGTCTACAGAAAGCTATGGGTACTAAGTTGAGTTTTAGTACTGCATTTCATCCTCAGACCGATGGACAGTCAGAACGAACGATTTAGACCTTGGAAGATATGTTGAGACTGTGTGTTCTAGATTTTGGGAGTGATTGGGAGCACCACTTGCCGTTAATTGAATTTGCTTATAACAATGGATTCCAGTCAAGTATTGGAATGGCACCGTATGAAGCTTTGTATGGGCATAAGTGCCGATCACCGGTTTGTTGGACCGAGGTTGGAGAAAGAAGATTGTTAGGACCTGAGATGGTGCAAATGACTACCGAGAAGGTGAAATTGATCCAGGAGCGACTTAAGGTAGCTCAGAGTCGTTATAAAAGTTATGCGGACTCTAAACGACGACCGATGTCATTCGAGGTAGGAGACTTTGTATACTTACGAGTATCGCCTTCGAAAGGCATTGTTCGATTTGGGAAACGGGGAAAACTTCACCCGCGATTCGTAGGACCTTTTGAGATCCTAGAGAGGGTAGGGCTAGTGGCTTACCGATTAGCCTTATCATCTGAGCTGGAGCAGGTGCACAATGTGTTTCACGTATCGATGTTGAGACGATGTACGACAGACACGAGTAAGATCATAATACCAGAACCGTTACAGATTCAAGAGGACTTGAGTTACATAGAACATCCTATGGAGATTTTGGATCGGAAAGAACAAGTGTTGAGAACGAAGACGATTCCGATGGTGAAGGTATTATGGCGTAACCATACGATCGAGGAAGCTACGTGGGAGAATGAGGAGGAGATGCTGAGTGAGTATCCGCATCTTTTCGACCGATGAGGTATAAGTTTGGGGACAAACTTCCTTTTTGGAGGGGAGAGTTGTCACAACCGTTCCAAAGATTCATGGTTTTAACATGCATATTTGAATTTCACAAATTATCGATGTTAATTAATAATTTGTGATAAGTAGTTGACTGTAGTCAACGGTGGAGTGTCGATTGAGGACACGGTAATCGGAGGACCATGAGACATCCGTATGATTAAATGACATTTATATGCTTTAAATGTTATTTGAACTATTTGATATTTCATGAATAGTGAATTTATTTGCGAAGAGTAAATTCTGGTAATTTTGGTACTGTTTTATATCATTTTGAGAACTGTGGTGAGAACGTGAGTGACACGTCATAAAAAGGTAGGTTGTGTAGAGATTCCACATAATCCAGTTTTCGGACGTATTTTTGGACCCAAACGAGTCTTAGTCGAAAACTTTTGAAATTGATAATTTTCACTCGTAAAGTTGTAAAATGGACGTGTGCGAAGTTGCGGGAGTTAACTAGAAGTTTAAGAAACTCACGGGGGAGTAAACGAGATTCCCGAAGAGTTTGTCTATAAATAGGAGTGGATGTATTTGCATTAGTTACAAAACTTATATAATATCTTGGGAGAGGAGAGAGAAAGGGAGATTGATTACTACGGGCTTTGCGACGACAAACGGCGACCGTTCGTCCGTCAGTTTTCAACCAAATTTGAGATTCGAACTCCTTGAGGTAAGGGCTTCGTTTTGATACTAGTTAGGACTAGTTTGGTTAAGTTTTATAAAAATCCTAATGTTAGAATTTTGGGGTAAACGCATGTAAACTTGTAGGAATCGCTTGATATTCGAAATCCGACGTTTAATCGACCTTCTAGTTCATCCTTCGAAGTTATAGGAAAATCGCACGAGGTATGAATTCCGAACCTATGTAATATAGACAATTTTGGATGTTTTAGATATTTTTGTATGACTTGTGATCCGGGCAAACTTATGTGTTAAATTAGGCCCGTTAAAGTTAGCGAGTATGTATAGAAAAGCACGGTGACATGATTATGTGAGTAAGTTAAATGTCTATGTGGGTCAAAGGGGAGTTTGATATAATTTTACGCCGGTGCACGCCTCTCGATGTTTGAGAGTTTATAGTAGTGACGACTACTTGCTTGGTGTGGGAAGTGGCCAACCAGAGCAGATGGGTGTAATGGTTGAGTGATCCTTGGCTAACCATTGACATCGCGGTTTAAGATTTAAGACTTGCCGATATACTGGGTGAATGCGTATCTCTCTCCCCGGAGACTAAATTATGTGATTTAGATGTTTAAAACATGAATTGTCTCATATGCATTTGTTTAGAATTGTACGCTCAGCATATAGCTGAGCAATGGAGATTTCCTCCATTGCAGGTGACAGGAAGAAAGGGAAAAAGAAGCGCGAAGAGTGAGACCGCGGGAACGACGGGGTTGAACCACTTTGTATATGTTTTTGTCTTCCATTCCTTGGTTGATAATGTAATTTTTGGAAGTTAGGACTAGAAACGTCACTTTTAAGTTTTGGAATGGAATTGTAAGGTCGTGTTATGTACTTAACTCCTTTTGAATTCGTGGTAATGAATCCGAACTCGTGGATTCGTGTTTTGGAAGGTTCTACTTGTAAATTTAACGGTTTGAAGGATTGTACTTGTTCTTTTATATTTTGAGCCAAACAAGCCTTACCTTGTTCCGTTAATTATCTCTTTCTGTGGATTATTATGTCGTTATGACGATCTTGAAAATCTAGTATAGATGGTGAAGTTTAAAAAGTTTTCAACATGTTAGGAAGCATGGAAGTGAAGAGGTTGAGTGATGCTTTGGCAAAATTCTGCAGCATTCTGCAGGATTCTGCCAGAGGGTCATTCGACCGGTCGAATGGGGTCGTTCGACCGGTCGAAATACCCCCTGTCAGAAATCTTTTTCTATACCTTTCGCAACTTTTGGAAATGTTTCGATTGGTTCTTATGGTACCTTTGGGACCCCTTTTAACATAAAACCATTCGTTTCGAAATGTAATTGCGTTTTCAATTTTACACGGATTTTATAACTCGGAGGGTAATGTTTTCAAAGTTTTATACACTCGAGGTTGTTTTGAAGTTCTTTTCCGCTGCGTATTGTTATAAGACGAAATGGTTGAGCCTTGGTGGCGTGCCACGTGTCCTGTTTCCGCACGTTAGCGGGATGGGTCGTGACACCCAAACCCCCGTATAAGTTTCTGCCCCCCCCCCCCCCCCCCCGAACAAAACTCCTAGGTCCACCCCTATACATATATATGCATCACATAAAAATGTTTTGGGCATCTATACTTGAAGTTTAAAACAATATTAAGGAAAAAAAAATCAAGGCCGTCATGGCTATATTTAATCTGTTGGTATGGTCAATTGATTGGTTTCGTTGCATTTTCTTGCCAGTCTATTGAGAGGGTGTTTTGTGAATCATATAATTTAAAATTATATCTTTTACAATTTTTCAGCTAGAATGATTCCAAATTCCAATGATCTTTTAAAGTATTAATTTATTTTTATTTTTATTTTTTTCGCTTCGGATTATAACTAGTATATATATATATATATATAAGAGGTCTCACGTCTCACTTTTTATGAATCTCAAGGCACGAGTCTTAAGCAAAAACTCATCATTTCTGTTAGTTGCAGTGTACGGTGTAAGCATGTGATCATGTGATACGGTATCAAAAAAAAAAAAAAATCCCAATCAACAGAATTTGCAAAATACAAACTTGTAAAATTTTCTGCATTTATGCAAAACTATATATGGAATTAGAGGGACAGAGTATAACCAGATTTAGAAGAAAGTTTATAATCATTGAATTGTTAGGGAATAATGCATATTTCATCCATCCGACATTAAAATGATTACACATTTAATTGAAATAGATATGGTGAAAATTAATAAATAATTGAATATATTTCACCCGACATTAAAATGATTACATAGATATGGTGAATAAATATTTGAATAGTTAAAAAAAACACTATTTCAAGACCTTACCCGAATGACTCAAGCATTGGATCTTCTGGTTGAAGCTGTGACAGTTTGCACAGAGGAACATCGAAACCTTCCACCCAGTTGATGTTTTGGGCTCGTGAATCTTTTTGTAGGACTAACCCAGCAGGGGTACCCCAAAAGTAGGCCATAGGACCGGTGAATAGGGCTTGTTTGGATTCAAAGTTGAGAGAAAAGAGCTTTTTGGCATGGTCATGAAGTTGGTTCAACAGGGTTATTGGAATCCCATGGTTGACCAAACGAAAGATGCCCCAATCTTTACAGGCCTCACTGAGCTTGTCATGGTTTATGTGTTGGAGGTCGATTACAGGAAGAGGGTCGGAGTCTGGGGTCTGTTTGGTGGGCTCGTTTGGGTCAGAGCCCCTGCCTTCAGTTGGGCGGAACAACGGAGGGTAAGACTCAGTGTAGGGTTCTTCAGGCATGTTTTCTTAATTCAATTTGAACATAGCATGGGGTGGTTTAAATAGACTAGCCAGAGACTCTCCGTACTATTTTTTGAATCCACTTTTGAAAACTGAACTTATTAAAGGGAGAAAATGAATTCATGCATGTATATTTTTCACAATTATTCTTAATTATTATAAATTTTTTTAGTTTCGTCTTGGTGTAAAATTCAAAGAAGGGTAATTTTAAAAAATAAGTAAAATTTGTATACTAATTAAGGAGAGTGGACACTAATTTTAAGACATCTCAAAATGGAATACAAAACTCAAAAAAATGGGACGGAGAGAGTATTATGTATGTTAATATATATATATATATATAAAGGGAAAGGCTCCCCACTGTACTAGGCTTTTAAGCCTAAAAAATCTGCAACTCAACGAGGCAGCATAACAACGGCACGCAGCCTTTTAAACTAGAAAACCTAACACACTCGTCTAGTGCACTGAAGAGCCTGACCCTATATATATACATCGACAATGATAGGGATACACACTAAACGACACACTGTACTTTAAATACATATATCCTATGGTGTTCGAATTTTTCATATTTTTCTGTGTATCACTTATATAATACATGGTACATGCATATAAAACTAATGTATCATTTAATGTGTATCTCTATCATTTTTATATATACATATATGTATAAAAGAAATAGACTTGTGAGTGATGTGCATGTGAAGGGAGGGAGTGGTATTAACGTGGCCCCTCCGCTTCCCGTTTCTTCTTCCATGGTGATGGCATCGACAACAGCAAGGGTGCCTTTCCGGAAATATGGAAAGTGGCAGGGACGGCCCTGTTAGGTCACTTCAAGACTAGTACAAATAATTGGCTGGGACCACTGGGTAGTGGGAGAGGGGCCATTATTTTGTCCATTTTTATTTTTAAGATTATGATAGTACCTCAAAAAAAAAAAAAAAAAACTTAAATTACATTTAACGTCCTTGTAATTTGAATGTAATATTAATTTAGTTCTTGTAGTTTTAATTTTATCAATTTATTTTTTATTGTTTAGTTTAGGTTTAGTGTAGTCTATTAATAAAAACTCTCCATAATTTTTGACAAAATTAAGTCACGCGCTACACAAGTGAGGTATCATTAGAGGTATAATGGTAAATATATAAAGAAAAATTATAAATTACACACTTGTATTGAACTTAAATCTGTCAAAAATTTTAAGAAAAAAATTGATGAATAGACTATATCAAACCTAAACGGAAATTTTTAGGACCAAGTTTACAAATTAAAATTGTAGAAACCAAAATGACATTACATCCAAACTACAAGGTACAAAATATAATTTACCCAAATTTTATATATGTTGAAATACATATATTTTGGTGTACAACTGTACGAGTAAGTCTTTGGGTACAATCCATTTACAACTCATTTACACAACAATTTCTATCTCTCTCTTAGGTGGCATGTGGGGTCCATTGAAATTTAACCAAACCCCACAGTACCACACATGAGAGAGAGTCGAGAGACAAAGATAGTTGTGTAAATGAGTTGTAAATGAATTATACCCAAAGACTTACTCGTCCAGTGACACACCAAAACATATGCATTTCAATATTTCAACATGAGTAATTCTTTGGTGACAACTTTCATACAACTTTCATACAACCTCTTAAGAAGATGTGTCTATCTCTCTCCTGTGATGTCACTGGACCCCACAATGACACAAGAGAGAGATAGACACATCTTTTAGGAGGTTATATGAGAGTTGTATGAAAGTTGTCACCAAAGAATTATCCTTTCAACATATATAACAATTGGGTAAGTTATACTCCGTATTTTGTATCATTGTAGTTTGGATATGTTTATACCCAAAATATGTATTTGTACATATTATGATCAATTATTTGGCTGATGCATTTATTTGGGTATTTAATCAAGTCGCTGAAAATTAATAGGTGATGAAATATTTTCATCATATTTTAACCAAAATAAATTTCGTCAACACCAAATTAATATTTGCTCCCAACACAACTGGACCGATCAAGAAATGAAAAATGTGGAAACTCGGTCAACTCTATTGACCGAGTTCTCTTGACAGTCAAGACCATCCAGTGGATTTGTCATTTGTGGGATGAAATTGGTAGCTAGGCTTGAAGTTGAGTTTATCTCATTTCAATGTTGTACCCGAGAGGCCTTAGCAAATACTGAAGATGATTTCCGTTGGTTGTTGACAAGGACACGGGGCAAGAAAACGAAAAATAGTGGTGGTACGTGGATGGTCATAGGCCTGTCAATGGACCGGGTCTAGACCCGGATCCGGTCCAGATCCGGCTCTGTTAGACGGATCTGAGCATTTTTTAAGATCCATATCCAGATTCGGATCCGAATTCGTATTTTATGCTTAAAAAATGGACCGGATATGGTTTTGTAATATCCGGTCCGCCTAAGACCCGGATCCGAATAATACTTATATATATAAATATATTTATATATATCTACATATTTTATATATATATATATAATATAACTATGTGTATATATAATGTATATACATACTATAATATAATTATGTATATATAATGCATATACATACTGTATTATATTTAATATATTAGTCATGTATATACAAATATATTTATATATATACATATTATATATATGTACAAAAATAGTATATATATACACATTATATATTATTTCGGATTGAATCCGGATCCGGATCCGGATTCGGTATATTTTGGCAGATCCGGATATGGACTGACTTATAACAGATCCGTCAGATCCGAATCCGAATTCGAATCCATATATAGTTTAGCGGATCTGGATCTGGATGCACTAGATCCGGTCCGGATCCGACCCGTTTACAGGCCTAGATGGTCATGAGGAAGTGGGAAGCTATTACAAGCATATATATCTACTCTATATAATAAGAATACAGCCACATTTAACAAGTATGTCAAAAAATATGAACTTCCTATTTTGCCCTTTACTATATCATAATTACTCATATATCTATCTATACATCGTAAAGATATATTGATTTGTGTGAGGGTATATCGGTCATTTTGGACAAATAATTACATTCAAGTCAGCTCTTGAAATTTTATTTAATATAATAATGAGGTTTTAATCAACAATCTTGTGTCTAATTACATTTGGGTCAACAATTTTTAGGAGATTTATTATTGACTTAAAAAAAAGTCAACAAAAGTGGCTATTTTGGTGGCTATTTAGAAATTGGTCACTAATATTTACAATTTGGTCAACTTCTTCTCTCAAATAAGGTTTCAATCAACAATTTGTGTCTAATTACATTTGGATCAATAATTTTTGGGATATTTATTATTCACTTCATAAAAAGTAAAAAAAAAAAAAGTGGCTATTTTAGTGGTTATTTAGGAATTGGTCACTAATATTTCCAATTTGCTCAACTTCTTCTCTCAAATTTAGGATTCATATATTGTAATATGTGTAATTGCATTTAGGTCAGCAAGTATTGGGATATTTATTATTCACTTTAAAAAAAATTAAAAAGTGGCTATTTTAGTGGCTATTTAGGAATTGGTCATTAATTTCACATTTTGGTTAACTTCTTCTCTCAAAATTAAGTTTGGTATATCTAAAATGTCAAATAAAGTGGTTATTTTAGTAGCTATTATGAGTTGATCACTAATATTTACATTTTGGTCAACTTCATCCATCAAATTCAGGATTTATAGAATGTATTCGAATATCAATTAAGGCCTACAAACACATTCATGCCATTTTTTTAGAATTAATACCCTACTTGTGTCATATATTTTTAGTGGCGCTTTATTAGTTACCTTTACTACTTATTTATAAAATAGTCATAATTATCAGCTTCTTCCGTCAGAAGAGTTTTAGATTAAATAGTTACATTTACAATTTCCTATTTAACTGTTTTAACATCTTATGTTGATTTTTACAAGTGGACCTTATTTTGAAATATCAAAAAAAAAAAGGAAACGTGACACTTATTTTAAAAATATCCAAAAAAAAATGAAACGTTGGCACTTATTTTAGAACAGAATGAGTAATTATACCTTTCCAAAGACCTCTAATGTCAAGATTAATACACAATATATCTAGGAATACAACTATCCGACGGACACGTGCCTTGCACGTGCACCCTCACTAGTATATATATATATATATATATCTACTATACTATAAAAACGAAAAAACAAGCACATTAAAAAATATGAACTTCTTATTTTGCCCTTGTCACACCTCAACCCACCCCCGGTGGATTAGGACACGTGTAACAAGAGTAACCGCACCCAAAACACACACTAATTAAAGAGAAAAGGTGAATAAACCACTTTAAAGAACTCTATTGTGATAAAACAGCCCCCAAGGGCAAAATAGTCATAAATAAAGTATGTAAAATTTTTATACCAAAAGTTAGATTTTTGAGTCCCGGTTCCAACGCAACAAACGGCGCGTGAATCCGAGTTTTATAGAAAAAGTTATGCATGTTTCCGTAAAAATGGACGTCCAGGGGAAAAATACAAAGCGGATCGATCCCTTCATAATGGGCGGATCGATCCATTTATGTTAGTCTCCCGCAGAATGTCCCCTTGGAGGGGCGGATCGATCCCTTCACAAATCGCGGATCGATCCCCTTCACAAATCTGCTGCTAAATTTCCTTTGCTGTCAAACAAGTTTCTAAGTTACCAAAACACAACCAAAACACAACCAAAACACATGGAAACATTATGAAACTTTGAGAAATCAATTCCAACACATTTCTAAACATGTTTAAACTCAAATTAAGCATGGATCATAAAATCATATTCACAATTTGATCAAATCAACCATGAACTCGTTTCATGTGAAATACAACAAACTTTTCAACTTAAATTCTCAATTCTTATCCAAAATACATGAAACTTGTTGGAATTCAACTCAAAGTCATAACTAACATTATAAACACTAAAGAAACATGTCCAAGACACTAACGACACATCCGGTCTTGCCGAGATGGTCAAATCCATTACTTGCACCCTACTAGAACAAAACGAGAGAGATTACACATATGTTCTCAAATTTACTTCCAACTCTCCAACATACATGGTTGTGACCCAAGTTCGCATCCAACAACTTAAATATGAACATTAACATAAAAGACACCATACTTTACATCATTTTATAAGTTTCAAAAGGAATTTACAAGCATGAGGCTCAATCTCCCCCCATCTCTCCCATCTCTCCCCATCTCTCCCATTCGCAAGTCAAGACATCAAACCTCAAGTTGAGAACCTCAACCCACTAGTCACACTATAATATAAGTTTAAAACATATTTACAAGCTCTAACTCTCTTCCCCATTCCCGAGCGCGTCACCTTCTCCCCGGATATTGCTCCGTACCTGCGGTGGTTGTTATGTACCACAACAGAAATAGGAAAACGGTTTTCTTAAGCAATTTGCTTAGTGAGCATTCTAAACATGATTGTATGTTTAACACGTGCAAAACTACAAATAACACATAAGCATAAACGTAATCGCCGAGTCACCGGTTACATGGTTCATTCAAACCCGAAGACCTCCCTTGGTCCCGTGGTCACTTCTATTCCTTGGACTTCCGTATTTATCGGATTCTTCCTCTTCGCCACCCTTATTACTCTCAACAATGAACCATTTCCCCGGTGCTCATTGACTACCACATAGACATATAAGCACATAACACATATTCATGTATCAACATATGATTTTCATAAAATTGACATAGAATTCACATAATTAACATCTTTATAATTCCTAATCATGAATTAACATCTCTAACATCACATATAGCTTGAACCCATTAAACACAATCAGATTTAGGTGTAGAAAACTCACCTTATACACTGATTTTACCCAAGATTAAGCTAAAGAAGTGCTGAATTTCACCAAATTGAACCTCAATTCTTACACCACAATGAATCCTACAAGAATTCGGTAGACGACGTCTCACTGTCAAATATGAGCTACCAAAATCCGACAATTTAAACTGAAATTAAGGGTATAGAAACGTTCGTCTCACCTCCACGAGTCCGAAAACGGCTTCGGTTCGCGAATCCGACGAACGGCGGCGACGGAACGGCGGAAAAAACGACGTCGGCGTCTCGTCTCCGTCTTCTCTCCCGAGCTCTCTCTTGTTTTTGCTTGTTATTTGCTGTAAATTGAGAGTCTAAGCTCTCATATTGACACCACACATCACATGCATGTGATGTGTCACTTCTTTTTCCCAATTTTCGTTTACACCCCCGGATTTTCTTGAGTTCTTATTATGAAATCCCCCAAACATTCCATTAACTACCCAATTATTAAATGAGTGTTTATCTAGGTTTCGTATGGGTCCCAACGTGGGTCCCACATATTTTGTGAAATTGCTATCGTACCTACTAATTTTAAACATTTTTCATTTATACCCTTACTTGGGTGTCCATACTAATGCTAACACATATTAACATGTAATATGAAAGCATGTAAACAAATATCCATGTAATCACATAAAATGCATTTAATCATTTAAAATGCAAATTACCAATTTACCCTTCACTGGGTTCCATTTCAATACCTGTCCCACCTCACGGGGGACTTTTCCAACTAGTGTCCCTCTCTGAACACTTTTTTACATGGGTGAGTCCAAGCCTCCCCTTAATCCATTTTATACACTAATTATATTAATTAATGCATATTATCACAATAATTAACCCGTTCTCCGGGTACGGGTGTTACATTTCTCCCTCCCTAAAAAGGAGTTTGGTCCCCAAACTTACTCTTAC
Organism: Hydrangea macrophylla; assembly: GCA_033977485.1. NCBI lineage: Eukaryota > Viridiplantae > Streptophyta > Magnoliopsida > Cornales > Hydrangeaceae > Hydrangea > Hydrangea macrophylla. The sequence goes on along the minus strand of CM066982.1, from coordinate 93,495,556 downwards.
CTCAAGAATTGAAGAGATGCGGGTACTTGGCTCGGATCTCATCCTCCCGCTCCCAAGTAGCCTCTTCCACTGAATGGCTTCGCCATTGAACCATCACCAAAGGAATCACTTTGGTCCTCAATACTTGATCCTTCCTATCAAGAATTTGCACTGGATGTTCCACGTAAGTTAAATCTTCCCGAATCTCTAACGGTTCCGGAATGATAACATGTTTCGAATCCGGCACATAACGTCGAAGCATCGACACGTGAAACACATTATGAACATTCTCTAATTCTTGTGGCAGCTCTAACCGATAAGCTAATGGCCCAACTCGATTAAGAATCAAATACGGCCCAACATATCTCGGACTAAGCTTACCTCGCTTACCAAAACGTGCTATGCCTTTTGAAGGCGAAACTTTCAGAAATACATAATCACCAACCTCAAACTCCAACGGTCTTCTACCCGTATCCGCATAACTTTTATAACGACTTTGAGCCGTTTGTAACCGTTGCTTAATCAATTGAATCTTGTCAGTAGTGATTTGCACTATCTCTGGTCCCAAAAGTTGTTTTTCTCCAACTTCTGTCCAACACACCGGCGATCTACACTTTCTACCATATAATGCCTCATAAGGCGCCATTCCAATGCTAGTTTGGAAGCTGTTATTGTAAGAAAATTCAATCAACGGCAAATGAGTTTCCCAATCAGCTTTAAAATCCATAACACATACTCGTAGCATATCCTCCAAAATCTGAATTACTCTCTCGGATTGCCCATCGGTCTGGGGATGAAATGCAGTACTGAAATGTAAAGATGTTCCCATCGCCTTTTGTAAACTCTCCCAAAATCTTGACACGAACCGAGTGTCACGATCTGACACTATCGACACTGGTGCTCCATGAAGCCGTATAATCTCTCTAATATAAATCTCTGCAAGTTTTGATGGATCTTTGGTCTTAATAGGTAGGAAATGGGCTGACTTAGTCAACCGGTCTACAATCACCCATACGCTATCATTTGACTTTTGAGACTTTGGAAATCCCGAGACGAAATCCATTGTAATATGTTCCCACTTCCACTCTGGTATCTCTAAAGGATGTAACTCTCCTCCGGGTCGTTGATGTTCAATTTTCACTTTTTGACAGGTCATGCATTTAGACACAAATTCTGCTACCTCTCGTTTCATACCACTCCACCAGTAAATTTCTCGCAAGTCTCTGTACATTTTGGTACTACCCGGATGTATAGAATATCTTGTATTGTGGGCTTCCTCCATAACTTTATTTCTCAGATCTCCAACTTTAGGTACACATAATCGGTTAATATATTTCAGAACACCATCTTGGAAACTGAATTCTAGCCTTCTCCCCTCTGGTAACTCATCCACAATCTTCTTGAATTCTGGATCTAAGAGCTGATTAGTCTTGATTTCACCAATTAAACTTGGCTGTGCCACGATCGCAGCCATTAAACCACCTCTAATTTTAGGAACTACCTCAAGCTTCAATTGTTCAAATTCCTTTATCAACTTTTCCTGTCCAGTCAAGGCATAAGCTAAGTTTTCTGACGACTACCGACTCAAGGCATCGGCAACTACATTGGCTTTTCCCGGGTGATACTGAATTTTTAAATCATAATCTTTCGTGAGTTCCAACCATCTTCTTTGTCTCATATTAAGATCCCTCTGAGTGAATAGGTATTTAAGACTTTTATGATCCGTGAAGATTTCACAAGTTTCCCCGTATAGATAATGTCTCCAAATCTTTAAAGCAAAAATTACCGCCGCTAATTCCAAATCGTGAGTTGGATAGTTCTTTTCATGAAACCTTAACTGTCGTGAAGCATATGCTATTACCTTGTCATCTTGTGTTAGCACACATCCCAAGCCTTGGTGCGAAGCATCACTGTATATTCTGAAATTTCCAGTGCTTGTTGGAATTGTAAGTATTGGTGCCGTAGTCAACTTTTTCTTCAATGCTACAAAACAATCTTCACATTCCTTGTTCCACTCAAACGGTACATCTTTTCTCATCAACCTTGTCATTGGCGTTGCAATTCTAGAAAAGTCTTTCACAAACCTTCTATAATATCCAGCTAACCCCAAGAAACTTCGAATCTCGGACACATTTGTCGGTCTTGACCAATTCATAATAGCTTCAATCTTTTGCGGGTCTACAGAAATACCTTCCTTAGAGATTACATGCCCCAGAAAAGTGACACTCGTCAACCAAAACTCGCTTTTCTTAAATTTCCCAAATAACTGCTTTTCCCGTAATCGTTGTAGAACCAACCTCAAGTGTTGTTCATGCTCATCTGGACTCTTAGAATAAATGAGAATGTCATCAATGAAAACTATCACAAACTCATCCAAATATGATTTGAATACACGGTTCATCAAATCCATGAAGGCGGCAGGCGCATTAGTAACCCCAAACGGCATCACTAGAAATTCATAGTGCCCGTAGCGGGTCCTAAAGGCTGTCTTCTCTACATCCTCAGCTTTAACTTTCAATTGGTGATACCCTGACCTTAAGTCAATCTTTGAAAATACCTGAGCCCCTTGAAGCTGATCAAATAGATCATCGATACGTGGTAACGGGTACTTGTTCTTGATTGTTACTTTGTTAATTTCCCGGTAATCAATGCACATTCGCATTGTACCATCTTTCTTTTTCACAAATAGTACCGGCGCACCCCATGGAGACACACTAGGTCGGATAAAACCCTTGTCTAGCAACTCTTGCAACTGTATCTTTAACTCTTTCAACTCAACTGGTGCCATTCGATATGGTGCTCGTGAAATTGGTTGGGTTCCCGACATAACATCAATACCAAATTCAATTTCTCGATCAATCAATACACTGGGTAATTCTTCTGGAAACACATCTGGAAATTCTCTAACAATTGGAATATCTTCAAGTTTTAAATCAAGACCTTTAGTATCAAGAATACTACATAGAAACCCCTGACATCCCTTCTTTAACAAACGACAAGCTTCAATAGCTGACACGATATACGGTGGAGATACAACACCCTTACCTTGAAAATAAAACTCATCTTGATTCGGAATACGGAATGCTACTCCTTTAGTGTTACAATCAATATTAGCATGATTAGCTGCTAACCAATCCATACCCAATATCACATCAAAGTGTTGAATTACTAACGGTACCAAATCAACAGTTAACTCTTTACCATTCACATTAATCTCACATTTTCTAAATACACCCGAACTAACCAATGAAGCCCCCAACGGTATTGCAACAGATAAATCATAGTCTAGGAACTCTAATGGCTTATCTAAATTCCTAGCAAAGTGGTGTGACACGAATGAGTGTGTGGATCCCGAATCTATAAGTACATTTGCTAGATGTGAACAAATGGGAACCATACCTGAAACAACGGTATCGGCAGAAGCGGTCTCTCCCGGCCTGAGTTGGAATGATCTTGCCTCTCGTTGCTCCCTCCTCGGAGGTTGAGTAGTCCTTGGTGTAATAGCGCTGGCCGCAGAAGAACCTGAACCTGATGCTCCTTGGCGTCTAGTAGGACAATCCTTAGATTGATGTCCCAATTCCTTACAAGTGAAGCATCGGCCCCTCATATCTAAATTCTGATTTGGACAATTCCTGGCGATGTGTCCCGGTTATCGGCAACTATTGCAAATGATTGGGTTTGGAAGTTGATTGCACCGGCCCCAATGGAATTTCTGACAAGTCTGACACCTCGGTTTATTTCCACCGGAACCACTACCAATACTAGCTAATGATCCTCCTAAACTCTGTCTTTTTGCACTCCCCTGACCACTGAACTGACTTGATCCCGGTCGTTTACTTTGTTGACTCGGTGGTGGTGGCATGTTTGAAGTATAACCAAGGTCTCTCTCAGCAATAGAAGCAATGTCCAATGCCTTAGCATAAGTCTCTGGACGGAATACAGTCACTCGTCCTCGGATGTCACCTCGAAGTCCCGCTACAAACTTCCTTGCTTTCACTTTCTCGGTTGTTACAATGTCCCCAGCAAACCTTGCCAAACTCGTAAATTGCGTGGAGTACTCCCGAACTGACTTTCCCCCTTGTACCAACTCCATGAATTCTTGAGCCTTTTGATCCCCAAATGACTCTGGAAAATATTGATCATTGAAAATCTCAAGAAATTGGTCCCACGTTGTCAGTTGACCCGGACCTAGCTTAGTACGCCACCAATATTGCGCTTCATCTTTTAACGTATCGGCAGCGAATAGCACTTTTTGTTCATCAGTACATGGTAATACCCGGAAGATCTTCTCCATATCTGAGATCCAGAAATTTGCCTTCATCGGATCGGCTTCCCCACGGAATATCGTTGGCTTTTGCTTGTGAAATTTAGAAATAGTGACGACTTCCTCCCTCGGGTTTGGATTCCCTTGCACCGGCCTTTCTTCGACCACATGAGTTTCGACGACTCGTACCAACCCCTCGATTGCTCTTTCAACCCGTTCCATTCGGTTTGAGGTGTCACCTCCAGACATAATGCCTGGCACCCACATGTAGTACACACATGCACATTACTTTTAAATAAACACATGTCATGCTTATCGACATTAAAACATGCTAAGTAAACATGTATGCATGTTATGCAACTACGTGTCGTTGTGTGCACACTACGCGTCGTATACGTCTCTCGTCCCCAAAGGCTCTAACTATTGCTCTGATACCAAAAATTGTCACACCCCAACCCACCCCCGGTGGATTAGGACACGTGTAACAAGAGTAACCGCACCCAAAACACACACTAATTAAAGAGAAAAGGTGAATAAACCACTTTAAAGAACTCTATTGTGATAAAACAGCCCCCAAGGGCAAAATAGTCATTAATAAAGTATGTAAAATTTTTATACCAAAAGTTAGATTTTTGAGTCCCGGTTCCAACGCAACAAACGGCGCGTGAATCCGAGTTTTATAGAAAAAGTTATGCATGTTTCCGTAAAAATGGACGTCCAGGGGAAAAATACAAAGCGGATCGATCCCTTCATAATGGGCGGATCGATCCATTTATGTTAGTCTCCCGCAGAATGTCCCCTTGGAGGGGCGGATCGATCCCTTCACAAATCGCGGATCGATCCCCTTCACAAATCTGCTGCTAAATTTCCTTTGCTGTCAAACAAGTTTCTAAGTTACCAAAACACAACCAAAACACATGGAAACATTATGAAACTTTGGGAAATCAATTCCAACACATTTCTAAACATGTTTAAACTCAAATTAAGCATGGATCATAAAATCATATTCACAATTTGATCAAATTAACCATGAACTCGTTTCATGTGAAATACAACAAACTTTTCAACTTAAATTCTCAATTCTTATCCAAAATACATGAAACTTGTTGGAATTCAACTCAAAGTCATAACTAACATTATAAACACTAAAGAAACATGTCCAAGACACTAACGACACATCCGGTCTTGCCGAGATGGTCAAATCCATTACTTGCACCCTACTAGAACAAAACGAGAGAGATTACACATATGTTCTCAAATTTACTTCCAACTCTCCAACATACATGGTTGTGACCCAAGTTCGCATCCAACAACTTAAATATGAACATTAACATAAAAGACACCATACTTTACATCATTTTACAAGTTTCAAAAGGAATTTACAAGCATGAGGCTCAATCTCCCCCCATCTCTCCCATCTCTCCCCATCTCTCCCATTCGCAAGTCAAGACATCAAACCTCAAGTTGAGAACCTCAACCCACTAGTCACACTATAATATAAGTTTAAAACATATTTACAAGCTCTAACTCTCTTCCCCATTCCCGAGCGCGTCACCTTCTCCCCGGATATTGCTCCGTACCTGCGGTGGTTGTTATGTACCACAACAGAAATAGGAAAACGGTTTTCTTAAGCAATTTGCTTAGTGAGCATTCTAAACATGATTGTATGTTTAACACGTGCAAAACTACAAATAACACATAAGCATAAACGTAATCGCCGAGTCACCGGTTACATGGTTCATTCAAACCCGAAGACCTCCCTTGGTCCCGTGGTCACTTCTATTCCTTGGACTTCCGTATTTATCGGATTCTTCCTCTTCGCCACCCTTATTACTCCCAACAATGAACCATTTCCCCGGTGCTCATTGACTACCACATAGACATATAAGCACATAACACATATTCATGTATCAACATATGATTTTCATAAAATTGACATAGAATTCACATAATTAACATCTTTATAATTCCTAATCATGAATTAACATCTCTAACATCACATATAGCTTGAACCCATTAAACACAATCAGATTTAGGTGTAGAAAACTCACCTTATACACTGATTTTACCCAAGATTAAGCTAAAGAAGTGCTGAATTTCACCAAATTGAACCTCAATTCTTACACCACAATGAATCCTACAAGAATTCGGTAGACGACGTCTCACTGTCAAATATGAGCTACCAAAATCCGACAATTTAAACTGAAATTAAGGGTATAGAAACGTTCGTCTCACCTCCACGAGTCCGAAAACGGCTTCGGTTCACGAATCCGACGAACGGCGGCGACGGAACGGCGGAAAAACGACGTCGGCGTCTCGTCTCCGTCTTCTCTCCCGAGCTCTCTCTTGTTTTTGCTTGTTAATTGCTGTAAATTGAGAGTCTAAGCTCTCATATTGACACCACACATCACATGCATGTGATGTGTCACTTCTTTTTCCCAATTTTCGTTTACACCCCCGGATTTTCTTGAGTTCTTATTATGAAATCCCCCAAACATTCCATTAACTACCCAATTATTAAATGAGTGTTTATCTAGGTTTCGTATGGGTCCCAACGTGGGTCCCACATATTTTGTGAAATTGCTATCGTACCTACTAATTTTAAACATTTTTCATTTATACCCTTACTTGGGTGTCCATACTAATGCTAACACATATTAACATGTAATATGAAAGCATGTAAACAAATATCCATGAAATCACATAAAATGCATTTAATCATTTAAAATGCAAATTACCAATTTACCCTTCACTGGGTTCCATTTCAATACCTGTCCCACCTCACGGGGGACTTTTCCAACTAGTGTCCCTCTCTGAACACTTTTTTACATGGGTGAGTCCAAGCCTCCCCTGAATCCATTTTATACACTAATTATATTAATTAATGCATATTATCACAATAATTAACCCGTTCTCCGGGTACGGGTGTTACAGCCCTTCACTACATTATAATTACTCATATATCTATACATACATTGTAAGGATATATCGATTTGTGTGAGGCTAAATCTGTCATTTTGGACAAATAATTACATTCAAGTCAGCTTTGAAATTTTATTTAATATAATAATGAGGTTTTAATCAACAATCTTGTGTCTAATTACATTTGGGTCAACAATTTTTGGGATATTTATTATTGACTTAAAAAAAGCCAACAAAAGTGGCTATTTTGGTGGCTATTTAGGAAATGGTCACTAATATTTACAATTTGGTCAACTTCTTCTCTCAAAAGAGGTTTCAATCAACAATTTGTGTCTAATTACATTTGGGTCAATAAATTTTGGGATATTTATTATTCACTTCATAAAAAAGTAAAAAAAAAGGCTATTTTAGTGGTTGTTTAGGAATTAGTCACTAATATTGACAATTTGCTCAACTTCTTCTCTCAAATTTATGATTCATATATTGTAATATGTGTAATGGAATTTAGGTCAACAAGTTTTGGGATATTTATTATTCACTTTTAAAAAGTTTTAAAAAGTGGCTATTTTAGGAATTGGTCACTAATTTCACATTTTGGTTAGCTTCTTCTCTAAAATTTAAGTTCTGGTATATTTAAAATGTCAAATAAAGTGGCTATTTTAGTAGCTATTATGAATTGATCACTAATATTTACATTTTGGTCAATTTCTTCCCTTAGATTCATGATTTACAGATTGTATTCGAATATCAATTAAGGCCTACAAACACATTCATGCCTTTTTTAGAGGAAATATCCTACTTGTGTCATATATTTTTAGTGGCGCTTTATTAGGTACATTTACTACTCATTTATAAGATAGTCAGAATTATCAACTTCGTCCGTAAAAAGAGTTTTAGATTAAATAGTTACATTTACAATTTCTTATTGAACAGTTTTAACATTTTATTATATACTTTTAACAACCACTTAACCATACGAAACGACACAATTAAATTTCCTGCGCAACGCACAGGGCTCGAACTAGTATATATATATATATATATATATATCAAACCCTTAAGAATATAAGAATGCAACAGCTGAAGGGGGACTTAGTTAAATACCATCTTGCCCCTCTCCAAAACTTATATACACACGTCTCATAAGAATATATTGATTTGTGTGAGGGCAATTCTGTCATTTTAGCTCACCAAGTATCTTTAGGAACTCTTGTAATTACAAGTGTACCCTTTTAGTATACATAATGACTCATACATCTCGATACTCATCAAAATGATATATTGGTTTGTGTGAGGGTAATTATGTCATTTCAAATGAATTATTACATTCAGGCCAACTTTTAAAATTTTATTTAATATAATAATGAGGATTCAATCAATAATATTATGCCTAATTACATATAAGTCAGCATTTTTTTGAATATTTATTATTAACTTAACAAAAAGTCAAAAATTGCGGCTATTTTGGCGACTATTTACGAATTAGTCACTAATATTTACAATTTGATCAACTTCTTCTCTCAAATTTAGTATTCATATATTGTAATATGTGTAATTGCATTTGGGTGAGCAAGTTTTGGGATATTTATTATTCACTTCAAAAAAATTCAACAAAAGTGGCTATTTTAATTTCTATTTACGAATCGGTCACTAATATTTACATTTTGATTAACTTCTTCTCTAAAATTTATATATTTAGGAATTGGTCATTAATATACCAAAATTCACTTATACTCAAATATCATATCAAATTCATATCTTAAACTCAAATGCATAAGAGGGAATTGGCACGTGCATCACACGTGTCGGGACCCTAGTATATATATATATATATATATGCTCAAGACCCGCCAAACATGGATGACTCGCAAAATGGCAATCTGCATACATTCCCAGCACTTAGTTTAATATGTATCTATATTCCTAGCAATTAGTTGACTTAGTCTTTCATGTAATTAAAGTATGTTTTATAGTCATTTTCATATCTCTTTCCTGTAATTCACTTTAGTTCAATGAATCAGTTTTATTTTAACTATCAGAGGCTTCAATTTTTCTTCATTTCTTTGACTCTCAATCACTTGGTTAAAATTTTGAATTCCTTTTCAGAAGTGTAACCTCAACAGAAGGGGCATCCCTATTTCTCAACAATCGCCTGATTACACTCATACCAAACATAGGAATATAGTTTGACTGCATATTTGGGTCTACCGTACAAGTTCACGGCAAGTGGTGTTTTATGCTTGGGCGAGCCAGAATCCACTAGGATTCAATGTGTGTGTGTGTGAACTTGTAATTCTTGAGATAATGAATAAGACTTATAACTTTGAATCAAACGATTGTGTACAATAAACAATAATTAAATCTACTAAAATTCTCACAATATTGAAGCATACAAGTTTGACGAATGCTAAAATCATCCAAGTACCTTGAGTGCTGCATAGAACTTCACTTCCATTGATGATTGAAATACAAATGGTAGATTAAACAAAAGTACAAACTAGAAGGTACAACCTAAAAGATTATGAACTGATGACAAATGAAAGAGATTTAAACTACTAGATGCGCGCTTTGAATGCTGGTTTCGAGTATAAGTTTTGCAAGAGAGACTCCTGATGCTTCACCCTCTATATTTATAACATATACCAGTCTAAAACCGTCTTGCATGTGCTCCCGTTATTTTCGGCCTCCATGCCCACGTTTGGGCCCACATATGATACTTAACCGCCTCTTTATCGGTCACCTTTGTTCGATTTGAACCCTTCGAATCAGACGTACGAGTGGTTTAGTTCCGATGACTTATTCTCTCCCTGCTTTGTCTTGGGTTGCCATTGGACTCCCCGATTCTCGTTTTGACACCTGGATTGGTTAGTCTATGTTCCTAACCATATACTCCCTCCGTCCCATTTTATGTGTCCATCTTTCCTTTTTGGGATATCCCAAAATTGTTGTCCACAGTGACACAGGAAAGAGATAGACACATCTCTTAGGTTGTGTCTAAAAAGTTGTGGCTTTGGGTGTGTCTCAAGTATTACCCTTTCCCAAAGAGTAAAGATTGGGACACACCCAAAGACACAACTTTTGAGACACAACTCAAAAGACGTGTCTATATCTCTCCTGTGATGTCATTGGACCCCACAGTGACACAAGAAAGAGATAGACACAACTCTTAGGTTGTGTCTAAAAAGTTGTGGCTTTGGGTGTGTCTCAAGTATTACCCTTTCCCAAACTACCCTTCCTTGCAATCAACACCAAAACAAAACAAAAAAAGAAAGTGCAATGATTATAGGCAATTGTGGAAAGTAGGGTAGATTCTTTTTGTCCCCTTAAATAGTTGGATTCCCCAAAATGGACAGTAGACACATAAAATGGGATGGAGGTAGTATTATTGTTATCGGTCCACTCCAACATCGGACTGGTCTCCAATTTTTTTAGTCTTGGCCCTCATCTTTTCGTGCTATCAATCCCATTCATCCTTGGCCCATCCTGATCTTGTTGGCCCAATAGACAGAGCAGATTTTAGGCGTTAACAGGATGTAATGTCATTTTGGTCTATACTATTTTAATTTTGTCAATTTAATTCTTACAGTTTCAATTATAGAGATAGTTGTGTAAATGAGTAGTAGATGGGTTATTCTCAAAGAAGTGCTCATTATTGTATTGTCATCATTTTAATCCAACTCACTTTAATTTCTAGTCAAACATTTTTCTTCTCACATTTCAATTTAACCGCACTAAAAGTGTTTTACATCAGGCTTTGATATCAATAAAAGTAATAGTAGGAAGCAGAATGATTGTAAGCACTAAACATCTCAAACTATAAAAAAAAAATGCATGAAAAAAGAAAGGAAAAAAAAAACTTATAGAGCAACAATGTAATATTTTTTATACAAAAAATATTGTGTACAATATGTATAAATAGATTCCAATATTTTTTTTAACTGTTTGTTTTATAATTATGAGGTCCACTTAAGTGCAGGGAACAGTAGCAAAGGATCCGAGCAAAAGCATTGAAATGCCATTCTTTAGCTTTAATAGATCATATACTAGTAATTCAATCAAATGGGACAAATAATTAAGCCCTCCTTGAAAGCTAAAAGGAGAAGGATTACGTTCCAATATTTTCTAATGTTTTTAGATGCTATTTATATGCTCCCTCGGTTCTAATTTAGTGTTATATATATATATATATAGTCAGCTCTAAAAAGGGTGTTCTCTCTTTATTAAAGAGAGGTAGTCCTCTTTAGAAAATCTTTGTGTGTATATATATATATATATATATTTTTAATGTCTCAAAATAAAAGTCATTTTGAAAAGTCAAAGTCCTATATATTTTGAACAAGGGCGGAGGTAGTATGTAGGCTCGGCCGAACTATAACCCCTTCCAAAATTTGAGAAATTTTTTTAGTACATGTGATATTCTAGTCCAATTGTAGTTTAGCCTCTCCCTAAATTTGAAAAAATAAAATAAAATAGTATATGTGATATTTTAATTCAAATGTAGGGTGTGTTTGATAACCCTATTAAGTGATGAAAATGAAAATTTTCAGCACTTATTCATTTTCCATGTGTTTGATAATGCTTAAAAAGTTTTCACTTAATTAAAAAGGTACCAAAAAATCTACTGAAAATATTCAGCCAAAAAAAGCTACTGAAAACAATTGGAGAACACACTCCACGATTTTGCTTATTAAATTTTTTTGGCTTTTGACCATTTAACCCTCAAATGTCCTCTTCAGTTACATATATACCATGGTTATTCTGTTCGTGAATCCCTCTTTGCTGTGAGAAGCTACGTTACTGCATGCAACTGGTCATGGCTTTAATCCAGCAACTAATACCATGAATTGGAGTGCTGAAAGATGGGATGATTACTTAAAGGTAAAGAGGAAAAAAAAATATTTGGGTTACACATCATCAGTATTTTTTTAATAACTACAATTTAAGTGTATGTTTGAAAACTCATTTATAACAGGGGAACCTCGATGCAAAACAATTTCGCTACGTTGGGTTACAATATGCTGAGGAGATGAAAGTTTAATTTGATGGTATAGCAGCAACTGGAAGAGCAGGTTGAGGTCCGTCTGAGGAAGGGTTGCCTAAGATGGTATTGGGTCGTCGTCGATGTCACAAATACCAAAAAAGTCCTCAGAAATAAATATTGATCTTGATTATGAATCTCTTATTCCACCATCCTCCCCTATTGATGGTGTTCTGCCAAAAAATAAACAACGTAAGAAGAAGGAATCTACATGTTGATGACCAACTTGAAAGAGTTCTTAAAACTTTAGAAAAATCCGATGGGCCTTCATTAGGAGAATGCAACACAGTCCTGGACGAAATGGAAAAGCTTCAAATGGATGACCCTTATATATTGCTACTTGTAGTATTTTTTGTGAGAGCCAAGCACACCAAGAGCAATGGATGATGCTTGCTAAGAAGCCAGAAGAAGTTTGAATGAACTGGATACAAATGAATGCTAAAAAACTAGGATTTCGTTAAGTTTTAGGTTTATAGTTAATAGTTATCCTGGGTTTTAATTTTCGGAACTTCGCAATTTTTGTTATTCTTGGTGTAGTCTCCTTAAAATATTTGTTATTTTATAAATAATATCATTGTTGGTTTAGTCTTTTGGCATACTTGTATTGGTTTTTTTTTTAAACATATTTTGGAATATTCATGATATCACCAGCATATCCAATGGAAAACAGGATGGCATTGAGGAAAATGGCATTAAAGAAAATTGCAGTAATTCTAATAATAAAGATATTGAAGGTGAGACGTAAAGGTAGAAGACCAGATACCAATTCTTCCTTAAGTGGAGCTGTCTATGTGTAGAGGTGTCAATTGGGTCGGGTTGGCCCAGCCCGGCCCGCCTTTTTCTGGCCAAAAGCCCGGCCCGACCCTCTTCAACCGGTTCGGGGCGGACACTACCTATGATGTCCACGGTCCGGTCCGGCCCGGCCTGCTAGTCCGCGGCCCGACCCGAAAGCCCGACATATTTACACTAAATATGCCTAAGCTCGTCCCCTAGCCCGAAGCCCGGCCCTAGTAGGCCCGGGCCACCGGTCTGGGGCGGACATCCCCCCTCCCCTCCCAAACCCGGCCCGGCCCGGCCCAAAAGCCCGGTTGAGCCCGCTTTGACCGAGCCTGGCCCAGCCCGGCCCGGCCCGATTCGATTGACACCTCTATCTATGTGGATGAATTGCTTGAATGGAACGAGGCACATTGTGAAGAGATACTAAGGATGAAAAAAGATGTATTCTTGAACCTGTGCAATCATTTTCGAGCTAAAGGGTGGTTGAAAGGCAGCCGTTATATATCCGTAGAGGAGAAGATGTTGATGTTTATCATAACTATTAGTCATAATACTAGGCATCACTTAATTAAACGGCGGTTCAACCATTCAACCCAAACAATTCACAAGTATTTTCATGAAGTACTACAAACAGTGCTATATTTTTCAAAGGAAATAATTGTGCCCACGTCGTTTAATCATAATCCTACTCAGATTACCCAGCATCGTCATCTCAGAGCTATATTTCAGGTAAGAATTGAAATTGTTTGTGAATTTATTAAATTTACCAATGTTTTATACAATAATTAAAATTTTTTTAAATCAATAAAAAGGGTACAGTGGGAGCACTAGATGGTACTTTGATTCGTGCTGTTATACCATCCGATAAGCAAGTACCTTATCGAGGCAGAGGAAGAGGTGACTGCTACCAACATGTGCTTGGTATTTGTGATTTTGATATGGTTTTCACATTTATATGGGCTGGATGGGAAGGCGTGGCACATGACTCTCGAGTGTTAATAGAGACTATGCGTGATCCATCAAATAACTTTCCATTTCCTCCATCTGGCAAGAAATTCTTATTTATTTTTCTTTAATGATTTAACTACTGTGATATTTTGTTACATTTTTAATTTGTTTGTAACTAATGCAGGTAAATATTACCTATGTGATGCTGCATGCACCCACACTCATAGTTTTATGGCACCTTATTGTAATGTACGGTGTTGGTTGTCGGATTTCAGACAAAGTAGTCGTCCAAGGACAAAGGAAGAAATGTTTAACCATGCACATGCTAGGTTAAGAAATGTGATTGAGCGAACATTTGGTGCTCTTAAAGCTCGTTTTTAAATCTTAACAAAGATGGCATCATATCCCTTTTCTGTCCAGAGAAATATTGTCATTGCTTGTGCAGCAATTCATAACTATATTAGGAAAATTGCACTTGGTGACTCACTGTTCGAGCAGTACCAAGATGAAAATGTTCCCCTGGAAGATCTTCAAAGTGATGCAAGTGCAAATGAAGCAAGAGATTTAGGTGGAAGGAGTCAATTAGATCAAGGATTTATTGTCAATTTCTGTCACACCCCAACCCGCCTCGTGCGGATTAGGACACGTGTAACAATGCTACAAGCTCCCAATTACATTAATTTGCAAAGAAACGTGCGAATTACTAAGAATCGCATGTGTTTAGCAACATTAAACAACTCTATTGTTACAAAATAGCCCCCAAGGGTAAACTGGTAATTAATAAGGTATAGCAAATTTTATACCAAAAGATAGATCTCTGAGTCCCGGTTCTAACGCAACAAAACGGCGCACGAATTCGAGTTTTCTAGAGTGAGTTATGTTCGTTTCCGTAAAAGTCGACAGTGCAGCAAAATGGCCTGCGGATCGATCCGCCCCAAAACAGGATCGATCCGAATTTGGCAGAATGCCATTTCTGCACTATCCAGCTGCTCCGGATCGATCCGCTCAAGGCCCGGATCGATCCGGTTCCTGCAGAACCCCATTTTTAGCAGATTTCCCCTGTTTTAAAAGTCCCAAACTTCACCAAATTCAAACCAACCCACATGAAACTTTAAGAACCCATTCCAATCTATTTTAAACATACTCAAACATTCCCAAACACAAATTCAAACTCTTCAAACATAGATTCATGAATATAACCTCAATTAAATCCAACAAGTTTCCTTAAAATCAAACTCTTAAACATGAACTTGTTAAGAATGAACTCAAGTAAACCAATCCCCAAGGACACTTCTAAAATCATTTTCTAAGCATTCCAAAGTCTTGAAAAACTTCATAACCATGACCACAAACATATTTAAAACCCTTCACACAATCAAGATATGACTCAAACTTCATTTGAACAAATTGAGTCATGGAAACCCCATACTTGGTAAAACTAACATAAGTAATGAAAATCACTAGAACCAAAGAGTCAAGAACTTTACAACCCTCTTGCTTGCAAACAACCGTTACCCAAAATTATTGTGACACTAACCGAACTTGCCGGAAAGGTTCAATCTTAACCATCTCACACATATCCGTAGTTAAGACTTTAAGGATTTATATAGAATTTACAAAACAAACTTCGATTCCTCTAACTTCTTACCCAAAGCTAACTATTAACATAGAGAATTATACAAGTTTCTACAAATTTAGTTATAGAATCCTAACTAGTTCCCAATCTCTTCAACTCTACAACCACGAGTCGAGGCTTCAAGCCACAAGTCAAGGATCCCAAGTCACAAGTTAAACCATTATTCAAGTTATAAACATAACTACAAGTCCCAAACATAATTACAAGTCCCAAATCTCTCCCCCATTCCCGAGCACGTTACTTTCTCTCCGGATATTGCTCCATACCTGCGGTGGTTGTTATTTACCACAACAGAAACAGAAAACGATTTTCTTAAGCATTACACTTAGTGAGAATTCTAAACATGATTGAATGTTTAACATGTGCAATGCTATAAATGAACACACAAATTATACTCGTAATCGCCGAATCACCGGTTCAATGATTCATTCAGACCCGAAGACCTTCCCTGGTCCCGTGGCCACTTCTATTCCTTGGACTTCCGTCTTTATCGGATTCTTCTTCTTCGTCTCCCTTATTACTCCCAACCAATGAATCATTTCCCCGGTGTTCATTGATTACCACATAACATATAGGCATATAAAGCATGTAGGCACATAATCATAGCAACTTTTCATTCAATTGACATGTAAATCACAATTTAGCAATTCCATAGCTTCTAAGCATGATTTCTATAACTCAAACATAAATAGAATCATTGAACACTTTAAACCACAATCACTTTTTGGTTAGAAAACTCACCTTAGCAAGATTATACCCAATTATGCTCCTAAAATCCTGATTCAGCTAGAACCAAAGCCAATTCTTGTTCTAGAGTAATCCACCACGAGTCCAAAAGTGGTCTCGGATCGTAAATCCGACGAACGACGGCGACGAAACGACAAGAAAACGGTGTTGGCGTCTCGTCCACTTGACACACACCCATGCATTAAGCATGAGGTGTCTAAGCCTCACTTATCCCATTTTTCGTTTACACCCTCGGAACTCTTACGTTCTCATTATAAAATCCCCCAAACATTCCATTAACTACCCAATTATCTAATGAGTATTTGTCTAAGGTCCGCATGGGTCCCCATCGTGGGTCCCATATATTTTGTGAAGTTGCTGTCGCACCTACCAATTATAAGTCTTTTTTTTTAGTTATACCCTTATTTGGGTATCCAAACTAATACAAGTTGCCAACACATGTATTATCATATATTATGAAAGCATTTAAAGAATTAGTTATTTAATCATATAAATGCATTTAATCACATAAAATGCAAATATTAATATTCGGCCCTTCACTGGGTCCCATTCCAATACCTGTCCCACCTTACTGGGGACTTTTCCAACTAGTGTCCCTTTTCTGAACACTTTTCATACGGGCGAGTTCAAAGCCTCCCCTTAATCCATTTTATACAGTAATTATATTAATTAATGCATTTAAAATGATAATGGACTCCTTTCTCGGGTACGGGTGTTACATTTCTTCCCCCCTAAAAAGAAGTTTGGTCCCCAAACTTATTATTACCTCAATTTCCGAATAGGTGCGGGTACTTTGCTCGAATCTCATTCTCTCGTTCCCAAGTAGCTTCTGTGACTGAATAGCTACGCGATTGAACCATTACAAGTGGAATCACCCTTGGTTTTCAATTCTTGATCTTTTTATCAAGAATTCGCACCGGATGTTTAACACAAGTTAGATCTTCCCGAACTATCAAGGGTTCTATAACAACAATATGGCTCGAATCCGATACACAATGCCAAAGCATCAAAATATGAAATGCATATACCAAACTCCATTGATCTCGATTTACCACAACTATTATCTTCGCGTTATCAAATTCCCAAACAGTACTCTACTATGAGCTTTCACTATTTTCTTTGTCATGTACTCAATTCTGTAAACAAATTTCTCAAATTTCACATGCCATACCAGTTTCTTGTTCATAAAAAGAACGTTGTCAAACTCCAAATACTAAGACAATACTAGTAATATTAAATTATGTGTCCGATAATTCCATTCATAGAATTCCAATCTCTTATAAATATAAGTAATTATCGCTTCAGTATATACCCAATTTTCCATAACGAACTTCATTGCAGCAAATAAATTCTTTGGTGCTAATAATACTAGTGCAAACATCATTTCAATTCTTACCGATACCCATAGGAACTCTATTCTCCCCACATGGTACTCTCGAAAACACGATACTCATCCCAATAGATTGTTCGTTATTATGATCCCATACATACTTGAAAATAGTTTGAACATACCCTTATACATATCTCAAAAAGTTCATACTCATCCTATCAGATGTTAAGCACCATCTTCCTGCTGGTCCCTTCTTTTTCGACTAATAGATTTCAACTCATTCCGAGGAGGAAAAATATTGGTGTCAGCTGTCACCCACCGAACCCATTATCTATTCACAAAGCAGCTACCCACCATAGTTTATTTATTCACATATGCATTATATATACTCATAGCAGTGCTCCCCCAGTGACATGGTTGATTGCACGCATTTCCTCACTAAATACTTCTTACCAACGGATCTCCAATTCTTCTAACTTCACTGATGCTATTCGGTTGAAACCTTTGATGATGATTCCATTATTGCCAATGCAACAATTCAATTTCCTCGATACCGTTAAACCACATATGAGATATTAACATTTCCCCTTTTACAATTTTTTTTTCATCGCTAAGTAACTCCAAAGTAAATAATCATTTTACATTTGACTCAAACTGTATGCCAAAACATAGTTTTTCGAATAAGAAACCTAACCGTGAAAACGATGGGTGGAAATGAACTTCCTAAACCATGCCTTGGCCAAATTTAGAGCTTGCATTCTTTTTTTTTTTTTTTTTGCAAAATTGTCACCAAGTCAGATCGAGGAATTTTTTTTTTTTTGGATCGTACCTTTCCTTTTGTTTAATAAAATGATTTCAAGATTCCCTTCTCAAATGGGGTAAACTCCAAACATTTTCAGGTCATTCTAACTCAGTTGGAGATAATTCTCAACCCTTTTTTTTTAAACCATTTAAACATATATATTTTTTTCATAAATCAAAGCTATAACACTTCCTTTTGAAATTTGAAATTGATGGAATTAAACTCCACCTCTAGTACACATGTAAAATCGCCCAAGGTAGAAACCAAGTCTATTACGCAACACTATCTAGGCTAACTGAAAACAATTCGTCGACTCTAAAGTTTAGTATACAAAGTTATGATACAAAATCTTACTTCGATTACAACCACACTCACCTCTTTGAACATGGTTCTGTGGCTACAACTGATTCCATCACACGTGAACTGAGCCTATGCTCCATATGCACCATATGGAAATCTCTTACCGAACCCATACTCATTCATATCTCCTCTTGAGGAAAGATGCTAGAAAAAGATAATAAGAATACCCTAATAGAAGCGTAACATATCGAGTTGAGAGATTCCTCAACACTCTATGCACATCCATGTAACCTCTGAATATCTTTCCAATAAATCGTAAATTCGTAGATGTCTGAATTACCACTCCAGTCCAAGAATATACATATATCTCCCATAATACTTCACATTTCCTTTCCTCTATTTACGGATTTCCGATACTCTTCAATACTTTCAGACGGTTCATACAACTATAGCATGTCTTCGAATCGAAGAATAACACTAGAAGAGAAATATCCGTAATGTGATAGATGTTCCCATAATATAGAAATATAATGCCCGAGTACAACCAAATAACCATAATATCGATACTACAAGAATTCCATAATACCACATTCTTAGATATTACATACCAACACTGTAAGAATTCCAGAATTCCATTGATAATAGAAGACCCTTTGAAATAACGCACCTAAATTTATATGGAAAGAATCTTCTTCAATACAATACCTGATAATACATCATATATATAAAGAAGTCTGTACCCATACCATACGGAATACTCAACTCAAGACTCCACCCCTGGAACGATACCCTTTGTAATCAATAATACCTAAGCACCATTCCAGTTCTACTTCTCTTACCCTTGGCATACTAAAGCCAAATCCCAGGTCTAGAGATTTCCTAATATTACCCTTGATTACTCAAGAACTGCTACAATATAATAATTATGTATCCCTTGTGAAAAAAAAAATAGAATTACTCATAGGACAATAAGTAATAATTTTACCGGTTACTTGAAGTACGTGGCAGCTCGAACATAAATTAGGAGCTTCTATCCTCTTGTTGTTGTTTCCTTTTGACGGTTGAACAGATCCTGAAGTAGTCTTAGGTATCGAAGAACTTGGACCTTCTTGTCGTCTATTAGAATAGTTGTGTGCCCGGTGACCCGATTAACCACATTTATAACACCTACCCTTAAACTTTGTACTCACACTTGGATAATTCCTTGCGATATGCTCGACCCATCTACAAACATAACAGACTATAATGTAGTGACATTTACCCCAATACTGCTTATTACACATTGAACGACGGGGCTTTCTCTTCCTCGGTGTACTACTTGTAGAAGAACTTTCTACATTTGCTCTTTTGCATTTACCTGGACTTACGCTTATATTTTCTTCCGATTTCTTACCTTCTTGATGTTGCCGGAACTCTGTTGGAAACTCCTCTGCGGTCGGTTGTTCCGTTCTTACCTCGGGATTTGGGTTTTCATGTTCTTCCTCTACTGAGGATATTTTGATTTCTACTGCCCTTACAACTATTTCAACAACTCGTTCCACTTGGTCCATTCTTGCCGGAGATATTTGTCTCTTTCCCGAATTCAGTACTAGACAATTAAGTCTAGCATCCACAAGATCATTCTAATGCATGATACTATAAATAACATGCTATGCATGCTAAACAACTTTTTAAGCATGCTAAATAAACGTGTATGCATGTTCGTGCAACTACGTGTCGTTGTGTGCACACTACACGTCGTACGTCTCTCGTCCCCAAAGGCTCTAACCTACTGCTCTGATACCAAAAACTGTCACACCCCAACCCGCCTTGTGCGGATTAGGACACGTGTAACAATGCTACAAGCTCCCAATTACATTAATTTGCAAAGAAACGTGCGAATTACTAAGAATCGCATGTGTTTAGCAACATTAAATAACTCTATTATTACAAAATAGCCCCCAAGGGTAAAATGGTAATTAATAAGTTATAACAAATTTTATACCAAAAGATAGATCTCTGAGTCCCGGTTCCAACGCAAAAACGGCGCGCGAATCCGAGTTTTCTAGAGTGAGTTATGTCCGTTTTCCGTAAAAGTCGACAGTGCAGCAAAATGGCCTGCGGATCGATCCGCCCCAAAACCGCATCGATCCGAATTTGGCAGAATGCCATTTCTGCACTATCCAGCTGCTCCGGATCGATCCGCTCAAGGCCCGAATCGATCCGGTTCCTGCAGAACCCCATTTTTAGCAGATTTTCCCTGTTTTAAAAGTCCCAAACTTCACCAAATTCAAACCAACCCACATGAAACTTTAAGAACCCATTCCAATCCATTTTAAACATACTCAAACATTCCCAAACACAAATTCAAACTCTTCAAACATAGATTCATGAATATAACCTCAATTAAATCCAACAAGTTTCCTTAAAATCAAACTCTTAAACATGAACTTGTTAGGAATGAACTCAAGTAAACCAATCCCCAAGGACACTTCTAAAATGATTTTCTAAGCATTCCAAAGTCTTGAAAAACTTCATAACCATGACCACAAACATATTTAAATCCCTTCACACAATCAAGATATGACTCAAACTTCATTTGAACAAATTGAGTCATGGAAACCCCATACTTGGTAAAACTAACATAAGTAATGAAAATCACTAGAACCAAAGAGTCAAGAACTTTACAACCCTCTTGCTTGCAAACAACCGTTACCCAAAATGATTGTGACACTAACCGAACTTGCCAAAAAGGTTCAATCTTAACTATCTCACACATATCCGTAGTTAAGACTTTAAGGATTTATATAGAATTTACAAAACAAACTTCGATTCCTCTAAGTTCTTACCCAAAGCTAATTATTAACATAGAGAATAATACAAGTTTCTACAAATTTAGTTATAGAATCCTAACTAGTTCCCAATCTCTTCAACTCTACAACCACGAGTCAAGGCTTCAAGCCACAAGTCAAGGATCCCAAGTCACAAGTTAAACCATTATTCAAGTTATAAACATAACTACAAGTCCCAAACATAACTACAAGTCCCAAATCTCTCCCCCATTCCCGAGCACGTTACTTTCTCTCCGGATATTGCTCCATACCTGCGGTGGTTGTTATTTACCACAACAGAAACAGAAAACGGTTTTCTTAAGCATTACACTTAGTGAGAATTCTAAACATGATTGAATGTTTAACATGTGCAATGCTATAAATGAACACACAAATTATACTCGTAATCGCTGAATCACCGGTTCAATGATTCATTCAGACCCGAAGACCTTCCCTGGTCCCGTGGCCACTTCTATTCCTTGGACTTCCGTCTTTATCGGATTCTTCTTCTTCGTCTCCCTTATTACTCCCAACCAATGAATCATTTCCCCGGTGTTCATTGATTACCACATAACATATAGGCACATAAAGCATGTAGGTACATAATCATAGCAACTTTTCATTCAATTGACATGTAAATCACAATTTAGCAATTCCATAGCTTCTAAACATGATTTCTATAACTCAAACATAAATAGAATCATTGAACACTTTAAACCACAATCACTTTTTGGTTAGAAAACTCACCTTAGCAAGATTATACCCAATTATGCTCCTAAAATCTTGATCCAAGCTAGAACCAAAGTCAATTCTTGTTCTAGAGTAATCCACCACGAGTCCAAAAGTGGTCTCGGATCGTAAATTCGACGAACGACGGCGACGGAACGACAAGAAAATGATGTCGGCGTCTCGTCTCCGTCTTTTCTCCCGAGCTCTCCCTCTTTTCTTTGTTTTAATTTCCTGAATTTTCTGTAAATGGAGACAATTCTCTTCCACTTGACACACTGTCACAGCCCGGTCCCACAATAGCGGAACCGGAGCCCGTGGCACGCCACCGAGGCTAAACCAATTCATTAACGTTCTCAAAATTAGGTTTGAAGAACACACGCAGCGGAAAAACAAAACACATTTTCAAAATCCGGGGTTCAGTCGACTGGGTCGGGACCCTCAGTCGACTGAAGTAAGCAGAAACAAACTGAACACATTAACTTTCAGAGGTCCATTCGACTGAGGCATGGTCCAGTCGACTGCTTTTACCAAAATAAGAAAAATAGCTGAACTGCACTGTCCAGTCGACTGCCCTGTCGACTGCTTTTACCATATTAAGAAGCAGTAGCTGAACTGCACTACCCCGTCGACTGCCCCGTCGACTGCTTCCCTGGCAGCAGCCCATTCTGCATAATTTCAAGTTTAAAAGTTTCCTAACTTTCACCAATGTTCAGCCACTCAATCCAAACTCAATCCAAAGTAATCCTAGCTGTATTAAAACATTTCTAAAGCAGGATTACAACATGTCACTAACTATTACAACGATTAAAAATCCATTCTATCATACGAAGTTAAACATAATTTAAAACGATAAAAATTCTTATTACAACATCCTATTGTCCCAAAACTACAAGGTTAACATTCAAGTTGCCTCCCAAGCGAACTCCCAACCCTCGTGCTCACTTCTGCGATTCCTCGCCAGCATTAACATCTGCAATGGTTATTTGAATAACCACACATATTTCGATTTGTTTAAACTAAAGCTTAGTGAATAAATCAACATATGTACATGAATGATAAACATGTCCGCATTCACATCTCTACATTTCATACTAGTCGCCGGAGACTCACGTGCCCGTCCATACTCCCAATCTGCGACTCCTGGCCAATAAGTCCATGTGAAAGGGTAAGACCCACGATTCTTCTCTTCAATCGTGCGACCTTAATGCCTATATCGGCTCCACAAAATGGCACGGTGACCACGTGCTCCTTCTGACCCAAATAAGCAACTTAACATGCTCAAATACATATCACCATACTCGCGGTAATCAAAATAAATCACCATGCTATTGGGCCTACTTATCAATATAAATGCCCAATATGAACTACACAAGATATCTCTATGAATTAATACATGCTATTCAAACATAACATGAATACATGCCAAGAAATCATTCCAAAACATAGTTGAATCACTCACTTCCAAATAACGCTCCTATAATTCAATCTGAAGAAAACCCGTGCACAAAGAACGTGCAGAAGTTCGTCTAGTAAAATTCCTATGGATCAGAATTCCATTTATCAACTTTTATGAAAAATTCTAGAAAACAACTTTTCGAAAAACTTAGCCAAACAGGCCCTAATAGGTATCAAAACGAAGCTCTTACCTCGAGGAGCTCGAATATGAAATATGGGAGAAAACAGACTGACAGAAAGTCGTCGTTTGGCGTCGCAAAGTTTGAAGCAACCAAATCTCCCTCTAGCCCCCTTTTGGCCTCCTTCTTGAGCTTTTAGGTTAAGCTTATGAAAAATATCTCATCCATCTCTATCTATATATAGGCAACTCTTTTGGAAATTACGTTTACCTCCCCACGAGTTTTCAAAACTCCTAATTAGTCTCTGAAACTTTCTATACAGCTTATTCATAGCTTTACGAGTGGAACTTCGAAATTATAAAAGTTTTCGACTAAGTTTCGTTTGGTTGTTAAAACACGAATTTCTACATGACGTTTTCGAAGTTGCTAATTAGCCTACCAAATTAATAGCGTGTTCATTCGTCCTCACCAGGATACTAAATCTAACAACAGAAATAAATTGTAAAACAGAAAATAATACAAATATTGAAATACACAGGTAAACATTTATTTTCAGATAAACATTTAAAATGTTCCACAGTGACCGTCTCATACTCGGAGAGACTTCAAAATCAATAAATCCTCAATCACAACAGTTTCAAAGGGTTCTCTAATACAGACACCCAAATCAACTCGTGAGTCAAAACTCAACCAACCATGTGTCATAAGACACACCATATTACATTATCATGCATGACAATGTAATGCAAATGAAATAACACAAATGTGGGTGTTATACACACACCCATGCATTAAGCATGAGGTGTCTAAGCCTCACTTATCCCATTTTTCATTTACACCCTTGGAACTCTTACGTTCTCATTATAAAATCCCCCAAACATTCCATTAACTACCCAATTATTTAATGAGTATTTGTCTAAGTTCTGCATGGGTCTCATCGTGGGTCCCATATATTTTGTGAAGTTGCTGTCGCACCTACCAATTATAAGTCTTTTTTTTAGTTATACCCTTATTTGGGTATCCAAACTAATACAAGTTGCCAACACATGTATTATCATATATTATGAAAGCATTTAAAGAATTAGTTATTTAATCATATAAATGCATTTAATCACATAAAATGCAAATATTAATATTCGGCCCTTCACTGGGTCCCATTCCAATACCTGTCCCACCTTACTGGGGACTTTTCCAACTAGTGTCCCTTTTCTGAACACTTTTCATACGGGCGAGTCCAAAGCCTCCCCTTAATCCATTTTATACAGTAATTATATTAATTAATGCATTTAAAATGATAATGGACTCCTTTCTCGGGTACGGGTGTTACAATTTGCGTGAACAAATTGCAAATGTATTGTTAAACAATCAAAGTTGAGCATATTTTGAATTTTATTATCAGTAGAAACATGTTTATTTGTTTTTTACATGCCACCTAATAAATGGTAAGCAACCAGGGATAAAATTGTAATCTTTTAAGATTTTATCATTTTCATATTTGTATTACCAAACAGTCTAATTATATTCAGCACTTAATTTTTAGCACTTAAAACATTATTTGCAATACTTCAAATTTAGCAGCTTAAAGTTTTCAGCTCTTAAAATTCAGCACTTAATTTTCAGCACTTGATTTTAAGTTTTATCAAACATAGCCGTAGTCTAGCCACCCCAAAATTTAAGAATTTTTAAATACATGTGATATTTTAGCCCAAGTGTAGTTTAGTCCACCTCAATTAAGTGTTTCAAACTCAATTTGACACTATACCTTATTGATAAATAGATTCCAAAATGTATAAATTACTCTAAAAGGTAATATTGTTTTTAAATAAATTTAATTTGACATCATATCTTATTATCAAATATGTATAGATAGACCCCCAAAAAAATTTTTAGAACACCCCTTGAACCCCCATATGACTACCTCATCCCCCAAAACACGCCCCCCCTTAAAAAAAAAAAAATTAAATTAAATTTCTGGCTCCGCAATTAAAGTGCCATTCTTTAATTTTTTTATTTTTAATTGTTCAGATACTAGTTCTTCAATTTAAACGGACAAATAGTCGAGCCCCCTTGACAGCTAAAAGGAAAAGCCTCATCCCCGCAACCCCCCACTCAAAAAAAAAAAAAAAAAAAAATTCTGCCTCCGCAATTAAAGTGTCATTCTTTAATTTCTTTATTTTTAATAGTTCAGATACTAGTAGTTCAATTTAAACTGACAAATAGTTGAGCCCTCCTTGACAGCTAAGAGAGGAGGACATTCAACATTTTCTAACGCTTTCAAATGCTATTTAATTGCTCCCTCGGTTCTAATTTTAGTGTTCTAGTTTCATTTTCTTTTGGGTATGTGTCGAAATACGAGTCATTTTGAAAAGTTAAAGTTCTGTATATTATGAAATGTCAAAGAGTAATGCTGTGTGCACATAAAATGTGTACATAAAGTGGGTACATAAAGATTTGGATCATTCATTTTAGTGGAATTCATGCCTGCATAAATGGGACCAATCAAAATGAATGGTCCAAATCTTTATGTGCACATTTTTTGTACACCAATCATTACAAAATTTGAGATAGAGACAATACAATACTTGGATGAGGATATACCGAATTTAAAAAAGGGTAATGCTAGACCCATATCCAAATCTCACACTAATTCATTCACACCCTGATGTGGATCAATGAGGGGAGGAGAGAGATTGTAAAGTGGTGTGGACCATAATAAATTCCACAGTCTCTTTTCTCTCCCCATTAGTCCACATCAAAATATAGATGAATGAGTGTAAAATTTGAACCTGGATCTAACATTACCCATTGAAAAAAACTACCGAAACTTCTCTTGTACCCCAAGTATTGTTCGTTGACGTTAGTAAAATGGTTTTAGGCCTCTGGCTTACCAATGACCCAAATGACTCAAATGAGTCGTTCATGTTCGGTTAAGCCACCCGGTTCACTGCGTTTATAAATACTCCCGAGTGGGGGCTTTAATTACCAAATTTCTCTTTCTTGTTTTATGGAGTAATTTATATACCGTTCGCTCCTTCACACGACAGGACAGGAGGAGTATCACCGCCGTGCGACGGCCGCCGGCGACTATCAAAGTAGTCAAAGACTAGCGCTTCTGCAAGTAATCGGTAATTTTCTCTCTTTCCTATTTTTGTTGTCGGCGTTAGAATCCCTTTTTGTGTGTGTGTGTGTATGTGTATTGATCTATGTTCCTCTATACTCTCTATTCCTTCCTTGTGTTATAGTATAGACTTGAAATCATATGCTATGCTACAGAAAAGAATTATGACAGAAACTTCCATCATATATGGTTCCCAAAATTATTTACTGTCCGGGTGCCACATGAAACTTTTCTTTTTTGGGTTTTTCAATTTGAGAAGAAGTTTTCTCTTGAACTCGGGTATATATGTATATATATTTTATTTATTTTTTTCTTTTTTTTCAACAGGTAAAAGATAAAGAAAGAGTGCGCACGCACATCAAGTTTTTAATTTGGGCACCTAATTTTAAGCAAAAATCTAAAATTTTACCATTTACTCTAATTATTAAGTGCACCTCCCTTCATTAGCGTAGGATTCTGTTAGGGCTCTGACTACTTGGATTGTGTGTGTGACCTGTGTTCATCCAGGTAAGTAATCAAAAAAAAAAAAGGGCACCTCTAATTAATTATAGCAAAGCTCAACAAAATCACTCTAATAACTTGCTGCACCTTTAGTTTAGATTGAGAATTACTTGATCATTTATCTATAGATCTTTTACAGATTGCTATTTCCCATTTCTTGTATTTTATATTTTATATTTCTAATTCAATTTAGTACATACCAACAAACATCTAGAGGTCAATGTTATTTGTAAATCTTCAAAAAACACAAAAAAAAAAATCTACAAAAAAATACGAATAAAAAATCATGAATATCAAAACAAATCACCTAAAATGATAATTTCGATGGAATTTTTTAAAAAGTACGTCTCATTTTGTTTGTTCGAAACAACAGTAATTTGTTGTTTTAATTTAAAATGATCTCTTAGGTTGTAAAAAGGGCACTCAATCTATCAGAGGGCTTTATGATCCGACTTTGAAATTTAATTTTAACTGTGTAGAGTCCCATGAATGAGATTCTTTGAATGATGACGTGCGATAGCACTTGATGGTGGTGAGCTAGTCATTATCATATCGACCATCAGACAGTGCATAAAGAGCTACTCACCTATTTGTGCCTATCTGGTATAGATGAATGATCGGATGGTAGAGAAGGCAGATGAGCATCAAGGTTAAAAATTAGGACTAATTTCCGGCGACGGCGACCGTGACGAGAAGAGGCGGCGATGGGCGGCTTGGTTGCTCAGCTCTCTCTCCTTTCTTCTCTCCAGTTCAACCATGATGAAGAAGAAGACGCTCCTTTTTTCCCAAAAAGTGTATAATTTGTGGGGAGGTGCCCCTTGAAATAGGCAGTAATTTTTATTTAAACCTAAAAATAGGTGCCCAAATTAAAAACTAACCTGCCTTTACCAGCACTCTAAAGAAATTATACATCGCTCCACCAAAATCAATCATATACATGTAAAGAAGTATGACATAATTAGAAGTTGGAAGTTGAAGCAAAAGTAGACTGCACATAATCAGGGGCGGACCCAGGATTTGATTTGGAGGGTGTGTGTGTTTGCAAACTGTCACACCCCAATTTGTAGACAACCAATTATTAGTCAAGGGAGAACCCTCAACCAATATTCAGCTGTCCAATCTTCAAGGTGCTTGCAATATAATAACATCACACAATCTGTACCAAAATAAATTATTACTCACATGAGCTAAAGCAACGGTCAACATCCAACCATAAAAGTCAAACCAAGATTTAACTCCAACTCCAAAACATAATAAAAATCTAAAAAGAACACTTCACTAAAACAATATCTTAAATTGTTAAATGACTCACAATGCTAGAAATTATTTCTAAACTCTCTAGGATTTAATTAAAAACGAATAAAGGAAACAGCACAAGACTCCGCATGCCTTCTGCTGCCAGGTGCCACGACCTCCCTACTAGCCCTGCAAATTATGATCGGCTACGCTCCAACAAGAACGCACCCGCGAGAAAAACTCAACGGGTCAGTCACGTGACTGGTATGAGTTAAACCACACACACACACAGCTAGGAATCACACGGTGACTCTTACTACCACACCCAACAGGTAATTCGGGTAAGAGGATAGTTCCACTTCACATGTCCGGACAAGCGGTAGTTTCCCTCTATGTGGTGGCCATGCAGTTCTCGCCCGAATTTAAATAAAATAATTCTTACCTTCCGCCACCTGGTGAGTCAATACCTGCAAAATGTTAGTGGACCCACCATCCTGCAACCACGAAGATTTATAATAACAAAATACCACAAATTATGCGGAACTACTAGTACTAAGAACTCGCAAGAATTAACTTCATAATTTACTCACTACACATCCAAAATAAATATATAAGCAAAGAACAGAAGTCCAGGAAATCAACATTTTAAATCCATTGACTCGTCGGGAAATTTATTGACAATAATCCTCCTACTTATTTAAACGATTTATTATTCAATTTCCTAGGTTCACCACTTGGCTACCCTCCATGGTACACCCACACATATATCCCATGTGTGCCCGGACATACTACCAACATCCACTCTGGTGCTAGTTTGGTTGGGGTATCAACCAAACCAGGTATACACACAGAAGGCCAGTCAATATACCTAGACGTCTAACAAAATAAGCCGGGCATAAGGCTTAGGCCAGCTTGATCACGAAGCCACTGGCAAAAAGGTACACTCAGCAAGTCGAGCTACCAAAAAAAATATCACAACTGGGAGCGGTGAACACTAAGGAACTTGAAACCATTTTGCATTCTCGGAATTATAGAATTTAATCGGACTCAACGTTAATGACTATCACCTATTTTTTTTATATAGCTCAACATTATAAGATAATTCATGTATCTCCAAGTAATCTTCGTTAAGTCATACGAACGAAATAAATAAATAAAAAAAAACAACGAATCATATTTCCCCAATTTCGTACATTTTAATATACTAAAAACTGCTACTGAAATCTTCAATTTCTGCCCAAACGGTGCAGAATCAGGAAAAACACCATTAGACGAAAAACGTGCAGAATCACGCTTTACATAAGACATGCGGACAGAATGTTCAAATTCAAAGCCACGATTTTCTAATAATTTTCTAAAGTTTCTGCAACTGTGTGAATTAAAAAAAAACGAATTTCCATATATTTCTTAATAACCATGAATGTTTCACATATAGTTTTATCAAACTAACTAACTATTCACCTAACCCTTTCGAATACCCTAATGTCATAATCACAAAGATCACACGAAGGGGGAAAATATTCTTATTATTTCGATAATAACGACGAGTAATGCAATACAAAAATTTAAACCCAATAATTAGATTAAACATGTAAGGGTTTGGTTATCTCGCGTACACATATATACATACGTGGATATATATATACTCGGATACAAAAATTTAACTCACCAAGGTTGTGAAAAAAAAACAACGATTGCCCGCAATTCCACACGTGCCCACGAACCCGAGACCGTTCTCCTTCTTCTCCCTTTTCTTCTTCTTCTTCTTCTTCTCTCTCTCTCTCTCTCGGCGGCTGAAGATGTGGATCCCCCTTTTTTTTTTTTCTCTCTTTTCTTTTCTTTACTTTAACCTAATACTAGCTTAGGTAACCTACCCCCCTCAAACACACACATACACACACGACACACACACCAACACATAAACACATGCACACACACATGTGGTATAACATATACACATATGCATTGGTCCACACATATGGCCCACTCACACACATTTTAAATTTAAACAATACAATTAAATAAAAAGTAAATAAATAACAAATAAAAAAAATCTATATTTATATAACAATTTCTTTTTGGTAAAAATTAAGGTTATTACACATGCGCCCACTTACATGGGGATTCCCCGAGCAAATTTTTAAATGGTTTTTTGGATAGAAACACCATAATTTTGGATTTTTTAGGCTAATTGAGTAAATAAGATTTTTTTTTGAGTGAAAATTATTAAAATTTATGGAGCAAAATGAGATTTATGAGTTTAAAAGAATAAAATAAAAAATTCGTAAAGAAACATAAAATACATAGGGTCAAAAAATAAATTTCAATAGTTGAGGGGGGGCCTGTGCTCAACTTGATATAACAAGTGGAACTTCTTAAAGTAGTTCCATTTGATTTGATTGGAGACAAATATATATTAAACAAGGATCCTGCTCTTGGATCGATTATTGGATAAATGTATATTTTTAAAGTCCAAGTTCAGGCATTGAGTTCGGCGTGGCTCATATTCTACTCTGAGACTTACACTAGGCCTAGGATCAATTGGGAGGGCCCTTGGGCCAATTGTAGAGCGGAGATATATGAGTTGGAGATTGTGGACGTAGGCACACTGCCAAACTATGTTAAATCTTGTGTCTTCAATCTTTCTATATTCTTTATTTATTTTTCCTTTTGTGTTTCCATCCAACACATTGATTTAAATCCGTAGGCAAATGTAGGATTACAAAGTATGGTTTCATTTATAATTTTGACCTTGCCCATTTGCAATAGTTCCAAGTGGTTTCTTACCATAGTTTAACTTTATTTGAACCCGGAGGCAAATATGGGATTCTTAAATGTGACTAATCTTGCTCTTGAATAGGTTGTTGGGTAAATTTTAATCCTGATTATCCTTTGATTAGTAGTCCATAGCCCCTAACTATTTTCAGCTTATACTATTAGATTTCTCCTTTTGTTTTTAAAATCTCAATGATGTTAGATAGTGGGAGGTGCGTTTGTACACGTCTGTCTAACTACAAAGTGAAAAAAGTAGGTCAGGATTTTGTCCTGTCTAGCGACAGGGGACAATTTGCAATTTGACTAGATTTTAATTTAGACGTGCCTAGGATATTTATTGTTATATATGTTTATAGTTGTTTTCATTGTTAGGAGTACTTTGAAGTTTTATTTTGGGTTGTAGAGCGGGTTGTCATATAGGGCTTCTTAGTTTGGGGCTATTTATGTAATTTGATGTGAATTTGGTGAGTTTAGTGGCATAGTTATTAAAGGCACAAGGCGCACTTAGGAGCAAATGCCTCCATGCCTAGACGCAAGTGCAAAAATAAATAAAAAAAATAAAAAAAATACGAACCTAACGAAGTAATGCTTACATTCAAGGAAAACTATACATTTAAACAAATACAAAGGACTCAAAAATTTGCATATACATATTAAACTGCTATACTATTAAAACAAGTTGGCCCGTTAGTAAGTTACCCATCTGATAATTCACAAATAGTGTACCTAACGATAACATGGCAAGTATTATTTGATTCTGGGTGTGAATGGGAGGTAATGGGGGTTTAAGGTGATCTTAAGGATCGCTACGGTCAAGCCCAATGCTCCAGGAAAAGTTTGGAACATTAAGTTTCAAGTTTCTGGCAGAGGGGTTTTCGACCGGATCCCTTCTACCGGGTTAACGAATTTTGAAGTTTGTTTCAGAGGGGCTTTCGACTGACCCCGCTCGACCCGACCCTGTTGATGAAAAGTCACAATTTTTCATGTTACAATTTTAGATTTGAACGAATTTGATATGTTCAAAAGCTTCTAAATGTGTATATACATATATAGACATAGTTTATGGGTTTTTGAACACAACACTTTGTGTAGAGAAACATCTCTTACCCAATAGACACCTCTATATATACATGAATGTTAGTTATTTTTATATGTATAAGTTTGGTCCAGATTTTATCTCTTCTTCTACACCTATTCTAGAGTTTCTGACAACAATTTATATGCATACAATTATGCAAAATATAATAGTGATTGTTGCCTTTATTATATTAGAACGTAGTATCCTCAAGAACGATACGTCATAGTTCACAAGCAACCATGTGTGGGATGTAACTTTGTCTTTCGGACAACACTTTGCGTGCTCGTTCTTTGCTACTATGTTTTTGAGTTTCTTATCCATATATAATCCAACAAGTATGACTATCACAAAAATCTCAAAAACAAATTCCTTAGTAGTAAGTAGATTATTTAGACAATTTGGTCTTTTAATTTATCTTTTCCTCCCCTTCTCATCATCCGTGAACCAAACGGAGAGTTATTGTTGGTCGCAAAGGAGTATTTTCTACAATTCTAAATAATGCGACCCTTGTGTTTGAAGTTGTAATGAGTCTTTAAAATGGGTCCAAAGTCCATTAGTTGGTTCTGCATATGGGCCACAGTTTGAGGCCTAATTAAGTTATTGGTGCACAATTTGAATGAGGTATGGGCTTGTATAAAAAGGTGCAAGAAAAGCGCGCCTAGACTTGCCTGTTTAAAGTGTCTGTGCCTAGGGCAAGGCGAAGTCCAAAGGTTGTGCTCGCCTAAGCTTGAGCCTTAGGTATGCCTTTAACGACACTCTTTAGCGGTTTAAACAAAATGTGAGGGCTTCTAGTTGAACTTGGCCTGGAGGTCTGTATTCAAACTTAGCCACCAAGTTTGCTTGATCCGCACGTTTTAGTCCACTATCGAAAAAGATAAAATTTATTGGCTTTATTTTGAGGAATTGGAATGAAGAATTATTTTATAACCAATATTTGTATGTGTGGGTATCTTCTCTTAGGCAATATTAAATGGACTCTCTTTATGGTCCCTAAAGTACACGTCGACTTGCTTTGATGCGCGTATCATTACAAGATACCTGTCAGACACCCCATACCCCAAATCAACTGCACAATCCTCCACATGTGATGTCATTAAATCAAGAAGAAGCTCAAAACTGCGACCAAAGAAGAAGCTCTATCTTTTTGTAAGATGAGAATATTAGAAATTCCTCAATTAAGTTCTCATCAAGAATATTATGAAACAAAATGACTTGTATTTCAATGTTATATGAATAGTGTTAATGTTACATTTTTAGGATGTGTTGTGCATCCGTACCTAATTTTTGGACACTTTTCAATCCGAGTCCACATATCTAAGATTTGGGGTTTAGAGAGTGTCAGACCCCTAGATACACTATATGAGGACCCTTGTGACAGCTCTTAGTTGTGATTGCGTAGGTTTTTCCCTTAAAGATCCTACCTGTTGGTTTTTTGGTCAGTTTGATATAACATTGTCATTATGTTGAACCTTATGTGGCCTGGTTACAGAGAAGGAAAGATTGAAATCCTTTCAGATAAAGTTTGTATGACTAAGTCGCATACTGGGAATGTTACCTTTTTTCCCGCTGTTGTGGTGGTGGTTGGGGGAAGGTGGTGTACAGAGTGATTTTAGTGAAATTACTTGGGTTATTTGTACATAAGTTCCAGTGAAATCAGATTCCCCTACAGTCAGCATAAAGCTTTACATTAATACATTCAGGAGGGAACTGGTAGAAAAGGAAATCTATTTTGTTGGACACACCCTTTTTTTTGCCAACAATACACCCACCTGGTTAGATTGAATAGATGAGAGAGGAGTGTTTGTAAAATATAGAAATGCCCAGGTTGTTGCCAGTTGGAGTCCATTTCGAAGGGCCCATAGTTCCACCAGAGCTTGAGATTGAGATTAGATGACGAGCCAAGTTGGCAGAGGCAATGCTTGGAAATAGCTTAAACCCGGTGAAGCCTTGCCGATTTTTTTTTTTCTCTGGGAACAATCATTTTGTCCTCTCTGGAAAGTAGGGGCAGAATGTTGATAACTTGGTGTTAAGTTTTGTCATCCGATGATCTTGGGCTCCCTAACCTCAACAGTTATTTTTTTTGGTTCAATCCGATGTATGTATATATCTGTCATGCTCTGAAATCTTTTGACTTTTCATCTCTCCAATTATGTATGCGTTTAATTTTGTCCGTTGATGACTAGCAAATTTTGACTTGAAATTCCATGACTGCAGGTCAGTTTGAAGTTTGGAATTTTAGACATTGAACAAATCATGGCCAAGCATCATCCTGATCTAATCATGTGCAGGAAGCAGCCAGGAATTGCCATTGGACGACTATGTGAGAAAGATGATGGGAAGTGTGTAATTTGTGACTCCTTAGTGCGTCCTTGCACACTTGTGCGAGTTTGTGATGAGTGCAATTATGGATCTTTTGAGAGTCGGTGTGTAATCTGCGGAGGTGTGGGAATTTCTGATGCCTACTACTGCAAGGAGTGCACACAGCAGGAGAAAGATAGAGATGGGTGTCCAAAGATTGTAAATTTGGGAAGTGCTAAAACAGACCTGTTCTACGAACGTAAAAAGTATGGTTTCAAGAAACGATAACAAGTATTGGGCATTTTTCCAAGTCCTTTCATTGTGTTCGTGTGTTATTGAGATATAGCAAGTTTTGAAATGTGGGAACAATGAGTTTGGTATTGGGTTTGTATTTGTATACATGGTAAAGTCTTTTTTTCCTGGCAACTGGCTAGTAAGAGAGAAGGTGCAAAAAGTATGGTAAAAAACCCATCAACATGTGGATTTAAATTTAACTATTTAAACTTTGTATAAACATCTCCATGGTTCTATGTTCTTCCTCTGTATATATATATATATATATATTTCCGGATGACGAGGACAAATCCCCCAGTCTGTCCTCCACGACTTCGGGATCAGTACTTATTGTCGTTTTTATCAAGTAGACAGGGAACAAATCCCGGGCACGTGCACCGACCCCACAACACACGCACCAGGTAAATCAGGTAGGTGAGTGAGCGGTAGGATTGAAACCCACACCAAGATCTGGATACGGATCGTCCAGCTATATGAGATTTGCCCTTCCAATCCACTCACATGACCCCTGGGAGGCCAAGAAATTCTGGCCACAACCACTATGATGTCGGTTCTGCATGTATATTGCAATTGCTTCTTGAATTTTCCTTTACTCATTTTATTTACTTGAAATCTTGTGGTTCTTGCAAGTTGCAACTTTTGGTGGGAGAAAGTTCTGGGGACCAGGAATTCAAGTATGGACCCGTAGGTAGTAACCTTGTATTTGACTTTTTGCTAGGCAGGAGTCAGTTTAAGTCTTGTAAGCTTTTGAAGGTTTGATCCTATTCACGGAGATTACATAAATATTCCATTTCAAAACTAGAAAGTTTGAAACAAATTGGGATTTTTTTGGAAATTGGATGCAGTTACTAATTCATGACCTGGTATGCACATAATGAAAGCTTCATTCTCGATTCTACAATAATGTTTATGAAAGCCTTACATTTGCTTCTCTTCAATGGTGACTTTTGGATTCTTAAGTAGATCGAGGGGTAAGGAGGAGCACGTAGGAATGCCGACCACATGCATTTTAATGATAATATGATATCGAGGGGAAATCTTCCTATGAAGTTCTTTCTTTTTTTCGAGTAACCCAGGAACTGACTCTACCAACCGAACTCATTTGTGAGTGTGTTCGTGTTGTAAACTTGGAGCCCCCATATAACGTTTTGCTATGAGTTTTCATTTCATTTGGTGAGTGGCACCAAGATTCGACCTTTGGGACCCATGAGACCTGCAGGGGAAGCTTCAACCACTTGGTCTACCTCTTCTATTCTTTATGTGAATCTTTAACTCTTTGGTTAGTGTTTTTAATAGAGTACCATTTTTTTTATACTTCAGTGGGGATGTCTTCTGCAAGAAATGTTACTGGTCTTGATATTAATGATGAAATCTGTGAAGATTATGGGGCTTCTGCTAGAAATGTTACTGGTCTTGGAAATAAATTATCTCATATGACCCGTCATGATTAGAGTATTTTGTGGGTTCCACGTGAATCTTACAATAGAGAAATCTCAATAGTCCTCACATGTCCCATCATGCCACAGAAGAACACCAGGCACTTGGGTAGAAATCTCAGCATGCCTCATGAAAGTAGCTATATACTTGGCTAGAAAGTATACTGTCCTTCTATGGCTATTCATTTAATCAAATTAAGTATACAAGATATGAATCTAATTTTTATCAATTTTTCAGTCATTGAGATTTGCATATACATAGCTCCTTTGTTTTCCAAATAGCCAGATTTGGCGACTGCACTTTCCATTACTACTTCAGATTCAACATTAATTCACTTGACTAAAATTTTCACAGAATACATCCTTTTCAAAAAGGGTTGATCTAATGTGAGAAATTTCTCATATGAGAAGACGGGTATTAAAAGAGTAAATTAGTTCTAAATACTTTTCTCCTCTTCTCTCTTATGATTCTTATGAATGTTAATCAAATGAGAGAAAGTTGTATTTCACTTATTTTCTCTACTGCCTATCCAAACAGTGCGGAGAAAGCCTTATTATTTTCTTCTCTTATCTTGTTTTAATGAGTTTCACTTATCTTAATTTTCTAATCTTCATTTTTTTCAATCCAAAACGATCTGTTTTCTCCGTTCATTTGTTTCTCACTCCTAATAAGCAAAAGGGGGGGGGGGGGGGGGGGGGGGACAACATAGCCCTTTACAGAAGTATATGGAGTGTTGTTGACCCCATGGGTGGATGAGTTAAACAAAATTTCGAAAATCTTAATTTGGACGAGTTCCTCCAGCTTTTCCTTAAAGATTCTATGGCTAAAGTTGTCAAAATAACAAAATTATTGAACTAAACATGACAAGTGACTACAACACAATGGGTTTGGAATAATTGATGCTGTACCACAATTTTATTGGTCCACATAGGTACCTTGTGTTGTCCTTTCTGTTTGCACAGTTCAATAAAACAACGCAGAAGGTTCAAAGTAGTGTGTACTAAAATCGCATATGTAAAAAGGAGAGGCCGTGGACGGACGATATTGTGAAACATAGCGGTGATGTTTCTTTCAGTAGTAAAAACGATTAGAATTTTGGTATTCCTGCAACTTTAATAATACCCTAATTTCATGGAAATCAGTAAATAATATACATTTTAATATGTTCTAACATTTCTAGTAGTGACCGTAATTAATATATGGCACTGAGGAACTAATCAAATCCCTACAAATGTGCTCAAATTACAAGCTGTGCATAAATGACACAATTTCAATACAAATTCACTACGTAATGTTTATATTGTTTCTTTCACATGAACAATAAAAAGCAGCGAAACGAAAAGAAAAAAAAAAATTTAGCCAAACAAATTTTAGAATAGGATAATATCATAATACTACTAAAGTCCTGTCTATGAATAAATTCAGCGAATTTATTAACAATTTGACAGTCTGCCACTTGGTGATAAAATTTCAGTGTTATTAAGCTGACAGAGAGTGGGGCATATAGGGAGAGCCTAAACCACACACCCGACTACTTGATACCAGAAAAAAAAAAGGGACAGTACACTCTGCATCAGACGCAATCAATTGTTGATTATGATGGTATGACTCAATCCCCCCACCCAACCCACCCTACTGTCAAAATCCACCATCCAAATCTTATTCTCTTTAGTAGTACACTTTTATTAAAGGACTCTTTAACATTTTGGTTCATCTCCAATCTTTTAGGCATAGGTTAATCTGGCTGATGGGATTGAATTTTCCACTACAATTTATGTATATATATAAATCTAGATATACTACTTTGTGGGCACGTGCTTTACATGTGATTTGTGTACATTACCTTGTGCATATCAATATATGAACTACTATAGGCACAATTTTATATGGAACTATATATCATTGGAAGATAGTGAGAAGAAAAGTGAGAGTACTATTAGTCGAAGAGATTTCAAGTCTTATATGCCAGAATGTAAAATGAACTTTTTGAATAATTACCACTTGGCAAAAGGATGTGTGTTTTTAAAAATGCTTGTTGGTTAAAATTAAAGTTTTGATTTCTTAACAAATCTTTTGTTACAATGCATTGCCGCTAAGCTCCTGTACATTCTTCTTTTCTTTAATAAACTTGTTTTGTAGCACTCTCTCTCTCTCTCTCTCTCTCTCTCTCTCTCTCTCTCTCTCTCTCTGAGTTTGTTATTTATGGTCAAAATCAAGCCATGATTGGAGTTACAGAGCCTAATTAAGAATGCTCTCTCTCCCTATTTATTAACGTGCATCAACTGGCAATTTCTCCCCCATTATTATTCAAGTGTTGAGCATTTTGCACCAATTTTCCATAGAGTTTTCTCTCTCCCTATTTGCATTCTCTCCCCCATTATTTCTCCATTGTTGATTTAGAATTGATTATGCGTTTCTTTCATGCTTTTATATCTTATATCTATGTTAGACGTTTCAACTCCGGTAATAGAGAATTAAGAGCGACATTTCAATTTTCAACACCTTTCATTTCCCACCAATACCGGCGAAGTTTACTTATAAAAAATAAAAATAAAAAAAATTCACGGCTAAGAGTGCTATAACCCAAGAATTCAAGATGCCCTCAACTATAAATTACATTGCCCTGTGAAGAAAAACTTGCGGGGAGGGAAGTGATGGGAGTAGTGGATTCTTTGTGATATCCATACGATACTTTTAATTATTGTGGGTATAGAATAAAATTTATTTCTCTTATTGTTGGCTATGTGTGAATTTTGTTCATTGATATGGATAGTAGTTGTTTTACTTTTGCTACTTTTGCTTTATTATTGAAGCACTGATTTTTTTTTTTTTTTTTGATAGCAAGCAATATTGATCTTTTTTAATGTAAGAGTTTTGTGGATTTTTATTGATTGGCATTCTAATCAATAAAATAAAACTATATTGCAGATAATTATTGGTTGAGTACATATGGTGATGTATGAGGAAGTATAATACTCTAAGTATCCTCCTTAATTCATTTGTTATATTTTATACCTTATGCAATTGAATGAAAAATTATTGTATGGATATGATCTTAAGACCATTAGTTCCTCTCTCATCTTTCTAACATGAGTGTAACGATACAACTACGGAAATGGTCAGCAATTAAGAGAGTTAATTGGCCTTCTCTTGGGTTTATTTGGTATTATCAAATTGACAACTAAAGAGCTTAACCGCAAAATACTTCCTTCAAGTTCAGTGCATTTGATTTGTTTAAGTTGTGTTCTAAGCAGAGAGGGTGTCCTGGGCTTGCATTGGCATAGTTTTGGATATTTTTTGTCACATGGTTTTGAATATGTTTGCTCCTCAAACGCCATTATTGTACATTCAAGTTGTTTAATTGATTTTGCTTTTGAATTCAAAATTGACAAATTGAAATTATTTATATATGTTCCATTGTATCATGCACATCGTGCGGGTTCTACTGCTAGTTTATATTTTATATATAT
Organism: Hydrangea macrophylla; assembly: GCA_033977485.1. Classification (NCBI taxonomy): domain Eukaryota; kingdom Viridiplantae; phylum Streptophyta; class Magnoliopsida; order Cornales; family Hydrangeaceae; genus Hydrangea; species Hydrangea macrophylla. The sequence continues at coordinate 93,455,493 of CM066982.1, read as the reverse complement.
ATATATATATAAATAATTATGATCACTAGAAAAGTGGGTAGTAGCAACGAAATTTTTTTGGTCGCAGGAAGTATCATAAGCAATAGAATTGGAGTTCTATTGTCACTACTCCCTATAGGATGCCATATCAACACTTATTATTTGTTATAAGGACTTTAATAAGGTGGTGGGGGATTTTGTTAGTAGACTACGTATGGCATGATACGGTGTGACAATCAAGTATACTAATTTATAACGGAGCTCATTAAAATATGACAACTGTTCACATAACATTTTCTTAAAACTATATACAAATATTAAAACACATTACATGCAATGGTGTAATGACAAAGGAAATTTTACAAGAGAAAGAAACAATTGTCATCAATTTGATATGGGTGCCAAAAATAAGTTAAAGAGACCATCACCTAAAGTTAGTGGCATGCATTGTCTAAAGATTGTTAGGGTATCACATTTTCTTACATTTAGGGTTGCTCTGTTGCTAGAGACAAAATTAAAGAGAGAAAAAGAATAAAGATCTGAGAGAATAAAAAAACAGAGAATATTTATAAGATGTATTTGACATAAAGAAGAGATGAAAGATGCTATTATTCCATTCTCTTTGGAGAGAATATTTCATGTAACCATTACACTACACATTGTGTGATACCGAGTGTAATCTCTCTATTACTGTGGAACCTACAGAATACCAAAATACCATGACACATCGTCCACTCAAGAAGGGAGGGGACCAAAACGGGGGCTCAGTTGACCATTGTTAGAAATTGAGCAAAATTTCTCAAGTCTAGATTGTCGCTCGAGCGAGGCGCTGCTCGAATGGGTTCTCAGGGGAATGGATTGGAGACTGGAATCTCGCCCGTTTGATGGGCTGCCCGAGCGGGCACGGTTGTGAGAATTGGGGTTTCTTAATCTGATTTGGAGAGAAGATTATGATAGTTTCCAAAGATAAGATTATGATAGTTTCCAAAGATGGTTGGTCTTCTAAAAGTAAAAGGTTTCCTAATTGTATATGAATACTTGGAAGGGAAGTTTCATGGTGGCGAAGACTTACCATTGAGGGTAATCTTATCTGTTCTAGAATTTGAAAAAGTAATCTATATAAATAGAGGATCATGATGAAGAAGAAGACTATCTTGAAAAGAGAGTCAAGGTCCTTAAGGGAACTCAAGTAATAGAGAGTGTGGAGCTTCGACTCACCGATGCGTGTGGCCCAACTAGGTGCCTTTTTGTAAAAATTGGAATAATATTACCGGAAAGTAGAATCTGTAACAATTTCTTTGGGTTGAGTCATCGATCTCGCTCTCCTTAAGAAGTTTCACAGCTCTTTCCAAATTGTGCAAGTCGTTTGTCAAGTTGTCACACCGTCTTCAGGATAAAACAACACAAAATTCACCTCTATCTCGATTGTCTTTGCACAGATGAATAACCAGTAAACCAAACACCTTCTCAGATTGAATTGTTCGAAACCTTAAAATAAAATAAAGATTTACTTTCATAAACTAATTTTTTTTTTCAATTGGGTCCTTGAATTTTTCAATAACCACCGGTATACCAAACACCTTCTCAGATTGAATTGTTCGAAACCTTAAAATAAAATACAGATTTTATTTGGAAAATCTATTTTTTTTTGTAAATTATAAAACTCTCTGATGATGCCGAAAATTAGTAAGAGAGAGATTGTAACACAAACGGTTGTATGTGGTTCGGCCCCGTTAACGAGGTGACCTATGTCCACGGGTGCGTCAGTGCGCTGTACTAGCAGATCACCGGCGGGGCTGGTGAGCCAACAATTGGGGGCGACACTACCAGTAATACCGGCTGGGTATATGCGTATAAGATGAGTGTAGATGCTATTCTGTTTTTTAATAATGCGATCCCCTTCAATGGGGGTGAGTGGCCCCTTTTATAAGTGCAAGAGACCACCCGCATTAGGCAACTGATTAGATAAGGAAACCTAATCTAATTACAAGATGATGAGCACAAATCATGGGGGAGTTTCCTAAACGGCTTATGAAACTGTCTACATTAGTCTTCTGACTGATTTAGGAAACTGCTGAGCGGCTTGGCTGTCAATTTGCGCCTTGTGGGGAGACCTGTTGAGCCGTATTCCCGGGCTGTGCGAGCACCCCGAGCGGTAGCACTCGAAAGACCCCGGGATTAGTGGGCCATAGGCTCCCTTGTCGGATAATCCGGGTGCTTAGCTGCTGACGTGGAGGTTTGACTTGTAGCAGAATATTTCTGAGCGTATCACTCTCTGAATTGGGATGATAATCTGCAGGAACAAGTCCTATTAATATAGGAAAAAATTCATAACATTGGGCCTTTAAAAATCAAAACGATGGACCTTAAATGGGCTATGAATGTTCCAACAGTAATAAACCTGACCATAAAAAAAAGTGAGGAAATTTGAAGAGTTAAAACTTTAATCCATTAAACTATACACCTATTTTTAATTGGGTTCATAAACTAATTTTTTTTTTCAATTGGGTCCTTGAATTTCAAAAATTCATTCAATCAGACCCAAATTCTGACACTGTTAGCTTAAATTATTAGAAATTGTCACGTACGTTGAGCGTAATACTTACCTGGGAGATTGTGAATGGCTAAAAAATGATGCGATTTTGGGTGTGATTGAATTCGATTTTGGATCTAGTCGAATGTGTTTTCGAATTTTGACTGAACGTGATTTTGGATCTGATTGAATGCGATTTTTTGCACTATTCACAATCTCCCGTGTTTGTCTTAACCTAACATGTGACAGGTAAGCATTACGCGCAACGTACGTGATGATTTCTAATAATTTAAGCTAACAGTGTCAAAATTTGGGCCTGATTGAATAAATTTTTGAAATTCAAGGACCAAATTGAAAAAAAAATTAGTTTATAGACCCAATTGAAAATATGTGTATAGTTTAATGCACTAACGTGTAATTTGCCCTTTAAAAAACTGTTTCAAATTGGAAAATATATAAAAGAATTTTCTGTAAAAAAGATAAGGAACTTTTAGAGTGAGCACGTGCTTTATGGATTGGGTTTAGGTTCTCCCACATCCACAAAATTCGGTACTCCCAAGGGACCCAACCATTACACTCCACTCATCGATATATTTGGCCTTCTAAAGTCTTCTATTTTTTCAATATGGGATAAGAGGAGAAAAAAAAAAAAAAAAAAAAAACTTTTAAGAGTTGAATTTCTTTGAAAATGAAGTGAAACATGAGGGAAATTTTAAACACTTTCCAAAAAAGGTTTTACCTCTCTTTTTCTAGTACACCACACACTGACACACATGAGATAATGGGAATGGCATCGGTCGGATTTTATGCTCGACATACAGGGAATTGCATCGGTTGAATATTTATGCTGAATCGAAAAGGGGGTGCGTGCGTTGGCGATTCCATAAATATGACATTCACACGAGATAAATTCTCAGTAACCTTTCAAATTTTCACCACATACTGCGAAAGAAAGTAAAAGGTAAAAGGTTCAGCCAAAGCCACCATATAACATGGTAATGGGGAGGTGGAGTCAGAACTTGATTCTTATTACTGCATGCTAAGCAATGAGCCGAAAGGAAAAAAGCAAAAAGAAAAAAGTCAAATTTCCTTTACTAAAGAATGGTATTTTCGAATGTTCTTTCTCAACTTTTGGTATCATAGTAGGATTTTTTCTCAATTATTTTTTTTTGGGCTAAATTATATTCACCTCTCTTGAAGTTTTGAATAATTGGAGGAACAATCCTGCTAGAGGCACCGGCAGGGTGCATAAAACAATCGGTGCCGTTCATTTTGGTGAGATCCACGCACTGCACGCGTGAGTCCGTTGAAATGGATGACACCTCCCAATCTTTACTCTTGGAGGAAAGCTTCTCATAATTTCATTTGGTTTTATATAAATTACTAGATTTGTAACTCGTGCCAAACACGAGAGTTGCTATAATTCAACATTTGATAAATTAAAGGTTGTTAAAAGAATAAGATTAATTAGATATGATTTAAAATAGCAAAGACATACTTTGAATTTTTTTTTTTTTTTTTTTGTTGGTAATATGAAACTTCATTCATAAAAGCAAATTCCAAAAATGAACCAGTACAAGCTAATAAAAGTAAGAAAGCATAAAAATGAATCACACAAACTTCTATAGCCGCACTGTAAACTCCCCCCAATCCCAAATAAAACTCACTATGGCGTGGCTTGATGGAGCTAGCTGAGGAGAAAGCTGCCAAAGTGACCCGCCATCCAACAAATATCGCCAAAACTTCACTAGAACCGCGACAAAATCCCACCAAAACGTTAGATCTGACGAAAATGAGCCGGATCTGAAGGAACCATCGCCGGATCTTCATGAATAAAGCACCAAATTTGAAAGATCAATGTTGGATTTGCAAAGAGGAGTAGCCAGAACTGGCCACAGACCAAGCCTAGTAAAGAGATCGAGGTGGGAGCGAAACCAAAACAAAAATAGACAAAAAAAAAATCACAAAACTCTCATAAGGAGGAACACAATCACACAACCCTCCATCAAGAGGAACACAACCTGCTTAAAGCAGGACACAAACCCGTCGAAAACGGGACACAAACAATCAAGGTACCAAGGGCTCTCCTATGATGGGAGACCATGGAAGAGCCCGTGGAGAAGGGCAAAAGAAGAAAATTGAAAAGATTTAGAGAGAGAAGCTATACTTTGATTTAATGTTATATATATATATATATATGTATATATATACACACACACAAAGCCTTTCTAATGAGGGATCCCTCATTTTAATAAAGTGAGGACTTCTATTCTTGGCTATTGAATTGTGTTTTCATTAAGGGTAATTCTGTCATTTCATTGATGTGACCTGGAGATCCAACGACCACAACAGAAGTACTCACTTTATTAAAATGAGGGATCCCTCATTAGAAAGGCTCTGACACACACACAATATATATATATATATAGAGTGAGGCTAAATACACTACATTTTCTGCTAAAAATACTATCCTGTAGTGTTAAAAAATGAAAAACTTGTGAGTAAATATAGTGTATTTAGCAGAAAATGTGATATTTAATCTCACCCTATATTATATATGTATACATATATGTAGTGTGGAAAATTACAGAACTGGCACATGGCCGCGTATAATATGATATATATTATTTCCAATTGGATTTTTCAACCATGGAATTTGATAATTTGACGAGTCAACAAATAGTTCTTTTTATGAAAAATACCAAAACTATCATTGTTAATTTTCAACAGAAGAATACATCAAGACATTTAGTGACATAAAAAATTGTTGAAAATTATTTAAAAGAAGAAAAGTATTAGGAGAAATTACTCAGTGATAACATCTAGCTATTGAATTGCATGACATGGTTCACAAAGAGCACATTGCTAAATTTTTATAAATAATGTTTGCTAGATTTAAAGTACCACATGATGATATAAACTTTAGGAATATTGTTAATTAACTCTGCTAGGTTTGAGAGCAAAAACTTTGAGTAATTAGTCAGACATAAATCGATCTACAGTTCAAAAAGAAAAAGAAAAAGAAAACGTCGGTAAGTTGATTGAAGCACAAACTTTAAGTTGTTGGACGAATCCCAATTCAAATATATTAAGTTATTTGAGTACATATGATATGTACTCAAATATCATGACAGGTATTACAAGCTGAATGCTTTTGCTTGTAAAACTTTATCTATTATCCCTCATCATAATTACGTGTCGTGAGTTGAATTGCCACTCCTTTTCCTCATAAAGTTGATTGGTTTTTATGAGTTCAAAAAGAGAACACCACATAAAAAGTATTTGGACAAACACAAAACATATGGAAAAGTAGAGCAATGTTACGTGTACATAAATTGTGCATATAAAGATTTGAGTCATTCATTTTGGTAAATTCTATGTGTGCATGCATGGATCCTATTAAAATGAATGATCTGGATCTTTATGTGTACACTTTATATGCACATAGTATTACCCTACTTTTCATATATTTTGTGTTTGTCCAAAAAATTTTATATGTTGTTGTTTTGAACTCATAAAAAGCAATCAACTTTATGAGGAAAAGGAGTGGCAATTCAACTCATGACACATTATGATGATGGATATTAATAGATCAAGTTTTACAAGCAAAAGCATTCCTGTAATTTATGTTGTGTTTTTTCTTTTCCAGCTATTTATGCTGTCCATCCCCATAAAATCAGACCATATATATAACATAAGTCCATATTTAATTGAGCTTTTTAGTGAAAGCACAGTAGGATAAGCTTTTTTTTTTAGATTCAAGGACAGTTAAGATTCTTGATTAGAGAAAGGTCCTCCATACAAATATATTAAGTGAAATTTCACTTGGCATATATGAATATTAAGTGAAATTTCACTGAACCCGTACATGAATATTATGTGAAATTTCACTTAACTTGACCTTTGATGGATTTTCTTTTAACAAACTAAGAATTATATTAGGCTTTAAACTCTAGACAGTTACTTCTAGGAACTTTAGCCTAAATTTCTATATTTAATTTCACAACCCCAGTCTTCTCTCAGACCCCGCTGATTTGCCTTTCCAGAATATTGGCATGGCCTAAAAATCTAAGTAAAATAGAAAGTAACTAAAATGTACCCAAAAAATCGGATTTTTCGCCCTCTATGTTTGTATGTATATAATGTTTAAGTTGTTAACAATACTTGGGGGACCACATCAGAAAAATATTGTGGGGTGGGGGGGACAAAAGAACATACAAAAATTTATGCAATACTTTGTTTGAGTAATGTTTGGGGTACACCTTTACACACTAAAAAAATATTCACACCTTCAGATGTACCAATAAAATGAGAGAGAGATTGCGGGATCTACTGTTAATCTCTTCTTATTGGTCTACCTCAAGATGTGTGAATGCTTTTTGAGAGTGTAAGGGTGTTTTATTTCAATTCAAAAAATTGATATGGGCACTCCACAAAACAACACTACTATAATATCGCACTCCATACCTCTATGAGATAGCATTGACTACCAATAGTTTATTTTGAACGGTCAATATAAGCTCTCTCAATGGGAAACTAAGAAATTATAAGGTTCATGTAGTTCTGATGTATAAGAGGACCGTGGTTCTACTTGAGTTGGTTGGCATTAGCTACTCTCACACCTTATATTCAAATTCCTTCTCCAATGTAAAAAGAATAAAAAAAATAAATTAGCATGTCAAAATTTTAAGGAAAAAACTTTGTACCGACTTGATATATATGCTCACTAAGAATCAATATTATATCATGAAACAATACAAAAAAAATATAATAGAATGTAACAAGTGTTGTCCAACTTTTACCCAATTGGCATATATCAATTTCCGAAAAAGAAAATCTTAAACTAAGATCTAAATCTCAGCATTCTGGTTTTAACTTCCCTACTTTATGGTATATCTCTGATCTATATAAGGAACGCACGTGAGATGTCCATGTGACCTCTCTGATATGCTATATTTTCGTATATAAGTATACTATTCTAATTAATGCTAGTGCCCATCTATTGTATTTAAGTACCCAGGCTGCTTAGATTCAGAGGACGAGCCAAGCGCTCCAAACCAGGCCAGGACCTAATCTTCTTATCTTGTTTGGCACTGGTTACCAAAAAAAAAAAAAATGTGTAAGATTACATAGTTCAATATATTGATACTTGTTGAATCTAAAGAACCACAAAGAGAGGCAAGATGAGTCAAGGTATTTATGTATTTTGTATAATGTGTCTCATTATGAACATGGGTTTTGCTACAAATTGATTGTCTGTCAATCCCATTGTTAATCTCTGTGCTAGAATGGGTGGTTTAGGCTCTGTTTGGTGAAACTCATTATCTAAACTCTGTAAAAGTTTGGTCTTTTCTTCTTCTTTCTTGTTTTCTATTCCAGGAACTAGAGTTCTTTATTTTTCTTGAGGGTAGTGGAGTAACTGTGAAATTGTGAGGAGCCAAACCATTGGAGGTGGTGGCGGCGGCAGTTGTAACAATGACCCTTTGTGGTGCTGAAAATGGCGGTGGTGGTGGCCCTCATTATACTTTTTCTGATATATATATATATATATATATGAGAACGTGTGTGTGCGTTTGACAGTGCTAGTTATATTTGGTGCTACTGTTGTGTTAATGGTGTTGACAACAATGTCATGGTGATGAAGATAGTTATAGCAATAGCGAGTAACAAGAAAATGTTTTGAGATTTGAGAAAAGGGCAAAAAAAAAAAACAAAAAACTTTTTCTGTTTTTTTTTTTTTTTTGGTTGCTAATTGTTACTAGAATTTTGTTTTAGTGTCATATGGGTATATGTGCATAGGATGAGCAACCCATCCAAGTTTAAAAATAGTAACAGAGATTATTTTGAATGGACATAAAACACTTATGGTACACAAAATATGGCATGAGTCCCTATAATTCAGCCAATTTTCATGTGGGGGGTAGAAGAAAGACACAGCATAGGGGTGTTTCTTCCCTCTATGTCCACCTCTCTTTTGTGGTTTGATGCATAGAGTTATGTCTTTCCATTTCCTAAATGAAGGACACAATTCTAGCTCATCATCACCACATAGATTGATTTAATGCATCATTTACCCTGAAATTGGAAAATGAAATGATCCCCTTTTTTCCCCTTTTGAGAAATATAAAGCTTCTAATGGGGAGAAAAGGTTGTATGTATAATATATATATATATACCTATGTATATGTGTGTGTGTGTGTGTATCTTTTTATAGTCAAGTTTGTATGTCATTTTAGAAATTTCATCTGTTTTTATAACCAGAAATTTTTTTTTCTTCCTTGACAGATTTTAGCCGCCCTCCGGTCTTCATCTCAGATTGGTCTGCAGACAAAGGGAATGGACTTATTAATGAAAACCCAAATTTACCCCTTTGTGTTAATGGAGAGAGGAGAGAAGGGAAGGCTATGAATGGGGTTGATAAGGTCAGAAATGAGGGGGAATTCGACCCTAGTGCACCACCCCCATTTAAAATTGCTGAGATTCGAGCTGCCATTCCAGCCCATTGCTGGGTCAAGGACCCCTTTCGGTCCCTGAGTTACGTAGTTAGGGATGTTCTTGTAATTTTCGGGTTAATAGCAATTGCAGGTTACTTTGACAATTGGGTTTTTTGGCCTCTTTATTGGGCCGCCCAGGGGACAATGTTTTGGGCATTGTTTGTTCTTGGTCATGATTGGTAATTAATCACACATACTAACACATGTTCATTTGTGTAAATTGTACTAATTTTTTTTTTTTTTTTTTTTTTCTAATCTGATGTGAATTATATTTGGGTTTTGGATTTTACAGTGGCCATGGAAGTTTTTCTGACAATCCCAAGTTGAACAGTGTTGTCGGACATATCCTGCATTCGGCAATTCTTGTACCCTATCATGGATGGTAAATTCTTTAATTTGGTTTATATTTTTCTTAGGGCTTAATAATCATCTAGTAAGTAAGTTTCAATTCAGCAAGACCCTTTATTTTAATAAATATATGATTGGTGTACATATGTAGGAGAATCAGCCACAGAACTCACCATCAGAACCATGGAAATGTTGAAAACGATGAGTCTTGGGTGCCGGTAATGGTCTTTTTAAGATTTTTTTTTTTTCTTTTCTTTTCTTTTCTTCGGAAAATGGTTAATTAAAAAAAGAAAAAAGCCAAAATGGAGAATACAAGCTACAAGGGGGGTATATACTCCAGGAATAAGGCTCTCTTTTAAAGTTCTTTACTTACCCGTTTTTAGTAATCCATTATTTGATCTACCCTTTTTAGTAGTACTACTTATGAGGTTCTTGATGACTCCTCTAATGAATTAATTTAAGAGCCCGTTTGGTGTTCCATTGGGAATAACGAGATTTTTCCTTTCATTGATATTTTGCAAAAGCAGTCAATTGCTGCCTCAAATTTAATTTGCTTTGTCATCCTGTATAAAACTGGAACAGATTTTTGGAAGGAAAAAAAAAAAAAAAAAAAAAAAAAAAAAAGGTGTGAAAATTTGTTTGCCAAACGAACTCAAATCTGTCAATAATCCTAATATGTGATTTGTTGGACCCAAATAAGTTGATCCAACCGAAGCGGGCTCCAAGTGTTTTCGATGCTTTATACCTCTATTGTTTTACTGTTGTGGTCATAGTTGCCTGAGAAGACGTACAAGAATCTTCATCAACTCACCAAACTACTGAGATTCAAAGTTCCATTTCCGATGTTTGCATACCCTTTTTATTTGGTGAGAATCACATCTCTTCTAAGAATACATATTCCTAGTTTTTTTAATCCTCGTTCTAACAAAATTTCCTTTGTTTTTTCTTTTCCCTTGGTTGGTGGAATTACAGTGGAGTAGGAGTCCAGGGAAAAAAGGTTCTCACTTCAACCCTTATAGCAATTTGTTCCATCCGAGTGAGAGGAAATTTGTGACACTTTCATCTTTTTGCTGGACTCTAATGGTTGCCCTCCTTCTCTGCCTTTCCAACATAATCGGCGCGCTCCAATTGCTTAAGCTCTATGGTGTTCCTTATCTGGTAAGTTTTGCCTTGTTTGGAACAGAAATAACTTATTTTTCAGAGGTACATGTAAAAACTAAAAAGAGACAGAGGGAACAAAAGAGAGGCAAAGATGGATGGAGATTAAAAAAAATAATAAAAAATTACGAAGCAAGTAAGATTTGCTGTTTTTGAGAAAGTGAAAAATATATTAGAAAGCATCTTTAAACTAGGTTGATCAAAAGAAGAAGACAATGTCAATCCCAAACACGCCCTTACATTTTTGTTCCCTAGTAAATTTCCATCTTTCAAATTTGGCTCAGTTTCTTGAATTCCTTCAGTTTGGGGTGTGATCGAATATTCATTGATTTACAGGTTTTCGTTATGTGGCTTGATTTGGTAACCTACCTACATCATCACGGCCACGAGCAGAAACTTCCTTGGTATCGGGGCAAGGTACTTTAAATTCTATTGTTTCAGAACCCTAATCCTTGCTTCATACTCAGACACGGACACATATTCACGTATTGTGGTTTTGTACTCGACAGGAATGGAGCTATCTAAGGGGAGGGCTAACAACCGTTGATCGCGACTATGGAATGTTCAATAATATCCACCATGATATTGGAACCCATGTTATACACCATCTATTCCCACAAATTCCACACTATCACTTGATAGAAGCGGTATAATCTTCACTACAGCAACCAAAAACTATTTCCACAATTATTTTCCAACAAGTAAATTTCACCGTCTAATTTGGGAATTGGTATTTTTTTTTTGGTGCAGACAGAGGCAGCTAAGCCACTTCTCGGGAATTACTACCGGGAGCCTAAAAAATCAGGGCCTATTCCAATTCACTTGCTCGGTAACCTAGTAAAAAGCGTCAAGCAAGACCACTACGTGAGTGACACTGGGGACATCGTGTACTACCAGACAGATCCTCAGATTTCTCCTCCTTCTCAAAAGAAGATGGAGTGGGTTTTTTTTTGACATTTTGATTAAAACAGTGGAGTAATTGTCACACATATGAATACATTATTATGCCTAGTTATGGAAAAACTAGTATAGTCTCTATTGCTAGAGAATTGTAGTTTATTTATAGTGATGTTGCTTTATGTTATAAGCTTTCTATGTTGCTGTGGACAAAGAGATTTATCATTCAAAGTATTACCGTTTATTTATTGTTTTGAATGGAAATTAGTTGTAGAATGAATTTGGGATAAGTCAGTTAATTAACTCATGAAATGCTTGTCTTAATTGGTTCATTATCTGAGTTTATGGTTTGTCCCATGTTATATGCATCTATAACGAGTACTCATACAGCAAGGGAACACTAAAGTGATATAGTTGTGTATGAAAACTATGTTTGTGAGACAATGTGGGCTAAAGCAACACAACACAGACACCAAAAAGTTGGCTATTTTGTGTTCAAGAATTCAAAGAAAATCTTCTGATTAATCTTTGCAAAAGGGAACATGAAGAAACAAATTAGGTAAGACCATAACTTAAGAAATTCATTTTGTGATCTACCAGTTTAAAACTCGCTCTGCATTTCAAGTGAGCCAAGAAAATAAATAGCGTATGGAGTGGGGCTGTTCAAAATTATCCGAAACCCAACCCGACAGAAAAATCTGGTGTCCCGGGGTAGCGGACGGTGATCGGTCATGGGATATAGAGAAACCGATTTCTCGATTCGGCGAACGAGTTGTAAAATATTGGCCCCGAACCCCACCACACAAAACCCTACCCGTGATGGCCCCCCCTCATTTCACATTTTTTCCCCTCAGCTATCTCTCTCTCTCTCTCTCTCTCTCTCTCTCTCGTCTCTAACCTCTTTCTCTGTCACAAACACCCCACACCACAACCATCAACACCACACCGTTGTCGGTGCCTCCAACTCCAGAGGTAAACCCTCTCTCTCTCTCCATCGCCACCACCACAAACGCCTCGCCACCACCTCCACCAGCCAGATCCAACACCACCAGCCTCCCCACTACCTCCACCAGCCAGATCCACCACCACTACCGCCTTAGGTCCACCACTACTACCGCCGCTGGTCCACCACCACCACCTCACCCTGAATCACCCCGACCACCCAGAACTCTCCACCGGTCAATTTCGATCCCCAACCCTGCCACCCTGACCACTTTGGTTTGGCGCAAAATCTCCATCCACCCTGACCAAAACCGACCGATGAACACTCCTAATATGGAGGCACATCCTCCAAAACCAACCCTTTAAAGAAATTCAATTAATATGATGATTTTTTTTAGCAGCTTGCACAAAAATCTACACTATCAAGTCCCTTACACATTTCATATAAAAATCCGAAGGATCACTAAGGCCGTCTTTGATAAAATTCAAAATTAAGTATTGAATCTTTAGTGCTGAATTTTCTTAGGGTTAATTATAAAAATACCCCGTGGTTAGGCATTTTTCCAGTTACTCCTGTACTTTAAATTATATCACTAATATCCCATATAGTCTGGACTTAAGTGGCACAATCATTTTTTTCGTTAAAGTTAACTAAAATGGGTAAAAGTAAGAAATTACCCATATTACATACTAATAAGAACACACTTATGTGCTTACTATTTATTTAGACATGTGGTATATTATTGTATTATTTTGATATTATATTTGTTGCTAAAGACCATTCTAAGTTACTTTGGGATACATTTGTGAGAGCAAATTGGACACACACACTCTTGGTGATATATTAGCTTGTTTTTATTTATTTATTTATTTTTTATTTTTAATCTACCCTTGGTCATACATAGTAAAACCCATTGTAGTGATGTACGAAGATCTAAAAATAATCACCAACTGTGTGTGTAAACGTATCCAAGGGTAGATAAATAAATAAATATATATATATATATATATATATATCACCAAGGCCGTGTGTGTTGTGTGTGTTCAAGTGTAGATCAAGAATAAAAACTAAAAATAAACTAAATTCGCTCTCATAAAGATACCCCAAAGTGACCACAGAATGACCTTAGCAACAAATGTAATATCAAAATAATATAATAATATATCTTTTTTTTTTTTTTGGTAATCGGGGGTGTCCGGGCCAACTTGCGCGCACCTCGACTAATCCCCCGAGACCTGGAGGCGCCGGGTGAATACTCCAGTGGCCACGCTCCCCATGACTCGAATACTAAACCTCTTGGGTAGTACAATATAATAATATATCACATATGCCTAAATAAATATTTAAACACATAAGGTGTTCCAATTAACATGTAACACGGGTAAATTTGTACTTTTATCTAATTTTCATTAACTTTAACGAAAAAAGTGACTGTGTCACTTAAGTTCATAACACAGTCCACATAAGATATTAATGACACAATTTAGAGCACAGGGGTAGCTGAAAAAATGCCTAACTCAAGATTTTAATCTGTTGAATTTAATTACTAAAATTAACAGTTTACGTAAAAATATTTGGAACATTGTTTTAGTATCATTTTTCTATAATATTTCTGCACAATTTTGAATCAAAGTCTTAAATTCCGTCTTTAAAAAATGAGTTTGTCAATAACAAAGTTAAAAAAACTCACACACACTTTAATGTTGTACACTTTCTTCTCATTGGGCGGTGAGCTTCCCATCTCTTTTTTGTAAGTCATAAACAATATGGAAAGTTCTGGACCAAAACTCTTGTTTGAAATGAGTGCAGTTTTACTCATTTTAAAATGGGCAAGTCTATTGTAAGAAACTTTTCATATGAGAAGACATGTTTTAACCGTTGGATGATCATCTAACAATAAATACATCTCCAGATTTTTTAGAATCTTATGACTAGATGCTCATCTAACGGTTAAAATCTGCTTTCTCATATGAAAAGCTGCTCACTATAGCATTGCCCTTCTAAAATTGTCCACTCTTTGTTCATTCCTATTTTTTATTGGTTAATATAGTGGGGGTTTAATACTTTCATTATTATTAATTCTCATTAAATATTGAATTCCACTACATTAGTCAATGAAAGAGGATAGTGAACATTTTGAGATAAATAAAAATGTATAAGTGAGATAAATCAGCCACATGACAAGTCCCTACTAGTTGAGATCACCGCGGGTTATGGTACAAGAAATAATTTCTCCTCGACCATTCAAAAGTTACCAAGTAGTAAACAGAGGAAGTAAAGTAAAGAGGTCCAGAGTCTCCAGACTGAGTTTGGTCGGTCGAGGCCTTGGATTAACCGCCCGGACCACACTGTAACACTGTTATTTCTTTTGTTCCACTTTGTACAAATTTAGAGTCAGCCTCCGCTACCCTTTAAGGCTTTACTCAAAGTATCCCCAACCCGAACCCAGACCCGATAAGAATACTGTCAGTGTCTCAGCTATGACAGCTTAACCAGACAGTCCCTTATGTCTCACTATTTGAACGCAAGACTGGAATTCACTCTGCATATGTATTATGTATGTGCTAAAGCTTGATACATATATATATATATATATTAATAATATTCATATGTCTCTAATAGCTAAGTTTTTGGATATAACTAGTTACTTAACATAGCATCGGAGCTATGGTTGTAGAAGAAGTTGTTTTCAAATCACTGTTCTCTGCGCGAGCGGAGGTATTACTAGGCCAAGACGGACCTTGGCCTCCCAAAGTTAAAAGGGTCATTTTTCTATTGAAAATTCTTTTGTTTATTTAAAAAATAGTTCATTAATGTTTATCCAAATATTTCATTGGCCACAATAGTGGGACTCAGAATATCTCACTGTATTGGTTAATGAGATGCTTGAGTGAGCATTGGTGAACCATTTTTTTTAGGTGAGTAAAAATGCCCTCTTTTCTATTTATATATGTGAAGTTCTTAAGTTTCTAAATTAATGTACAAATTGGCCCCCAAGTCATGACTTCTACAATTTATTCCAATGTTATGCAAAGCATTCCAAATGGTTTCTAGCATATATAGTAGTGGGATTAGCTCACGTTTAAGATACAAATTTGGGAAGCATATCATTGTTGGAAAATATGAAAGATATTACGGTTATAATATTGATTGAGGCGTGCAATTGTTTGCACTGTCCTTAAGATCAATTCTGTCCCTCGGAGTCAGTGACTTGATGTAGAAGGTCTCAGCGCTATTGTCACAACCCAACCCGCCCCAGTGGGCTAGGACACGTGTAACAAAGGATTACCAATAACCAAGCACCCTCTACTAGTAATAAAACAAGAGCTAAATATAGTAAAAGGTATTCATTAGCTTAAACCAACACAATGGTAAAATTTTCATTAAGAAAATGTGCCCAAACTTTATATCAAAAGATAGCCCTGCGAATCTCGGTTCCAACGCAAAAAAAACGGCACGCGAATCTGAATTTTCTAGAAAGAGTTATGTCTGTTTTCCATAAAAGTCGTCAGACTGAAAATATACCTGCGAATTCTTTGTTTCCTAGCTACCAACTAACCAATAACAAAATTAAAGTTTTAAAATCGGCGAATGGTACTTGGATAGAGTTCCCCCTATTACAGCACCATTCCCACTGTTAAACAAGAACTGAAATACCAAAATATCACCCCAAACATTTGGAAATACTTTCATAATTCAATCCACAATTCATATATTATAAGGATCTAATATAAAACCTAATCATAAACGTATCTTCAAAAACCCAACCACCAGGAATATAACTATTCATCTAAACTCATTTACATATAAACATATTAAACATTAACCATTAATCTCAAGCTATCCCAGAATCCCCACAGTTCAACGCTTCTCACTATGATGCTCGTCCGTACCTGCGTGGTCATTAGTCACAAAAATTGATTAAGATTTTGCTTAGTGAGTACGTGGTATTAGTCATGCAATTGGAATATTTAATGTATCATAAACACCAATTAAGCATTCACAATAATAAATGGTCACCGGCTTGTCAAATAATCAATCACCATCGTATTGGACCCAATTGATTCTAGGTCATTGTAACAACCCTAAAATTTCTATGTAAATAATTATTTTAATTATTATTTTCAGTTAGCAATGTTATATGAGTGTGCCTATGTAAGACATGTGTTTGGAAAATTTTTAGTGTTTGGTGGACATATAAATTAAATTATGAGTGAGCGCGTTTAGTTTGGAAGTTATATTTTATTAATTTATATTTGTTAAAAAAATAAAATGAAGGGTTGATATGTATTTTTGTTATATAGTGTTTACAGGCCCGCGAATGTGTTAAATAATGTAATTAACATTAAAACTTAGTACCGGGGTTATAAGTACCCATTGGGCTACTCATTTTAACACTTTGTACTGCATTCTGGGCTCATATAGGTCTCTTTTGTGAGCTCACAAGAAGAAAAACGGGATTTATATATTTTTGTGTGTTTTATTGACATGTGTTGTGTGTGTAGTGTACATATATCTTATATTAAAAACCCTAGCCACCCAAAAGAAAGAACAGACGTGTGTGTGTGTGTGTGAGAGAGAGAGAGAGAGAGAGAGAGGGAGAGAGGGAGAGAAGAAGAAGAAGAAGAAGGAGAAGAAGAAAAGGGAGGAAAAAGGAGAAGGATTCCGGGTTCGTGGTCACGTGGGGAATCGCGGAGTATTCGTGGTTGTCAATTTTGGATCAAACTAGGTGAGTTAAACTTTGTGTATCCGAGTATATATATATACACGTATGTATATATATGTATGTGTATGGGAGTAAATTAGTGCATGTTAAATTTAATGGTTAGGGTCAAATCTTTGTAATGGATGGATACACGTTGCTATTATTGAAGTAATTTAGATAGTTTATTTCCCTTCGTGTGACTTTGCGATCATGACATTAGGGTATTCGAAAGGGGTAGGTGAATCGTTAGTTTGATTAAAACCATAGGTGAAATATTCATGGTTGTTTGAAAATATATGTGAAATTCGTTTTATGTGTAATTCACACAGTCGCAGAAACTTTAGAAAATTATTGGAAAATCGTGGCTTTGAATTTGAACATTCTGTCCGCGTGTCTCATGTAAAACGTGATTCTGCACGTTTTTCGTCTAATGGTATTTTTCCTGATTCTGCACCGTTTGGGCAGAAATTTAAGATTTCAGTAGCAGTTTTCTTTAGTATATTAAAATGTACGAAATTGGGAAATATGATTCATTGTTTTTTTTTTTATTGTTCGTATGAATTAACGAAGATTACTTGGAGATACATGAATCCTCCTATAATGTTGAGCTATGAAAAGAAATAGGTGATAGTCATTAACGTTGAGTCCGATTAAATTGTATAATTCCAAAAATGCAAAATAGTTTCAAGTTCCTTAGTGTTCACCGCTCCCAGTTGTGATATTGTTTTGGTAGCTCGACTTGCTGAGTGTACCTTTTTGCCAGTGGCTTCGCGATCAAGCTGGCCTAAGCCTTATGCCCGGCTTATTTGTTAGACGTCTATGCATATTGACTAGCCTTCTGTGTGTATACCTGGTTTGGTTGATACCCCAACCAAACTAGCACCAGAGTGGATGTTAGTAGTATGTCCGGGCACACATGGGATATATGTGTGGGTGTACCATGGAGGGTGACCAAGTGGTGAACCTAGGGAACACAAAGATAAATTAAAGGCTAATAAATAATGAAAAAGGATTATTTCATAAAACTGATAAGCGTGAAATAATAAATGAGACGTTTGGTGGACGGTTTGTATGCGGAATTGTTTGCTTGGTCTATGATCATTCAATTTGCAGGATGGTGGGCCCACTAACGTTTTACAGGTTTGGCTCACTATAAGTAAATGGGTAAGTATGAAATTCATAGTAACTTTGGATTTTGGGCAAGAAACTACTTGCCACCACATAAATGGAAACTACTCTATTGTCCAGATATGTGTGTGGAACTACCTGTCTTGACCCAAGAGTGTTGTAGTGTAATTTGTTGTCTACGGGTTCAAGTTAGACCCCTAAGACTTGTTGTTTTGTTTAACTCATACCAGTCATGTGACTGACCCGAGTGTGTTATACATTCGGGGGCGTTTCTATATGAAACGTAGTCGAATGTATTTGTGCAGGTTTAGTTTTTTTGGAGATTTTCGTTGGAGCTTCTATTTGGGTGAAGAGATGGTCATTGTGTTGTTTATTATTGGAATTGTACTTATTTTTGTTGTACTTGATTGTATTTTATTTTCTGGCATTGTGGGCCAGTATGTATAATTGTAATAAATATGGTATATTGGGTATTGGGAACGTTGTAGTTACTCTGACCAATGGATGTTTAGATTTTATTCTTATATTTTTATTTCCGCTGAACTCTGTATGTGGACATTTTATTTATGAAAATGATGTTTTTTTTTAATTGAAAAGTGATATAATATTTATAATGGAACTTTATTTCTTTTACAATGAAATAGATGTTTGGGAATACATGTTTAATAATAAAGAGTTTTCTTTAAACACAAGATCACATGTCCTTATTTAAGGAGTATTAAATGCTGTTTTCAATAAATTTTCTGTTAGTATATGGGAGGGTGTCGCTCTCGTGATTTTTGGTAATTGAATATTAGTCCGGATACAAGCTCTGGATTGAATATTTGGTTGTCCAAAAATCGGGGTGTGACAGTCATTCTCACTTTGTCGTCGCTTTAAAGGCGATATCACACACTCTCATGTGACCGTAGTCAATTCGTTGTGGTCGTCACCACCGACCCCTTTTCTCTGAGGACTTCATAACCATCCCCCTTTTCTCTGAGTAATGGACGTCCCGACTAAATAATAGTGATTATCAATTGACACCCTTTGACCCAAATAAGCACATAAGCAACTCAACATGTCAATATGGCAATTTTAACATTTTAGACATGTTAAATAATATATTATCACATGCTTTTCTACTTAATCATAAATTAAGCATTCTAAGCATTTAATAACAATTAAAAAACATTAAACATCCAATTTTGGGATTAGGACACTCACCTCACGAATAAATCCCAAATAAGCCTAAAAATTCCAAACTCCTTCGCAAAACTAGCTCGAGATACTTCCAATGATATTACTACATATATATATCACATATATGTATCACCCCTTAAAATGGGTCGCGAAAAAACATTACCAAAATTAAAAAAGAAAGACATAGAAATAACTTTCTCACCTTCACGAGACCGAATATGGCTTTGGTTCGCGAAATAGAGGTCACGCGGCGAAGCTAAGGCGACAAAATGGCGCGGAACCCTTTATTTTTTTTTTCTTTCCCTGCTGAACCCTTCAGTTCCAACCTTCTGTCTCTGTTTTTTTTTTTTTTTTTTTATTGCCACTAACCGACTACATCCTCATATACACTTGAGGATATGTTATATTTTTTTTCATATTTCTATTTACACCCCCATATGTTTCTAAAGTCTTATTATGAAATCCCATAAACTTTGTATTAACTACCAAACATCTAAGTAGGTATGTGTCTATGTCACGTATGGATCCCAAAAGTGGTTTCAAATATTTTATAAAGTTGCTAATTAGCCTACTAGTTATGAATCATATTCCAATTCGCCCTCACACGGGTATCCAAATTGGCACCATAAAGATCATAACTAGTAATAAAATATTGAAAACAATTAAGCAATTATTCATTTAATCACATAAATGCAACTAAATGCAATTTATCTAATCTGGACCTCCCGTGGAACCCATTTCACATCTATCCAACTGTGCCCTTCTCGAAGCACTTATCACATCGGGGTAACTGGAACTTACCTAAATATTACATGCAATTAATTATACTAATTAATGCATGAAAAATAAATATTATTTTCATTTTCTGGGTACGGGTATTACAGCTATGTTCTCCAAGATTCAACAATCAGATTTTCCAAACGTGCACACGAATTGGAAGATTATCTGAGCGCTCAGAATAGCTCCAAACTCCATAAAAATTTTTGCAAAACTTTGAAGAACAAGAAAAATAGAGAGAAAAATGAGAACATAAAATATTTCTATGTGCTTGGAAGAGAAGAAGAGTCCTTAATATATATATATATATATATATACATATATATAAACCGATACACTTATGAGAAGTGCAACCTCCCAACATGTATTAAACAAGAAATTAATTGTGCCATCAAACATGTGCGGCCCAACGACCATTTTATTAAAAATAGATTTAATAGCCTCCAACAGTCATGTTTTTAATACAAGATACTAGTCACATCAATGTAAATGACTTGGTTTGCATTTTTGAAATAAAAAGCTCAATGCTTAAATAAGAGGAAACCCAATAATACCAATAATCCCCCCCCCCCCTCCCCTCCCCTTTAAAAAATTTAAACAAATAAAATAATGGAGCAAGAGAATTCAATGCATCAGAACTGGTGCCTTTAGAGCTATGAACCAGTCCCTAGGAATATAAGAAGTGACTTATAGGAATTTGGTGAAAAACATTTCTATGAACCAGACTCTCTTAACGTAAACCAGTTGTCTTATACCCACATTGATTCCTTAGAATCTAGCAACTCTAATCGGTGTGGCACCTCTAAGCCCTGCGCCAATCCTGAATTTTTATAAGTGCTCCAAAAAATTTACTCAAGTTTTCATAGAAAGTGGCCCCACTTTTACACTTATATAGATGAATCCATTAGGTATGCATTGCAATTAAATATGCCATACACTCAGTATGGACCCTGAAATTCATTAAGAGCTTAACTCAATATTTCTCATTGCAATTGCACTATATACCATAGGAAGGGACAACAAGATAATATTATAGTGCATCTCAAATCAACCAATAACTTGTTATTACCCATATGAACCTATTTCTTAGGTTCTCCAATTACATAAGGTTGGGTTACCATCATTGTTGATTTTTGTTATAGGCATAAGCCCCATTTCCCTCGATATTTTATACACTAGTTTTCTTCCTAGTGGTTTTGTTAAAGCGTCAATCAAATCCACTTCTGACCTTACAAAATTAAGAGACATAACTTTATCTCAAATAGCTGTCTCACAATATTATGACTTAGGCGTATATGCCTACTCTTGCCTTTACAGGACTTATTCATAGCTCGGCCTTTTTACAGACTGACTATCTTAATGTAAAAAAACCAATGGAACTGATTTATTCCAAATATGAATATCTGCTAAGAAGCTTTTAAGCCACTCAGCCTCCATACCAAACTGTTTCCTAAAGCTATAAACTCATATTCCACCGTTAACTTAGTTGTGCAAGTTTGTTTGAACGACTTCCAAGATACTACACCTCCACTAAGTGTAAAAATAAATTCACTCATTGAATTCATCTTATTTAAATCCGAAATCCAATTTGCATAACTGATTTTTGAAAATACATACTTTCCTCCAAAAAAAAAATGGCTAAAATCTGGCCTTGAAAAAATCAAAATTTAAATTCTCTCGAATTTTGAAGTATACAATATATTTTCAAAAATAATTTATTTCTTATCTCTGGGTATACAACATTTTTCAAAATTTAATTTTTTCTCGGAGGAGAAAATCAACTTAAAATCTCTAGTACCAAAACATTGGTACTATGCGAGTCATCAAGTAAAACACTTCATTTTCCCTTGAAGAGTATTTCTTGTAGCAATTGTGTTGTTACACATATGCCTACAAGTGCTCAAATTAATTAACCATCTTCAAAAATTTGTCATGAACTTTACTTCCACAAATATAGCCACAAATAGTTCTTCAGACACATTAGCCTGGGAACAAATTGATGCTTTCCCAATTCTTGACCAAAGAGCTTGATTTGTTTTTCAAAACAAAATTATTTAAAATCATTTTATTTGAAGGAGGTTTCATATCACTTGGCTCAAAAGGAGTCTAAAAAGGTTTGCAAAGAAAATTATTAACTCAAAACCTTTTTCAACCTCATAAGATTGATTGATCAAGAGAAATGTCAGTAGGAGCTCTTGTAATTTTCATCTCTAAAATTACCCTCGCTACATCCAAATCATTTTATATCAAAATTAAATCTCCATGCAAATATGTCATAACAGATACTCTATCACTGTGTTTATGATATAAACATATGTCACTTTCAATAATTTTGAAACTATTTGAAACAATAGTTTAATCAAGATTTTCTTTCCCCTAATTGGCTACTAAATTTAAAATCTATATAAGGAGTAAACAAGTATTCACACTTTACTCTTATTTGGATCTATAAAACTTTACCGGTTTATTGGAATAAAATTTCACCTCTAATTCTCCATTTAATATAAAATGGTTTTAACATCCATCTCATAAATATATAGTCATACATATCAACAACGGCTAATAAATTTTAATGAATGTAAAACATAAGAATAAATATCCAAAAATCAACATACTCGTATTTCTTTTAGCTAAAAAACTACCCTTCGCTACTAAAGTAGCTTCACATTTTTCAATAAAACTATCGGGTTTAAGAATATTTTTTTAGAGTAAATGTACAAAAACTCTTTCAAAGTCTATTTAGCACTTATATTACTTACTCTTCCGTGGTTCAAAATCTATGTCATGATTATGCATTCTATACTCAACAGATCTAGATGTGACAAAAATAAGAGGTTAAGAACCTCCACTATTCCTCAGTTTATAAAAAGATAAATGCTCATAAAAATAATCACAAATAGATTCAAAAGTCACATCAATTTTTATGTTTACTATGAAATGCTTATCCCAAAAAGCATTTGCTACTACAAGCAAGTTGCTAAGAATTAAAAAATCCTATCATAAGGCAAATAACTCAATCTTTGAAAATAATATAACTCGGGTTTTCTGGTTTTTCAACCGTTCAATGAATGAGTAATTTTTGTTTTAGAGCGGGGTACTCTTTACAAAACCAATAATACACAGCGAGTAAAGTTTGTTTTCCAAATACTTCAATCATCTCAATTGGATCTCAAATGAATAAAATAAACAAAAAAACACTATTCAAGTTATAGGATCAAAAGAATATTTAATACTACAAGTTCCCACAATCTTGCGCCACACTCAATGAAATCTCAAAATGCTCACTCAAAGTTCTTTCTCATTCCCAGCACTTGGATATGACAATATATTATATGTATTTGTATACTATATATATAAATACATATACTCATTTCTACACAACACCAGCACAAGGCTCGTGCGGCCCCCTCATTTATTAAAATAATAATTATTATTATTTTTTAACTTTCTTTCTCTCTTATATTCCATCTTATTTGAACACTTTCAAAATTTTCACCTTGAATTAAAGACTTAATGGTTAATGATTACTAACCATTAAGTATCAAACTGTTACACTATTAAAACCACTTCCAAAGCTAACAATCAGATTATACTAAACCACAGGAAATGGTTTTGCAAAATCCAAACACAATTTGGGTGTTATATTATACAGAGCAATTACTGCGAAGCAAACAAAGGGTGTAATGCAAATATGCATTCAATGTACATTCATCATGTGCATATGTATGTGCATTAAAGGCTATTAGAGATGTGAATGATCACAAAGAACACTTTCACACATGTGAACAACATATTGAGTATGATAGATAACTTACATTTCATTATGTACATAGTAATGGGACCAAAACATCAACCATTAAAACACACTGAATAATTCTGCAATAGCATTTTCAGTTTTAGTAAAATGTATACACAAAAGCTCATCATTGGTAAAACACACTTCTTCTTCTTTTTTTAAATAGTAGACATATTCTCACTTTCGTTCTTATTCATAGAAGATGGTAAAAATATATGTTTAATATAGTTTTCCTGCCAACCATTTCAATCGGCAGATAATTAGATACATGCTCATAAATTGGCAACATACAGAAACTTATAAATAAACCAGAAATTTCAAATAAATAACAATACCTACCAACATTTAATCTCGTATTGGGTCCAACCCCCTTGGGCACTCAGTCTAGTGATGTAACAAGAGAGACCGTAACACTAATTAATCATGTCATAACATTTCACACATAAAATAATGTAAAGATATTAGAAAGCTCATATAGCCTTGAATAATCAACAAAACACACAAATACATAAAACTGTTCAAGATCAGGGCGCTATTCCTTTACATGGCCAAATGTATATGACCATTATACAAATGATATATGCATGTAGTTCCTGGTAGAATTCATGATGGTAGACTAAAATGATGATTCGGAAATTTAAAAGAGTTCATGGCAAAATAAAATTATTGGAACTGTAAATATAATGGAAACAATATTACTAGATCAATAGACTCTTGGACAGATTTTGGGTTGAGTCGATCGTAGCAGTATCCATAATTGTTCTTAGGATTGTTGGAAAATATGAAGGATATTACGGCAATGATATTGATTGAGGCGTGCAACAGTTTGCACTGTCCTTAAGAACAATTCTGTCCCTCGGAGTCAGTGACTCGATGCAAAAGGTCTCAGCGCTATGCTCTCCAGGATTCAGCAATCAGATCTTCCAAACGTGCATACGAATTGGAAGATTATGTGAGCGCTCAGAATAGCTCCAAACTCCATAAAGAATTTTGCAAAACTTTGAAGAACAAGAAAAATAGAGAGGAAAATGAGAACATAAAATATTTCTGTGTGCTTGGAAGAGAAGAAGAGTCCTTAATATATAGAACAAAAAACTGATACACTAATGAAAAGTGCAACCTCCCAACATGTATTAATCAAGGAATTAATTGTGCCATCAAACATGTGCGGCCCAACAGCCATTTTATTAAAAACAGATTTAATAGTCTCCAACAACCATATTTTTAAAACAGGAGTTAATAGATTTAATATCCTCCAACGGCCATATTTTTAATACATGATACTAGTCACATCAATGTAAATGACTTTGTTTGCATTTTTGAAATAAAAAGCTCAATGCCCAAATAAGAGGAAACCCAATAATTCCAACAATCATTGCTATGCACACAAGACTAGGAGGAGGGGAGAGGGACAAAGGTCCACAATTATATAAACCTTCACGCATACTCTCTCCATAGGGAGAGTTGAACCCTCCACATCTCCAAGGAGAAGTGAGGGTCATACCACTAGGTCACAAGGGCCTTGGTAAGCATATCATTAATCAACTTGTCGTTTAGGATGTATTATATTATACACGTTGGTGGTTTGGGTGCTAAATAAATGTTATTACTACTACAGTCCAACCCAAATTGCTTAACAATAATCAAGCTTTATAAATTATGACAATCATCCCTTATTAAAATTGATGAGATAAACAAATTTTACAAAAAGATGTATATATAATTAGTCTTAAAAAAAAATTGCCGCTGGGCGTTGCCTCTGAATTTCCATACAAGTCCACTATTACATGTGCGCTCATTCAATCTTGACCACCCCAATTGTATATTTCTGGCTTTGCCACTGATTCTATGTGCATTATATTATACTCTATTATTACCTTCATTTCTTGGAGCTCACTATTATTAGTTTCATTTCATGGTTTTCACTCTTGGACTCCGTTAGATTATATATTCCTAATTTTGTTAACATTAAGGTTTCAAAAGTGGACGTAAATAGGGGGGACAAACACTGAATCTCACACCGGACACTGAAATTCACACAGTACCCCTTATTTATTTTCACTTTTAGAACCTTAACAAAACCCTATAAATATATATTATTGAGTTCATTCTCTTGAGTTACCGACTAACTTAATTGCATGTATATATATTATATATCTCCCATACACAAAAAGCTTGATCTAATGAAAATATTCTCATGATAATTAATCACCCTTTTCTTCCTTTATTAGATGCTACTAGTAATTACTCCTATTATAGTACTACTTTGAGTAAATCACTCTTAGATAGGTGATTAAACATGTTGTGAATTACCATCTTATTTAGATGAGATGGTCAGGCCCATCCCTCCAAGTGGGTGGTTGTGGGTTCAATTCTCCTTTGGGGGAACAAAGCAAGAGAGTATTTACTTTAACAACAATGCTAGGGGCACTAACAAATTCCACTAACACTTACACCCACACTCTATCTCTCTCCTAGTGGCATTGTGGGTGTCTAACACTTACACCCACACTCTATCTCTCTCCTAGTGGCATTGTGGGTGCGACACCCACAATGCCACTAGGAGAGAGATAGAGTGTGGGTGTAAGTGTTAGTGGAATTTGTTAGTACCCCAAATATTACTCTTTACTTTAAAGTGTGGTATGACCCCCCTTTGTGTGTTACTAACACTAATACTAACTCCACTCATGTCACCGTGGTTTGTGAGACAATTGATCAAAAAAAAAAACATGTTGTGAATAGTTCGGAATGGCAATTTTCCCGCCCCGCTGGACCTCCGCTCCGCTCCGCTCCTAATGGAACGGGTTTAGAGGAGTTATAATAGGAGTAAGAGTGAATTTTGTATTGAAAAATAAAAACCATATAGGAGTCGGGGCGTAGTTGGTATCCATGAAAAACTACCAATTAAAACCCGCCCCGCCCCGCCCCGATTAAATCATTAAGTTACTAAACTACCCTCATACTTACAGTTATTTACAACAAATCATGGTATATATATACATCACTTTCTCTTCAGTATTAATATTTAATTAAATTGTGATTAACAAATTTAGAATCATTTGCGTAAATGATTTTTAGGAAATCAAGCTAAAATGTTAGTGGATTTTGAATTATAAAAGAACATTTAATTTTAGAATGGTGAATAACAAACGGAGTAGGAGTATAATAAGAATACCCGATAGTAAACAGAGTAAGAGTGGAGTTGGTATTTTACTTAAACGGGACAGGACGAAGTTAGAATACGAGGAAAATAAACAGAGTAAGAATTAGCATAAGGAGACTCCATACCAACTCCGAGCCGTTGCCGTCCCTGTGAATAGTGAGCCAATAGGTGGTGAGGACAAAATTGTACAAATTGACTTTTCGGCGCGCGTGGGAACATTGCTCCTTTCTTTTCCCTATCAACCTCAGTCCCACTAACATCCCACCATTCAAATGCAAAGCCCGCCACCCTCTTCTCTCTCTCTCTCTCTCTCTCTCTCTCTCAACACATTCAAATTCCTCTTTTTCTCCATTTACTTTTTTTTTTTCTTTTTCTTTTTTCTTTTTGCTAGTGAACTCAAAATTGAACAAACTCAAATTCTCTTTTCACACTCTCACTCTAAGTCTCTAACATGAAATTCTTGTCTTCCTCTTCATCCTCAGCTTCCTCCATCACCACCACCACCACTTTTGATGCCAATATATACAATTCCAAAACTACCCCTGCCGGGTGTCTGGCCGGAGTGTTACGTAAAATCCTCTGCTTCAACACTCTCCCCACATACCGATGTGATCATCAAATTAAAGACTCAGACTTTAACTCAGTTGAGTATGAAAAGTTCAGAAACTTGGAAACAGAGGAGAAGATTGACCCTAGAGAAACTCCTAGCTTAGTGGCGAGGCTAATGGGTTTGGAATCGATGCCACAAATCGATTTTGTTAATACGCAAATGGGTCTCAATTCAATTTCACGAAGCCGTTCTATGAATTCTGTGGAATCAAGGGAAGAATTCGAGTCAAAACAGAGGAGGCATCGACGTGTCAAGAGCTCGTTGTCCTTTCGCGAAGCTCCGACCTTCTTGGAGCTAGATGATGAAAATTTCTTTGTTCTGGACTTTGAGGATTTAGGTAAAACTAAGCTCTCATCGAAGGTGAAGAAAACACATGTGGATTTTGGAGAATTGAAGCCAAGAAAAGCAGAGCACTGTAGAAACAAGAACAAAGAGAATCAAGAGCCTAATAGAAAGATCAATCACAGGCATTCTCAAAAGGTTGGGAATGACACTAAAGTTAGAGATTCGAGTGACATTCTTCGCTCTGCGGAGAAATGTTATGGAAGATCACATGTTTCCATGGATGATGTAAAGCATTCAAAATCCATAACCCACAAAGAAATAAAGAAGAAGAAGAAGAAGAAGAAAGTAAATTGCTCTGTAGCTAAGAAAGTTGAAACAGAGAGCGACTCAGAAAATTCAAGCCCTGTTTCTGTTCTTGATTTCGGAGAATTCATAACTGATCCCAAACTTTCCACCTCAGGTTTGTTTCTCAATTTTGTTTACAGCCTATTTTCTTTATCAGAGTCTGAGACCACAATAGTTTAGTATAGTTCAAACGATTATGAAAATTCAATATATATTTTTGTGTGCTAAATTTGTAGTATTGTAACAGGGGAAGATTCGAGGTTTACAGGGTCAAATTCGAGGAGGAAATTATCAACAGAACTCGAAAATTACGAAGACCCATCTGTGATTAAGGCCAATAATCCAATTAGTGATGATCAAGAAAGGAATAATTTTGAAGGCAAATTTCATGGATTAAAGAAGAAAGATTACCAGAGTCAAGATTATGCAGATATGTGGAGTGAAATTTGCAAAATGGCTGAAGCAGAAGTGACAGTTTCAAATTGCGGATACAGAGATACACGAAAACATGAAGATTTTGAAGATATCAGTTCAGATTTGGGGTCTCACATATTCGAAGAATTGTTGAGTGAGTTTGTAGATCAACTTGCTGGGAATTCCCATGAGAAAAGTTCTGATTTGTGAGCCTTAAATGACTTGTGTACTGTACATCTCTTCTTTTACTTAGATTAAAAAAAAAAAAAATTAATCATGTACCTTACAATGAGCTCTGCAAAGCTAATTTCTTCCTACCTACAAACACAATGTAAAGCAAAGTTTCATGAAAATCCACAATTAGATGAAGAAGTGAATTATTAGAACCAAAGCATATTTTGTTGTAAGCTAAATTACATGACACATGAAAATAATAATAATAATAATAATAATAATAAAGAATTGGTTGTGTTGTAAAAGAACACCCATTCTTGTCATCTCCCATGTTATGATTAACCAACTTTAACATAAAACTAAGCAAGTAGTCTGACTGGAAAACCAACATCACGTTGGTTAGATTTATATATATATATATATATATATGTATATAAGGAATGATTATGGGTTCAACATGGACTCCAATGCACACAAAAAAGCCTATGCCAATTCGTCGAATCAGTTCACTTGTGAACCATAGAACCGATTCTATACCTTCCCAAACAGCCCCTTAAAACTCTCTACTTTTCTTCTTGTAGTGCTCACGCCACCACCATCCACTCATCCGTAGAAATTGACTCATCGAAAGATAAAAGAGGGTAGTCTGAGAGGACCACCACTGTGCTTCACAGCCTCCCACCATTGTCAACTAAAAAAGAAAGGGTGGACCACACCTTTTGCTGAAGCCGAAAGCAAATTAAACAATCCCAAAAGGTTAAAAGAAGAAACATCAATCGAATAACACTGGAAGATTTATTTAGTTTGTTTTCGGTAAATAAATACACAGATACATATAGAAAAGATAGAAATAGAAAAATTAAAAACTAAAGAAAGAAGAAAATCTGGCAAGAAATAAGATACTGGACTAGTCACTAGAGGGAAATTATGCATTATGTCATCTAACTGCAAAATATATCATATAATGTGCAAAAAGGACCTACCTAACAAGACTCTGGGATTACCTAACCAAAGAGGGCCTTTGAAAAGCTAATTACCGACAAATACAATATTATACATGATAATTACAAGAAGTTTGTCTAGGCAAAAAAATAATACTAGTTTAAAGCTATTCTTGCTGGAAGGCAGAGTCCAGGCGCTTGATTTTCCACAGGGTGACCTTCACAAGCAACTAATTTCACAATGTGGTGACCAGTTAAACGACATGTTTTCTTAGCTTCTGCGAAGCTTTTGCAAAGAACCTGTTCAACCCAATCCTCCACGGCTAGCTTCTCGTCTGATAACCAAGAAGCTGCAAGTATTTGCACCATGGCTTCTGGATCAATCTCGAGCAGTGGCTCTGATCCAACAATTTTTTCGAAGCTCTGGCTAATTTTCCTCGATAATTCTTCAGCACGTGCATCAAAATCAAATGGCTTCAAAATCACTTGTTCATCCAACTGGTCACAAAAATCCTCCAACCAAGAGGCAGAGTCACTGTCACAGTTTCCATAATCAGTCTCTTCTTCTTCTTCCATCTCCTCCACCGGGAGATTCAAATCAAGACAGGATATCAATCCATTGTTTGCCCGTTTACGTATCTCGAAGATCGCGTCCTGCTCCATGGAGTTGGTAGGGTCAGTCAGCTTCCTTTTGTTTACAGAAAATGGATTTAAAGTTCCCCTTCTCGGCATAATTAACAGATTTGTATTTCTCGTAGCATCCCCAGAGATGCATTCAATTACAATTTTCATCTTCCAGCCTTTGGCTTCTAATATCCTTTCTTCAGAGAATTTAACTTGTTCTCTTGACGAAAACACATTTTTATCACCCTTGATGATAGAAGATGTAGCAACGAAGACCATATTGTTGATGGGTATTTCTCTTCCATGTGAATCAGGAAATTTACCGGTTCTGATAGCCTGAGACAAGCTATTCTGAGCCAAGAAATCTGACTTGTCTATGTTTTCTAGAAGCACAACTGAACGGGGTTTCTTGTTAAACTCCTCGGAAATGTAATCAACAACTGTTTTCCCCCCGAACTTCACATCATGGGTGTTCAAATTTTGACGATCGAAGATGGAATTTGAATGGCTGATCCCATCTTCAGAGCGTAGATCAACAGAGATTAGACACTCCTCGCTGCCAAAGATTATCTCAGTAAGTGCTGCAGCAATTTTCCTTTTTCCCACTTTATCAGGCCCAAGTATGCTGAGCCATATATCTCCTCTTTGATTTGAGCCACGACGCCTTCCATTTCCAGATCTGCAACGGGATATAGTTTGACAAACAGTAGAAACAGCTTCTTCTTGCCCGCTAACCTTAACGGCAAGAACTCTCCACAAGGACTTGAAATCATTTGGATCCAACTTCCCTCCCAACGTAGTACAGGAAGAAGAAGACTGGACTATGCGATTCGATGTGTGCTCACTAAACCCATCTAACTCAGCTGAAACAGAACCCGAGAAGTACTGAATTCGATCTTTTTGACCTTGCAATTTGGGTTTTCTAGGCTCTTCACCAGCAGATGGATAGAGTGTTCCCAACCCCAAGTCTGTAGTTACAGAAGTAGCACATGATGACGATGTGTGATTACAGGATAGGCTCAAACTACCGACAGGGAAAGAAAGTGAGCGGGGGATTCCCATTTCAAGTTGTTGACTCTTTGAGACTTCTACACGTAGATTGGTTTGAAAATTGAAATTCTCAGCTTTAGAATGTATGTTTTGTTCTGGCCGAGATATCTTTTGCAAGTCCATGGGCAAGAAAGAACTACCAGTTTCACTTCCACTTCCATCCGTACACGACTCTTTAGCACTTTCCTTCCAATTTGAGCGATGAAGACCCTGGCATATGTCATTCCATTTCCTTTGGAGCTCCACAAGCTTTTCATTCAAAACAGTTCCGTCATCTTTGGCCTGCACTGAAATAATGGAGCCTATACTTACACATTTATAGTCACAATTATCAATAGGATGCTGCACATGCATGTTTTGCATGCATGTCTGTAATGAACAGGCTCAAAGAATTCAGATTTTGAACAAGTTAGATACCTTTACCTCATCCAATCCCTTGCTTGTGTCACAGACAGGCTTCTGTAGCCAAGAAGATAAATTTGCTGAGTACTTATCAGCCACTGATATTGTAGATCCTCCCTTTAGTATAAGGGAAAGTTCACTCTCGTACTTCTCATTGCACTGGTTACAACGTGTTATGGATTGATTTGAGCTGCCTAATTGACATTGGATCTCAGATGGTGAGGAAAAGAACCCACCAAGTGGAACAAATGACCCCATCAAGCTGTAAGTACATAATGAGCATGGAACTGTGAGATCCAATGGAGAGAAGACTATCAGAAACTAAAGTGTACTAATTGATAGATGAATTCGTGCCAATATAGAAACACATTCTTTGGATCGACAACAGCCAATTAAAGTGCAATTGACTATACCATGCAGACTCTTACTAAGAAGAATACTCACGAGAAAACTAGAACCTGCAAACTAGGCACCAGAAATAGACAAAGCACTACCAAAACCACGTTTCAATACTTATGTTCCAAAGTATGTGTTGAAGCTTGATATACATTGTTGGGCCCATTCTCTAATAGCTTAAGCTTTTGGAGTAGTTGGTACCTTAACATGGTATCAAAGCGTTGTTTGTGGGAGGTCGTGGGTTCGACTCTCCATCCCCGCTTTGTTGTGCATATTTGCACTTTGTTATTTGTCTCCACTATGATGGAGTTTGGTTTGTTTGCTCTCCACGTGCAAGTCGGGGTTGCACGTGAGGGAGGGTATTGAAACTTGATATACATTGTTGGGCCCATTCTCTAATAGCTTAAGCTTTTGGAGTAGTTGGTAACTTAACAGTATAGAACAATTAAGTTCCACAACTTTGAATATAGTGATCCCGAACATTTACAAATTTCTAGCTTTTGTTTCACAAGGAGTCCATTGTTTGGTGCAGTGGTAAAACTAGCCTTAGCTTCAACTTTGGTGAACTTAATGTAATGCCCTAAGTGGTCCACTAGCCCAACAACTTAACAGGCCCGCCACATTGGCCCTTAAAATGCTTAAGCCCAAGTTGTTAGTAGTAGCCCCCTTGGTTCTACATATATCAGACTAATTTTTTATATTTATCCGATGTGAGACAAGATCTCACACTTATAGTGATTTAGAAAAACATCACACTTAATGACAGTGATTTACAAAAACATCAAGTACCATTTGAACGATTACCGACAAAAACTCCAGCAAATAGAGAGAACGACAAAATCAACAAGGTAAGTTCGGAGTAAAGCCTCCCCACCACTAATACCACCCCAAATTCTTGAATCCATATCCCCATATTTGTTGACTTTGAAATCTTAGAATCATAATGGTTTCAATCCTAGAATCATAATGGTTTCAATTCATAATTTCAAACAATTTTCCCCCTAAAAAACAGAGAGAACAATAAGATTTTCTCATAGTATCATACAATTTGGCAACACACCGAAATTATAGTTATGAAACGTGCACTTTGGATCCATTTTATTACTTTCTATTATTTGTGTAATCGAAAACAATATGCTACTGTAAAAAATCCATTTTATTACTTCTAGCATTTGTGTAACCGAAAAACAATATGCTACTGTAAAAACAATATTCAGCATATGTTATCCTTTATTTAAACTTACTGGCAATTACATTATTAGCAAATTAACATTGCTACTAAGCTATAGTTTCGCAATGGATATGTGGTAATGACTTTTTTTATTGATAGGCAATTCAATAATGAATTTTAAATTCCTCTTTCATTTCTTAAAGCTTTTTATAATTTGCTGACATAAAATGGCAATAACCTTTTGTCCCAAATCCTAGTGCTCCATTCGTTTTCATTTCACAAACTAAAATACTACTGTACTAAAACACAACAAACTTTAACAAGAAAAGATTGGAGTTTTAGAACAGAAAAAAGAAACAGAATCCAATAAATCACCTTGGTTTTGAATATAATCCTCCAATTGAAGCTTTCGAAGAAGTGATAGGTAGCAGACTAAAATCCCAATCTTTGTCTATTGAACGAAACTTAGCTAAAAACTTCGTGTAGGTCTCGTCACACCCAGCTGCCCCAATCAACCACAATTTCTCACCATGAACCTCCAACAAAGCAGTCAATTTTGAAACCACATAGCTCACTGAATCAACTGCCCCATCATCAACAAAAGCCTCCAATCCTCCATAGTTAACAACAATACCAGGCCCTGAACAGCTTTCCAACATGTCACCCAACTCCTTAAACTTGGAACCCATCAATTCTTCACTCCCACCTTTGCTCACAAACTCACAAATCTCTTTCTCAATACAAATTACACTCAACCCATCAATTTCAGCTGGTAATACACCATATATGCTTCTCTGTACAGACTCTGTAAAACTATCAAGGGCATCCTTCGAACAAGCTCCGATTAATAACGGGTTTTTACCCTTTCTCTTTACAAGAATTTCCCCAATTCTCCGACAATTTTCATCTCCAATTTCCAAATTGGGAAATCCCGCAAACGGGAAATTGAAGCTAGGGCGAATCGATTCTGAATCGGTTGGATTACAGAGAAACTTCAGTGGACCCCGTGACAGCGAGAATAGCGAAACTGGTGGAGGGTGAACAATTGCAAGCTTGATATCATAACTCCGAAAACCCGCTTCTCCGAAAACCCTACTGACGATTGGATCATCGAGAATCGATATGATGAAGTGCTTGAGCTCAACTTTCACGTTTGGGATTGACGATTGGCTTTGTTGTTGCATTTGCTGGTACAAATGGAAGGTCTCGGGTTGTCTTCTCTGGTTCGCTTGCGACCGTTTAATCGCCGCCATCAGAGAGTTCGACACCGGCGGCTCATCTACGGTTTTCGAAGAGGGCAATCGATCGAGAGAGACTCCCACGGAGAGCTCGAGTGCTCGGAACTGTAGCCGTGGCGAGTACGCGGAGCTCCGAGCGCGTGCGCACGCCTCGCGAAGCATCGACGAAGGCGGAGCGAGGAGGGCCGAGACGGCGTGGAGAGAAGTGGTCTGGCCATGACTCCGGCGGCGAGCGACGGCTACGGCGTCGTCTAGTGCACGCGCCGCGCTATCGGTTAAGCATTGCCTGGCCGTATTGACCGGCGTCGGCATCGCCGGCGATGATATAAATAAATAAATATATATATATACACGTGTATAAAAAAAATAGATATAGATATAGATATAGATATAAATATATGTATATGTATATGTAAATACTATACACCTTGTCTATCAACCTCCAGGCAAAAATAAAAAATTTGCAGGATGGTAGACTTGATGGTCTTTTAGAATTAAATAAATAATTGAAGGCGTAGTGTAAGGTTTGGGTCCCTCACTTTGGACATGGAACAAACACATGGCGAGCATAGATTCTCTTTCATTCAAAAAAGAAAAGGATCCCCCTTCCACCTATGGTATAATGCACACACTTTCACACATACGTTTTTTTTAGAGAGAGAAGCAGACTAGCAATAAAAAGCCTGTCTGAGTTAGTTGATGATACAATGGGCCAGCAAAACGACGGCACTCTGAGTCACTGTCGTTAACTTTATCGCTATAATTGGGAGTTTTAAAAAATAGAATATTAGTGATAAATACCTCAAATTGAATAGTCTAACTCTATAGCTCATTCCGTCTTTTATTTTTCCCAAAACTCCTTTATTGGTACAACTGAACCACCTTAACTCCTTTGACCTAATTAATTGACTAATACATGGACTGAAATACCCCTACACTATCATGTAGAGTTAGAAATTGGAATACAGAGAGAGAGAGAGGGGAAGAAATGGGTCTGTGGTCAACATTTGCCACCACCGCAGCCATCACCGATGACGGAGACCACCACCATCTCCGACCAATTGTGTGTGTCCGACGTCAGCGAATCGACTTCTGCTTTCGCATCTCCGGCGGTGACCATCGCCGAACTTTGCCGCCGATGCACCTCCAGCCACCACCATCGCCCAATCGCCACCGACCACTGTCTCACCTATGATCTGTGTTCATCTCGATGTTCAAATGCCTCTGATTTGATTAAAAAAAAAGTTCTAGATTTTCAGTGGAATTGTAAGATGATTTGAAGATTAGTAAAATGAAATAGCAGTTAAGGATCGGCATCGAAGAGATCTGGGGTTTCGAAGTGAATGGCAGATCAATGCTTCAGTAAAAAGCATTGATTTTTCTTTTTCTTTCTAGGTTTGGCAGTTTGTTTAATGTTTCAGTAAAAAAAAAATTAGAGTTATTTGCGTTCTGGAATGGAAGTGAAGCCATTGTTTGACTTGGAGATTTGAAGTTACACACCTAGTTGGTTTTTGATGGCCCACTCTTGCTGTACACATGATTTGCATTGAATTAAATGGGATATGATCATACGTGAAGGTCATGATGAATGGTTCCATGCTTCCATTTTTTGCTCCAATCTATTTCAGGTATGAACCATCATTGGGCATTTTGACGCCTCTTTATCATTGTGTTTATGTTTTGACAAACTGGGTATGTGAAATTAAATCTAGGTATGTGAAATTTCACATAACTAGTTTTGAGAACTTTATAGTTACGTGAAATTTCACATAATATTTATGAGAAATTTAAAATTTTACAGGCTTTATTTACGCGAATTTCACATAATTAGTTCTTAGAAATTTATAGCTATGTGAAATTTTTATTTAACAAATTTACTTTTAATCAGTTATGTGAAATTTCACATGACTTTTTGTGTTGGCAAGTTATGTGTAATTTCTCCTAACTTTTTATTTTCACAAATTTCACGTAGTTAGTTGTGTGAAATACGTGAAATTTCATATGACTTTTTTTTTTTACAAATTTCATATAGATAGTTGTATGAAATTTCATATGACCTTTTTCTTTTCACAAATTTCACGTAATCAGTTATGTGAAATTTCACATGACTTTTTCTGTTAGTAAGTTATGTGCAATTTTATATAACTTTTTATTTTCCCAAATTTCACATAGCTAGTTATGCGAAATTTCATATGACCTTTTCTTTTCACAAATTTCACATAGAAAGTTGTCTGAAACTTCACATAACTTTTTTCTTTTCACAAATTTTACATAGCTAGTTCCGTGAAATTTCACACAACTTTTTTAAGGTTGTGTGAAATTTTAGACAACTTTTTTTTTCCAGAATTTTATAGCGACAATGGTACTTGTTTGATAGATCTCGTCGAATAGATTCTAAAAATATAAATTTTGCAAAAAAATAATTTATAGATTGAAAGTTATGGATTTTTAAAGTTTGAAAAAAAAAAACAAAACAACTTTTGTCTGAGTGACTACATATAATAAAAGTTAATTGAAGAATTCAGTTGCAAATGAGAGTATGCAAATGAGAGTGTACTAGAAATTGGGAACGAAGAATACCGAATAGTCGAATACGTCACTGTGCACGTGATGGGCAATTTTGTCCCAAGAAATTTCATTTGACCTTTCTCTTAAATGATTTTGCGCGTGGAGTTGGCACAAAAAAGTACAATATTTAGGATTTTACACTAATTATCCCTTTAAAAAATTGAGAGAAAAGAAAATAAAAGGGTGAAAGTAACTCATTTTTTCTTTATTGTGAGTTTAACTTGGTGAGAAAGGGAGATAACACTAATTTTCATTTTTTTAAAATTTCTTTTTTTTTTTTAAATTGGGAAAAAAAATGAGAAAAAAGAAAGTGGAAATTAATTAATATTTCTTAATATCCATATACCATTCTAGTTTAGTCTTACCTAATTGTAATTCCATCTAAGTCTTAAGGCTTATATAATACATATACGTACATTAAAAAATTAAAACAACACAGCTGCACAGAAACCAGCAATGTCCAGACCTTCTTCCCACTGACAAGTATGAATTTTTGGTAGGTGTTGATTCATAAAACAACACAGCTGCACATATGTATGACATGTGTGTGCGTGCACAATGAATGACATGTGTGTGGCGTGAGTGTATGTGTGAGTGTATGACATGTGTGCATGTGCGCAGTGTATAAATTTGTGGTGGGTGTTTGTTCTTATGCCACATTGCTGCTGTTTGTAGGGTTAGTTTTTTTTTTTTTTTTTTTTTTTTTTTTTTTTTTTTTTGCAATAGCTTTTTCGCATCATTATTATTATTATTATTATTTTTTTGCAATAGCTGTTTGTAACATGAATGAGTACTTACATCATCATCATTGAACCAAGTTAATGAAATCTGTGTATGCGTGGTAGTGTATTAATCATCACCATCATTGCTTTTTGTAGACTATTCTGCATGAATGCAAATTATACATTACTGTGTATTAAAATAATTAGGGGCAATTAGTGCTAAATCTAAATTACAGAAAATATAGTGGTTTAAGTATAAGTAGGAAAAGTTTTTAGAATTAGGTGCATTCTTTGCTCTTTGACAAAACTACCCCTAACATTGCTCTACACAAACAGTTTTAAAGTTTCTGTACCTCCGGCGACCTCACCTGAGCTCCGGCGACCATTACCATGACATCGCCTGAGCTCCGGCGACCTCGCCTGAGCTTGTCTGATCTCCGGCGAGCA